>OU342742.1:13060910-13660910 GCA_910589775.1 Avena eriantha | reverse complement strand
ACCACCCTGTGGCGCTGGCCCTCCCCTGGCCGCGCCACAGGGTGGTGTGGCCACTCCGGACTCCGCCTCCGACTCGTTTTCTCCCAGTACCTTCCTTTTGATACGAAACTTCGTAATATATAACCCCCCGGATCCCCCGAGGTTCGTATATCGTGTTTTCGTCGTGTTTTTGTTTCGATCTATTTCTGCCCGGACATACTCTTTGAAAGATTAGAAGCACTATGGTGTCCGCCAAGGATAAAGGGAAGGAACCTATGGAGGAAGACCTCCAAGACCCCGGGAAGGAGAAGGAGATCAAGAGTGAAGGTGAACAGGATCAAGGCCAACACCCGCATACCGGCACTACCATTGCAAGCATTGGAGTGGTGGCGAACCCTGCCAGGATCAGGAGGACTGCACGGATGTCAACTGGAGGGAAGCCTCCGCGTCACCGCTTGGCACCACGGACACCTTCCCCGAACACTAAGAATACCTTCCATACCTTTACCCATAACCATGTAGGAAAAGAAGACTAAAGAATGGAAAAAGAATCACAAGAGTTGGGATCCACAAACTGAAATGATTATGGGCCGTATTGAGCACAACTCGGAGTTGATTCGTACTCTCACCTTCGAGATTGAGGACTTTGGGAAATTGATCAAAGAGCTCATCAAGAGAATACCACCACCACCGAAGGAGTAATTCATCATCAGGTTTGGCATCCCCTTGGTTTGTTCCAAGCTTGGGGGAGTGCCGCGGTATCATATCACTATCTTCTATCTTTTTACCTTATTAGTAGAGTCATATCATGAATAGAGGAGTTATTATGTAGTATGGTTTGCATTATGGAAGTGTCCCCTCTCTCGTTAGATTTGTATCCCTTGGTGTGAGTTTCCGTTATGGAATATTAATGAGAAGTTCTATCATTCACCCTTTTTGCATAGCTTATCTTAGTTTTCAATTCGTGGTTATATGATTGATCTTGTTGTTAGTATTGGTAGCACTTTGGGATCATTGAGTTAATTTAGTTGGTTTTGGCAAACCTGGCTCGGTCAGTAGCAACACCTTTTTGAGAGTTGAAAAGAAAAAGATAGAAGTACTCTAGAGAAAAATAATTTCATCATCTTTCTTTCTTGATTTGCTCATAAGTTTAGTATTCTCTAGTTAAGATCTTTTGTGCTTCCAAGGAAGATTGCATGTTTGTCTTTATCACTTGTATGTTTGTTTGTTTCCTTCAACTCTTATACTTGCTACCCAGCCTTACTAGCCAAAAACCTGTACTGAGAGGGTATTCTTCTCATGCGTCCACTCCTTTAAACCAAAACCTTTGCCATTTGCATCCATCATACCTACCTAGTAGCATTATTGCTATTCCAAGTAAATTCTTGTTTTTTCTACCTCCCAAATTAAACTTGTTATGCGAAAATTAGTGATTAAAGCTCTCACGAACTTGATGGCACATTTTACTTTCTTGCATTTAATAAACCTGAACCATTGTGAACTCTCCATGAAAGTTATATGCTTGCAAATTATAGGTTGGGGATTAGCAGAACCATGCTGTCACGGGGAACGCTTTCAACGCTTGTAAATATATACCCAGTTGATACCTTGCTCTTTTGTTTGCGGATGTCGTCAGTGTGAAATAAAAGGGGAGCTTGTAAGTCCATGGAGTTATGTATGTGTGTTAGAGAAACGCCTGGGCCGCTGGTCTAATCCATGCTGACATGGTGGAAACCTGCAGCGTAACCATAATGATATCTATGAAGCATTCTTCTTATAAAAAAAAGAGAGAGATAGCTATTGAGAAAAAGAAAAAAAAAGATACTATGAAAAGTGGAAAGAGAGAAAAAAACACCATTTTCCCATGGTAAATAAGAAGATTGCTTAGATACTCATTGTCTGCTTGCCTTGTCATTTTGATATGGGGATTCTTCCGTATCATCGGGCAAGGGGTACCCCGTTGGCGGTTCTCAATGATACACACATACTTACGATGACAAGAACTTACCGGTAACTAAAGTTGGGTAGCATGAGGAGCGGCCCTCGTACTCAAGAGACTTGGGATTTTCAGTTTATAGTCTGTCAATCATATAACTCAGATTGGACCTCACTTTCACCTTAATCACCTAAAGATGCCTATGATAGGGGCAATGAGAGCTGAAAGCTAGTAAGTATTATAATTTTTGGGAGCTCTTTATGAGACTTGCAATCCCTGCTTCCCTCTTTGAAGGGGCCTTTCTTTTACTTTGTAGTTGAGTCAGTAAACATACTCCCTTCTACCTCAGCAAGTATTTTGAGTTGATGTGTTTCATTCATTCATATGATGATTTATTCAATCATGTTTCTTATGTTCCTTGTTTTGCACATTGCTCTTATCTTGATGTTTACTACTTTGAAAGCTATCATTGAAAAATCAGCTATCTGTGAACTCCAGCAAATTATCAACTATTCTTCGACCAAGAGCTAAGTTTGCCATTACCAATTCTGATTTACTCTATGTATCTTTATTGTGTTTCCTTTACTCATTACAAGTTGAGTTATATAATAGTGAGTTGTCTTCTATTATGATCTATGTATTTGATGAATGTGATGCTTCTTGTCCGTATTCTTTTATCGACTCTTCACTCCATAAACCTGAGGTCATGTTTATTGAGCTCAGTTTCGCTTGGGGACAAGCGAAGTCTAAGCTTGGGGGAGTTGATACGTCCATTTTGCATCACTATTCTATGTCTTAATTCACTATTATTCATTGATATATTTCGTATTAAGAGGTGATACTTATGTTATTTCATCTATTTTTGCATGGTTGATGACTTTTGGAGCATGGACCGCTGCAGTCAGGATTCTGATGGAAAAGGTGCTGTTTCGAGGCAAAATTTGCGAAGATCAGAAAATCCGGGAAAACATACGGAAAATCCTATTTTTCCAGAAGACTCAGGATGCCAGAAGATGGAGTGGAGGTGGGCCACAGGGGGCCCACACCACCCCATGGCGCGGGCAGGCCTAGGCCGCGCCTGGAGGTGGTGTGGCCGCCCTGGCCCACTCCAACCTCTACCCTCCGGCGTATATCATCCATACGAAACCCTCAGACTCGGGGAGCAACCACAGAAAGATTCTGCCGCCTCTACGGGGCGGAAAACACCGAGAGAGAAAGATCTCTTCGGCAAACAGATTTCTGCCGGGGGAATTCCTTCCCGGAGAGGGGAGATCGTCGCCATCAACACCACCATCAAGCTGGACTTCATCGGGATCATCATCATCATCATCACCACCATCATCACCATCAGCACCCTCATCACCATCTCCATATTGCTGTAACAATTGCGTTGAATCTTGCATAGTTCATAGGGGAAACTTTCCCGGTGTTGATTACTCTTTGTAGTTGATGCTATTGAGTGAACCATTGAATTATTGTTTATGTTCAGATTGTTATACACCATTATTCCATCTCTGATCATGATCCATATGATGTCTTGTGAGTAGTTCGTTTTGTTCTTGAGGACATGGGAGAAGTCTTGTTCTTAGTAGTGGAGTTGCGTTGAGAAAGATTCAATAGATTGTTATTTAAGCTGTGGTGTACTTCTTCTAGTGGTGTCATGTGAACATCGACTACATGACACTTCACCTATATGGGCCTAGGGGAATGCATTGTGTATTTGGCTACTAATCGTAGTGGTTGCCGGAGTGACAGAAACCTAAACCCCCGTTAGGAAACCATTGCACAAGGGACATAAGGGTCTTAGAGTTTAAAGATGTGGTTAGGTTTTTACCTTAATTACTTTCTTGTACTTACGGATGTTTGCAAGGGGTATAATCACAAGTATGTATTAGTCTTGGATGGGGCGGTACATTAGCACAGGTTCACCCACACAACACTTAGCAAGCTAGAGAAGATTGATCGACTATATGAAGCGAAAGCACTTGACAGTCTTCCCATGTGTCCTCGAGAACGTTTGGTCATCTTAAGAAATACAACCGGCTTGTCCTTTGCTGCATAAAGGATTGGGCCACTTGCTGCATTTATTCCTATTGTCTTTTATTTACTCGTACTTTGTTCATTTGCTTTATCGAAAACCCCTAAAAATCCGTTTGCTAAGTATTTGCAGAGAATTCCTGATCCATACCACTAGCCAGCACATTCTGCTCCTCGTTGGGTTCGACACTCTTACTTATCGAAAATACTGCGATACACCCCCTATACTTGTGGGTCATCAGGGTCATCCATTTCATCAACCATGAAATTCACAATAGGATTGCCATACAGTTCAGGAGCTGCACGTGTCCTACTTGACCTGCGAGGTTCGGTAGTGTCCTCTTTCGGAGTTTCATGATCAATATCATTAGCTCTCTCTTCATTAGGTGAAGTCAACTCCGAAACAATTTCCGGTGCTGCGCTACTCGCCATTTCATGAAGAGAAGGTTCAATAACCTCTTCGAGTTCTACCTTTCGACTACTCACACCTTTCGCGAGAAACTCCTTCTCAAGAAAGGATCCATTCTTGGCAACAAAAACCTTGCCCTCGGATCTGTGATAGAAGGTATACCCAATCGTTTCCTTAGGGTATCCTATGAAGACACATTTTTCCGCTTTGGGTTCGAGTTTATCCGGCTGAAGTTTCTTCACATAAACATCACATCCCCAAACTTTAAGAAATGATAGCTTAGGATTATTTCTAAACCATAATTCATACGGTGTCGTTTCAATAGATTTAGATGGTGCCCGATTTAAAGTGAATGCAGCTGTTTCCAGTGCATAACCCCAAAATGACAGTGGCAAGTCAGTCAGATACATCATAGATCGAACCATATCCAATAAAGTACGATTACGACGTTTTGACACACCATTACGTTGTGGTGTTCCGACATGCATGAGTTGTGAAACTATTCCACACTCTTTCATGTGTGTGCTAAAATCATAACTTAGATACTCACCTCCACGGCCGGACCACGGAAATTTGATCTTTTTGTTACGATGATTTTCCACTTCATTCTGAAATTCCTTGAACTTTTCAAAGGTTTCAGACTTGTGTTTCATCAAATAGATATACCCGTATCTACTTAAATCATCCTTGAAAATAACAAAATAACGATATCCACCTCGCGCCGACACACTCATTGGTCCACACACATCAGTATGTATGATTTCCAATAAATCTGTCGCCCGTTCCATTGAACCGGAAAATGGCGTTCTAGTCATCTTGCCCATAAGACATGGCTCACATGTATAAAATGATTCAAAATCAAGTGATTCCAAAAGACCATCATAATGGAGTTTCTTCATGCGTTTAACGCCAATATGACCTAGACGGTAGTGCCACATATATGCAGATATATCATTATCAAGTTTAATCCTTTTAGCATCAACATTATGAATATGCGTAATACTACTATCGAGATCCAATAGAAATAAACCATTCAACACAGGTGCATGACCATAAAATATATCATTCTTATAAATCGAACAACCATTGTTTTCAGATTTAAAGGAATAACCACTTTGCATCAAACATGATCCGGATACAATGTTCATGCTCAGTGCAGGCACCAAATAACAATTATTCAGATTTATAACTAATCCCAATGGCATATGGAGAGGTAACGTCCCGACGGCGATCACATCAACTCTTCATCCATTGCTGACTCGCATCCTGAGCTCATCCCTTGCTAGTTGTCGCTTGTTTCGCAGCCCCTGAACCGAGTTACATATATTAGCAACCGATCCCGTATCAAATACCCAGGTGCTACTACGAGTACTAGTCAAGTACACATCAATAACATGTATATCATATATACCGTTGTTTGCCTTGCCTGACTTCTTGTCTGCCAAATACTTGGGGCAATTGCTCTTCCAATGGCCAGTCCCCTTGCAATAGTAACACTCGGTGTCAGACTTAGGGCCAGTTCGGGGTTTCTTTTCAGGCGCGGCAACAGATTTGCCACCCTTCTTTCCCTTGTGCTTGCCTTTCTTGTCCTTCTTGAAACCGGTGGTCCTATTGATCATCAACACTTGATGTTCTTTCCTAATCTCCACTTCTGCAGTCTTAAGCATTGACAGAAGCTCAGGAAGAGACTTCTTCATGCCATGCATATTATAGTTTATCACGACGCTCTTGTAGCTAGGTGGCAGAGATTGGAGAACACGATGTATGCCTAAGTCAATGGGAATCGTTATTCCCAAGGACACAAGCTTATCAGCGTACCCAGACATTTTGAGTACGTGCTCACTAACGGAGCTGTTCTCCTCCATCATGCGGCTAAAGAACTTTTCAGTGGCATTATAACTCTCTACGGCAGCATGGGTATCGAAAATCATTTTCAATTCTCCCATGGTATCAAAGGCATTGCCATTTTCGAAACGCTTTCAAAGTTCTGGATCTAGCCCATACAGTATGCCACAATGAACTAAGTTGTGGTCCTCCTGACAAGTCATATAGATATTATTTTCCTCGTCAGGGGCATCAGGAGCTGGTGGGGGTCCTAGCGGCGCCTCTAGCACATATTGCTTTTGTGCAGCAGTAAGGAGAATCCTCAAATTCATAGCCCAGTTGGTGAAGTTGCTACCATTCGTAGCAAGTTTCTCTTTCTCCATGAACACATTGAAATTAAAAGCAGGTGGTGCCATCTACAACAGAATTTGTAAAGTTTATTTAGACTAAGTTTATGATAGAGTGAGTTTAACTAATCCAAATTACTAATAAACTCCCACTCAAAAACGATATCCCTCGTGTCCTTTTGGTGATTACATGAACCAAATCCACTACACCAAGTCCGATCATCACGTGAGTTGATGTAGCTTCAAAGGCGAGCATCTATATGGGCATCATATCAACTATATGACTCATGCTTAACCTTTCGGTCCGTGTTCCGAGTCCATGTCTGTACATGCTAGGCTCGCCAAGTAAGAACCTTAGTATTCGTGTGTGTAAAACTATCTTACACCCGTTCCTATGAAAGCGTAGATTTGAGTACACCCGATCATAACATGATATCTCTAAACACGATCCACAGAACGGTGCATACTTAAGGAAGAACACATTTTTATCTTGATATCTAAATGAGGGATCATCTTACAATGCTACAAAAAGCGCCAAAGTAGCAGTATAAGATGCTAACATGTAATGTATAAAGTGAGATGATATGGTCCATGCATTTGATCTCTATCATTTGCATCGTGGTATGATCTCTATCATTCCTTTGTGTGTAAGGCCAAGGTCTATGGAACTTACACGTTGAATGTGTTATAAGAGTATCTATCATACATCTACTTACAACAATACCATATCAATACACTAGCCCAGCAACGATCTAAACTAGACGCCTCTAATTTATCAATTGCAAGTTTTACGTGGCTTAGGGCTTTCGGAGATAGAACCGTTCTCACCTACGAACATGAACCACAACGAGGATAACCAATTTATTCGCAACTCGTTGTAAATCAGATATTGACTATAGTAGGAGAGATAGACACCCGCCAGCCACTTATGCAAAACAAGTTGCATGTCAGTCGTGGAACTGGTCTCATGTACGATGACATGTAAGGTTGGTCCGGGCCGCTTCATCCCACTATGCCACCAATATCCAAAATACATAGAAGATGCAATAACATGATCATCATCGCCCACATATAAACATATGCGTACTACCCGTGCAAAGCACCTACGCATAGATCAGGCTCTGATACCACTGTTGGGTCCGCAACATAGAAAACAAAAAAAATTCATACGATGAGAACTACACGCCAAGATCTATCTACCAGGTACAGAGCAACGGGTGGACATACATCCATCGAGAACTTACCCTCGAAGACAACGAGTTTAGTTAACGAGTAGGAACTCGTGGTTGATTTAGTCGTACACTTGCCGATCTCAAGATCGAGTGGAAGTCTGAGCGCCACAACTCAGCAGCGCATCCGTACTCGCACACACGTTCAAGCCACCGGACAACCTCCACCTTCTCGCTCCAGCGATCCAGCGGAAACAACAACTCCTTTCAGACAAAATGCCACCGGGAACATGTATCTCGCTAATCCGAGACCATGGGGGAATAATTCTAGAGGGGGAGAGAGATCCTTCACAAGGAGGTGTGAGGAAGAGGGAGGAAGAGGGTGGCCTTTTATAGGAGGAGGGGGGTGCCCCTCCCCATGGTCGGCGCCTCAAGGGGGTGCCACTTCACCTCCTCCATTCATTTGGTGGTAATCCCTCCACATTAAAATGCCTCTTCACATTCCCTTTTAAAGTCCCCAGTTTAAATGCACTAAAATTCTCTAAGTTTAATGCTCTCTCATTTAATAAAACTCTTTTATTAAATTTATTCAAAATTTTGTTAATTACTTTAATTAACAAACATTCACATATAACCCCTTGCAATATTTCAATATCACATGCAGAACCACTTTCTGCAATTTCACCCAAAACAATTTCCGGTTTCTATCGAAACAATTCCTGCGCTTTGCAATTCTTTCGTCTGAAACATATGTGCTCCAAAATGGTGTCCGGTAACTCTTAAGTGTGTCACCCTACGGTTCGCGAATAATGCAGACATGATTGAGACTCCTCTCAGATCGATAATCAGAAGCGGGACCTGGAGATCCATACCGAGTCCTGCATATTCAACGATGACTTCTGTGATCGTGAGAACCTTTAACGCTTGTAATTTAATGCCTTTGTCTCATGATATAATACATGCCCGAGATTCGATCATCAGTATCCAAATAGCTAGTTTGATCTCGTTACCGACATGCACTCTTTTCTTGTTCCCGTGATATAATATTCTAGTGATCACATCACTTGCTTGCAAGCTATCTCAATGTGATATCACCGAGAGGGCCCAGAGTATATCTATCTGTCATTAGGATTGACAAATTCCACTCTTTATCCATGAGCCTCAACATAACACCTTCGTAGTACTAAACCCATCTTTATAGTCATCCTGTTACGGTGTGACGTTTGATGTTATCAAGATACTCTTCCGGTGTTAGCAATTAACATGATCTCATGGTTTAAGGATAAAGATTACTTCGTATGATGTTATAGCAATATAAACATAGTGACTTGATCATAATGCTATACTTCGGATGAATGTTCATCACATCATTTCACAAATGTTTGTGACCTTGTTATTAACAACATCCAATGTCCATGATCATGAAACCTTGATCATCTTGTTAATCAACAAGCTAGTATATAAGAGAGGCATAACTAGGAACCCTTTTTGTTTATTAAACACACATGTATTGATGTTTCCGATCAATATAAATATAGCATGCAAAATAAACATCTATCATATATAAGGAATACATAATAACAACTTTATTATTGCCTCTCAGGGCATATTTCCTTTAGAACACTCACCCGAAGTATAGTAATACAATCAAAGTCATTAGTTTACATTGCTATAATATGTCATACGAAGTAACCCTAATCTTTACACCATGAGATCATGTCAATCACTAACACCGGAAGAGTATTTTCATAACGTCAAGCGTCACACCGTAATAGGTTGACTATAACGGTGGGTTCACATACTCCAAAAGTGTTATATGTAGAGGCTCATGGATCAAGAGTGAGATTTTTTCATCCCGATGATGAAGAGATATACTCTGGGCCCTCTCGGTGATATCGCATTGACAATAGCTTCCAAGAAGGTGATTTGATCACAAGGAATGTTATATCAAGGGAACGAGAAAAGAGTACTTGTCGGTAACGCGATTAAACTAGAATGGAGATACCGGTGATCAAATCTCGGACATGTAGTATATAGCGAGACAAAGGGATTTGGTTATGACGTTAATGGTTCACACGATTACTAGATTCATCGTTGAATATGTGGGAGTCAGTATGGATTTCCAGGCCATGATTCTGATTATTGATAAGAGAGATGTCTCTATCATGTCTGCACCATTCATGAACCGTATGGTGACGTATTTAAGTTTCTCCGACACTAAATGTTAGATAAAACATATCCGAGAATAATATTGATAGAGCTAAAATTATTTCAATAACCACCGGAATTGTTTTGGGTCAAATCGCTGAAAATAGTTTCAGGTGTAATATTGAAACAATACAAGGATTTTTATGTGAATTTTTGTTTATTAAAGTAATTAACAAAATTATGAATAAAATAAATAAAAGAATTGTATTTAAAGAGAGAAATGCATTTATGCTATGGGCATTTAATGCAATTAAAATGGGGGTTTCACTCACATGAATGAGGGAAGAGGGGCAACCCTCCTCTTATATAAAAGGCCCTCCTCCTCTCCTCTCAATTTTGACCACCTCCTCGTGAAGGACCTCTTACCCCTCTAGCAATTTTCCATGGCTTCGTATTAGCGAAGTATATATTATGTTGGTATCTCTGAGTAAGATTAGCAAAGATGACAATGATTTTTCCCGAATTTTGAACAGACATTTCCTAGTTTGACCTGACCATGATTTTTGGATAGTCTTATGGATGTTTGTTGGTATTCTTACTTTTATCAACTTTTTATGGCTGCTTTATATGCTACGGTGCTGATAATTTTGGATATCTTCTTTATCAGCACCGGACGATAAAAATATTGCTTATTCTAAATGGAAAATGGATAAAGTAGCGCCCCGAAAGTACTCTAAATATCCTTAGCGTGACGGTCCATGACCATGTGGTTATCTATTGGCATGGTGGCATGACGCAAAATTTGGTGACATCATCCAGATAATTGTAAACTAAAAACTTTTTACAATTGCAAAAATATCACCACACATGCATAAACCCACATCGAGGTTCAAGATTGTCAATAGTTATATATTTTCGTGTCGACTACCTTATGTTCATTGTGTATGAGTATAAATATGTTCACCCCCTAGGCTCGCGCATTTCATATTCTTCCCGGTGGACTTTGGCGCCCTTTTGGCACCAACGACATGCTCATGGGTTTAGCGCAAAGGTATGTAGATATGTCCTTTGATTGTTTGCAAAATGGCATATTGCAGAAAATACAAGCTTTGGTGACATCATCAAAATTATTGTTAACTCAAAATTTCTAAATGATTTACATGCACAAAAGATATCATGACACTGCATAAACATACACATGTACTAAAATTCTAGACTCACCAAGCTTCAACATTGCCAATAATTTACAACTTCTTACATGATATCACTTAATTCTTTTGAACAGTGTTTCTCTTTACTTGTTCTGGTCAGTAGTGACGATGTACTTCCTCATCTACGTGTTGAAGCTATTTTCATAGTGCCCAATGGGCTAGCCTTCATTTACTGAAACCATATCACC
Organism: Avena eriantha; assembly: GCA_910589775.1. NCBI lineage: Eukaryota > Viridiplantae > Streptophyta > Magnoliopsida > Poales > Poaceae > Avena > Avena eriantha. Next base: position 13,649,662 of record OU342742.1, on the reverse strand, counting down.
AAGATGATAATCCATAATTCAGTATATGTTGGTCGGTTGTGACAACATTAATTGTAAGTGTGTCACACCTTTTGTATGTGTTTCTTTGAAACATTCTCAGACTTCGAAATAGCTTTTGCTAGTTGTATCACCCCTTATTTTGGATAGTTTTGTAAACGTTTGTTTTTACATGATGATAATTCAATATCCAGTACATGTTGATTTTTTGGCTTGCTTACCACGTATATCACGTGGTAGTACATGTTGGTTGGATCTAACAATACAATTGAACAACTTGTGTCCCACTTCTTAAATATGTTCCTTAGAAAATGACAACAAAATATAACATCAAAATGTTTTTCCACTAGTAGGACCGTCCATCATTTTTAGATAGTCTTACATGTTTGTTGTTATACGATGGTAATCCATGATATGATTTATAATTATGAGATTCGACAACGTTGGTTGCATGTGTGTCCCACTTCATTAACATGTTCTTGGAAAATGACAAGAATATATCATTGTACTAGATTCAAGCGCGGTAGGCATAGGGATGGATGGACGAGTGTTGCATGGACAAGACAATTCACATAGCAATCAGAACATAGGGCAATTGCAGATAAATAAGATAAAGCACCCAAGTACTAGACAATCCTAGGCATGCGTTCCATATATAGTCATACGTGCTCGCAATGAGAACTTGGACAACATCTTTTGTCCTGCCAGCCCGTTTGCAGCGGGGCCTCTAGGGAACTACTGGCAATTAAGGTGCTCCTTTTAATAGAGCACCGGAGCAAAGCATTAACACTCCGTGAACACATGTGATCCTCACATCAAAGCCTTTCCCTTCCGGTTATCCCGATTTCTGTCACTTCGGGGCCATAGGTTCCGGACAATAACGTGTGTATACAACTTGTAGACAAGACCAGAAAGAATACTATCATAATGAATCGATAACAAGTTCAGATCTGAAATCATGGCACTCGGGCCCTAGTGACAAGCATTAAGCACAACAAGTCGCAACAAAGTCATAAAGCACTAATAAGAGATACTAGGCACCATGCCCTAACAATCTGATGCCATTACATGAACGATCTCATCCAATCCCTACCATCCCCATAGCCTACAGCGGGGGATTACTCACTCATAGATGGGGGAAACATGGATGGTCGATGGAGAAGCGATGGTGGCGATGATGGCGATGATCTCCTCCAATTCCCCATCCCGGTAGGGTGCCAGAACGGAGTTTCTAGTGTTGTTTCGTGGAATCTGGTGGTGGCGGCCGAGCGGAACTCCTTCTGGAAAAATGTTGAACCCCCCTGAGTTTTTAGGTCAGAAGGCATCTTATAGGCGAAGAGGGAGACAGAGGGGGAGTCTGGGGCGGCCAGACCACCCCCTCGCGCGGCCAGGCCCCGCCCGTGTGGCCAGGTGGTCTGGCTGTGCCCCAGCCCCACTCCGTCTCATATTCTGGCTCCACGAGTCTTCTGGTGAAATAGGATTTTTGGATTTTGTCCCGTCCAATTCCGAGAATATTCATTTTCTGACTTTCCTGGAACCAAAAACAGCAGAAAACAGGTAGCTGGCACTGTGGCTCTTGTTAATAGGTTAGTCCAAGAAATCATATGAAAAGTACTCCAAAGTGTGGACAAAACACAAGAAAGTAGATAAAACCAAGCATGGAACATCAAAAATTATAGATACATTTACAATTTATCAACATCCCCAAGGTTAACTCCTGCTCGTCCTCGAGTAGGTAAGTGATAAAAGAAAGAATAATTTTTGAGGTGACATGCACCATCATAAACTTGATCAAAGTGTTTGCAAAACATTCAAAGCTAGGATCATAGTACTTCAATCATAACATGAAAGACAAAGTTCTAGCAATAATACAAAGAAACTATGTTGCAACATGAAAAGGCACAAACAAAAGATTCATGAATAACAATGCTTTGCAAGACGTTTGTTTGTTTCACATAAAGAAAACATAGCATAGTAGTATTCAGCTTGTCCCTCATAGAGTAGCAAATATAAATGCATAGGACACCTTCAAAGTTCATAAGAGTGACTAGATACAAATAGTTTAAAACAAGCAATATCAAGGTATGCATCAATCAACAAGTCTTGGGACAATGCACATAGAACTAAGAATGGCCACTATGCTCTCAAAGTAAGTGCATAAAGGTGAAGGTGGAGACTCAATATATATAGTGGAAGAAAGGCCTTCATAGAATGAAGTAGGGATTCAAGTTTCATAAAGAGCTTCCAAAAATTATGGTACTTAATAGATTTCAGCTCTCATTGCCCGTATCATAAGCATCTTGAAGTGATTAAGGTTAAAGTGAACAAACTATGGTGTATATGCTTGATGAAGTATAAGTTAGAAATCTCATGTCCCTTGAATACGAGGGACGCTCCGCATGCTACTCAAGTTTAGTCACCGGTAAGTTCTTGTCATCGTAAGTACATGTGTATCATAGAGAACTGCCAACGGTGTACCCCTTGCCCGATGATACGGAAGAATCCCCATATCAAAATGACAAGGCAAGCAGACAACGAGCATCTCATCAATCTTCTTATTTACCATGGGAATATGGTGCTTTTTTCTCTCTTTCCTCTTTTCATAATCTCCTTTTTTTCTCCTTTTTTTCTCAATATAGGAATCTTTTTTTATAAGAAGAATGCTTCATAGACAGCTCATTATGGTTACGCTGCAGGTTTCCACCATGTCAGCATGGATTAGACCAGCGGCCCAGGCGTTTCTCTAACACATATACATAACTCCATGGACTTACAAGCTCCCCTTTCATTTCACACCGACGACATCCATAGACAAAAGAGCATGATATCAACTAGGTACAAAGTACCAGTGCAATGTCGAAAGCGTTCCCCATGAAAATATGGTTCTGCTAATCCCCAACAAATAAGTGCAAGCATATACAACATGGACAACACAATGGTTCAAGTGTATTAAGGGCAAGAAAATTAAAGTGTGCCATCAAGTTCATGAGAGCTTTAATCACTAGTTTTCTCATAACAAGTTTAATTTGGAAGGTAAACAAAAACATGAATATACTTGGAATAGCATATGCTAGTAGGTAGGTATGGTGGACTCTTTGGAATAACTTGGTTTAGAGAGTTGGATGCATGAGTGGAACTCATACTTGGTTGTGGAGGCTAGCAAAAGACTGGGAGCGACAAACTAGGAGAGCAATAATGGCCATAATCATGCAGAGCGACAAAACATCATTGATCAAAGCATAAAGTGATATTACAAGTTGAAAACTAAAGGATCATACGTGATAGTCATAACATGGTGTGAGCATGTCCCAAGTCAACCCAAATAAAGCATCAAAGGAGAATACCACAATACTATGCTTTAATATGCTAAAACAACACATGATTCTTCCAAGGCACATTAAGCAATCTCAATTGTTTATAACAAGTCATGCTACAGCAAAGAATACTAAGCATGAAGCCAAAACAATATCAAGCATGGCATGACAAACCATAGGCCACAGTCAAAAACAAGCTCTCTTTACCACTTAAGCATGAACTTTCCTACTCTTTTCCAATCCAAACCAAACAATTTGAAAACCAATGCATGAAAGAGGGGGGTCCAACCAATTTATTCAGCAAACTAAGTAAACAAAGCAAACAAAAACCAAAACGAAAATGAAAAAGAAGACGCTCCAAGAACAACACAATTGTGCATGAAACAATAAAAATGAAGCGTTTGGAAGAAACCTGAGATTTTTATTGATTAAGAAGGGGATGCCTTGGGCATCCCCAAGCATTGACGCTTGTACTTCTTGGATATTTCTTTGGGTGGCATCCCCAAGCTTGAGCTTTAGTCCATCCTTCATCTCATTACTCATTCCTTCCATACACCTGAAATTTTTCCTTCATACAAAACTTCACACAATCTTTATTAGCAACATTAGTGCACTCAAGATAGTAAGTCTTTAGGTTTAGTTATAACACCAATAAAACTTCCAATAAAACACAAGCTACTATAGCACTTCCATCAAAAATCTCAATTCCCCCAAAGAACTCAAAAAGGAACCAACAAGAAACAAATGCAAATAATGGCAGAAATCTATCAAAACAGACCAGCAGGTAAAGAAGAATTTTTTCGAAGACCTTCTGTGGATCAAATCGAAAAGTATTGAACTAACGAAAGTTAGATAACAAATTGGGGCAGAAGCACAAAAATTCACGCCTCAAAAGGACGTACAGAGATTTTACACGAATATTTACGGTGAAGCACAAAAATCTGTTTCAGGATAGCAACTTTCCCAATCATTAGTTCTCTCTCATTAGAGGTTACTCTTGGCACAAAAAGCAAATAAAAAGGATAAGGAGCGGTTATTACTGAGGTAATAACTTCCAAGACTCATCTAAAACTTTTGGGTTATCTCCCAATAAGTACTTTTCTTTAACGCCTTTAAGTTAGGCATGATAGTTTGAGAAGATGCTCACATAAGAAATATGAATTGAAGTAAAAGAGAGCGTCAAGAAGCAAATTCAAAACACATTTAAGTCTAACCCACTTCCTATGCATAGGAATCTTGTATGCAAACAAATTCGCAAAGAACAAAGTGACAGGCATAGGAAGATAAAACAAGAGTAACTTCAAAACTTTCAGCACATAGAGAGGTATTTCAATACCATGAAAACTTCTACAACCATATTTTCCTCTCTCATAATAATTTCCGTAGCCTCATGAATAAACTCAACAATATAACTATCACATAAAGCATGATTTTCATGTTCTACAAAAACATAATTTTTATCAAGCTGAAAGATAGTGGGATTAAATCCTTCAAACCCACTTTTAACAATTCTATAACATGATGACTGATCATTCAATATAGGCCCATCGTCTAGAGCTTTATCATAAACACTTTGTAAGAAAAACTCTTTAGTGCTATGCATCTCGATGTTAGGCACAAATAAATAATTATCACAGATAACATGAGCATAACATTCATCCTCCTTTGCTAAGCATGGGGGGCAATCAAATAATGTAAGGGATAAAGAGTTACTCTCATTAGAAGGTAGGCATGGGTAGCTAATCCATTCTTCCTCCTTTTGTTCATCACTCTCCTCCTCTTTTTCATCTAATGAGCTTTCAGGTTCATCAATTTCTTCCATAAGATCCTGCAAGGCATTAGTCTCTTCCATTTGTGGAAAGCATCTATTAATATATTCAAGAATATAGCGATTTTCTTCCGTGTAATTATTGAAGCAAAATTTAAGTCTATCATAAACCTCATGTTTATAAGGTGAATCATCAATATTTTCAAGCAAACTAGCAAGTTCAAATGCACCCTTCCAAGCAATAAATTCTTCAATTTGTTCCACATCATAAAAGTCATAATTTCCTTTAACATAAGAAGATATGGTAACATTATCATTATACTCACATTGAAAAGGGAGGTGTTTATACCTCTTACAAAAACAAGATTTATCAAAGCAATAAGTAACATTATAAGTAGAGCACACGTTTCTAGCAATGGTATACAATTTATCAATTTGTTCCCATAAGTGTTTCCCTTTTTGTGAAAAGCGGTGTTCCTTATAATAGTATTTTTGATCTTCCGTGAACCCACCTTGCCAATAAGATTTAGTTTCAAAGAAACCAACCATTGACAGCAAGCATGATAAAGCAAGACAATAACAGACCAACGAAAATAACGACTAGGGTAGGAACTAATTTTTTTTGTATTTTTGATAAAGAAACAAGCAAACAAGGCAGAAATAAACTAAGCTTGAACAATAGTGATTCCAAGTGAACTTGATAAACAAAGCTATGCTCCCCGGCAACGGCGCCAGAAAATAGTCTTGATGACCCACAAGTATAGGGGGTGTATCGCAGTATTTTCGAGGGAAGTGAAACCCAATTTATTGATTCGACACAAGGGGAGCCAAAGAATATTTATAAGCCTTAACAACTGAGTTGTCAATTCAGCTGCACCTAGAAATAATCTTGCTCACAACAGTTTATTAGTAGCAACAGTTTTATGAAAGCAATAGTAAAGTAACAGCAGAGTAATAGCAATAGTAAAAGTAAAGACAACAGTAACAATAGCAGTAAACAGTAGGATTCGAGCGCGGTAGGTATAGGGATGGATGGACGGGCGTTGCATGGACAAGACAATTCACATAGCAATCAGAACATAGGGCAATTGCAGATAAATAAGATAAAGCATCCAAGTACTAGATAATCATAGGCATGTGTTCCATATATAGTCATACGTGCTCGCAATGAGAACTTGCACAACATCTTTTGTCCTGGCAGCCCGTTTGCAGCGGGGCCTCAAGGGAACTACTAGCAATTAAGGCACTCCTTTTAATAGAGCACCGGAGCAAAGCATTAACACTCCGTGAACACATGTGATCCTCAAATCAAAGCCATCCCCTCCGGTTATCCCGATTTCTGTCACTTTGGGGCCATTGGTTCTGGACAACAATGTGTGTATACAACTTGAAGGTAAGACCAAAAACAATACTATCATAATGAATCAATAACATGTTTAGATCTAAAATCATGGCACTCGGGCCCTAGTGACAAGCATTAAGCATAACAAGTTGCAACAAAGTCAAATAGCACTAATAAAAGATACTAGGCACCATGCCCTAACAATCCGATGCCATTAGCACTAAAATCCGAAGAAGGAGACCGGGCGGGAGTCTGGGGCGGCCAGACCACCCCGTCGCGCGGCCAGGCCCAGCCCGCGTGGCCAGGTGGTGTGGCTAGGCCCCAGCCCCACTCCGTCTCATATTCTGGCTCCGGGAGTCTTCTGGTGAAATCGGATTTTTGGCTTTTGTCCCGTCCAATTCCGTGAATATTCATTTTCTGACTTTCCTGGAACCAAAAACAGCAGAAAATAGGCAGCTATCACTATGGCTCTTGTTAATAGGTTAGTCCAAGAAATCATGAAATGTACTCCAAAGTGTGGACAAAACACAAGAAAGTAGATAAAACCAAGCATGGAACATCAAAAATTATAGATACATTTGCAATGTATCAGTAGACAATGAGCATCTCAGCGATCTTTTTATTTGCTATTTGCATAGGTTTTTATTGAGGATGCTTCATATAGTGCTCATTATGGTTATGCTGCAAGTTTCCACCATGATTAGGCATGTCTTAGGCTAGCGGCCCAGGCATTTCTCTAACACACATACAAACTCCATGATCTTACAAGTTCCCCTTTTATTTCACACCGCCGAAATCATAAGCAAAAGAATCATGATATCAATGGAATATAAGTGCAATGTTGAAAGCGTTTCCCATGATACATGGTTCTGCTAACTTCAACTTATAAAGCGCAAGCATATACGCAACAAAGATGGAGACAATGGTTCAAGTTTATTAAGTGCAAGAAAGTAAAATATGTCATCAAGTTCTTGAGAGCTTTAATCACTAGTTTTCTCATAACAAGTTTAATTCAGAAGGTAGATAAAAACATGAATATACTTGGAATGGTAAATGCTAATAGGTAGGTATGGTGGACTCTTTGGAATAACTTAGTTTTATTTGGAGTTGGATGCATGAGTGGAACTCATACTTGGTATGGAGGCTAGCAAGAGAATGGGAGCGACCAACTAAGAGAGCAATAATGGCCATAATCATGCAAAGAGACAAAACATCATTAATTAAAGCATAAAGTGATATTACAAGTCGAAAACTAAAGGATCATAGAGGCTATAGTGACTTGGTATAGTCATAACTTGGTGTGAGCATGCGCCAAGTCAAACCCAAATAAAACATCAAAGGAGAATACCACAATACTATGCTTTAATATGCTAAAACAATGCATGATTCTTTGAAGGAACATTAAGCAATCTCAATTGTTTATAACATGTCGTACTACAGCAAAAATTACTAAGCATAAAGCCAAAAAAATATCAAGCATGACATGACAAAGCATTGGCCACAGTAAAAAACAAGCTCCTTTTTACCACTTAAGCATGAACTTTTCCTACTCTTTTCCAATCCAACCCAACTTATTTTAATACTAATGCATGAAAGAGGGGGTACAACCAATTTATTCAAGCAATCTAAGAAAACCAAGCAAATGAAAACGAAAACGAAAACAAAGATGCTCCAAGAACAACACAACTATGCATGAAACAATAAAAATGAAGTGTTTGGAAGAAACCTGAGATTTTTATTGATGAAGAAGGGGATGCCTTGGGAATCCCCAAGCTTTGACGCTTGTACTTCTTGGATATTTCTTGGGGTGACACGCGTGGCATCCCCAAGCTTGAGCTTTAGTGCATTCTTTATCTCATTACATCATTCTCTCCATACACCTGAAATTTTTCCTTCATACAAAACTTCACACAATCTTTATTAGCAACATTAGTGTACTCAAGATAATAAGTCTTTGAGTTCAGTTTCAACACCAATAAAACTTCCATTAAAACACAAGCTACTATAGCACTTCTCTCAAAAAGCTCAATTCCCCAAAAAGAACTCAAAAATGAATCAACAAGAAGCAAATGCAAATAATGGCAGAAATCTATCAAAACAGACCAGCAGGTAAAAACCAATTTTTTCGAAGACCTTCTGTTGCTCAAATAGAAAAGTGTTGAACTAATGAAAGTTGGATAACAACCTGGGGCAGAAGCACAAAAATTCACGCCTCAAACCGACGTATAGATATTTTTCACGAATCTTTACAGCGAAGCACAAAAATCTGTTTCGGGGCAGCAACTTTCCCAAGCATTACTTCTCTCTCATTAGAGGTTACTCTTGGCACAAAAACCACACAAAAAATGATAAGGAGAGGTTATTACTGAGGCAATAACTTCCAAGACTCAACTAAAACTTTTGAGTTATCTCCCAATAAGTACTTTTCTTTAACGCTGGTACATTGCAAATGTATCTATAATTTTTGATGCTCCATGCTTGGTTTTATCCACTTTCTCGTGTTTTGTCCACACTTTGGAGTACATTTCATATGATTTCTTGGACTAACCTATTAACATGAGCCACAGTGCCACCTGCCTGTTTTCTGCTGTTTTTGGTTCCAGGAAAGTCAGAAAATGAATATTCTCGGAATTGGACGGGACAAAAGCCAAAAATCCTATTTCACCAGAAGACTCTTGGAGCCAGAATATGAGACAGAGTGGGGCTGGGCACAGCCACACCACCTGGCCACGTGGGCTGGGCCTGGCCGCACGAGGGGGTGGTCTGGCCGCCCCAGACTCCCCCTCGGTCTCCCTCTTCACCTATAAGATGCCTTCTGACCTAAAAACTCAGGGGGGTCAACATTTTTTTAGAAGGAGTTCCGCTTTGCCGCCACCACCAGATTCCATGAAACAGCACCAGAAACTCTGTTCTAGCACCCTACCAGGATGGGGAATTGGAGGAGATCATCGCCATCATCGCCACCATCGCTTCTCCATCGACCATCCATGTTTCCCCCATCTATGAGTGAGTAATCCCCCACTGTAGGCTATGGGGATGGTAGGGATTGGATGAGATCGTTCATGTAATGGCATCAGATTGTTAGGGCATGGTGCCTAGTATCTTTTATTAGTGCTTTATGACTTTGTTGCGACTTGTTGTGCTTAATGCTTGTCACTAGGGCCCGAGTGCCATGATTTCAGATTTGAACTTGTTATTGATTCATTATGATAGTATTGTTTCTGGTCTTATCTACAAGTTATATACAAACATTATTGTCCGGAACCTATGGCCCCGAAGTGACAGAAATCGGGATAACCGGAAGGGAAAGGCTTTGATGTGAGGATCACATGTGTTCACCGAGTGTTAATGCTTTGCTCCGGTGCTCTATTAAAAGGAGCACCTTAATTGCCAGTAGTTCCCTAGAGGCCCCGCTGCAAACAGGCTGGCAGGACAAAAGATGTTGTGCAAGTTCTCATTGCGAGCACGTATGACTATATATGGAACGCATGCCTAGGATTGTCTAGTACTTGGGTGCTTTATCTTATTTATCTGCATTTGCCCTATGCTCTGATTGCTATGTGAATTGTCTTGTCCATGCAACACTCGTCCATCCATCCCTATGCCTACCACACTCGAATCCCACTGTTACTGCTTTTGTTACTCCTGTCTTTGCTTTGCTACTGCTGTTACCTTACTTTTCCTACTATAAAACTGTTGCTACTGATAAACTGTTGTGAGCAAGATTGTTTCCAGGTGCAGCTGAATTGACAACTCAGTTGTTAGGGCTTATAAATATTATTTGGCTCCTCTTGTGTCGAATCAATAAATTGGGTTTCACTTCTCTCAAAAATACTGCGATACACCCCCTATACTTGTGGGTCATCAAGACTATTTTATGGCGCCGTTGCCGGGGAGCATAGCTTTATTTATCAAGTCCACTTGGAATCACTATTGTTCAAGCTAAGTTTATTTTCTCCTTGTTTGCTTGTTTCTTTACCAAAAATACAAAAAAATTGGTTCCTACTCTAGTTGTTATTTTTGCTGGTCTGTTATTGTCTTGCTTTATCATGCTTGTTGTCAATGGTTGGTTTCTTTGAAACTGGATCTTATTGGCAAGGTGGGTTCATGGAAGATCAAAAAGATTATTATAAGGAACACCACTTGTCACAAAAAGCGAAACACTTATGGGGACAAATTGATAGATTGTATACCATTGCTAGAAATGTGTGCTCTACTTATAATGTTACTTATTGCCTTGATAAATCTTGTTGTTGTAGGAGGTACAAACACCTCCCTTTTCAATGTGAGTATAATGATAATGTTACCATATCCTCCTATGTTAAGGGAAATTATGACCTTTATGATGTGGAACAAATTGAGGAATTTATTGCTTGGAAGGGTGCATTTGAACTTGCTAGCTTGCTTGAAAATATTGATGATTCACCTTATAAGTATGAGGTTTATGGTATACTTAAATTTTGCTTTGATAATTACAAGGATGAAAATGGATATATTCTTGAATATTTTAATAGATGCTTTCCACAAATGGAAGAGACTAATGCCTTGCAGGATCCTATGGAAGAAGAAATAGATGAACCTGAAATCTCATTAGATGAAAAAGAGGAGGAGAGTTATGAACAAAAGGAGGAAGAATGGATTAGCTACCCATGCCTACCTTCTAATGAGAGTAACTCTTTATCCCTTACATTATTTGATTGTCCCCTTGCTTACTAAAGGAGAATGAATGTTATGTTCCTCAGGTTTCTCTTGAAAATGTTTATAATAAAGCTCTAGTGCTTGTAGATCATGAAGAGCATGCTTTATGTGATAGTTATATTGTTGAGTTTCTTCATGAGGCTACTGAAAATTATTATGAGAGAGGAAAATATGGTTGTGGAAGTTTTCATGGTATTGAAACACCTTTCTATGTGCTGAAAGTTTTGAAGTTACTCTTGTTTTATCTTCCTATGCCTGTCACTTTGTTATTTGCTTACACGATTCCTATGCATAGGAAGTGGGTTAGACTTAAATGTGTTCTGAATTTGCTCCTTGATGCTCTCTTTTACTTCAACTCATATTCCTTATGAGAGCATCCTCTTAAACTTTTATGCCTGAAGATGATAATATGTCTATTATTCTTGGGAGACCTTTTCTTAAATACTGCAGGAGCTGTTATTAATTATAATCAAGGGAAGGTGACCTTCAATGTTAATGACAAGGAACACATTGTCTATTTCCTCAAGAAGATTGAAAGGATTTATGGTTTGAATTCAATTGAACATGTTGAGGGCATTCAAGTTGGAGAAAAATATTGTCCCATACTAAGAGAAGAATTTGAAACTATTATGATTGGGACCATTGCTATCAAGGTTGAGGTAACATAATCATTAGCCGAATACAAAGTTTTGTCTCATATGGAATTGTTTTGGTAACAAGACCTGATCAACCTTGTTCACAAAAGGAATTCATTGAACAGAACAATGGTTTCACTATGATTATCTCTGTTTACTTCTATTCTATCCATTTCAGTTTTTGCTTATGCCTAACTTAAAGGCATTAAAGAAAAGTACTTATTGGGAGATAACCCAAAAGTTTTAGATAAGTATTGGAAGTTATTACCTCAGTAATAACCGCTCCTTATCCTTTTTATTTGCTTTTTGTGCCAAGAGTAACCTCTAATGAGAGTGAAGTGATGATTGGGAAAGTTGTTGTCCCGAAACAGATTTTTGTGCTTCACCGTAAAAATTCGTGAGAGAGCTCTGTATGTCGGATTGAGCTGTAATATTTTGTCCTTCTGACCGAGGTTGTTATCTAACTTTCGTTAGTTCAACACTTTTTGATTTGAGCAACAGAAGGTCTTCGAAAAAACTCGTCTTTACCTCCTGGTCTGTTTTGATAGATTTCTGCCATTTTCTGCATTTGCTTCTTGTTGGTTCCTTCTTGAGTTCTTTTGAGGAATTGAGCTTTTTGAGGGAAGTACTACAGTAGCTAGTGTTTTAGTGGAAGTTTATTTGGTGTTAGAACTGAATCTTAAGACTTATTTATCTTAAGTGCGCTAATGTTGCTAATAAAGTTTGTGTGAAGTTTTGTATGAAGGAAAAATTTCAGGTGTATGGAAGGAATGAGTAATGAGATGAAGGATGGACTAAAGCTCAAGCTTGGGGATGCCACGCGTGTCCCCCAATAAATATCCAAGAAGTACAAGCGTCAAAGCTTGGGGATGCCCAAGGCATCCCCCTTCTTCATCAATAAAAATCCCAGGTTTCTTCCAAACGCTTCATTTTTATTGTTTCATGCACAGTTGTGTTGTTCTTCGAGCGTCTTCTTTTTCGTTTTCATTTTGGTTTTTAGTTTGCATGGTTTTCTTAGTTTGCTGAATAAATTGGTTGGACCTCCTCTTTCATGCATTGGTGTTCAAATAGTCTGGTTTGGATTGGAAAAGAGTAGGAAAGCTCATGCTTAAGTGGTAAAGAGAGCTTGTTTTTTACTGTGGCCTATGCTTTGTCATGCCATGCTTGATATTGTTTTGGCTTTATGCTTAGTATTCTTTGTTGTAGCATGACTTGTTATAAACAATTGAGATTGCTTAATGTGCCTTGGATGAACCATGCGTTGTTTAGCATACTAAAGCATAGTATTGTGGTATTCTCCTTTGATGCTTTATTTGGGTTGACTTGGCGCATGCTCACACCATGTTATGACTATCTCAAGTCACTATAAGCCTTTATAGTCCTTTAGTTTTTAACTTGTGGTATCACTTTATGCTTTGATCAATGATGTTTTGTCGCTCTGCATGATTATGGCCATTATTGCTCTCTCATTTCTCGCTCCCTTACTATTGTTGGCCTTCACTTGCACTGAGTATGTTTTACTCAAGTTTCCAACTCCCTAAACCAAATATTGCCAAAGTGTCCACCATACCTACCGATTAGCATCATTTGCTACTTCCGTGCATATTCAATATGCCTTGTTTTCTTCCGAATAAAATGTTTGCTTGTTATAGGAAAATTAGTTAGTAAAGCTCTCACGAACTTGATGGCACACTTTATTTCCCGCACTTAATAAACCTGAACCATTGTGAACTCTCCATGAAAGTTATATGCTTGCTAATTATAGGTTGGGGATTAGCAGAACCGTGTTGTCATGGGGAACGCTTTCAACACTTGTAAATATATACTCCGTTGATACCTTGCTCTTTTGTTTGCGGATGTCGTCAGTGTGAAATAAAAGGGGAGCTTGTAAGTCCATGGAGTTATGTATGTGTGTTAGAGAAACGCCTGGGCCGCTGGTCTAATCCATGCTGACATGGTGGAAACCTGCAGCGTAACCATAATGATATCTATGAAGCATTCTTATTATAAAAAAAGAGAGAGATAGCTATTGAGAAAAAGAAAAAAAAAGATACTATGAAAAGTGGAAAGAGAGAAAAAAGCACCATTTTCCCATGGTAAATAAGAAGATTGCTGAGATACTCATTGTCTGCTTGCCTTGTCATTTTGATATGGGGATTCTTCCGTATCATTGGGCAAGGGGTACCCCGTTGGCGGTTCTCAATGATACGCACATACTTACGATGACAAGAACTTACCGGTAACTAAAGTTGAGTAGCATGGGGAGCGGCCCTCGTACTCAAGGGACTTGGGATTTTCAGTTTATAGTCTGTCAAGCATATAACTCAGATTGGACCTCACTTTCACCTTAACCACATTAAAGATGCTTATGATAGGGGCAATGAGAGCTCAAAGCTAATGAGTACCTTACTTTCAGCATTTGGAAGCCTTTCAAACTATTCAAAACCTTTTCATTTCCTTGTTAAGTCTCCGCACATTCTATGAGCACTTTCTTGAGAGCATAGTGGCCATTCTTAGTTCTATGTGCATTGTCCCAAGACTTGTTGATTGATGCATACTTTGATATTACTTGTTTTAAACTATTCGTATCTAGTCACTCTTGTGAACTTTGAAGGTGTCCTGTGCATTTATGTTTGCTACTCTTTGAGGGACAAGCTGAATGCCACTATGCTATGTTTTCTTTATGTGAAAGAAACAAACATCTTGCAAAGCATTGTTATTCTTGAATCTTTTGTTTGTGCCTTTTCAAGCTGCATCATAGTTTCTTTGTCTTATTGCTAGAACTTTGTCTTTCATGTTATGATTGAAGTACTATGATCCCAGCTTTGAATGTTTTACAAATACTTTGATCAAGTCTTTGATGGTGCATGTCACCTCAAAAATTATTCTTTCTTTTTATCACTTACCTACTCGAGGACGAGCAGGAGTTAAGCTTGGGGATGTTGGTACATTGCAAATGTATCTATAATTTTTGATGCTCCATGCTTGGTTTTATCCACTTTCTCGTGTTTTGTCCACACTTTGGAGTACTTTTCATATGATTTCTTGGACTAACCTATTAACAAGAGCCACAGTGCCAACTCCCTGTTTTCTGCTGTTTTTGGTTCCGGGGAAGTCAGAAAATGAATATTCTCGGAATTGGACGGGACAAAAGCCAAAGTGCCTATTTTTTCAGAAGACTCACAGAGCTAGAATACGAGATGGAGGAGGGCCAGGGGCTGGCCACACCCCCCCCCCCCCCAGGCGCGGGCTAGGCCTGGCCACGCCAGGGCATGGTGTGGTGGCCCCAGGGACCCCCTCGGTCCCCCTCTTCACCTATAAGAAGCCTTCTGACCTAAAAACTTCGGGGGGGTCGATGTTTTTCCAGAAGGAGTTCCGCTCCGCTGCCACCACCAGATTCCACGGAACAGCACTAGAAACTCCGTTCGGGCACCCTGCCGGGATGGGGAATTGGAGGAGATCATCGCCATCATCGCCACCATCGCTTCTCCATCGACCATCCATGTTTCCCCCATCTATGAGTGAGTAATCCCCCGCTGTAGGCTATGGGGATGGTAGGGATTGGATGAGATCGTTCATGTAATGGCATCATATTGTTAGGGCATGGTGCCTAGTATCTTTTATTAGTGCTTTATGACTTTGTTGCGACTTGTTGTGCTTAATGCTTGTCACTAGGGCCCGAGTGCCATGATTTATGATGTGAACTTGTTATTGATTCATTATGATAGTATTGTTTCTGGTCTTATGTACAAGTTGTATACACACGTTATTGTCCGGAACCTATGGCCCCAAAGTGACAGAAATCGGGATAACCGGAAGGGAAAGGCTTTGATGTGAGGATCACATGTGTTCACGGAGTGTTAATGCTTTGGTCCGGTGCTCTATTAAAAGGAGCATCTTAATTGCCAGTAGTTCCCTAGAGGCCCCGCTACAAACGGGCTGGCAGGACAAAAGATGTTGTGCAAGTTCTCATTGCGAGCACGTATGACTATATATGGAACGCATGCCTAGGATTGTCTAGTACTTGGGTGCTTTATCTTATTTATCTGCATTTGCCCTATGTTCTGATTGCTATGTGAATTGTCTTGTCCATGCAACGCCCGTCCATCCATCCCTATGCTTACCGCACTCGAATCCCACTATTACTGCTTTTGTTACTACTGTATTTGCTTTGCTACTGCTGTTACCTTACTTTTCCTACTACAAAACTGTTGCTACTGATAAACTGCTATGAGCAAGATTGTTTCCAGGTGCAGCTGAATTGACAACTCAGTTGTTAAGGCTTATAAATATTCTTTGGCTCCCCTTGTGTCGAATCAATAAATTGGGTTTCACTTCCCTCGAAAATACTGCGATACACCCCCTATACTTGTGGGTCATCAAACGCCTTTAGAGGTTACTCTTGGCACAAAAAGCAACTTTCCCAATCATTACTTCTCTCTCATTAGAGGTTACTCTTGGCACAAAAAGCAAAGAAAAAGGATAAGGAGCGGTTATTACTGAGGTAATAACTTCCAAGACTCATCTAAAACTTTTGGGTTATCTCCCAATAAGTACTTTTCTTTAACGCCTTTAAGTTAGGCATGATAGTTTGAGAAGATGCTCACATAAGAAATATGAATTGAAGTAAAAGAGAGCATCAAGAAGCAAATTCAAAGCACATTTAAGTCTAACCCACTTCCTATGCATAGGAATCTTATAAAGAAACAAGTCATGAAAGCATAAAGCAACAAGCATAGTAAAGCAAAACAAGTGCAACTTCAAGACTTTCAACATAAAGAGGGGAAACTTAATAATGTTGAGATACATAAAACCATGTTTGCCTCTCTCATAATAACTTTCAGTAGCATCATGAATAAAATTAACAATATAACTATCACATAAAACATTCTTATCATGAGCCACATGCATAAAAGAATTAATACTCTCCACATAAACATAGTCATTCTTATTAATTATAGTGGGAGAAAATTCAACAAAATAGCTATCATTATTATTCTCATCACCATAATCATCAAATATAGGAGGCATATTATAATCATAATTAGTTTTCTACTCAATAGTAGGTGGACTAAAAATATCATATTCATCATTGTAACCATCATATATTGGAGGCATAGTATCATCAAAGTAAATTTTCTCCTCCGTGCTTGGGGGACTGAAAAGATCATTTTCATAAAAACTAGCTTCCCCAAGCTTAGACTTTTCCATAGCATTAGCAATAATGGTGTCCAAAGAATTCATACTAACAACATTGCTATTAGCATGCAAATAAAGTTCCATAGGTTTTTTAATTTTCTCTTCAAACACTTCATGTCCTAACTCAAGATAAATCACTAGTAGAAAATGGGCCTTTGGTTCGGGCCATTAGTCCCGGCCGTGGCTAGGGCCAGGACTAATGGTCCAAACCAGACGGCCCGAGGAGGCCGAGGCACTTTGTCCCGGTCCGTAAGGAACCATTAGTCTCGGTTTGAGATACAAACCGGGACAAATGGGTCTGGGCTGGCGCGCGTGCTCCTGGCAGAACCTTTAGTCCCGGTTTGTATCTCAAACCGGGACTAATGGCCTGGCCCTATATATATGCACCTAGCCCTCCACTCTCTCCTGTTTTTTCCTATGTGAGAGGTGGGTATAACTTTGTGCTAACTTTTTTTCTTCATATGCACTAGAGGTGTTCGGTGAAATGCCTGTGAGAGCGATGCCACTTGAGTTCACACAAGACAAAATATGATATGAGGTGCCAGAGCGACACTTACGGTTTCTCCTCTTTGTTTTGAAGTGTCCTAAGGTTAGCAACAATTTTCTCGTTTTGACTACGCGGTACTAATTTAAGCATCGTGATTGCGTTTGATATATATGCATGGTTGTATGATGCAGATGAGCCACCCATGGATGTACGGTGACCGACGCTCTGATGCTTACAGAGAAGGAGTGCATTCTTTTCGCCTTGTGGACGAGGCGAACAAGCGGCGGGATGGTTTTATGTGTTGAATGTCGGAATGAGCAGGCTCACACTTCCTCAAGAGTCATTCAGAGCCACCTGCTTCGGTCCGGTTTCATGTCCGGCTATAATGTTTGGACCAAGCACGGAGAAAGAGGGGTTATGATGGAAGACGGCGATGAAGAAGAGAACGATGATGACAACTACTGATCTATGTTCCCTGAATACGATGATACCGCAGTTGAAGATAATGAAGAAGAAGGGGGTGAAGAACGGGAACCAGATGAGCCCATTGATGATTTTGGTCGGGTCATTAGTGATGCAAGGCGAGACTGCGACACAGAAAAGGAGAGGTTGCAGTTCGAGCAGATGTTACAGGACCACAACACATTGTTGTATCCAACTTGTGAAGATGGCCAGAAGAAGCTGGGTAGCACACTGGAATTGTTGAAGTGGAAGGCAGAGACCGGTATGACTGACTCGGGATTTGAAAAGTTGCTGGTAATAATGAAGAAGCTGCTTCCAAGAAATAACCAATTGCCCTCTAGTACGTACGAAGCAAAGAAACTTGTCTGCCCTCTAGGATTAGACGTGTAGAAGATACATGCATGCTCTAATGACTGCATCCTCTACCGCGGTGAGAAGTACGAGAATATGGATAAATGCCCGGTATGCACTGCATTGCGGTATAAGATCAGAAAAGATGACCCTGGTGATGTTGAGGGCGAGCAACCCAGGAAGAGGGTTCCTGCCAAGGTGATGTGGTATGCTCCCATAATACCACGGTTGAAACGTTTGTTCAGAAATAAAGAGCATGCCAAGTTGTTGCGATGGCACATGGAAGACCGTAAGAAAGACGGGATGTTGAGGCACCCTGTTGATGGTCGGCAGTGGAGAAAAATCAAGAGAGACTTCCCGGACTTTGCTGGTGATGCAAGGAACTTATGGTTTGGTCTAAGTACCGATGGCATGAATCCTTTTGGGGAGCAGAACTGCAGTCACAACACCTGGCCCGTGACTCTATGTATCTACAACCTTCCTCCTTGGTTGTGCATGAAGCGGAAGTTCATTATGATGCCAGTGCTCATCCAAGGCCCGAAGCAACCCGGCAACGACATTGATGTGTACCTAAGGCCATTAGTTGATGAACTTCTACAGTTGTGGCCCAAACCAGGTGTACGTGTGTGGGATGAGCACAAACAGCAGGAATTTGACCTACAAGCGTTGCTGTTCGTAACCATCAATGATTGGCCTGCTCTTAGTAACATTTTAGGACAGGCGAACAAAGGATACAATGCATGCACGCACTGTTTAGATGAGACTGAAAGTATATATCTGGATAAATGTAGAAAGAATGTGTACCCGTACAATCGTCGTTTTCTTCCGCCCAGTCATCCCTTAAAGAAGAAAGGCAAGCATTTCAATGGCAAGGCAGAAACCCGGACGAAGCTTGTCCCCCGTAGTGGTGCTGATGTATTTGGTATGGTCAAGGATTTGGATGTAATCTTTGGAAAGGGTCCTGGAGGACAACCTGTTCCGAAAGACCCCATTACAGGACACGCACCCATGTGGAAGAAGAAATCTATATTTTGGGAGCTACCCTATTGGATAGTGCATGAGGTCCTCTCTGCAATCGACGTGATGCACCTGACGAAGAATCTTTGCGTGAATATTCTAGGCTTCCTGGGCTTGTATGGGAAGTCAAAAGATAACCCGGCAGCACGGGAGGACCAACAACATCATAAAGGACGAGACGGTAAGCATCCAGGGCATTCTCAAGGCTCTTACCAAAGAAGAGAAGGAAATCTTTTTTGAAGTCCTTTTCAGTATCAAGGTCCCATCTGGCTTCTCGTCGAATATAAAGGGAATAGTAAATATGAAAGAGAAAAAATTTCAAAACCTAAAGTCTCATGACTGCCATGTGCTTATGACGCAATTGCTTCCGGTTGTATTGAGGGGAATTCTACCAGAAAATGTTCGACTAGCCATTGTGAAGGTATGTGCATTCCTCAATGCAATTTCTCAGACGGTAATCGATCGAGAAAGTCTATCAGGGTTACAGATTGATGTGGTCCAATGTATGGTCAGCTTCGAGTTGTTGTTCCTGCCATCCTTCTTCAATATTATGACGCACCTCCTAGTTCACCTAGTCGAAGAGATTAGAATTCTCGGTCCTGTGTTTCTACACAATATGTTCCCCTTCGAGAGGTTCATGGGAGTCTTAAATAAATATGTTCATAACCGTGCTAGGCCAGAAGGAAGCATCTCCAAGGGCTATGGAACAGAGGAGGTCATTGAGTTTTGTGTTGACTTTCTTCCTGA
Organism: Avena eriantha; assembly: GCA_910589775.1. Lineage (NCBI taxonomy): Eukaryota > Viridiplantae > Streptophyta > Magnoliopsida > Poales > Poaceae > Avena > Avena eriantha. The sequence goes on along the minus strand of OU342742.1, from coordinate 13,629,645 downwards.
CCTTAAGCCGATTGGTGTTCCTGAATCTCGGTATGAGGGGAGGATGACTGGAAAAGGCACACTAGGAAGGAAATCAATGGTATGTAGGGACGGGCATTCTTTCACTCAAGCACACTACACAGTTCTACACAATTCCACCGTGGTGGCTCCGTATATCGAGAAACACAAGAATATTCTACGCTCTGAAAACTCGGGGAAGCCTAAAACCTTGATTAAAGGGGAACACGAGAAGAATTTTGGCAATTGGTTGCAGACACATCTCATGAATAACACCACTGTTGGAGATGAGTTGTACTCGTTGGCCATGTTACCATCTACGACTATATGTACTTTCCAAGGGTACGAGATAAATGGGAATACATTTTACACGACCGCCCTAGATAAAAAGAGCACCAACCAAAACAGTGGTGTCCGCTTTGATGCAACATATGACAATGGACAGATTGACACATATTATGGGTACATAGAGGAGATATGGGAACTTGACTATGGACCTACTTTTAAGGTCCCTTTGTTTCGGTGCAAATGGGTCAAGCTGACAGGAGGCGGGGTACATGTAGACGAAAAGTACGGCATGACAACAATGGATCTCAACAATCTTCCGTACATGGATGAACCATTCGTCCTAGCCAACGATGTGGCTCAGGTTTTCTATGTGAAGGACATGTCTACCAAACCGAGAAAAAGGAAAGATAAGCAAAAGAGTACAGAATATGATGAGCCAAAGCGCCACATAGTTCTTTCAGGGAAAAGAAACATCGTGGGAGTGGATGACAAGACAGACATGTCAGAAGATTACAATAAGTTTCATGAAATTCCGCCCTTCAAAGTGAAAACTAACCCAAGCATCTTGTTAAATGATGAAGATTCTCCATGGCTACGGTGCAGAAGAAAACCACAACACTAGATGTTGGTGATGTGTAATAATGTATTAAACCTTTTGTTTGAGACATAAATCTATGTAATTAAACCTTTTATTTGAGACATAAATCTATGTAATGTATTAAACCTTTTATTTGAGACATAAAGGTCCCCTTTCATGTAATACATCTTGCTCAATCAAACTAGACATTCTGAGCCGCGGTAGGTGATCACACAAAGAGAAGGAACCATCACAAGAAAAGGAACCCACAAACACTAAGGATACATAGCACAACTGAAAATTAAGAAACATGCCTAATGGTTGGAGTGATTCAGTCATGCTCCTGCCTAGCCCTGTAATACACGCCACTGTAGTCGTCGTAGTCGCCGGCGCCGTCGTCGCTGTCGTCGTCGGGGTCGCCGTAGTCGAAACTTGAAGGTTGGGCACGCGTGGGCTGGATTTGAGGGTACCGCAGGCGGGGGTTATTGCCGGTCCTGTTGTAGGCCATGACACTCTGAAGAGTCCGGCCGCGCCACCACAGCCGACGGCTGGCCTCGTTGAAGTTCGAAGGAGGTGGGCCATCCTCCTCGTGCCTGGCGAGCGCCCTCTCACGCCGATTGATGAAGAAGGCTTCCCAAGTCAGGAAATAGTCGGGATGCCAGTTGGGACTCCTCCGCTGCTCTGGCGTGAGCTCAAGGTAGTAGTGGTTCGTGATGGCCATCCAGCGCTCCACACCTAGAGGGACAGGAGGGACCGGCACGCCTCCGACGCTCAGCATCCAGCCGGTAGGGACGCGGTAGCCCGGTGGGCAGGGGTAGTTCAAGGCGCAAAGCGCCTCCGCCTCCCGGGTGGTTAGAGATACGATGGAAGCCATGGGAAGAGAATGATGAGTCTAGATGTGATATGTAAATGGAGGCCAAGCGTACATATATATACTGAAAAAATGGCGGGAAGACGGAGGTGGGAACCGGTGGAAAGCGCGGGAACGCAGTGGCGCGGGAAACTTTCATCCCAGGTGGGGGCTCAAACTGGGACAAAAGATGAGGGGGCCTTATCTGGGGGAGGTTTATCTGGGAGGGCCTTATCTAGGGGGTGGCTAACCTTTAGTACCGGCTGGTGGGTGCAACTGGGACTAAAGGTGGTTTTTGTGTCATCTAACAAAACTGTCGGTGGGATAAGGACGCGTGGGTAACCTTTAGTACCGGGTGGGGGCTCAAACCGGGACTAAAGCTGTCGGTAGGATAAGAACGCGTGGGTGGACGCACTGCTCGATAAGATAAAGCATGTAGCGCACGACGCCCTGTCGGAGGAAGAAGACAAAGTAGAAGCGGCGCCGTGCCTATAAAAGGAGCATCGATACGCCATGGCAAGCAACTCAACAAGCCAACATGGATGGAGAGTTTCATCCCTATGGATGGAGAAAAGGGTTGGGAAATCTCCCGTGGCGGAACTTCTGGAAGATGCCCTTGGTACACACGCCCTATGGCATCTTCGGAAGTTCTGCCTCGGAAAATATTTTCCTGCTAGCCCGTGAAAGACTCCATCTCCGTCTCCTTGGGGTTAGAGGTATGGTGGAAGCCATGGGATAGAGTGGAGAGAGGCGGCAAATATGAGTCTAGATGTGCTATGGCAACGACCAAGCCAACATGGATGGAGAGTTTCATCCCCATGGATGGAGGAAAGGGATGGGAAATCTCCCGTGGCGGAACTTCTCGAAGATGCCCTTGGTGCACACGCCCTATGGCATCTTCGGAAGTTCCGCCTCGGAAAATATTTTCCTGCTAGCCCGTGAAAGACTCCATCTCCGCCTCCCTGGGGTTAGAGGTATGGTGGAAGCCATGGGATAGAGTGGAGAGAGGCGGCAGATATGAGTGTAAACCCTAAACCCAAAGTCAGAGGAGGGAACCCTAAACCCTAAGTCAGAGGAGGGAACCCTAAACACTAAATCCTAAACTAAGAACCCTAAACCCTAAACCCTAAACCAAAAACCCTAAACCCTAAACCCTAAAGGGGCTACGATCCGAAAGAGAACGGGCGAGAAAAAATAAGGCGGGGTAGGAAGACCACAGGAGCGTCGGAATTACATGAAAATGGCAAAATGGTTAATAGTTTGACTAGTTAGAATAATTATTTTATAAAACATAAAATTGATTTGAATCACTTATTCAAAAATATGCAAAATATAATATTTAATGCATTTTTAAATTGAAAATGGCAAAATGGTTATTAGTTCCACTAGTTAGAATAATTATTTTATAAAATAGAAAATAGATTTGGATTACTTATTCAAATTCAAGAACTTTTCATGTTGAAAATTTTCTCAAATTCATAAGTATGCAAAAACTGTAAAATTCAAATGTTTAAATAATATGCTAATTGAATTTTTTTAAACAGGCGCGCCCGAGGGTGATTTTTTTTGAAAAGGGGACCTTTAGTCCCGTGCGTGCTACGCACCGGGACTAAAGGTGTGGCGTTGGCGCGCGCCTGTTAGGCTGGGCCGAAAACCCTTTAGTCCCGGTGGGTGACACACACCGGGACTAAGTCCCGGTTCATATCACACACCGGGACTAAAGACAGTCCCGGTGCGTGATACAAACCGGGACTAAAGGTACATCCCCTTTATATTCCCGCGCCCCTTCTTCTCCCCAAATCACCACACTCTGCTACAGGGACGAAGCGCGCGAGGACGACGACGCACAGGACGCCGGCAGGCTGCCCGACCACTCCACCGCTAGATCCGGCCGCCACCAGTGCGTCGTCCCCCCACTCCAACGCCGCCACCAGCTAGCCAGATCCAGCCGCCGCACGTGTGCCCCCGGTCAGCAGGTATCGCGCCCCTCCCCTTTCTCCCATCAGGCATCGGCGGCGCGGCAGCTGTACGTGCACGCCGGCGCCGGCCACTGTGGGCGAGCAGGCTGGCCAGGGCGGCAGCCGTGCACGCCGGCGGCGGTGTGGGCGAGCAGGCCGGGGCGGCACCCCGGCCACTTCTAGCTACTAGCTAGTTAATTATATTTTTATTTTTTAGTAGTATATAGTAGTGTAATATAAAGTGTATTTTTTTAATATATAGTAGTATATGTTAGTGTAGTATGTTAATTAGTGTAGTATATTTTTTATTTTTAGTAGTATATAGTAGTGTAATATAAAGTGTATTTTTTATTTTTTTAGTAGTATATATTAGTGTAGTATGTTAATTAGTGTAGTATATTTTTTTATTTTTTAGTAGTATATAGTAGTGTAATATAAAGTGTATTTTTTATTTTTTTAGTAGTATATATTAGTGTAGTATGTTAATTAGTGTAGTATATTTTTTTATTTTTTAGTAGTATATAGTAGTGTAATATAAAGTGTATTTTTTATTTTTTTAGTAGTATATATTAGTGTAATATGTTAATTAGTGTAGTATATTTTTTTTTATTTTTAGTAGTATATAGTAGTGTAATATAAAGTGTATTTTTTTATTTTTTTAGTAGTATATATTAGTGTAGTATGTTAATTAGTTTATTATATAATATGTTAATGTAGTATATAGTATGGTGGTGCTCGCGGGCCCCCGCACTTAGGGTTAGGGTGGTAGTGCTCGCGGGCCCCACACTTAGGGTTAGGGTGGTAGTGCTCGCGGGCCCCGCACTTAGGGTTAGGGTGGTAGTGCTCATGGGGCCCCACACTTAGGGTTAGGGTGGTAGTGCTTGTGGGGCCCCACACTTAGGGTTAGGGTGGTAGTGCTCGCGGGAAGCCGGAATTAGGGTTAGGGTGGTAGTGCTCGCGGGCCCCCGGACTTAGGGTTAAGGTGGTAGTGCTCGCGGGAAGCCAGACTTAGGGTTAGGGTGGTGGTGCTCGCGGGCCACCGGACATAGGGCTAGGGTGGTAGTGCTCGCGGGCAGCCGGACTTAGGGTTAGGGTGGTGGTGCTCGCGGGCCACCGGACTTAGGGTTAGGGTAGTAGTGCTCGCGAGACCCCGGACTTAGGGTCAATGTGGTAGTGCTCGCGGGCCCTCGGACTTAGGGTGGTAGCAAATTGCGTGTTCATATTATTGTTTAGTATTATTTTATGCAGCAATATTGAATGAAAAATATTATTGTGTGCATTTTGTAGAAAACTATGGATCCAATCCAGAGAGACCTAGCACAGGAAGAAATTCTCGAGGATATGATCAATGACACCCCCCATGTTGATCCACCCGAATCTTCGTCGATTTATCTGAACCCCTCCGGTGAGGGAGAGGAGGTCGACCGAAATGATCAAGGAGAAGCCGACGGCTCCGGTGGTGGAGAAGCCGACGATGAGGTATATATATGAAGTCCGGTGATCAGTAGATGCATTAACTGAGTTGTATATGTATATAAATTGACGAATGTTTCTTCTCTTAGGCCTCCACATCGAGCAAAAAATATTCCAAACGAGGCCTGGCCAAAAAGTTGGACGCATCTACGCGTTATACAATTACGCGGGTATCACCACGGGGTGAACCGGTGGAACCCGAAAAGGCTAAAACTGTATTTAAACAACAATGCGGAGTTATGGTTAGGGATCGCATCCCGATCACCGTTCGAGAGTGGAATAAGACCAAAGGGGCGAAAGAGGGTGAGTATGTCATCGACAGGTGCAAAGAGGGTCTTTGGAATGACCTCATGACACGTTTCACCCTGCCAGAATGTGAGGATGATGCCGACACAGCTGCATTGAGGAAGAAAGTTAAGCAGTGGACTCTTACGAAGATGGCCGAACTATTCAAGAACTGGAAGAAAGCATTATGGCAAAAGTATCAGAAGACGAAGAAGACTCCTAAATTTCAATGCTATCTAACGAAGCAGCAGGCTAACTGGGATGCATTTGTGAAGTACAAGGAGTCACAACCTGCTATGGAAATGTCGGAAAAAAACAAGAAAAATGCCGCGATAAAGAAATATCACCATCACCTAGGGCCAGGGGCTACGCGGCTGCCATGCCAAAGTGGGATGCTAAAGAGAATGAGCTCCTTGCTAAAGGGATCACTCTAGAACCAATACGCGAAGAATGGGATCTGAGGGCAAGGAATTGGTTCCTTGGGCATGGGAGTGAGTATGACGAAAGTACAGGGGACCTTATTTGCAGTGACGGGATTAGGATACCCCGGGATACATGGCAGAAAGTGGTGAAGGAGATTAAAGCGGGGACAACAAAGTTCCTTCCCGATAGAGAGAAAGACTTGCTGACAAAGGTCCTCGGGAATGACGAACGCGGAGGACGTGTACGAGGCCTTGGCCCTAGTTATACGTGGGAGATGGGTTTCCCAAAGACAGAGATACTTATAGGAGCCGAGAGAGAGCAAAGAGGCGACGGCAGGAGGAGGAGGGAGACAGGTTCACCGAGTTGCTAGGAACACTTTGAATGCATCAGCAACAGATTGACGAACTTCGAGGAGCAGCGCGCCTGCAAGATCTTGTACTCGATATTACCGCCATCCCATCTCAGCAGAAAAGCAGCGTGGCTGAATCGGAGGTCCCTTCTGACGATGCACGTATGGTAGATGGCGGTCCCGGCTACCCCGTGGATGGAATCAAGGAGCAGGCATCTTGTGAGCTCCATCAGAAGGTGAAGAACCTATCCATCAAGGTGGCGGTCGGATGTGCTTTACCTTGTCCACCTGGCGCACACTGGCATGGCCGTGAGATTCCAGCCGAATGTGTTGCGCAGCTTCAAAAGAAGAAACCCGAGCCCGCCCCGGTATACACCAAGAAGCAAAAAGCGTATGCACTTTCTTTTCTGAACACAAAATCGCAATATGACTTGCACCATAAGCCAGATGACTATCGACGCACACTTCAGAAGGAAGTGAAGAAGAGCAAATCAAGTAGAAGTGCAAGCGGGAGCAAATCATCAAGTCAAAGTGCAACCGGGAAAAGAATGGACGTCCCCCAGGTCGGGGAACAGGCCAAAAAATCGATCCCACCCCTCAAGGTGGTATCCCATGACATTCCCAGCAGAATATGGAAGAAGCTGCGAAGCTTGCGGCCTCTATGAATGTGACTGTTGAGGAATTGCTAGGTTCCTAGGACGACAAGTTACCCAAGGCTCAAGTAGTCCCTACATATGTCCCAGGGGAGCCTCTGGTCAGCTTTGAGCAGTTCCAACAACTGCCAACTAAAATGCGTAGTTTACATAAATGGTACTTGAAAGACGTAAAGGAGGAGAGAATAATGATCGTGGCGAAAGTCCCACATGACTACTACTTCTGAAAAGAAGAGGTCCATGTTGAGTTTCCAGAACTCTTCCAGTTATACATTTTCGACGCCCTCGACAAAAGTCTCATGAGTTGCTATTGTTTGTAAGTTGTTGAATTCATTGTCTATATATAAGCTGTTCATTTTTTCAGTTATTCAGTTCATTGCATGTAATTATCCTAATTATATCCTTTTGTACTCTATTATTATGCAGAATGAAGATCATGGAATGTAAAAGAAGGTCAATCTTCAGTGTTGGGTTCATTGACCCAGATAAAATACATTGTCGGACGCTAAAGGATAAACCCGAGGACACACAGGAAAACCTTCTAAGGTTTCTAACGGAGCAAAATTTCTGTGACCACATACTGTTTCCTTACAATTTCGCGTGAGTGTCTTACTCTATTGTACACATTCTCTTTTGCTTACTCGATGTTAAGTGTAATTGATGAGTTACTGATGTATATATAAACGTGTACAGTTTCCACTGGATTCTCATGGACATTCAACTTGATAAGGGAAGAGTTGAAGTCATGGACCCATTAAAGAGACCCCTGGAACAGTTTAGTGACATGCAGGACATGCTCTAGAGGTAATTTTCGCGCTACAGCGGTCTCTTTTGTTGATTTCCTAAGATATCACGTAATAAATAACTCATTCATTTTCTTTACCAGGTAGGGTTTAGAATCAGTTCAAGAGTGCGGTTACGGGTGACTTTACTGAGAAGCTGACGTTTAAGCCGGTTTCGGTAAGTAGTACGCGTATCTCTTTACTTCTAGTTTCAATACAATTATGATGCTAGATTATTATTTTGATTGAATTCTATTCTCGTAAAGTGCGCGAGGCAGCCACCGAAGACGAATCTATGTGGATTCTACGTTTGCGAGTTCATTCGCACGTTTACCAGTGAGCTGAATGATTATAGAGTCGATGTAAGCAATACATTCATAACATTATTTTTATTACCGTCACTTTTTGTTATCATGATTGATATTCATATTGATCTCCTTTTCTTATATAGTTCGAGAAAATGCGGGATCAGCTCCTACCACAGCAACACGTAGTAGCAATTGCTGAAGAACTGACGGATTCTTGATGAACGAGATGATAGATGACGCCGGAGAATTTAGTGTGAATAGGCGCCGATGATCCCCGACCGTGTAATTGAATAGACGGGCTCTAGTCCCGATAATTGTGATCTCCATGTGTAACTATCATGTATATATTTGTATGCTCGATCTTAAGAGAAGTTATCTCATGTATGCACGAACATGTACGGTATGTGGTAGCGTAGAAAACTATTTTGAAATGAAAAAAAAGAATACAAATTGAATTCTCTGCCGTGGCAGAGAAAGTGCCTAAAATTCTACCGCGGCAGAGAACCAATTGTCCCAGTTCGTAATACGAACCGGGACTAATGGGGGGGCACCCAGCGCCCGCAGAGACAGCCACGTGGATGCCCATTTCTCCCGGCTGGTAAGAGGGTCGGGACTATTGGGTGGGCCTTTAGTCCCGCCCCTCTAGTCCCGGTTACCAGGACCGGGACTAAAGCCCCTTACGGGCCGGGACTGGAGGCCCGTTTTCCACCAGTGAATACTATAAAGCTCTCTAATTTTGTTGTTGTTTTCCATTAAGCCTAACTAGTGAAAACAAGAAACAAAAAGACAAAATTGCAGAATCTAAAGGAAATAACTTCGAGCACCCACACCAGAGGATGTGAGTACCTTTTACCTTTCCTCCTCGGCAACGACACCAGAAAATAGCTTGATGTCTACGCACTTCTATTCTTGTAGACAATTGTTGGACCTAAAAGTGCAGAGGTTTGTAGAATAGAAGCAAGTTTCCCTTAAGTGGATCACCCAAGGTTTATCGAACTCAGGGAGGAAGTGGTCAAAGGTATCCCTCTCAAGCAACTCTGCAATCAAGATACAAGAAGTCTCTTGTGTTCCCAACACTCCCAATACACTTGTCAGGTGTATAGGTGCACTAATTCGGCGAAGAGATAGTGAAATACAAGTGGTATAGATATAAGACAACGGTGCCAGAAAATAGCTTGACAAGAGGAAAAGACTAAAGGCAAAAAGATGGAAGCAAGCAAACATGTAACATATCTAGTTGCAAATGATGTTTCAATGTTTAGAAAGAAGGCCTGGGGATCATACTTTCGCTAGTGAACACTCTCATATAAATATCATATCTATATGATACTACTCTGAACTACTCTCCGGTTGGACACTCTAATCTATGGTAGGGCTATAACAGCACACCTCAAAGTTCGCTTTCCCCATCTAGATAATCCCACACTGTCACCTTGAGGCTTGAGCACTAGATGGTTCCAACAAACACCACAATTTCATAGAAACATCCAACTCCAAATATAACTCGTAACAAGTATTTGCAATCTCTAGCCTAAGTGCCACCATGGTGTGCATGCTGTCACTTTCACACACATGGGGAGAGCAGGGATCTATTAAAGCACTTGAGTAGCAAAGTAGATCTACTTGATTATAAAGCTCATGATCACAATATGATCATGCATAGAGAGATATGAACACATAGGTACCGGTAGAACCCTTAGCCTCGAGGAAGAATTACTCCCTCATCATCATGGGAATCAGCAATGACGATGGAGATGGTGGTGGAGATCGATGGAGATGGCTCCGGGGGCACTTCCCTGTCCCGGCAGGGTGCCGGAACAGAGACTTTATGTTCCCCGAATCTCCTCTTCGGTGGCGGCGGCGCTGTGAAACTTTTTGTGGCTGGAGGCTGGTCGATTTAGGTTTTTCATCCCAGGGGCTTCTTATAGGCGAAGGGGCGAGGTCGGTGGCCGGCCAGGGGGCCACACCATGCCCTGGCACGGCCTAGGGCTGCCCGTGCCAAGGGGTGGTGTGGCCGCCCTATGGCCCCCTTTGTATCTCCTTCAGACTCCATGTGTCTTCCGGTAAAATATTGACTTTGGATTTTGTCCCGTCTAATTCCGAGAATATTTATTTTCTGGCTTTTCTGGAACCAAAAACAGCAGAAAACAGGCAACTGGCACTGTGGCATCTTGTTAATAGGTTAGTCCCAAAAAGTGTATAAAATTTGAAAGTATGGACCAAACATAAGAAAGTAGATATAAAACAAGCATGGAACATCAAAAATTATAGATACGTTAGCAACGTATCAGTAGTATATCATATACTAATATCATATGCATGATATAGTACTATATGATAAACTACTAATATCATATGGAGGATATACTACTCACTGTGGCTAGTCTTATATTATGATAATCTAAGATCATGTAGATGTTGGTCTCCAATGACGTCGGTTGCACATGTACCTCACTTCTTGAACGTGTTTCTTGAAATGTGGTATCAAAATATCCTTGAACTTACAAATGGCTTTTACCGATCCACCAACTATCATTTTTGAATAGTTTTGCGGATTTTTCTTGTTCTCTGACGAAAGTTCCTTATCACAATAGTATATGTTAGTCAATCCGGCAACGTTGGTTGCACAAGTGTCTCACTTCTTGAATGTGTTGCTTTTAAGATGATAATAAAATAACCCCAAACTTCATAATGGATTTTACCGGTAGGAACATCCATCACTTTGGGATAGTGTTGCATATGTTTGTTGTCATATGATGATAATCCATGCTCCGGTATATGTTGGTCATATCCCACAAGCGATGGTTGCACGTGTGTCCCACATCTTGTATGTGTTGATTGGGAAATGATAATAAGATATCCTCAAACTTTGAAATGGATTTTACTGGTTGGACTGATAGTTACTTTTGGATAGATTTCTTATGATGATAACCGGTGATCACGTATGTGATGATCGGGTCTGACAACGCCGGTTGCATGTGTGTCCCACTTCATGAATGTGTTTACTGCAAGACGATAATAAACCACGGGCATCAAAATGATTTTTCCTGGTTGGACAAACCGTTATTTGGGGGTAGCTTTATTGATGTTTGTTGTTATATTATTTCTTGCATCACTTCTTTTTTATGCCACATTTTGGTTGCCGCTTTATATACTCTAGTGGTGATGTTTTTGGATGTTTGCATCATCCACAACGAAATATAAGGAAAATCATGAACTTGCACTAGACATCCTTACCGCATGAGGGTTAATGACCATGTGGCTCTCTCCTTTGATTGTTTGCATGCTGAAACACATGATTGATGACATCATCTGGATTATTGTAAATTCGAAACTTCTAAATGACTTAACTCTAAAACCCTGGGACTGATTTACGATGTGTTTTCACTTTCTTCTTTATTTTGACAAGAGATTTAAAACTGGATACCATATTGGTATTTGATATTTTTTCCGGCATAAAAGTTGCCACTAGATGGTTTATAAAGTCGATATGCTACTGATGCTACAATTGCAATGTGTTGACTTGTTATAAAATAGGTTCCCACTAATGTGCTACTACTTTCTACTAACACAACAACCTGGATTTCATTTTCAAAATATACCTATGTGGCATGTGAGATTATATTATCGAAGCCATCGTTGGTCCCTATCATGAATCGGATTAAGTTATAAAAGGTATTTATGGTTTAAGGTAGTTTTGAGGATTCTCTTTTGTGTTTATTCTATAAATCTTAGTTTTGGTTTGTAAGATTGAAAACCATAGAAAGAGTTCCTACGAGTTACTTTGCATGCAATTTCATAGAAAAATTCCCGCTCTTTTGTTTCGCATCTTTCTTCAAACATGTTAGTTTTCCATGTGGCATAACCAGATAATTCTATTAGAGTCTCCCGAGTGTTTGATGCATGTAAAAAATAACAAGCTATTTCAATACTAAGTTTTTAAAATCTAGCAAAACCTAACGGGCCTGGATTTCTGATGTTTTGTCCTTATAATTTCAGAAGGATGATACATAGACATATCAATTTGCCCGGAATTTTGACAAAACTGACCCTCCCGTGAAACTTAACGCACGTCTGATCTTTTCTCAAAACCATTTCAAAATCTAACCCCTCGAATTCAGCGCCGAAGAGGATGAAGTTGAACTTGTGCAGTTGAGGCGCCACAGTTTGGCCCCACAATTTTTTTAAAGGACTTATTGGTTTTAGGGCAGGGTCAACGCCAAATATACTTTAACGGCCGACTTAGTTCCTCTGAGATGTTCATAAGGAAAGGGTGTGTATAGGTACATTCATAAATAATGTGAGTGTATGTCTTTGGTTTGTAATACTTTCTCTGTCTAAAAATAAGTAATTTGGATTTCTTTAAATACATGCGAATCTAGACAGTGCTCTAACCCATTTATTTCCTGAGATGTTAAAAAAAAAGAGCAGGACCGCCGGGCAGGGACAAGGGCGTGTTCGGCTCGAAGTGCCATTGTTGCCGCATGGCAAGGCAAGCATGGAGAGACAGCCAGGACGCGCGCCGGTTGGCGGTTGGCCGGCCGTTGCCGACGAGATGCGTGCACTTGGGATTTATTTCGGTCTGTCCCGGGATCGGGTCACGCCCAGGTCCAAAAAAAACCCATGAATTCGCGTGCAGATCTGGTCTATTCGTTTCGGGACCAGGTCCGGGTGTCGGGTGGGTCGTCGATCGATAGCCGGGCCGCCGGGACGTAACGACGATGTGATTTACCGGTGTAAGACCGGGAATCTGACAGGGACCGGCCGCAGGTGACGGAGATACTAGTCGAGTCGCCGTGTCACTGTCGCTCCGGCCGTCGGGTGGCGTCAGAGCGGCTGCGTCCATGCGGCAGTCGCGCTGAACCTCTGCTTTGACCACACTAATCAAAAGCACCGAGGTGCATCAACTGAAAAGAGAAACAAAAAGGTCGCGGGCATGTGTGCAGCCGTGACTCAACTAATAATTTGCTTCTGCCTCTGAATGGTTGTTTCTTTTCTAACGGGAGCTGGACATATTGTTCCACTTCCGCAGTTTCATCCCTACTACACAGGAAGGTCAAGATGCATGACTCCTTTTTTCTGAAACGAGGCAACTTGTCAGTTTTATTAGTAATTAAGAAAACATTATAGAACCCAGCCACCGCCTCTCCTAGACCTAACCGCCGCAACACCTCCTCCTCCTCAATAGACGATTTTCCCTCCTCTAGCCGGTTTCGCCGGTCGCGAGGGGTGGGGAACCCGATCTATGGGTGAAGTTTTCAGTAAAAGTGGTGTTTTTAGAAGATTAGATTAGGGTCTTGACGTCTACATCAGTGGAGATGTCATCGTTCGCAATAAGTGATCATCGACCCTTCGTTCGACGACGAGATCTTTTCACCGTCAATGTTGGTGTTGTAAGATTGAAGTTCTATAGTTATGGTCTTTCAGATCTTGCTTCGCCAGATCGATCTTGGATTTTTTTTCTCATGGTTGCTGCGAGGAGGATTATCCTCACAATATTTGTCCTGGCTGCTACGTCCTCGACAATGGAGATTCGTACTCTCGATTCCCCTGCGACGTCGATCTAGCTGTTCGGTTTCTTTTCCCTGGAATACTGGTGATGGTGCTCTTGCCGATGTTGTCTGATTACTCTAATGGTTGCGCGCGTGCACGTAACCTTGGCATTGCGGCTCAAATTAACTATGGGAGAACCCTCATTAGTATTTACTGGTCTATGGTTTGACATCTATGTGATGTTTATTGGGTTGTCTTCAGACAAGTGCAAGATTGTGTCATGGAAGAAGAAGATTTTGAAGACCTTTGAGATTTACTCGTTTTCTTTTAGACTTTATTTTGTAGTTGTTGAAGATAGGTTATGTATTTCTACCATGTACTATTTGCTGCTATGAATATATGTGGTATTGATTGTAAAAAAATTATAGAGGTTTTAAAGACCAATGCCTATGGTATTCCTAGGACTTTGGGAAGAAAAAAAAGCATACTCTGCCAAGTACTACTTGCTCAAGAACTTCACCCCGGCGTCGCTCTTGCATCTTCTTTGATCTAGCAATGATGATGTTTGCAGGCGTGGCATGATGTTGAAAGACCGATTTTTTAGACTTGATTGCATCTTGGACAATATCCATAAATTGGCCATCCTTATCTTGTAAACGGTCCGCTGTCCACGCTATTTTGTACAATTGACCCTGTTGAGCAAATTCTCTCTAGCCAGATGGTTACCCATGTTAAGGAGCACATCGTGCACTTTCTACCTGTAACCAAATTAAATCGATATAACGTGTAACTTGATAAACTGAAATAATTTTTATCAAACAAATGAAAATTGCAAATCCAACAAGCAAAACATGAGGACTATACGTACAATACCATCTCTTTCTTTTCTTGACCTTGTGTTGATTGAAGTGTTGACCGAAAACTATGATGGTTGCTAATTTTCTGTTTACAAGATATAAAATTTAAATTATGATTATTATTTTCAAATGCAAATATAATATCTCCACACAAAAATAGTATACATCTAATGATGATAAATTTATGTTATGTAATTAATATATTATAGAGTATTTAGATATACAAAATCTAACATATACAAAATGGAAAGTATAGAAGCTCGGTAACAAATAGGGGAGGCACCGCCACTGCTACTTGACCAGTAGGTTTAGTGAAAATTATGCTAGTTGCTAATTTTCTGGTTCAACTATTTGTTTCTTAAATTATTATTTTTATGTTTCATTTTCTTCTTTATTTATTTATATTTCTTTTTAAGTACATTAACGATGCAAAGATACATACAACAATAATTTTTACACGTATGCAAAAAAACTGGGAACAACCTTTTGATTTGTATGAACATTTTTATTGTATGTAGAAACACCTTTTTGTAACACATGAACATTTTTATATGTGTAAAACATTAATCTATATATACCAGTAAAATTCAAAGATACCCCATATCCCCACTTCTAGGTTGTCAACTTGTCACGGCCACGTATCAAGGTACTTTCTGTTTTGTCTCCCACGTAGCTCATCTTCCGAATCTTTCCCTCCTCTCAGAGGCTGCCTCATCTCTTGATTTCTCCACCGGTTTATCTAGCCCCAGTTCCTCCCCCGCCTCGCAACGCCACCGTGCTGCCCCTCCTCCCCACTAGCGTGAGGCCACAACGCTGCCCTACTTCTCCCCACCGACGCGAGAACACCTTGAGGATCCCCGCACCCTCATCACCTCCCCACCTTGCCTACTCACCGCCATATGCTTCTTTTGAGCGCCACAATGACCTCCCCGAGCACGGGGGCATGCTCCAGCGACGTCGTCCCCTGCTCCTTCCACACATGCTCTCGCGTCGGCAGGGCCCTAGGTACGCCCGCTGTCGATCGACCCCTCCGTGGAGCTTCACCGGCGTGCCGCCCCTGACCTCACCAGCGTGCTGCTCCCGAGCTACACCAGCGCATTTCTGTACTCGGCGGTATGCCCCGCTATTCTCTCGTGCTTACATTCTGATTTTTTTAGAAACAATTGGTCGCACGTGGATGTGAGTAGTAAGAGGATGGAAGCTCTTGCATGCCGATTTCTTAGGGGATATTGCTATTTGCACGTCTAGTTTATTACATCAGAGTTGAGTGCTATACACTAGATATGTACCATGATGCAAGTACCATGTTGTTTTATATTGTGGTATGTATTCTGTGAAAGTAAGTTGTTATTCATGCTTGGAGTCGATTTTTCTCAGGTCACGTGCTTTTTCGATGGCGGTGCTCTGTGGGGTGCTTTGGTGGCAGTGCTCTCTATGTTTATAAAAATAAAGATGTTGTTCCCGCTTATGGTCAAAGGTAAATAGTTTTTCCTAGATCCTGATGTTTTGTGTTATTTGTTATTTCCTAAAAACAAAATAGGTTAGTAGGACCGAATATGAAGGAAGCTCATGCATTTTTGTACTTCACTTACTAAAGAATTGCATTGCATCTGATATAAGGATACACAAGTGTCTTAAGATGTGGTAACTTTGTGCTTCTATATGCCATCCAGTTTTCACACAGTGAGCCCCGGCGGATCCCTCTGACAGCAAGCGGAGTGGCGGAGGAGCGGGAGCGGAATGCAAGGGATTTTGGACGACGGAGATGCGGACGGAGACGAGATCATTGATTGAATTTCAATTTTGAACGCCAGATTTGGAATTACTTTTATGTGGTATGGACTACTTTGCAAAATAGAAATTGACATGGAGTAATACACTCTCCCGTCTACATGATTATACATGTTTGCTACTCTGTTTGTGACTTCATGTGCTTTATCCTAATTTCGTCTGTTAGGGATGTTATTATATTCCTTTCTATTTGTTGCCTTCGTATGGCATTTTTTTGAATATTTAGCTTTGTGAATAGTGAATTACTTGATATCAGGAACAATATACTCTCTATGATCTATATTATTTTGAGCATCAGCTTATCCCATCACTTACAAAGACGCAATACATCTCATAGTGACAACAAGGGCACGGCCTGTCGCCGCGCCGATCCTAGCTAGTAATACTCCCCTCGTTTTATAATATAAGATGTTTTAGCTTTTGTAAAACAGATGTATCTAGATGTATTTTAGTGTGTAAGTTCACTCCGAACCTACACGAAAAGATGTCTAGATACATTTGTTTCACAAATACTAAAACATCTTATATTTTAAAATGGAAGGAGCACCTTAGAACATGATGGATAAGCAGGCCATGCCCTGGGCTAGCCCATGTGTAGGGGCCTTAAGCTACAAGTTTATAGATAGTGGGTGTTTTGGGCTCCCGAGCTCATATATTAGTAAAAAGATAAAAAAATGATAAGTACTCCCGTTTTGGCATCCAGGAGAATGTGCTCCCGTTTTTTCGAAATGAGGTTTAAGCACACTTTGAAATATCAAAAAGTGCCTAATGTGCCGTAGGTCAAAATTCCGACCTCCTGAATATACATATTGCTATGCATATTAGGTCAGCTTTCTGAATTCCGAACATACATAGTCTCTCTGTCTTGAAAATGATGTCGCAAATTTGTCTATAGTGTCTAGATATACATTACTAGAATTTAGATAAACCTGCGACATCATTTTTTAGGACAGAGGAAGTATATTATATCTATGATGATTTGCTTCTTAAAAAAAAGATTTGTGACCTTTTTGTTGCCAAATAAAATGGTAGCAGCACGGCACCCATGAATGTGCCGTAGCACTAGATCTTTTCTACGGGCATGGACGTGTGAAGTGTTATTGGAGATTCTAGTTTGAAAAAGCGTGCATTTCATAGTCTTCTACTATCTAGTACGTTTCGGACGATGTTGTGTTCTTTTCAGGGACACTAGTGGTTGGTGCAAGTTATTTAGTCTCGCAGTTTATTTTTGTACTAGATGAACATAGATTTTATTTAATCTCCCAAATGTTGCATCTGGCACGCAATTTATGACAGCAAACGTTACATGTGTATAACTAGAGTCCACAAAACAATCTGTTGAAGAAAGAAACATGAGCCCTGAGAGGAAAGTATGCACACTTGGAGCCCAGGTGACCGTGAAACGCTTGATTATTCCTCGTCATTTTTTCCTGTCAGCGCCTCCTTCTGAATCTTCAGGCCCATGTACCTGTCGGATGAAATTGCAGCCGAACAGACAGAGACAAATGATGAACGAAAGTCCGTCAGGAAATGCACAAGTGTTGAGGGAGAAAGAATGATTTGTAGTACCTGCCGAGCATCATGACTGTGGCCTGCGGGTTGGTTCCTGGTGAGTACTTGAAGGTGGAGCTGTCGACGACGCGGAGGCCCTCGACGCCGATGACCCGGTAGTCCTGGTCGACGACGGGCCCGACGTGGCATCCGCCGTGGTAGTGCCAGATGGTCATCACCGTGTCCCTGCAGTACTGCTGGAGCGGCCTGGTGTCCCTGGGGTGGCGCGGCAGCAGGTTGAGGAAGTTTGCGAGCGTGGCACGGTCGAAGACGGCGTCCATGGCGGTGGCGTTGGCGTAGGTGAAGCGGGAGAATGCCCGCGACCGCGCCACCCGCTCGATGGTCTGGATCCCGCGCGCGCACCGCTCCACGTCCTTGGGGTCCTTGAAGTAGTTGAAGGTCACCGCCGGGTTGGCGCGCGGGTCCGTGGAACGCAGCTCGATGTGCCCCGTGGACAGCGGGCCTAGGATCTTCTCCAGGATGAAGCCGCCGCGGAAGGCGCGCCTGTCGAGCCCCCGCATCGCGTCCGCCGCTCGCCGCATCGCCTCCGGCGTCCTCTCGCTCGGCGGCAGCGCACCCAGCTGCCCCGTCTGCAGGTCAGCACTGGTTGTCATGCCATTGCCACGTTGGAAGTTTGGAAGAGGCGTCGATCAGTTCGTGCGTACCATGGGGGAGAACATGCCGAAGGTGTGGGAACGGCGGCGGGAGCCTCGGGCGTGGAGGGGGATGCCGAACTGGGAGCCGCTGATGCCCTCGATGAAGCTGCCGAAGCGGGTGACGCCGACAATCTGGACAAGGGAGAGCGTGACGGGGACCGGGGACGGGACGAACACTGAGTTCATGGGGTTGTCGGCCACGCCCTGCCCGACCATGGGGTGGTCCAGCACGGCGCGGATGCCGTGCTTCTCGAGGTGCCCGCGCGGGCCGACGCCGCTCAGCATCAGCAGCTGCGGGCTCCCCAGCGTCCCCGCCGCCAGGATCACCTCGCTCTTCTCGCCGTCCCGCAGGTACACCCGGTGCTGCACCCCCATCGGGTCCGCGAACACCACGCCGTACGCCACCGGCTTCGCCGACCCCTCTGCACGTACACATTTCCATTTCAGTACGTGCATAGCAAGTAGTAGGAGCGAGCAGAGCACGCGCACGCACTGCCTGTACCTCTGTGGCGGAATAGGATCTGTGACACGGTGGCGTGGAGGAACACCGTGAGACGCCTGGGGTCGGCGCTGCGGAGGAAATCGGCGGCGGTGTGTCGCCTGCCGGTGCTGTCGAAGATGGTGCCGCCGATCTTGGTGCCGGGGACGTGGTCTAACGTGTACCCGTTGTCCGGGGTGACGCCGGCCTGGAAGAGGCCCTCCCGGAGCGCGCGCTGCCACTTGGGCACGTCGGGCCGGAACACCAGCTCCTTCTCCACCCACCGGTACGACGCGTTCACCAGGCGCGCGTCCCACCCGGCGGCGCGCACGTACTCGCCGCTGGCCCGCGTGTAGAAGCCCGCGTTGAGGCAGCTCCCGCCTCCCAGCACCCGCGCCCTGGCGTTCACCACGCCGTCCTCGGACACGAACCGCTGCGCGGGGGACCGCGGCGACGTGTCCGCCAGCGCGTCCGCGAAGTGGTACTCGCTGGACACGTTGCGGTTGCCGTACGGGTACCCGCCGCGCTCCAGGAGGAGCACGCGCGAGTGCTCCGACAGCGTCGCCGCCAGCGGGCACCCCGCCGTGCCGCCGCCGACCACGATGTAGTTGAAGTGGGACACCAGGGGCGCGTCCCGCGCGTGCCGCACGAACCGAAAGTTGTACCTCTGGGCTTCCTTCTCGCCTTTGTCCTCTCCCTGCTGCTGCGCGGCGGCGGGTCTGACGCTGAATGAGACGAGAAGCGTTGCTGCCACGCCCACGGCTAGTGCTGCCACTGGTGAGCCGCGACGGCCTGGCGCCGCCATGGATTTTGTCAGAGTAATCTTCGCCGCCGTTGCTGGAAATGTGCCGGATTTGTTTATATAGTCGGGGATCGTGACTCGATTAGATAAAGAGTAGTTTGCCGATCAGGGGTGCAGATACGCGCGGATTCCTAGCGCAAAGATGAGTTCCGAGGGGTCCGGGCGAGTGGCGATAGAAAGAACCGCGGCGTCGTCGAGAGCCTTTGCATGCGGGCTAAAGTATTTAGACCTTTTGTAATGAATGATCTGTCGTTTTCGTCAGATGCATAGAGATTCAGTGCACGTCTGTCTCGTCATCTTGAAATCTGGAGTTCGCTTATGGCATCTCTAACCGATCCCTAGACGGCCACACGAGTAAAAATTAAGAGTCGGAGGAAGTTGCGGAGGAGTAAACTTAGGAGTCGTGCGTCACTTTAGACAAAAACTTCCGCCTCCTCACCGTCGGCTCCTGTCCTCCGCCGTTCTTGCCCGCCCACCTCCTTGCCGGTGCCGATGTCGACGACTCCCCCGAAATCGACGCGCAGCTCTCGACCGCACCTCCGACGCCCATCCCCGGCGTCTCCGACGCCCCGATGCCACCGCAATCGAACATCTCCGACGCGACCATGTGGAGGAATAGGTTGGGGGCCAACATCGTGGTCCGGGCGGCCGTGAAGCCCTCCAGCAAGATCGGCGGCAAGCGCGTGGAGGCTCTAGAGGTGGCGCCTCGTCCTCCCCTAGCTCCGGTGGCCGGCCATCGGCCGAGCAAGCTAACTCCAGCGACAGTGGCACTCGTCGAGGAGGCGGCCCACAAGAAGAGGAAGAAGGTCGCGACAACACTTCCGAACGCTGCACCGACCCCTCCGTCTCGCAAGGCCTCGCCAACAAACCCTCCTCAGGGCCGGACCGCTTGTCCGACCGTCGTCAACGTTGATGACCATGGGGTGTTCCGTGGAACACCTATAAGGTATGATTTTCGTTTTCTCCTCGCCTCTCATTCGGTAATGGTTGTAGACACACGGTGATCTTGTTGTGATGATTCGTAGTGTGGAGGAGGAAATGGACAACTTTCATGATACAATTCGAGGGTAGCTATGCCGCCGAGATCGACGACCTCCATTTCGACGATGAAGAGGTTGAGGCCACCGAGGAACAAGAAGGTTGAGATCCAGGTCACCGAGCAACAAGATGTGGAGGAGACACAAGGAAGCACAAAGAAGACATGGGCCACCAAATATATCTAGAAGGAGGATGTCGCATTGTGTTATGCTTGGATGAATATGTCACTCTATGCATCGGTTGGCACCGACCAATCCACAGAAAAGTTTTGGGCTCATATCGAGGACTACTACAACAACACTGCCACTGTTCCAATCACTCGCACACAAGGCTTTGGCGGCCGAGAGGAGAGATGAGAAGGTGATAAGGTGGCAGAGTGGAGAGAGGAGAAGGTGATAAGTGGTGCCCTGTTGACGTGGGAGTTTCTTCTTCTTCGTTCCCCGGCAACGGCGCCAGAAAAATGCTTGATGGCTCAATGCACGGCGCCCAGAAAAATGCTTGATGGCGGTGTTGATGTAGATCTCGTTGGGAACCCCAAGAGGAAGGTATGATGAGCACAGCAGCAAGTTTCCCTCGGTTATGAAACCAAGGTTTAATCGAACCAGTAGGAGCAAGGAAACACCTCAAAGGTGTTGCTAGCTGAGCTTTGGCAGGGCGCACTACCGGTGCTAGTAGCAACGTGGAGACCTACACAACACAACCACAGAACTTTGTCCCCAACTTGCGATGAGGTTGTCAATCTCACCGTGTTTTGTGGAAAACAAAGGATTAAACGTATCGAATGGAAAGAAGTAAAAGTTTGCAGAAAGTAAACACAAAGCAGTAAAAGATTGTAGATTGTATGTAAAGAAAAAAAGGACCGGGATCCATAGTTCACTAGAGGTGGCTCTCCTTAAGATAGATAACATGCTGGGTGAACAAATTACAACGGGGCAATTGACAAACATCGAGAAAGCAATACATGCATATACTAATCATCTTGACTCCTTTGAGACTTGATTGTGCATTACAACATTATATATAGACCGCCATCCAACTGTATCTATGACTAGTAATCCACCTTCAGGTTATCATCCGAAGCCCCTCCAGTATTAAGTTGCAAGCAATAGATTATTGCTTTACGAACTGCGTGTAAAGTAAACAATATGATTGTTCTATGAACAAAGGATTGTTGTTTTCTCCCTAGTGGCAACAACACATCTAGTACCTTAGAGATTTATGTCACTTCCCCAGATTACCAGAGGCATGAACCTACTATCGAGCATAAATACTAACTCTTAGAGTTGCTAGCATCTACTTGGCCAAGATAGCTACTAACAACGGAAAGAATGCAAGATCACAAATAACAAAGACATGATAGAATCAATAATCAATCTGAAATAGCATCTCAATATCCATCGGATCCCCGCAAACACAACATGCAGAATTACAAATAGATGATCTTGATCATGAACGGAGCTCATAAGATCTAGACATGAAAGCACAAAGGAGGAGAACCAGCCATCTAGCTACTACATGGATCAGTAGTCCAAGGATGAACTACTCACGCATCACACCGGAGGCTTGCATGCTGATGAAGAAGGCCTCCAGGGTGAATTCCCCTCTCCGACAGGGTGCCGGGAAGAGCTTCAGATCCCTCCCGATCTAGGGATGGAGATGACGGCGGCTACAGACTCTTTCGTGGATTTTTGATCAAGTACTTAGGGTTTTCGTCCCAAGGGCAATATATAGGCGGAAGGAGAGGCCGAGGGGGTGCCGGGAGCGGCCACACCACCCCCTGGCACGGGCCAGACTGGGCCACGCGGCCAGGTGGTGTGGTGGCCCCTCTCCGTCTCGTATTCTGGCACTTGATGAGATCCGGAAAAATAGGCACTTTGGCTTTTGCCCCGTCCAATTCCGAAATATTCATTTTCTGACTTTCCTGGAACTAAAAACAACAGAAAACAGGCAGCTGGCACTGTGGCTCTTGTTAACAGGTTAGTCCAAGAAATCATATGAAAAGTACTCTAAAGTTGGAACAAAACACAAGAAAGTGGATAAAACCAAGCATGGAACATAAAAATTATAGATACATTTGCAATGTATCAATAAGGTGGGCCGAGCTCAAGGCCATGGAGGAGGAGAAGTGGAAGAAGAAGATGCCCACCAAAGAGAGGAAATCCATTATCGACGAGAGGAGGATTGTACTTGAGGAGGAGAGGATATCAAAAGAGAAAGAGATCGATGAGCGTGCTATCATGTTCATGGACCCAAGCAACATGGATGCCATGGCCAGGAAATATTGGGAGCTCACTCGTGCGAAGATCCTTCAAAGATCTTTTGGTGGTGGTGATGGAGTTGGCCGAGTAGGAGGAGGTGGTGATGGTGTTGGTCTTGGAGGAGGTGGAGATGAGTACTTCGGAGGTGGTCTTTGAGCTCTTCGGAGATGGTATTTGAGCTCTTCGAAGATGGTCCCCAACATATGAGGTCATATGTTGGTGTTATTTTTATCAAACAAGGTCGATATGCTTATTTTTGGGTGACCTTGATCGATGTGGTGATGGTGTCTACTTTCGATGAACTCTATGCATGTTTAATTTTGAATTACGTATGTTTGAATTACTTATATGAACTCTATTTGAGATGTATGAATGCATATTTAGAGTGCTAGAAAGAAATGGGACACAAAAGTTTTACTCCTCTAAATATAGGGGTTCGGTTAGGAACTGCCTAGCTTTAGAGGAGTATTTTTACTCCTCTAAGTTTTACTCATCCGTTTACTACTCTAAAATTTAGGCGATCGGTTAGAGATGTCCTTATCTCTTGACTAAGGGCATCTTGAAAGCGTGCATTTCAAATATGGAAAGTGTCCGTTTTATCTGTAATGGGTCGCCTCTGGAAAAAATGGGTGGCTTGTCCATGCGCAATGCCCCAGCAGGGAGACCTATTTTATCCGCAATGGGTCACCTCCGGACAAAATGGGTGGCGTCATCACACATCGGAGGAGACCAATCACGACCTCTCCACCACCAGCGAGGTCACGCAAGCCAAGGCAAGCTGGAGCGGGGTGCCGTGTGGGATGATGTGAGCTCGGTCTGTGCGGGGCGAGCTCACGCAGGCCGAGGCAGAGGGATGCAGGACAGGATGAGCCCGACGCGGCTGGATAGTGGGATGCGACCCGAGGTGAGCCAAAGTGGGGCATGGTGCGGGGCGACGTGAGCTCAGGCAGTGCGAGACGAGCTTGGTGGAGGCCAAGGCGAAGGCGAGGAGTAGGCATGCGCGGTTTGATGCAAGGTGGAGGTGATGCGTGGCCTTGGCGGCGGAAACCATCGAGATATGCAAGGGAGGAGGTGTCGACAAGCTAGAGGCGAAGCTTGGGCCCTCTGTAGGGGCAATGGAGGCATAGAGGATGACACAATTGGTGTTGGACTCCATTTCTGGCGGCGAGAAAGAACGATGGGGCACTAGTAGTGGAAGATATTGTGGCAAGGGGATGAGGAATTCAGGACCGAGAGACACGACGTCGGGAGCTCGCTCAGGGGCGCCTAGCGACGAAGGAGCATTGGGTGGTTACGGGAAGGAAAGAGAGAAAAGGAGAGGAGAGAGGCAAGTGGGTCACTGCCTAGTAGGGGAGGCCTGCACAAGGGAGAGATCGGGACCAAATTTGCTGTAACATCCCAGGGTTTTAGGTCAGAAAAGAAAAGACCATAGTGTGTACATTGCATTCATGCATAGAAAATCTGAAGAATTTTCGTGTTTTTGTTTACAACACAAAGTGATCGAGATTCCTCTGACTGAAGTTTAGGTCATCGGGTGAGTGCTTATGGAATTTGACATGATCTTTGTAGAATTCTTTGTTTTTTAGGGGAAAGTTACTCAAACATGTATTTGAATTCAAATGAACTTAGAAAATTTACAAATTGAATTATGGAATATTTATATACTTAGGAGAAATGGAATGGAAAATCTGGAATAAAGTGATGATATTACAGTGGATAAATAATAATAATAACGTAATTGTAACATATAAATATTATACAAGAATGAATAAAAGAATATCTTTATTACATAAATAATATTGCAATGTTTTTACAATGTTCCAAAAATAAAAGAATTACAACAAATGAAAATAGCAAATCCTAATCTAAAATCTAATTATTTGTCTTCTAATCTCTATTTCTTCTTGTTCTTTGTCTTGTTCTTAATCCCTGTAAAATAAAAATACACTCAAAATAGAATAGTGGAAGGGGTTAGTGTAGGGTTTCGTAGCAGAAAACAAAAAATTTCTATCTACTCGAACACTAATACCAGGATCTATACTATGTAGACATAAGTAACAGAGAAGGGATACGGTATTCATACCTTTGAAGACCGAGGCACGCCTTACGTAGGAAGGCGTATATTGATGAAGACGAGCAGCACCCCAAGAGTGGTGTCTCCGAAGTTCGTCGCACGTCCAGTGTAGGAGACGTCAACCAGACTCCAATCCAGCCGAGCAGCGGAAGAAGTAGATGTCGTATCGCAGATCACATGACGGTGGTGTGAAGGTGGAGAACTCACCCACGAGGTCGTCCCCAATATTACGGAGAAGTCCTCAATGGATGAGAGAGAGAATGAGAGGAAATGGGATAATTCCAAAGGGGGAGGGGAGACCCCTATATATAGTAGGAGAGGGCGCACCACCCAGGGGCCAGACAGTGTGGGATTAAACCCCACACCCGCCGACCACCTAGGGGCAGCCGCCGGCCCTAGGTGGGCCCCATTGGGGCGGCCCACCAAGCCTAGGCCAGTTGGCCCCCTCTCCCTAGGCGCCATGCCCTATTGGGCCTCCCTTCGGGTGAGGCCCATTAGCATTATGATGCCTTTAATAATAAAATAAAATATATATTTAATATTAATTCTCCAATTAACATTCAAATACACATATTATATTATTCCTTCACTCCGGAACACCTTCCGATCTCCATCGGATGTTATCCGGAACTATTCCGGTTTCTCTTTCTCTATTTCTCTTACGATACCTCATCTACCCTAAGCGTCCCTACCCTTAAGCGTGACATCCTTCGGTTCGGAAACACTCCGGACATGATTGAGACTACTCTCACATCAATGATCAACAGAGGGACCTGGATGGCCATGTGGCCCCCGTGCGTTTCACGAATATAATCGCTCGAACCGTGAGATAGTCGTTTCCCGTTCCCTTTGTCATTAGATACCTAATTCATCCGAGACTTGATCTTTGGTATCTCCATACCTTAGTTCGATCTTGTTACTGATGAACTTGTTTTCTCGTTCTCATGTCGTTGCATTCCGTGACTGAGTCACATGCTTGCAAGCTTCATTAATGCAACGTCACCGAGATGGCCACATGTATCTGTCTATTACATGGACTAGACAAATCCTAGTCTTGACATGTACTCCTCTACACATCCCTTCGGAAAACCTGAGTGGCACCTTTTTGATTACCCTGTTATGAGATGATTCTTGATAACCATCTAAGCTTCTTCCGGAATGGTGATTTGCATTACCTCATAGTCAAAGGATCAGGTTGCGAGGTTCTCTGTGTTTTATCATCAATGGTGAACTTTGTAACTAGATCTCATTCAAGATATAATGATTGGATGTTTGTCTATCATGTTATTCAACTAATAACATAACCTCATTGTCAATTGGCATAAATGCCCATGATCTTGAAACCCAGACCATCCCCATGACCAATGAACTAGTTCGCTAGAGGTAACTAGAGACACAGTTTGTTTACATACCACACGTGTATTAACGTTTTGCATTAACACAGTTATAGCATAGTATGAAATGTATTATGAACATATAGGAGTCACATCAAATAATACACTTTATTATTTGCCTCTAGGGCATAACTCCTTCGGTCTCCCACTTGCACTAGAGTATAAACAAAACTAGTTTACAATAGGCAGGAACCTAACACCAATGGAATCTCGGTGTTGTTCATGCTTTTCTTGATGGAGAGCTTTAGTCAAAGGATCTGCCATATTTAGTTCCGTATCTACTTTGCAAATCTTGACTTCACCTTCGTCAACGTTCTGCCGGATGACGTGAAATTTAAGTTTGATGTGTTTGGCCGTGGAATGAGTTCTTGGTTCCCTTGCGTTTGCAATAGCACCCGTGTTATCACAATAGATCATCACGGGGTCTTGCGCATTGGGAAAAACTCCCAGTTCGACGACGAAATTCCTTAGCCAAACAGCTTCATTTGCTGCATCGGCCGCAACAATGTATTCAGACTCCATTGAAGATTGCGCCACCACCGGCTGCTTCTTACTCTTCCAGCTTACCGCACCACCATTCACTAGGAACACAAATCATGTTTGAGACTTCGAGTCATCATGATCTGAGTTCCGACTCGCATCCACGTAACCCGTTAAGTTTAGAGCTTCATCATTTCCTCCATAGATTAGGAACATATCCTTTGTTCTTCTCAGATACTTTAGGATATTCTTTACAGCTGTCCAGTGATCCGGTCCTGGATTACTTTGGTATCGGCTCGCCAAACTAAGAGCCAGTGCCACATCAGGTCGCGTACTTAACATTGCATACATGATAGATCATATGGCTGAAGCATAGGGGACAATTCTTCATCATAGGTGTAAAACCCCTTTTGGTGTTTTCCATTTTGAACCTCTTCAAAATCTTTTCGATGTAAGTACTCTGACTCAATGCAATTAGGTGCCTTGATCTATCTCTATAGATCTTGATACCTAATATGTATGCAGCTTCACCTAGATCCTTCATGGAAAATTGGTTACTCAAATATGCTTTCACGCTTTTCATAAGATCCACATCGTTTCCCATGAGTAATATGTCATCCACATATACTAGTAAGAAAACAACTGAGCTCCCACTCGCTTTCTTGTAAACACTGAACTCCTGTTGATTTTGGACAAATCCAAAACTCTTGATCACTTGATCAAAACGTTGGTTCCAGCTCCGAGATGCTTGCTTCAATCCATAAATGGACCATTGAAGTTTGCATACCTTTCCAGCATCCTTAGGATCAACAAAACCTTTCGGTTGCATCATATACAACTCTTCATCAATGTGACCATTGAGGAATGCGGTCTTGACATCCATCTGCCAAATTTCATAGTTGAAATATGCAACAATTGCTATTAAAATCCTAACATCCTTAAGCATTACTACGGGAGAGTAAGTCTCATTGTAATCAACTCCTTGAATTTGTCAAAACCCCTTTGCGACAAGTCGAGCTTTGTGAACGGTCACTTTACCATTCGCGTCTGTCTTTTTCTTAAAGATCCATTTATTTTCCATGGCCTTGCGACCTTCTGGAAGATCCACCAAGGTCCAAACTTGGTTTTTATGCATGGATCCTATTTCGGATTTCATGGCTTCGAGCCATTTCTCAGAGTCAACACTAGCCATAGCTTCTTTATAGTTTGTAGGTTCTTCCTGTTCATCTAGGATGACAGACATTACAAGGCTACTGTACCAATCAGGAGTGGCACGAACCCTTGTAGACCTGCAAACCTCAGGAGTCTCGACGTCGTTGTTTTGATCATCATCAATGGGCTCTTCCTCCATGTTGGAGAGCGGTTTCGGAACAGCTTCCGTTGCGCTACTCGGAATTTGGAGAGAAGGGTCAACAATTTCATCTGACTCAATTTTCCTTCCACTCACTCCTTTTGCAAGAAACTCTTTCTCGAGAAAGGTGCCAGTTCTTGTGACAAACGTTTTTCCTTCGGCTTGGTTGTAGAAAGTATACCCAGCGGTTTCCCTTGGATATCCTACAAAGATATATTTTTCCGATTTGGGTTCGAGTTTGTCAGGCTGTAGTTTCTTAACGTAAGCCTCACAACCCCAAACTTTCAGAAATGACAACTTTGGATTTTGTCCATACCATATCTCATATGGGGTTGTCTCCACGGATTTGGATGGTGCTCGGTTTAAAATAAAAGCAGCGGTTTCTAACGCGTATCCCCAAAAAGACACAGACAAATCAGTTAAAGACATCATGGACCGCACACTATCTAATAGGGTTTAGTTACGATGTTCCGACACACCATTACGCTGTGGTGTTCCGGCTGGCGTAAGCTATGGAATAATCCCATAGTCCTTCAAGTGCATGTTAAACTCATAACTCAAATACTCACCTCCTCGATCCGATCGAAGATGCTTGATTCCCTTGTTAAGTTGATTCTCTACTTCTTTCTGAAATTTCTTGAACTTTTCAAAGGTTTCAGACTTGTGCTTCATTAAGTAGATATATCCATATCTGCTTAAGTCGTCAGTAAAGGTAACAAAGTAATGATAACTATTGCGTGTTGAGACGCTCATTGGTCCACAAACATCCGTATGTATGATTCCTAGTAGATCTACAACTCTCTCCAATATCCCGGAGAATGGTGTCCTAGTCATCTTGCCCATGAAGCATGGCTCACATGTATCAAGGGATTCGAAATCCAATGATCCAAGAAGGCCTTCTAAATAAAGCTTCTTCATGCATTTTATGCCAATGTGACCAAGACGGCAATGCCACATAAACATGGAATCATCACTTCGCTTACAACGTTTAGCATCAACACTATGGATGTGTGTATTACAATCAAGGTCAAGTAAGAATAAACCATCACACATAGGAGCATGAACATAGAAAACATCATTCATATAAATTGAAGAACCATTTGTTCCTAATTTAAACGAATAACGGTCTTGCAACAAGCAAGACCCACTCACAATATCCATACTCAATGCGGGTACATAGTAGCATTTATTCAAAACCAACAGTAATCCTTATGGTAGACGGAGATGCAGGGTGCCGACGGCCATCACTTCGACTCTCGAACCATTGTCGACGCGCATCGTCACCTCGTCCTTCCTCAGGCGCCTCCTACTCTACAGATCCTGCTGAGAGTTACAAATGTGAGCAACAGATCCGGTATCAAATACCCAGGTGTTACTCCTGGCGCTTGTAAGGAACACATCAATAACATGTATATCATATATACCTTTGTCCATGGCAACTATTTTGCCAGCTCGCTTGTCTTCAAGGTACTTGGGGCAGTTGCGTTTCCAGTGCCCATCCCCTTTGCAGTAGAAGCATGTAGTGTCGGGCTTAGGGCCAGGCTTGGCAGTCTCTGAGGCAACGAACTTGCCATCCTTCTTGGACTTTTGTCCCTTGCCCTTTCCCTTTTGTCCCGGCTTCTTAAAGTTGGTGGTCTTGTTGACCGTCAATACCGTGTGCTCCTTCTTGATTTCAACCTCAGCAGTTTTGAGCATGGCGAACACTTTAGCAAGGGTCTTAGTCATCCCTTGCATGTTGTAGTTCATCACAAAGCTCTTATAGCTAGGGGCAGCGAGTGCAGCACCCTATCGATCGTGAGATCCTCCGAGATTTTGCAATCCAGGGCGTTCAAGCGCTTAACGTAGCCATGCATTTTGACCACGTGCTCACTAATACTAATGTGCTCTTCTATTTTAGCAGAGAAGAAGAGCTCGGAAGCATCATACCTCTCTGCACGGGCCTGTGGAGCAAAGACGGCCTTGAGATCCTCAATGATCTCAAAGGCATTCATCTTCTCAAAACGCTTTTGAAGCTCCGACTCCATGGCATAGAGCATTCCACTCTGGATGAAGGAGAAATCGTCCGCCTTGGACTACCAGACATTCTTTTCGTCTTGGGAGGCGGAATCTGCAGGCTTAGCTGGAAGCTCAGCCTCGATGACATAAGTCAACTTGTAGGGGACTAGAAGGATCCTAAGATTGCAGAACCATGCGGTGAAGTTGGTTCCATCAGTTTTCAGCTTGTCCTTCTCGAGGAAAGTGCTAAGGTTAAAGGTGGGTGGGCGAGACATCTACAATGGATTTGCAAAGTGTTTAGACCATGTTCATAATAATGAGTTCAAGTTTTAATTAAAAGAACTCCCACTTAAACGAACATCCCTCTACTCGTTTAGTGATCACATGATCCCAATCCCCTGCACCTCCGCCGATTAACACGGCCATCATTGCAGTATCAAAGGTGGACATTCCCTAATGTCGATCACATCAACTATGTGACTCATGCTCGACCTTTCGGTCTCCTGTATTCCAAGGCCATGTCTGTGTAACGTGCTAGGATCGTTAGTTCTAACTCGTGTGTATTCGCAGTGCAACATGGCTTACACCCACTATATGCGAACGTAGATATGTCTGACCCCTACTCACCGCAGGGCGCCTCATACCAAAGACCTTTCTTGGTGGTGCACACACAAGGGGAATACGATAACTGGAATACTATGAGGGATTATCTTATTATGCTACCATCGAATATAAATATACCAGCACAATAAGTAATACTTCAAAAGTAAAGTGTTATGACCTGGATATAGCATTATGATCATCATCAACAAATTCAATGAAAGTTTCATAAACTTGTCATCGCCATGTTACAATACTTGCCCCTATGCAATAATAAAAATAGACGCTTCTATATTATCTATTGCAAGTTTTACACGGCTTTAGGGCTTTCGCACTAGAACCCCTTCCCACCTACGAACGTGGAGCCACAACATGGATTCAATGATTTCCGTTCTTCTTCCCTTTTCAGGGCCCTCCAATGTCAATGCCATATCAACTACTGTAGAGAGACAAACACCTGCCTAATCCACTTTGATTCGTGGACCATTCTCGTGAATCACCACGTGAGGTTGGTTGGGGGGCCGCTTCATCCAACAGTGCCACGATATGAACAATAACATTAAAGAGGGTAGGAACTAGAGAATCAATGCCCACATATTGCTATGTGTTCTATTCGTACGACATGTCTACCCATAGACCCGCTCTGATACCACTGTAGGGTTTCGTAGCAGAAAACAAAAAAAATTCTATCTACTTGAACACTAATACCAGGATCTATACTATGTAGACATAAGTAACGGAGAAGGGATACGGTATTCGTACCTTTGAAGACCGAGGCATGCCTTACGCAGGAAGGCGTATACTGATGAAGACGAGCAGCACCCCAAGTGTGGTGCCTCCGAAGTTTGTCACACGTCTAGTGTAGGAGACGTCAACCGGACTCCGATCCAGCCGAGCAGCAAAAGAAGTAGATACCGGATCACAGATCACACGACGGTGGTGTGAAGGTGGAGAACTCACCCACGAGGTCCTCCCCAATATTATGGAGAAGTCCTCAACGGATGAGAGAGAGAATGAGAGGGAATGGGATGATTCCAAAGGGGGGAGGGGAGACCCCTATATATAGTGGGAGGGGGGGCGCACTACCTAGTGGCCAGGTGGTGTGGGACTAAACCCCACACCCGCCGGCCACCTAGGGGCAGCCGCCGGCCCTAGGTGGGCCCCATTGGGGCGGCCCACCAAGCCTAGGCCAGTTGGCCCCCTCTCCCTAGGCGCCATGCCCTATTGGGCCTCCCTTCGGGTGAGGCCCATTAGCATTATGATGCCTTTAATAATAAAATAAAATATATATTTAATATTAATTCTCTAATTAACATTCAAATACACATATTATATTATTCCTTCACTCCGGAACACCTTTCGAACCCCTTCCGATCTCCATCGGATGTTATCCGGAACTATTCTGATTTCTCTTTCTCTATTTCTCTTACGATACCTCATCTACCCTAAGCGTCCCTACCCTTAAGCGTGACATCCTTCGGTTCGGAAACACTCCGGACATGATTGTGACTACTCTCACATCAATGATCAACAGAGGGACTTGGATGGCCATGTGACCCCCGTGCGTTTCACAAATATAATCGCTCGAACCGTGAGATAGTCGTTTCCCTTCCCTTTGTCATTAATACCTAATTCATCCGAGACTTGATCTTTGGTATCTCCATACCTTAGTTCGATCTCGTTACCGATGAACTTGTTTTCTCGTTCTCATGTCGTTGCATTCCGTGACTGAGTCACATGCTTGCAAGCTTCATTAATGCAACGTCACCGAGATGGCCACATGTATCTGTCTATTACATGGACTAGACAAATCCTAGTCTTGATATGCAGTCCTCTACACATCCCTTCGGAAAACCTGAGTGGCACCTTTTTGATCACCCTGTTTTGAGATGATTCTTGATAACCATCTAAGCTTCTTTCGGAATGGTGATTTGCATTACCTCACAGTCAAAGGATTATGTTGCAAGGTTCTCTATGTTTTATCATCAATGGTGAACTTTGTAACTAGATCTCATTCAAGATATAACGGTCGGATGTTTGTCTATCATGTTATTCAACTAATAACATGACCTCATTGTCAATTGGCATAAATGCCCATGATCTTGAAACCCAGACCATCCTCATGACCAATGAACTAGTTCGCTAGAGGTAACTAGAGACACAGTTTGTTTACATACCACACGTGTATTAACGTTTCGCATTAACATAGTTATAGCACAATATGAAACATATTATGAACATATAGGAGTCACATCAAATAATACACTTTATTATTTGCCTCTAGGGCATAACTCCTTCAGTTAGTGGATTAGATTGCTCTGAGGTTGTGGCATAGAGATGCTATGCCTAATCGCATCATGGAGTAGTAGATAAGAGGCCAAAGTAACATCTGTTCTTAATTTGGGAGTTGTATCAGTACAACCTCATAGGCAGGGGCTAGTTTCACCAAATTTAGTAAAAGTAAAAAGATAAATAGCCAGAAAATATCAAGTTTTCACTTGATCTGATCCACAAGTCACAACAAGCAAACTAGCAACTTAGTGACTGCATGTTGGTGTGTTGTCAACACAAGACAACCATAAGGAGGAATAAGAGCACATCTGTAGCACTTGGGCTGCTAACCATAATTCACTTTCATAGAAACGGTCCTATCCACTCCATAGCCAAGAGCAACACCACCATCAGTTCATCTAGTTGTTTAACACTCACGCAAACCACAAAATCATAAATCACATCCACCACAGGACCACGACCACTTAATCAAGGCCAGCCAGCAGCAAGGAGAGAGAAGGACCAGACCAAGCCAGGGAGAAGGCCAAGCTAGGGAGAAGGTGAAGCCAGGAAGCCTCAAGCAATAGAAACCATCATATAACAGTTGGTTGCTACACTAAGATCCACATTAGTATTTGTTCTTATTTCCATGCATCATCCAAATAAAAGGGAAATAAAGGGGAAACATGTAAGGTAATTATTCCAACTATCCTTAAATTAGATTTTTATCTAGGAGGATTGGATGGAGATATTTCTCTCAGACTTGCATAATGATGCTATGCAAGCTCATCATCTAGAATTAAAGACCACAAAATAAGTATATGTTCTTATGGAATTTTTGCCTCAGCCTTTGCATCATATGCATGGCTAGGGAATCAAGCAAAGCATATGTTCTAGTATAAATCTATGCCTCATGCTTTTTCATCATAGGATAGGCCAAGAGTCAAGCATAGAAATTTGTTCTTATACATGTTTTGGCCTCGACCTTAGCATCTTTGGTAGCCCAACTAGAGGTTCTTTAGAAAGTAAATCTCATAGCTAACTACCAGAGAATACCTACCACTATGTACACTCTAGAGGGAGGCATCACAATGGCAGACATGCTAGCAGCAGCCATAGAGCTTGGCTAAGCTAGAGAAGTATCCAAATATTGGGCATAAAACAATTATGGGTAACCTCAAAACCTCAAATCATTTCTCTAGCTAAACAAGCTAGAGATCGTCAAATCATGGGTATCCATCGTATAAGTTGATAGATAGATATTATACGAAAAAGTTTCTGGAACCAAAGGTTCACCATCACATTAGTTTCTATTCAACTACAAACTGAATCTTTAGATTCAGGTCACACTTGCAGCCATTAGTGTATTTTCTAGAGTTAGCACGGAGGCGCAAGCCTAGGAATTTAGCAACAACATCAGCAATAGTTTAAATAAGGCCACTAGCAACTAAATCACAACTCTACCACCGAAAATAAATCTACCTGATAGAGCAACATATTCTATGTAATTACTGTCAAGTGTGATAACAACAGTTCCAGTAGTTTCTTTACTAAAGCAAGGTTGCAAGCCAACACAGAAGAAGCATGTTATACCACAGTCAAAGGATCACATTGTTACATTTGGATTCAAACACAATGTTTTAATACCATCAGATATAACTAAACCTGATTAGCCATGATCCAATGATCATAAGGAGTAGCTAGAAGCAAGGAAGTTTAATAAAGCAGCACGCCTAGTCATGCAACACACACATCCTCTAATTGACAGATACATTTAGTCACCATCATTAAAGTTTAGGTCACCATATACAATCTGTCAAGAGACTAAACAAAGCAAGATAGAGAGAGATACTATCCAACTGACACAATTATGGAATCTTAACTATGCCACTAGTATCAAATTAACAACATCACCAGGCGTTAATAAGAGTCCTAATCGACATAATCATCTAACAAAAACATGTCAACATGATAGCTAATGCAATAATCAGAACCAGAGGGAAAAGACAGGAAATAGAAATAGAAGAGAGGAGTAGAAGCACTTACCAATGGTCCTCGCTTAGTAAGAAGAGGAGGCAAACTGATGGTGTCGTTGGGGCGCAACAACGTAGGGCAAGGCGGCATGAGGAGCACCACGGTGCTCAACTCGCGCCAAGCCTCACCAGCACCGACATCACCTCCACAAAAAGGAGAGGCCGAAGCAACCACCACACTAGACCAATGGCACAACACCACACCGAGTCACCGGGGAACGCAACGCCAACACGCCCAAACCCTATCCACGGTAAGTGTCTCGTGGTCTCAAGAGAGAGCGAGGAGTAATTTAATTGGATGTGTGAGAGAAGGAGGAGACACATCAATTACTGTCGGCGGCGATGGCCTGAGTGTCCGAACTCGCCGGAATTAAGAGAGATAACGGTGGTGCCATGGAGTTGTCAAAGAAGATAGGGGAGCGAGATTGCATTCGAGAGAGAGGAGTGGATTAGGATGGTCGAGCCCAAGCTACGTAGTTGGTTGAGCCCAACCGGTGGGCTTCTGTATGGGTCGGGCCGGTCTGTGGGCCAGGCCTAGTAAAATGGTAGATTTAGAAAAGATTTAATTAAAAGATAAGAAATTTACAAAAATACCCTCTAGAATTATTTTAGATCTATAAAAATCATAAAAACATATATAATATGTCAAAATGCTCAAAAAATAAGATCTATCTAGGAAAAATACAGATTACTTGTTTAAGTCAAATAAAATACCATAAAAATAAAGACCATTATATTTCCCAATGAGATATAAAATAATAATGAAAACTCCTAAAAATAAATAAAAATCACTTTTGTGGATAAAAATAAATCTATTATTTTATAGAAATGCTAATTATAAAATTCCGAATCTTTTTAGGATTTATAAAAAATAAGCGTAGTCATTTTCTTGTATTAAAATAAAAGGATATAATTTCCTTTATCTTTTATAATTAAATAAAAATGCTCTCTAGCTTTATTAGACCACTTAAGATTTATTGAAACATAGAAATATAATTCCTGCTTTTAAAACTTAAATCCTAATAATCAAAAACATCAATTTAATTACATCATTAGACGCAATATAACCTATTGTTCCTTTGAAAGCTAAATCAAATAAAAGTTTCACTAAACCTATTTTCTTTAAGTAACCATATAAATTCGCAACCTTATTTTAACTCTTAAAATTATGACAATAGTTTGTATCCATATTGTCTTAACTACTGATTAACTTAGTAAAAGAAATATTTTCTTCAAAAATTATATTTTTGTCACTTCAAACAAACACAATATGCTATTCTTTCAACTCTTAACAACCTAAAACATGGATTTTCATAATAATTACATGATATCAATTAACCTTAATCATGTGATATTATACTTACTTCTATAACATGTATGTTAGTCTTAAGTATCTTCTAGATATAATCGCTTCTGAAGTAAACTTTAAGATACACCAAATCTTAAAGAAATCACCTAGGTTTAACTCACTTATACTATTGGGGATTCACTTAGGGAGTTTTACAAAATACATAGCATTACTTATGCATAACGGCATATTGTCTTTTTAAACATTAGTCCTTACTGGACCAATGATGCCATTTTCAGATGTTGAAATTTATATTGTATCGAAGACCGTGATTGCATAATATTGTGATCACAAAGGCAAGTTCACACTTGCTCATGTCCTTTGGTTATTTTCTATCAAGTATTTGCAATCTATTATTGTTATCACCTGCATTTCAAAAATGATGACATAAAACACTATTTTCAATAATAACGTGAACTATTGGTTACTGATCTAGGATGATGAGTCAATCTATTATGATCGCCAATGGAACCACCATTGCTTGGAAATGTATCATCTAGGATTTAATAACCAATGTGGCTAGTGATTCTTGGGTCGCAGATTACGCGTTAACTATGAGATCTATATGAGCTCTGGGGAAGTCAGCTAGATCTTCTTCCTTTCGTGTGCCAAAAAACGACCTTATCGTGAAGCTGAGATTCCTCGCTGAGGATCCAACACAAGGATGGGACCCCTTAGTGCCCCTCGATATTGGTGTCTAGATTATCCGTGAGGGGCTATCAGAGGTAGGTCAGCCACTTTAGTGGAGGCTATCAAGGACATGATCTGCTTACCAGAGTCTTCAAGGGGCTACCAGAGTTATATCTGCCTACGTGGTGGTTAAGAGAGGTAGATCTACTTGGAGGATCGTGTTGTCATGTGGGGTCACGGAGAAGAGCAGTGATTGGCTTAGGTCCTTATACCGGGACCCATACCAAGGAATTATGGACAAGCTCATGACTTGGAGGTGCAACATGGATAAGGATCTCTCATGGGTAAAAGAACAGACCTATGCAGAGTGTATAAAATTGTGACATGTTACTCCCTGCTCCGGGAAGGAGCCGCGAAAGGTGCAGGAAAGGAACTCCACGAAGTTTTAATCAACCTGTGAAGACTAGTGGACATAGATTTTGAGAATAAAAGCAAACTTTGAAGAAATATTTACGAAAACCTGCATAGCCTATGACCGATGATCGACGGCTGTAGATAGTGCATCAAACAGTATTTTTTAGTGAACTTGCTAAGTACACTCATACTCAACCGTACCTTCTTAACCCTTGCTAGATCCTAAAGCCGATGAAGACGTTATCAACACCAACTTATGCTTAAGGAAATCATCATCGAAAGCTCAAGTTCTTCAATAACGTCAATGGGGTCATCACATCAACTAAAGTAAGGCAAATTTCCTGATTAGATAGGAGTATAATCTCTAGACATATAACCTACTTCTGTAGAGCATTGCAATAGCAACAATTGCAAACTAGATAGTTTAGATACTAGTCTTATTAGTTTGATGGATATGAGTTGTTATTGTTGGTTCTTCTTTGTAAAAAATTGCTTTCTTCCTCTATAACCTAGAGTATTCTCTAGATTTTTGTAAATAGCTGATTTGTAATTTACAGTCATGTCTTGGACCCGTGATGTTTCTGTTGTACCACTCCGAGGAATTGTAATACTAGTGGAATGGTGTTTCATTGGTGTTATGTCAACGACTATAGTGTACTACATCATGCATTGGTATGCTAGGTCATCGCATTTGGTGAACAAATGGGTATGTCCATATGGGTTAGTCTGTTTGGGTCTCCCCGCTGAAGCCTAATTTGTCTGTCCGTCTATTTGGCAGGAAAAAAACTGACTGGGTCGGAACATTTGGGTCTCCCCGCTAGAGATGTCTTAAGGCCATGTTTACCTCTAGGGTATTTCCACCCCTTGAGAGTTTGGGGATGGGAGGGGATTTCGTGAGTCCCTATCTTTCACCCAATCCCCATATTTCCGAAACATTTCCCCTCATTTCCCACTTCTCTCTAGTAACTGGATTTTAGGGATAGAAGAGGATGGGAGCCACAGTAAGAGAATTTAAATATACAATAAAATATAGAACCCAACACCTACGACATGAAAATGGACATATTCACTAAAGCAAAAAAATCAATTTTTTTTGTCCTAAACACATTTAAATGTCTACATATTCTCCAAACAATCCTCATGGCATCTAAGTTGGCCGGACAGAAAAATCCCCCGTTTACCATAATGCTAAGCCCAAAAGTCAGGTTTCCGCAAGTAACTTAATCGAATTTGTCTCACCACTGTGACATCCATGGGTAGCGAGTATTGTTCAAGCTTCGAAACTTCCCATGTTCTAGTTGCAGAATCAATGAAAGCAGACAACAGTTGTGGTGTCTCATCCAATATACTACAGATTGTTCTCAACTGATGATCTCTCGGGATCCAATTGTGGTTCCAAACTTGAGTGGTGGAACCGTTGCCAATGCGTCTAATGAGCCCTAACTTCAACATATCTCGACCTTCGCACAATGATCGCCAAATCAAAGACGGGTGTGTTCCTACTTTTGCTGTCAGAATATCAATCGAGGGAAAATAAGCAGCCTTGAGTATGCGAGCACTCAGTGTTTCAGGTTCAGTTAAGATCCTCCACACCTTACGGGCTAGCATGGCGACATTAAAGATCTCGATGTCCCTAAAGCCCACCCCTCCCATATATTTAGGCATCGTCATAGTATCCCAAGACACCCAAGCAACCTTCCTCTCTCCTTTTTTTCTGCCCACCAGAATTTACGAACCATGGAGGTGATATGATCACATAAACCTCTCAGAAACTTGAACAGTGCCATCGAGCACGTGGGTATTGCTTGGACAACTGATTTGATTAAGATCTCCTTTCCCCCACCCGAGAGGGCGTGATCCAGCTGACCTTTTGTATCAATTTTATAAGATTGTTCACTCTTATATATTTCACATCCCAGAAGTCAAAACAGATGTCTACTGTTCGATTGATGAACTTAGAATCCCATTTAGGACACATTTTAGCATATAGGTCACGTAATGTACTCGATTTTTGTTTGCCATATATAATGGGCATGTATATATTTATTATTATTTTGCGGTTAAATGTATTGAGAAGATGCCTACGAAGGTTAGCATCCGCTTTGGCATGATAAGAAGCAAAAGAGATTAATCCTTGATGCAAGCAATCATAGATATCCATTATTACAGGACTATCTGTTTCCAATCGTTCTGATTAGATTAGTGGATTTGTCCATCAAAGGATCTAAAAAGAAATAACTCAATATCTGATATGCGCTAGCAGATCCATCTTGTGTTATAGGAATATGTTTGATTGCATAGTAATCCTTACATAAGATAGCGTATTTTTCTCACAACTCCTCCTGCCATGTCCTCCAATGAGGAATTGAACGCCATGTCATATTCGTTTTGTTCTGAGATGGAAGCCTGAACTAGAACTACTTGCAAGCAACTAATTGAAATAGCTGATTCGATAGCAAGAGGAAAGAGAACATCATATTCTTTTGAAGAGTCCAAAGAGACCGGAACAATCTAGTCTCTAGCTGCCTCTCCATCCAGCCCAGTAGCTTTTTCCAAATCTTATCTTTAAGAAAGCCAAAGGCCCCATTCTTAGATCGGCCTACATCAGACGGGACTCCCTAATATTTACCATTCAAAGTCTCATTTGGCACGTCTAAAACATCTTTGATACTCTGTCTCACACTGCCCAAGCACCCTTTACCCCAAAACAAGGCTGACTCTGTCGCGTCCTAGCCCAATATTCTTCAGCCCACAAAATACACGAGCGACTGAGCGAGTCCTCATAGCTCATATGCCTTTTCAGCTAGTGTCACGGCCTTCCCTAAAAAAACAAAAAAAACAGTGTGACGGTCGTCATCACCCTCTGCAGCTGCAGGAAAGCACGCCACCACGCCACCACCCCTCGCCTCACGGTTCCCGCCTTTCCCCCATTCCTCCCCGTTCCCCTCTCCGCCTGGAAGCTCCTCGCCAAACCCTAGCCCTCTAGAAGCTTCCATGAGTCCATCCTATCCAGGTCCCAGGATGCGGGAGTTACGCGTGGCACCCCAGCGCCTTTCCATGGCCAACACCGAGCCGCGGATGATGCTCGGCAACCGCAGGCTCTCCAAGGATGATTGGACGGCCATGCTGATGGTCCTCGACGCTATCGATGGCGACATCCCCGCCGTGAGGAGTAAGGTCCCCGCGCTGCCACAGCTTCGGGTTTTGGTGCTCGTGGATCTGATTTTATTTATTTATTTGCTTTTTGGGGGTGGTGTTATACGCATAGAGGCCGCGCGGAAGCTGCGGAGGTCAGGGAAAGGAGTGGAGGAGGCGGTGGCGGCGGTCAAGGACCGGCAGTACTCTGGCCGTGGGCCGCTCCACATGGCGGCGTGGGCTGGGAGGCTCGAGATGTGCAAGTTTCTGATCAAGGATCTCCGCCTCAACGTCGACACGCCTGGCGACGATGGTAATTGCTTTGTTACTAGCACTTTTTGACTTTTGCAGAGTTGGATTGATGGGTGCCCTTGCTCCTGTGCGACTGTACGGAACCTTTGGAGTGGCATTGGTAGTTAAGTTGCGCAATTATGCAAATTCTGATCCTGGTCGCATTTGTTTCTTGAGAGGCTGGAGGCTATCTCTGATCACCAGCTATCCAATTAAGTTTCAAACTTAACTATTGATGTTGCACGAACGCATTCATCATTCATTGCTTTCTTTTATTTTTGGTGTTGGTGGGTGGGATGCCTCTAAATTTTCTTGTGCTTTTACGGTTTCTGCAGTAAAGCAGGGAGGTATTTATTTTATTTTATTGAGGAAGTGTTTCAGATACGTCGCTTCTGTGAAATGAATGACGAATCATCGATCTATAAAACACAATGTTTTGTGTTAGCATCCACATCAATGTTGGCACTGCGAGTGACTTTCTGCGCTCTTCGGTTTAACCCTATGCCGTAACTCACCTGTCGTACCCGATTGCGTGATGTTCTAGTATGCATTTCGCAGTTGCAGCTGCTCTTGATTATCTACCACTTTATGTTAGTTGGAAGCAAGGATTGTTGACCATTCTTATTAAATGCTTGCCGTTCTTGTGCTCTGCTAGGTTCAACGCCTCTATTATATGCAATATTTGGTTGTGGATCTACATCAGTCGTAAGATTTCTTCTTGATCATGGTGCTAATCCAAACAAAGCTGACACAGAAGGGTTTACTGCGCTCCATCATGCTACAATGACAGGTTCTCTTTGCCCCTGCATATGTTTGTTTCAGCTTATATTACCTGTAGTTTCATGCCGCCTGATCTGTTCTGCTTCATGTTTAACCTGTAACTGGTTGTGATGTCTGTCCTACAGTAAGTTTCAGCTCTCCTTTTTTTTGTCTTGCACATTGTACTTTTGTGGCGATTAACTGAAGGTGGCGACAACAACGTTTAATTACTGATGCATTTGTTGGGCTAAGAGGTACTATTGGCAATCTAGAGGCAATAGGAACAGTCGCCATTTGATTTTTTTTGTACAGACTGCTAGTTCAACAGTATGCCATGTGCATAAACTAGAGTTGAACAAGACTCAACTAGGGCTTCAAATACTAGTCCTCGGCTTGGAAAATCTATTTTGGTCTGTCTGCTTGGGTATGGCCAGTTTTTTCTTTTTTGTTTGATGTGTGGGTTTTGTTGTTCAGCTGCCGAACACCGGTCCTACCTATGTAGTAATAGTTTTCCAGTTTGCTACTGCCTTGTAAAAACCACTTAATTTGTTTTACATATTTACTTTAGCTCAAGTTTGTAGAAATGCCCTACAGACATATTTTTGACATGTTAGGCAAAAAAAGAATCTAATCGTAAATGCTACCTGCCCAAAATGACTGTATACTTTTGAAGTTTCTTCCAGTTACGCTAGCAGTACTAACCTTATTGGCACATAATATGCAACTAAATTGTTCATCCAAGGCACACATACTGACGCAGAAGAGGCAGAAGGGAGGATGTGGGCAGCTAACACCCGGGGTAATATTATATCTTCTGTATTCTTTTTAATATATCTTTGATGGTAATGTGACGTGAGAATTTTCATTTATTTCATCCAGATACCTGTGAAATAGCAGAGTTATTATTGTCCAGGGGAGCTTATGTTGACCCTATATGCAGAAGAGGAACACCACTACACGTTGCTGCTCAAAGTGGAAATGTGAGAATGGTTGAATTGTTGTTGCGGTATCAGGCAAATGTAATATCTTGTATCCCATCTTTGGTTTCATCTTTATGATAAATATTATGTGCGATGTACAGTACAGTATTCTCTATAATATAGCTGAGAAGTCATGGCTGGATGAATAAGGTTGGACCTAGCAGTGTTACTATATATTTTCTCATTTCCTGACCCTGCCTATTCCAAAGGTTTCATCCTGTCAAGGCGGAACGGGCGTTTACTTCCTTGACCCGGCTGAGCCAGGACTTCTTTTTCATTGGATGACTCTAATCTTATGGCTCTTTGCATGCTTTTATCATGTATCTCTTCATTTATCTTTAGATGTTTCCTTGCTTAAAATGTATAAAAATCTTGATTACTGTGTGCTAGATTATAACACGGTTAAACCATGATACTTTTGTGTATTCACATTAAGGTAAGTCGTCGTCAGACCAAATTATAGCTTAATCTACTGTGCCTACGTGATGGCGGTCACCTGTCCTCCCCGGTCCCCGCTTCTTCCAACCTTATCCGCACAACTGCTTACTTAGTGGCTATTGCAAGTGTTGGTACTGGGTAGTTTATGCGCGAGTTTAATCTGACGTTAGCGATAATGGAGCTCTTAGGTGGTGCACTGTGTTGTTTGATTGTTTATTTGACCCAATGT
The DNA here is from genome assembly GCA_910589775.1 of Avena eriantha. Taxonomy (NCBI): domain Eukaryota; kingdom Viridiplantae; phylum Streptophyta; class Magnoliopsida; order Poales; family Poaceae; genus Avena; species Avena eriantha. The sequence continues at coordinate 13,586,356 of OU342742.1, read as the reverse complement.
GGTGGTTAGTTGCAGATGGAGCTTTATTGTACAAGATGGAAACGAAAAATGTACGGATTATACCAACTATCAAGCTGTGTATCCGCACGAGCTACATATATGTATCTTGGACCCTATTTTTCTACTGTTATCATAAAGAAAACTTCGACATTTGATATATAGGTAAAGAAAATCAAGAAGTATGTACATCTTTTTGTTTAGCTTTGCATATTTGATCTTGTCAAAACTGAAAGTGGTTGCATGGTATCGCATTCTAACTTGTCCTGGCATGTTATTATAGGTGTGCATTTCTAGTCTTCTATATTTCTCCTATTAGCAGGTAAATTGAGTGGGCCAGGATCAGCACACACCCTATAATATTATGTGCCTATTATCCTCACAATATTATGTGCGTATTCCTTGTCATATGAAGTCGAAACCATATATCTGACCCAAAAATATTCAATGGATTAGACTTCTATTAACTGATTAATGAGAGAATCCAATCCTTATTAATCAACATGGTATATTATTTATGCCTTGGACATACGAAAGGGTTATAGTTTTTTATTTCTTAGTAATGCAGGATTTTCTAGCCTTTTCGCAATTATATGTGTGCTGTATTTAAATCTGGTATGGACGGTTACTTGGTTACATCCTGTTTGCTCATGTAATATTTATCCGGTTAAGGAACTAGCTGACATCAAGTAATCAGCGTTTCCTCTACAGACACTTCTGTCTCCAATTACTTATCTTAAGCTGCCAGTTTGTTTGGATTGACTACAATCAGGCTTATGTGCCTTGCTGGATGGAATTATTTTTATTACTTAAGTCGGTTGGAGTCTAACATTGAACAATCATCCCTCTGGCTTCGTCTAGATGCCAAAAGGAAAAAAATGATTTCCATGAATCAGCTGTCCTCAACATACTAACTTGTGTTGGCATGTTATTATAGATGTACATTTCTAGTCTTCTATATTTCTCTTAAAAATATTCGCTGGATTATACTTCTATTAACTGATTAATGAGAGAATCTTATCCTTATTAAATTTCTCTGATCAACGTGGAATATTATTTATGCTTTGGACATACAAAAGGGTTTATAGGTTTTTTATTTCTTAGTAACGCATGATTTTCTAGCCTTTTCACAACTATATGTGTGCTATATTTAAATCTAGTAATGGACCGGTACTTGGCCACATCCTGTTTGCTCATGTATTATTTATCCGGTAAAGGAGCTAGCTGACATAAACTAATCAGCCTTTCATGTACGGACACTTCTGTCTCCAATTGCATTTCTTAAGCTGCCAGTTTGTTTGGATTGAGAACAAGCAGCCTCCTGTGTGCCGCTGGATGGAGTTTTTCTATTACGTAGGTCAGTTAGAGTCTAACATTGAACAATCAGCTGGACTCAGCATACTAGCTATGTTTTTCCCCATTAGAGAGTTTTGTGTGTGCTGATTATACCACAAATCGAGATCTAACTTTGATGGCCTAGCAGAATGTAGGAGAATTTTTCCTTTCTAATTAATTTTAGGAATTTCTCACCGGATTAGTGTACTGATTGAAAGGAGCCTAGAATTACGAACTAGTATATTCTTATATAATATAATACACTGAAAATATGAACAAAGATGACGAGACATTGTTTTCTTTGTGCTTTTTGGTATTTAAACTATTTTGGGTAACTTGTTACATTTTCCGCTAATAGTTGCATTCAGAATTTGATAATTTATTTTTCTCCAGTATCCTTTTTTGACATTTATGGGCTGCAAGTAATATTTTCTTTACCCTCTCTCCAGCCTAACAGAGTCGCATGCTTATACTATACACCACTGACACTGACTATCTTCGCTTCTTCAGTGAAATGCGCGAAACTACTTATTAAGGTGCAGTGACTTGTCCCTTTAGAGCTCCTACTGTATACAGTCTTGCGATGGTTTTGTTATTTCTGACATAAGCACAAGCTGTTGCATATTTTAGAAACACTATCTTAAACATTCTGTATAATAGGCTGGTGCTGATGCCAATGCTGGTAGGCCTTTTCAACCATTAGTAATAGCTGCGGCCCATGGATTCATTGACTTCATCAATTGTTTGTTGGAAGCTGGCGTGGATGCAAATATTCCTGGTCAAGTGAGTTTCCGTACTACTCTCGTTGATCTTCTGAGTTGGCTACGAATGGCTTAATGTAGCTGGTAAGATCTATAGATTTTTGCAATGTTACAAGAGTGTCTAATAACACAGGTAAATTTAGGCCATTTGACTAAGGCCTTAAATGATGCCACTTGTTGGTATTGAGTTAATTGGGTTTGGTAAAGCATTGCTTGTTACTAACCTGCTAACTTGTTTTATGTGTACTTCTCATTTTCTAATGAATTTTGGTCCATGAAAATGGTTGAAGTCTGTCACTACAAAAGCAAGAAAATGACTAGCCTGCTGAGGACCAATATTGATTTTGACTCCACAAGAAATTGAAGAAACAGTGTGATGTGCAGTGTTATTGAGAGTTTGGGACAGTTATGCTTAATCTAGAAAAAAAGATAGAAGATGGGAAGTTGTTCTTATCCGGTCTGAATACCAAAATAAAAATGAGAAATGCTGCACTTGCAAACTAAGGTACTTTGAATCTCTGTCGTAATTAGTGGAGTTCTTTCAAAACTCGGTGAACTTTAGGCCAGTATGCCTCACAATGAAAGCGTATGTCTGATCTCACAAATTTTTCTAGCTAGCTAATACTTAAGTTGGCATGATCTTTGCTTACCACATAAAAGAAAAGAGCAAAATGATTGAAATAGTCTTTTTTAAGAATTCCTGCACCTGTTCAGTCTTTAGACATGTCCAGGATATAATGACTACACATACACTTACCTAGACATTCATATTCTTCTGTACATTACTATCGCAATAGCCATGCACAGTCGCTTATAATTCGTCATATTTTAAATCTCGTAGTGATATCAGTATAAATGCCTTCTCTACACTCTTATGTTCTTGCGTGATGGAGAACCTATTTTTTCATTTCTCCAGCTCCCCCTTGTTTATTTGTGAGATTTACCTTTGATATCCTTCTTAACAGTGTGGTAGAACGCCAGTAGAAATTGCTGTAGCCCGAGGATGGATGGATTGCGCTGAGATTCTTTCCCCTCTTACATCTGCACGCATTGATGTAATAATTCAACATGTGAACTATGTGAATTCAAGAGTAAAATTTGCATTTTATATTATGTTTGACTTTCAATTGTTTGTTTGATTTAGGATCCTGTCTTCGGTGAAAATGATGTATGGTATTCGAAAGAGCAAGGGGATGCTGCATTAGAGGGAAATAATGGATTTTCTTTGAAAATGCAAGTGGATGCCGCATTTGAGTCCATGGTTTTGAAAATGCAAGGGGATGCTGCATTTGAGGAAAATGCTTATGCTGATGGGTTGTCTCTCTATACCAAGGTATATTCTTGCACCATATAGTTCTTCATTAGTTCTGTTGTGTACTTTACTTGCTGATCGATCTCTTTCTGGCCTAAAATGCTCTGAATTATTGGAGCTGCATTAAGTGTTTTTCTCGATTACCTCCATGTACAGACTGTTTATTCCTTCTATCCAACTCTTGTGAATCAGATGTCTATCCTATTTTGCCAATGCTTACATATGTTTTTTGAAGACAATAAAGGGCTTTAGTTTGCAGCCAGTTTAATGCTTGGTGTGAATAATGCGTGATTTGATGTCTGCAGGCTCTGGAGGCTGACCCTGATGATTCAACCTTGTATGCAAAGAGGAGCCTTTGCTGGCTGCATTTGAGTGACGAAGACAAGGCTTTGGATGATGCCAATACCTATAAGGCTATGGGGATGGATCTATCAAATTCGTGCTATGAGCAAGCAGCAGCTCTGATACTGACGAAGGTGAGCAGTGGCATTTTGTGTTTCCGTACTCTGCTGTATTTTCCCTGGCCGTGCACTGATGATGATGTCTCCTTGTTTAGGAGTATGCGCAAGCGTGCCAAGCACTCATGTCTGGATTGAAACTGGACTTGAGAAGCGACGATCTGGATTGAAATCGGACTTGAGAAGCGAATCAAGCAGCCAGTGAAGGAACTTGGTAAGACTGGTTATATGTCCTCACGGCAGTAGTTTATGTCCCTGGTGCGCGATTACTATTCTAGTGTAGTGTTAGTATTGACTTATGGATTAAAAGTTGCAGGTAGTAGTGCTGAGGGGCGGGGCTGTTTTTGCTTTCGCGCATTTTCGTTGGAGGTTTGCCCGTGTATGGCCAAGGAACAAAAGAAGCTTGAGATGTAGTACTACTTAACACGTAGATGAGGTAGCTGGAGATGTACCTTGTACCGCTAAATTATGGAAAATGTGTTCAATATACATGTTCCAGAGTTCTGTTCCTGAAGATGTTCCAGACTGCATTTTCAGTTCTGGTCTGCCCATGTTTGGCCAAAGAAGAAACCAAAGCGGCCTAAGATGTATCCAACATTTGTAATTTTGTAGATGACTAGCTGGAGATCTACCTATTACCTGTAACATAGATGATGACCAACTCCGTGACATGGATTTTGTCTGACAGACACAGATACGTGTTCCACGTCGCCTCGGCTCTACTCCATTCGGTTCTTGATTCCGGACTTTCTCGGGCGGCGGCAAGCAGCTGCTATGTGGCGTCTATTGACAGATTTTGGACAGACTTGGGAATTTTTGTGTAGTGTCAAAGCAGGAAGAGAGACATGATATTTTGGGAAATTTTTGGTACCTTCTCATCTATCCCATTTGTTGTAGCTCTTCTATATCTGTTAGTTTGATCTCTCCCGTTCGAGCCCAACGGCCCGAACGAGCTCCTTATCCGTGCCCTGATCGGAGGCGCCCAACCTTATCATGGTTGGTGGGCCCCTGTCGCCGCGCTATATAAAGTGGTGGGGGACCGGCAGCACGGGTCATGAGGAACGCCGCTGCTCTAGTCACCCCACCTACACCCCTACCGATCTAGGGTTTTAGCGTGAGCCGACGGGAAGCGCCGCCACCACCGCACACCCACGCCGTCGACCCTTTTCCCATGGCAAATGACGGGGGCTCCAACTCCGGGACCAGCTCCGGCATCCCCTCTGGCTCGTGCTTGTCGAGCCAGGGTGCAGGTGAATCTCTCTCTCTCTCTCTCTCTCTCTCTCTCTCTCTCTCAGATACAACAGTTAGTGCTAGGCAAAATGCTACCGGAAAGATCTAGACTAGTAGTTGTAAAGTAGAATATAACATTGGTATCAGAGCCACTAGTTCTAGTTTTTTCGGTGCAAAAGAAAGGGAATACCGAGGCTAACCCTAAAAGGGCAAAGTGTGCCGCCCACACGGCCGCGCCGTTCCACTCGATCCCGACGCATCGGCAAGCCGAGGTCGGGAAGAAGAACAAACCCCTAACGGGGCAAAGAAAAGCAAAGTAAAGCCCCGGTTTTTCCATCCAAAAAGCAAATCAAAGCCTCGAAGAAAAAAAAGGTTTAAAACCCTAACCCTAGTTTCTCCCAGATCTCGCATGCAAATCCCCACGCAAATCAAAAAAAAGGGGTCACTCCGGCCACCGCCGGGAAAGGATCTGCCCCACCTCGGCCACTTGACGGCGGTGCACCCACCCTCGGGAGGATGCACGCGTCGACAAGGGGACAAGGGGAGGCGTCGTAGATGTAGGAAAGGGAGGGGACCGTCGCCGGCGCCGTCGCCGGACGGACGGCCACCTCGCCTCTCCAACGCCGCCAGAGAGTACGAGCGTGGGGCCAGGCGCCACCGCTGCTGCGGACAGGAGGGGGCCTGGGAGGGAGGGGCTCGCCGCCGGCAACGCTGTCGGGCGGCGCAGCCGCCTCACCATTCCCCACAGCGCCGCCAGAGAGCGCGAGCCGCGGTGGAGCTGGACAGAGGAAAGGGGACGGGCTCGCCTCTGGAGAGAGGGAGGGGCTCGCCACCGGCGGTGCGCCGGGCGGCGCGGCCGCCTCACCTCGCTCGCAGAGAGCGGCGCCGCCGCTAGCGTGCGGGACAGAGACGGGGGAGCGGGGCGCGTCTGGGGCTAGGGTTCCAGGGCGTGGCCACTGGGGCCGCTTTTGTTCTCGCGAGGAGGGCGGCCGACCGTCGGATCTGGCGAATGGCCAGGATCGCGCCGAGCGTTGCCAGCTGGGGCGGTTGCCAGGCCGCGGGCCGTGGAGTCGGGCCGCGGGCTATTTCTGTTCCGCACTAGGCAGTGAATAGACAGAAGGCCATGGGCCATTTTTCGTTGCACAACTCAATTTTTTTAGAAGCTGTTTTAGACTGTTTTTATTCAGTTTTTTGACTGTTTTTTTGTATAGTTTTTTCTACACAAAATCATCCAACGATTTTTGTCTAGAAAATACTAAAGTAATAGTAAATGGTTTCTGTAAAGTTTAAAGTTAATGAATTTTAATTCATTCTTCCGCTGCAAATAGTTGAATGTGCTCTTTTAAACTTTAATAAATGACAAAAGTGATATTAATTTTTTTTGAGAGCATGTTAAAGTTATATTCTGGTCATATTCATGTTATTTTTCTGACCAACGTTGTAAATAGCATGAATGTGATTAGTGATGCATGAAAATCTAGTTGTTTTAAATTGCTAGAATGCAATAAAGTGTATTGAATTTTGTTTAAAAAGATGTGATTAAATGCTTTAAAGCTGATTATGCTTCATGTTATTAATTGACCAACGTTATTAATAAACATGATCATGATCCCTTTTATTATGTATTAAAGGTGCATTTAATTTTATCTTTACCCAACGTGATATAATTTTAAATGGCACAAACAATTGCATGCTTAATTTATACCAACGTTGGATTAATGCATACAGTTGTTTCTGGTTATCTCACATCTTTTGTGGTTTTTAGGAGGTCTCAACCTCATGAGCTGCCTGAAGGATATCCCACTGCTCAGAGGTGATAACTATTCAGAATGGAGGAAAAAGGTTGATTTGGCTTTTGTCTGCGCATAAGTGGACTGGGTTGTTGATACTAAACAGCCAGTCAAGCCCGACGACCCAGTGAGGGGTGATGCTGAGGAAGGTGTTGCATAGGAAAAGAGAAAGAGAGACCATGCTCCTTTGGAGCCGGCCTACTCAATAGACAACCAAAAGTGGGTCAATGCAAACAAGAAGTGCTTGGCTTTTGTCAAAAACACGATTGAGAACGCAATAGTGGGCTCAATTGAAGAGTGTGCCTCGGTTGGTGAGTACCTTGCAAAGATAAAGAGCCAGTAAACTGGCTCTTCAAAGATGTATGCAACCTAGCTGCTAAAACAGCTGGTGACATAAAAGTATACGGGAGGGCCACATGGCATTAGAGAGCACATCTTGAGGATGTCCAACATGGCGGCTAAGTTAAAGCCCATGGATGCGGACCTCGAGCTCAAGCCTGCTCTACTGGTGCACCTTGTCATGGCCTCTCTTCCTCAACAGTTCGAGAATTTTGTGATCAACTATAACATGTCCCCTGAAAAGTGGGACATTGAAAAGACCATAGAGATGTGTTCTCAAGAGGAAGAAAGGCTTAAGTCCATTCACGGTGGTTCCTTGAACTACGTGAAGGACAACAGGAAGAGGCACTTTACCAACAGCAACCATGGTGGCTCCCCTTCCAAGCCACATGGCAAGGGCCCCCTACGGCACTAGCATCAGCATCAACAGTCTCTCCCTGGGAACAAGGACTTTTGTCACCATTGCAAAAAGCCTGGTCACTTCAAGAAGGATTGCCATTTATGGCTTAAGTCCATAATGGCAAAGAAAGGTAAAGACATAGTATCTTTTGTAAATGAATCCTTGTATGAAAAGTTTTCTAAATCTACTTGGTGGATTGACTCTGGTGCAACCGTTCATGTTGCCAACTCTTTACAGGGGTTCTGTTCGACAAGGACTTTGCCAAGAAGAGAAAGACACATTGAGGTGGCTAATGGGGTCCAAGCAGAAGTGGAGGCTGTTGGCGACATTCCTCTGCAGCTAGCTGATGGCTCTACTATTCTGCTTAAGGATGTTTTATTTGTTCCTTCCATCCATAGAAACTTAATAAGTGTGTCGTGCCTGGACAAAGACATGTATGAGTGTTATTTTGGACATGGCAAATGTGCCATTTGGTTGAAAGATACTTGTGTGTGTGTTGCTTCACTACATGACAAGCTTTATTTATTATCCTTGCATGAGAAAGTGTTTTCTGTGTGTGATGTGAACGAACAAGTCCCCTTGTCGAACAAAGAACAAAAGAAAAGAAAGAGAACTCTTCACTCATCGAAGTTGTGGCACTGTAGATTAGGCCATATTTCGAGGGGAAGAATAGAAAACCTCGTCAAAAATGACATTCTTCCTCCGTTAGAGTTCTCAGACCTCGAGCAATGCATAGATTGCATCAAAGGAAAGTATGTAAAGAAGATTAAAAAGGGTGCAAACCGAAGTATAGCTACACTATAAATAATCCACACCGGTATTTGTGGACCGTTTCCGGTGAAAAGTGTGGATGGTTATGATTCGTTCATAACATTCACGGACGATCACTCCCGGTATGGTTACATTTATCCAATCAAAGAAAGATCTGAAGCATTGGATAAGTTTAAAATTTTCAAAGCTGAAGTTGAAAATCAGCATGATAAAAGAATTAAGATAGTCCGGTCTGACCGTGGGGGGGAGTATTACGGTCGGCATACTCCATATGGTCAAGTACCAGGACCTTTTGCAAGGTTCCTACAAGAAAATGGAATAGTCGCCCAGTATTCTATGCCGGGCGAACCTCAGCAAAATGGAGTAGCTGAAAGGCGCAACCGTACCCTTATGGATATGGTGCGCAGCATGATGAGCTATTCCACCCTCCCATTGGGATTGTGGATGGAGGCGCTTAAAACCGCCATTCACATTCTCAACAGAGTACCAAGTAAGTCGGTGCCCAAAACACCGTACGAATTGTGGACAGGCAGAGTCCCCTCTCTGCATCACTTGAGGGTCTGGGGGAGCCCAGCTGAGGCAAAAGTTTTCAATCCAAACATTGCAAAGTTAGACCCCAAAACAGTATCTTGCCACTTCATTGGCTATCCAGATAGATCAAAAGGTTATCGTTTCTACTGTCCTGACAGATACACACAGTTTATAGAAACGAGACATGCAGTCTTCTTGGAGGACAAATTGATGAGGGGGAGCACGGTAGCTCGGGAAATTGATCTTGAGGAGAAGAGGGTGCATGCACCTAATCCGATGACTCAGGAGCCATTTTTCTCGCTACCTGTTGTGCCACCATCTACAACCCCTGAGGTTGTGGTGCCGACACCTGTTGTGACTCCACACGTGACAACAATGGGAGAAGGTTCGGAACCTGTCCGTCAGGAGCCACCTGAACCCACTGTTGAGCACGAAACGGAGCCAGAATAGCCACATATTGACAATGTGCCAGAACCCGAGGCAAGAAATGAGCAAGAGTCTGATGAACTCAGAAGGTCTAAAAGAGAACGAAGACCAGCCATTTCCAAAGAAATTTACAAAGTCTACAACACAGAAACAGTTCATATGGAGGGCGATCCTACCTCATATGAAGAAGCCATGAGAAGCCCTCACTTAGCCAAGTGGGTGGAGGCAATGGAAGATGAAATGAAATCGATGAGTTCCAACAATGTTTGGGACTTAGAGGAAATTCCTAAAGGAGCCAAAACAGTAGGATGCAAATGGGTCTACAAGACAAAGTATGACTCCACTGGGAATGTAGAAAAGTACAAAGCTAGACTTGTGGCAAAAGGATTTACGCAAAGAGAAGGGGTAGATTACAATGAGACTTTTTCCCTGGTCTCATGTAAGGATTCCTTCAGAATCATAATGGCACTAGTTGCACATTTTGATCTAGAGTTACATCAAATGGATGTTAAGACGGCATTTCTAAATGGAGATTTAGATGAAAATGTTTACATGAAACAACCCAAGGGTTTTTTCATGGAGGGGAAGGAACATATGGGATGCCGCCTAAAGAAATCCATTTATGGGTTAAAGCAAGCCTCTAGGCAGTGGTATTTAAAGTTCAATGATACAATTAAAAGATTTAGATTCAAAGAGAATGTTGAGGACAACTGCATTTATGCAAAGTTTAAAAGTGGGAAATATATTTTCCTAATTCTGTATGTGGATGACATCTTGCTTGCTAGCAGTGATGCCAGTCTACTACTAGAAACAAATAAGTTCTTGTCTTCAAATTTTGACATGAAAGACCTTGGTGAAGCTTCTTATGTTTTGGACATAGAAATTCACCGAGACAGAAAGAATGGAGTGTTAGGACTGTCGCAGAAAGCATATTGTGAAAAGATTCTAAAGAAATACAATATGCATGCGAGTAATGCAACACCTGCTCCCATAGTCAAGGGCGATAGTTTTGGGAAATCCCAATGTCCAAAGAACCAGTATGAGATCGATCAAATGAAGTCAGTACCATATGCTTCGGCTGTTGGAAGCTTACAGTATGCACAAGTGTGCACTTGCCCTGACTTAGCTTTTATCACCGGGGTACTCGGCAGATATCAAGAGAATCTAGGCATAGAGCACTGGAAGATGGTAAAGAAAGCTTTGCGTTATGTGCAAGACACAAAAGGCCTCATGCTAACATATAAAAGATCTGATTCCCTGGAGATAAAAGGGTACTCAGATGCGGATTTTGCGGGAGATAAAGACGACAGAAAGTCCACGACAGGATATGTCTTTACTCTCGCAGGAGGTGCTATTTCATGGAGAAGCGCCAAACAGTCGATAGTTGCATCATCTACGATGTATGCAGAATTTATAGCATGTTATGAGGCCATGGGACAGGCGTTATGGTTAAAGAAATTTCTACCCGACTTGAGAGTGGTAGACTGCATCAGCAGGCCACTAAAGATGTACTGTGACAACGAGCCCGCAGTATTCTATGCTCACAACAACAAGTCGAGTAATGCTACAAAGTCAATAGATATAAAGTATTATGTTGTGAAGGACAAAGTCCAGGATCAAACTATAAGACTCGAGCATATAAGGACAAAGGATATGCTTGCGGATCCGCTAACGAAAGGCTTACCACCCAATGTGTTCAAGGAACACATAGCCGGTATGGGATTAATGGAAAGCCTATGATTCCTGGACTACAGAGGCCTAAAAGTATGTAGTGGCTGTCTGATTCTATCGGCAATTGAGCTGAGACGATGAAACATGCTCTATGTATCGATCTGTGATGAAACGAGTAAAGTACAAAGTTAAAAGTAAAGTCGAGATCAAGGGGGAGAATGTTAGTTTGATCTCTCCCGTTCGAGCCCAACGGCCCGAACGAGCTCCTTATCCGCGCCCTGATCAGGGGCGCCCAACCTTATCATGGTTGGTGGGCCCCTGTCGCCGCGCTATATAAAGTGGTGGGGGACCGGCAACACGGGTCACGAGGAACGCCGCTGCTCTAGTCACCCCACCTACACCCCTACCGATCTAGGGTTTTAGCGTTAGCCGACGGGAAGCGCCGCCACCACCGCACACCCACGCCGTCGACCCTTTTCCCATGGCAAATGACGGGGGCTCCAGCTCCAGGACCAGCTCCGGCATCCCCTCTGGCTCGTGCTTATCGAGCCAGGGTGCAGGTGAATCTCTCTCTCTCTCTCAGATACAACAGTTAGTGCTAGGCAAAATGCTACCGGAAAGATCTAGACTAGTAGTTGTAAAGTAGAATATAACAACATCCACTTGTACATTTTACATTTAGGCCCCTATCGAATTGCTTAAGTACGATCACACACAACAACACTCCCCCTCAAGATGGGTCAAATACATCATATAGGCCCATCCTGCTAGAAAATGAAGAAAACAAATTTTCAGGTAATCCTTTTGTGAGAACATCAGCAACTTGGCCAGATGAACTCACGCATGGCATGCAGATGAGTCCCTTGTCTAATTTTTCCTTGATAAAATGATGGTCAATCTCAACATGCTTAGTCCGGTCATGTTGTACATGATTATTCCCTTCGAATAGCCCGAGCTCTGTAAGTAGAATCCAAACACACACCATGTGGCATGTATCGAAATTCAGCTTCCACGGTTTGGGGAGAGGGGACACCTCAACGACAAACCAAACAACTCATATGGTGTTCACCCACAAGCATGCATGTTTGACTTTCGTTATGAATTGTGATAGGAGAGCATGTGATTGTACAATTTTTATATAGGGCAAGTTGGGGAACCTCTCGCTAGTGTTTGCTAAATTACAATGCTAATAAGGACTTTCATAGAGCTAAAGGAATAAATTATGCTGGCGGCTGCTGCCTCAAGAAACAAACAAAGTCAACCATTTAGCTTGTACGCAGATGAGATTAAATTATGAAAGCTGACACTCCCTGCACGCATTTTTCTTTGGCAGCTGGCATGTGCAAGTTCATCATAGGCATGCCCTTGCTCTACTTGCAGGTATGTATGTCCATCCATATTCGATCAATACTTCTAGCTAGCGAAATACATAAGTTCAAGATTGATTGCTGGTTATATGCATATGTGGTAGATGACGCGGCTCAGATGCGGAGGCGTCGTCCTGGTGTTGTCCATGTGCCACAGCATCGTCGATGCCTTCGGCGTGGTCCAGGTCTTGAGATGCATACTAGATCTCGCGCGAGGTCAACCACTTCCCGCCGTCTTGCCATCGTGGGACAGACACCTTCTCACATCTTCGGTAGCAGAGGCTGCTGCATTGGACTCTTCAGAGCCCACCGTAGCGGCGATACCACCAGCACCACTCGGCCTCGACGAAATGGTGACCCGCTCCTTCCTCTTTGGCCCAAGGGCGATAGCTGCGCTGCGGAGCGGCATCCCGACGCGCCTCGGCCGATCAGCCACCACGTTCGAGCTCATCACGGGGGCTGCGTGGCGATGCAGGGTGGCGGCTCTAGAGCAAGGGCCCGATGAGCGGGTGCACGTCATGTTCACTGCAAACGCCAGGGGAAGGTGGAAGCGCGACCGGCCGCTCCCGCCGGGATTCTATGGCAACGCACTTTTTATCATGACGGCGCAGGCCACCGCCAGCGAGCTATCACTGACGCGCGCGGTCGAGCTCGTGCGTGAGGCCAAGCTCCGTGTGATGACGGATGAACACGTGCGGTCTGTGCTTGACCTGGTGGCGAGGGGCGACGGCGAGTTCCGTGGCGTGGATCGGGATCAGCTGGATAGCACGTTCATGGTGTCAGACATAACACGCAGCGGGGACGACTCGCTGGACCTAGGCTGGGCGGAGCGTGTGGGCGGCGGTGTGCCGATGACCGGCGAAATCATGGACAAGGTGGGTAGTTTTTATATGAGCTGCAAGGACACCAACGGCGTGGACTGTGTGGTGGTGCCCATGTGTTTGCCGGAGCTGGCGATGGGGAGGTTCGCGTCTCTCATCGCCGTGGCAACCAATGTGGTTGCACGGAGCTCCATGTAGGAAGGTTCAGCGGTCAGCGCCAGTTTGGATCCTCTACCCAGCTAGCTTATGGCCCTCCTGGCCAGGTTGTATCGTCTCTACCGCACCTACATCTTCTCTGTAATTTTGATTCTTATTGTTTCAGTTGTTATAAATGCCCATATATAATATTGGTTGAACGGAAAATCATAAGTTACGCTGATGTTTTTTCTCATTTGCATCCCATTCTATTGTATATTTAATCTAATAATTGCACATTAATTTTGAGAAGGTGATCGTAACATCACGCTCTCTCAAATAAACGAACTGAAAAACCTCCTATCAGGTAATTTATGTCGTTTTACCTTGTGGGCACAAGTATACAGATGCACATATATGCATGTGATTTCAACTCTTTTTTTCTACTAATAACAAATTGTTGGCTATATGACAGATTACTTCACATGCATGTTACATGGAATCTAAAAATCATAATTGATATTAATTATTACCCCATTGAAACATTAAGGAGGTCAAATATTAGGTACATGCCAAGTGGAATGGGTGTGTTCAAGGCCTAGCGGAGACTGGCCAGCAGGCACTTGCATTTTACTTGGCATGCCATTCGATTCATCATGAGAGAACCTATTATCATTTTAATAAAATGTGCCTATTTTATTATCATGAGAGAACCTATTTATCATGTTTTGAAGGCATATGCTGAGATTGCTGCAAAAGAAGGTTGTTATGAAACTTATGTTGGGATTTGTCTAAGCTGTACAGTTTCATGTAATTTGTGCTGAACATATTTATGTGATTATAAATTTCACATAGAGAATTTTAAATGATGTAGAAAAGTATAAAATTATTTGTATGCTCACCATTACCGGCGAGGTATTTATAAAGAGGTAATATAAGGTTTTAGCATGATCTACTTACCCACTAATGATGTTCCCATCAACTATTAAGCTTAATTAATCACCTAATTGAAAATATGTGACACGCTATAGGAGTAGCAATGAGAACCAAGTTTCACGAATATTTTCTCTCGTAGCAACGCACTTGCATGTTTCCTAATAATAATAAGAATCTAAATTTGCTTATGTGAGTATTTGAACCTGAGTGTCCAGGTCTACAATTATTCTCCACCAAATGAAATAGGCTCGCCTCTTAATAGAGAAAAGATGAAGAAACTTTACATGGGGCTACTCAGACCTCTCCACCTCATAGATGATTACCATGGGAGATACATCGGAGAGGTGTCCTTCCTGCTTTCAGAAATCATGAACATACCAACAAATGACAAACCAAAGCATATTTGACTTTTTGTGAGAGGAGAGCATGTGATTGTACCCAATTTATATATAGGGCAAGTTGGGGAACCTTCTCGCTAGTGTTCGCTAAATTAAAAGAGCTAAGGGAGTAAATTAAATATATGCTGCCGGCTGCCTCAAAAAACAAAGATAGTCAACCATTTATCTCGTATTCAGATGAGATTAATTATCAAAGCTGACACGCCCTGCTGTCAATTTTCTTTGGCAGCTGATATGTGCAAGTAATGAAAGCACAGTATAGTAATTAAGCATCGATGAAAGCGCAATTGCGCTAGATTACGACCGCGCTATGGTCATTTACTGGAGTACTACTATATGTAGTAACACCGTTTAGTAGCTAGCAAGCGCTTCCTCCACAGCGTCCATAAGCAATGGTGACTTTCACAGCGTGCCGGAGCAAGCCGGAGGTGGTGGTGCCCGCCCGGACGACGCCGCGCGAGGTCAAGTCGCTCTCCGATCTTGACAACCAGCCGGGGCTGCGAAAATACGTTTCTATCATCGAGTTCTTCCGGTGCCGGCGTGTCCCCGGAGGCGACCCGGCGACCTCCCTCAAGGCTGCCCTGGCCGAGGCGCTGGTGCACTACTATCCTATTGCTGGCCGCCTGAGGGAGCTCCCCGGAGGGAAGAAGCTCGCGGTGGACTGCACGGCGGAAGGAGTGGTGTTCGTGGAGTCGCACGCCGACGTGCGGCTGGAGGAGTTCGGGGAGCCACTCGTGCCGCCGTACCCCTGCGTCGACCAGTTCATATGCGACGTCGGCGACGTTACAGCCGTCATAGGCATGCCATTGCTCTACTTGCAGGTATCTTATAAGTCCATCAATATCCCATCAGTATTTCTAGCTAGTAATACATAACAAGTTCTAGACTCATTGTTCATTGTTGCATTGGTTATATGCATATGTGCTAGATGACGCGGCTTAGATGCGGAGGCGTCGTCCTGGTGTTGTCCATGTGCCACAGCATCGTCGACGCCTTCGGCATGGTCCAGGTCTTGAGATGCATACTAGATCTCGCACGAGGTCAACCACTTCCCGCCATCTTGCCATCGTGGGAAAGACACCTTCTCACATCTTCGGTAGCAGAGGCTGCTGCATTGGACTCTTCAGAGCCCACGGCGGTGGCGATACCACCAGCACCACTCGGCCTCGGCGAAATGGTGACCCGCTCCTTCCTCTTTGGCCCAAGGGCGATAGCCGCGCTGCGGAGCGGCATCCCGACACGCCTCGGTCGATCAGCCACCACATTCGAGCTCGTCACGGCGGCCGTGTGGCGATGCAGGGCGGCGGCGCTAGAGCAAGGGCCCGGCGAGCGGGTGTGCGTCAAGTTCACCGCAAACGCCAGGGGGAGGTGGAAGCGCGACCGGTCACTCCCGCCAGGATTCTACGGCAATGCACTTTTCATCATGACGGCGGAGGCCACCGCCGGCGAGCTATCACTCACGCGCGCGGTCGAGCTCGTACGTGAGGCCAAGCTTCGTGTGATGACGGATGAACATGTGCGGTCTGTGCTTGATATGATGGCGAGGGGCCACCGCGAGTTCCGTGGAACGGATCTGGATCAGCTGGATAGCACGTTCATGGTGTCGGACATAACCCGCTGCGGGGACGACACGCTGGACCTAGACTGGGCGGAGCGTGTTGGCGGCGGTGTGCCGATGGCCGGGGAAATCATGGACAGGGTTATTAGTTTTTATATGAGTTGCAAAGACGCCAACGGCGTGGACTGTGTGGTGGTGCCTATGTGTTTGCCAGAGCCGGCGATGGGGAGGTTCGCGTCTCTCATGTCCGCAGCAACCAATGTGGTTGCACGGAGCTCCATGTAGGAAGGTTCAGTAGTCGGCACCGGTTTGGAACTTTGGATCCTTCTGCCCAGCTTATGCCCCTCCCGGATGGGCTGTATCATCTCCAACACGTCTACATCTTCTCTGTGATCTTTTATTTAATAATCAATACCATATATATTTATTATAGCAAATAGTACCCATCAAAGATATATGAACTGTCTCTAGCAATTACAAAATAAATTCTAAAAGAAAGTAGCAAAACATCGAGATCTTCAAACGCCTTCTTGTCCCTTGACACAGTCCTATACTGTTTCAAAGACAGCCACACACAAAAAATACACCAAACGATAGACCTATAAATACAAACGAAGGTTCTCCCATCTTTTTTTGAGCTGCTGTGTCAAGGTTACGTACACGTGCGCAACCATTAGAGTAATCAACCAATATCAGCAAGAGGACCAACACCAGTCTTTCAGGGAAGACGAACCAAACAGTCTGTTCGAATCATCATTGTTGAGGACGTAGTAGCCGGCATAGATTTTGCAAAAAAGAATCTCCTCGCGACAACCATAGAAAACCATCCAAGATCGATCCGGCAAAGCAAGATCCGAAAGATCATACCTAAAGAAATTGGGTTAATTGGATAAACGCCACTGCAACTTCTGGCTATTTGAGAAACGTCACAACTTTCAACTTTTGAGAAACGCCACTCCTATTCTCTCTATATTTCATAAATACCATTATGTCCATTTTAACACATATATCAGGTAGAATACACTTGTATTTTCGTAGTACATACGTATACATGGTGACGCCCACCCTGATCAGCTTAGCATGTATTTGGTTGTTGGCTATTAACCGAGCGGTTAACCCGTAATTAACGGGATCTCGTATCCTTTTCTTTTCTCGGCGGAGGATGGAGTGAACCTGGAGCTATATAATGAGTACCATGTCAATTTTAGTCCAAATGATGTCATGAATCCCTTCTTTTGGACCTTGTCCAAGCTGATTCTTGTGGTGTTCTCGTGTATACGTGCAAGAATATGTATGTATATTGTGTGGTATGTGTGTTAAAATGGGCATAATGACATCTATGAAATGTACAGAGAATTAGAGTGGTGTTTCTCAAAAGTTAAAAGTTGTAAGCGTTTCTTAAATAGACAGAAATTGCAATGACGTTTATCCAATTAACCCAAAAAAATTTGATCTTCCAACACCACCATTGATGTTAGGAAGGAACTCACGTCGTCGAACGAACGGCCACGAACGGCCGAAAAACACTTATCGAAGAAGTTGTCATCTCGATCAATACGAAGACCAAGAAGGCGACCACCAAATCCAACACTAAACCGTTGAAAACTAGTTTTTATTAAAAGAACTCCACCATTTGATTAGGTTTCCGTGCCTCCCGACGCTGACAAGGCTGGCCAGAGGAGGGGGGACTGATTGAGTAAGGTTCTGGAGGAGGCGCCAGCTAGAGAGAGTTTTGACGGCAACATGTTTCGACCTTTTGATTCTTATTGTTTTAGTGCCTTCAGATGTTATAAATGCCCGTATACATTTTACGTTAACAATCTCTTTACATGATAAATATATATTATATTCAGAACAACCCCTCCTAAAACTCAGTTTGAGTACTCGGGTCATTAGCCAAGTATAATTAATTAACTAGTTGAATGCCCGCGCATTACCACAGAAAAACAAATCAACATATATATAAATCATTAATTATTATGTTATTACTTTTCTATTCATTATATTTTATCCATCTGTACGCCAAATCATAAGAAGACAAGGTGTCATCTTTATCACTATTTATCCGTTTATCGGATTCATTGCCACCGGTGTGCATTGTTCCGTTTATCACGTGCACAACTTTTTTAGCTTTAATAAATATATCCGTTCGGTTCTAGTTTCCGAAGGTATTATTTTGGCCATCATTTCCCTACCTTTCTAGTCTAATTCAGCTACATTTTTCGGTCATTCTTCACTCCGGTCATAGCAATCTGTATCATTTTGCAATCATGTACACCATTTTGTTCAGCCCATCAAATAGCTAAGTGTACGTGTATTGAGAAAAGAGTACACTAGGGGTGCGCTGTAATCAGGATTCGAACACCGCTCTCTCCACCCCTCTCTCCTGTCCACCGCCCCTCTTTCCTTGAGAGTCGCCTCAGGGCCGCCGGCTCCCCTCCCCTTCTTCTCCGGCTCCGGCTGGAGTGGTTGGGGCGGAAGATGCCGACCGTTGTACATCAGTAGTTCTAGTAGTGTTGGCTTCGTACCAGGTTTGGGCTATATGCCCGTGTTTGGAGACAGGGCTAGGGATCTGAGTAGCCAGATCCCCTGCTTCGCTGGGTTGCTCGTCGGGCTCCTCCTCGTCCATGGTGGGTGGGAGGCAGCGGTGGTGACCACTGTGCTCCTCAATAAAGCTGCGCTTGATGCTGATGCTTGGCTGTAGCAGCCAGATCTGGGGCCCTCTCTGGCCGGCCGTGGCGGCGGGGGGAGTTGGCAGGACTCTGGTGGGAGGCAGTGGCATCACGTGTCTCCGAGCTACTCTCAGGAGTTGTCGAGCGGCGCCTGGAGGTCGTCGGGCTTCCTCTTTCCTGGCGCTGCAGTGGATGCAGCAATCGGAGGGAGGAGTTGCTTTGGCGGCTCGGCCATAAAGATCGACATCTTCTTCGTCGTGTCAACAACGACTAGTTCTCTGCCCAGATCTCGGCCTGCCGTGGTGGCGAGGGAAGGAAGGGATGAGAACCGGAAACCTGTGGATGCTGGCGAAGTATGGGGCTGCCTGGTGTTCCCAGGCGGCGATGCTGCGACTCCTCCGGCGAACTCCAAGCAGAAGCAACATGCCACCCGCTATCTCTTTCCAAGAAGATGGCCTCGCCGAGCTCGAGAGGCCTCTATGCCTGAGCAGTTTAACCGCCTCCGGCGGCCTGATCTTCTCCCTCCTCGCGGCACCCAACACCGTTGCTGGCCCATGTAGTTCATCCCCGGTGCCGGCACCAGCGGTCGTGGACGGAGGCGAGCTTGTTGCGGTGTGCAGGGACTCGATCGTGTTTGACGCTTACCTGCAGGGTGCTAAGTGCAAAATTGAGGGGCCGAATGTAATTTTATTTTCTCTTCTGGCCCTTTTTGTAAAATGTACCCATCGCTTTGACTAATCGCAGTATCTAGGTCCTTCGGGACATATCCTGGTTCAAAAAAAAAATCAAATAGCTAAGTTGTCTTGCTACTTTGTAAGAAGCATGGTTGGGATAGAAAATTCTTTGACGACGCATGTCCGGTTCGGTCACGGTTCGGACATCCACGTAGAGTGATGCATATAGCTGAGAAATTATTTGGCTTAGTTGAAACTTTGGCAAAAAAAATGCGGAGTCAAAATTTTGGTATGGCGCAGTCTCTGTGATCTCTGGAAAAAATGTTTACGTCGCCTTTTACTTGTGGTTATTTCAGTTATCTTCTAGAAATTTTGCTTGACCTTTTGACGAATGTTCTATGCGTGTTGTGCCTTAGACGATTAGACCTTGTTCCGTGCTATAATTTCTGAAGAATCCACAAGAAAAATATTTGCTAAGCGATGGAAACAATTAGTCTCCTGCACAAAATGCACAATCAGTTTCTGTCTCTCTGTATCAAGGTGAAACAATTTAGGATGAACTTTTCGTTCTAGTACACCGAGATCAAGCCTTGCTCCGGTACAACCCCTTTCCCACCAAACTCAAGGGTAATGTAGTCATTTACCATTAATTAGTCTCTAATCATGTTTGATCTCCCCCTCCCCCCTTCCCTGCACCCCACCACTGCTCATCCATTCACTCTTCTCTCTCACATGCACGGTTGCAGATCTGCTGAAGGGTGGGAAAACTGGGGAGGAGTGACCCGATGGCGGCATCTCCCCTACTTCCTCTTCCCGGTCGCGCCACCTCTCCTCCACACCTTGGGAGATTCGACTTGGAAATCTATTGGCGGTCGTGCGGGAGGCAATGGGAGGCTAGGATCCCGTAGGGAACTCTAAAGGTTGCGGTGATCCAGCATACCACTGTATGTTATAGTATGCAATTCGTTGACATAATACTTCTGAAAACCCCGTTTCGTAAATATTGCATCTCTTAGAGTGGTACACCAGAAACATCACGGGTCCACATAACATACAATATTATTACAAACCAAAAGTGGTGTTCACAACGAGGTCCTCAACAAAAAGGATACCAGGAGCAACATGACTTAGTGTGGCTACAACTTAAGAACGATAAGAAGTAAACTAATTTACATCTTGGGAGCTCAACATCTTATTTATTAAGGTTTTATGCTTCTTGACTCAACCGATATACTACTACATCTTCCGATGACTACTCCGACTCTTTCACTCTAGCTCCATAGCAGATAATGTTACTACAAGAAATGTCTCCATCCGCAACGGTTTGACCCCTAGAGCGTCATAGAAGATGTGTCTTCTATGACGATTTTTTCGCTCGACCGTGGCCGATGAATTTTTTTTATTTTCGCGGTCATCTACTATGACAAAATCGCTAAAAACATGGAAGAAGATCGATCGGCGTGTGGCAGAAGCAAGATTTTCGCTTCCTCGCACGATGTTGACTCGCCCAAATCTTTTGACGTATGTGGGTCCCGGATATTAGTGCCTCTAGCGGATCATACTTTTCGATCACGCCTCTCTGATTTGAACTCGATAACTTTACTCGATGCATCTGCCATTTATTCAGGCTGCTGGGTCCGTATGTCAGCCTCTTAATAGAAAACGTGTGTATGAATAGATTTTTTTCTTCGCTCGCGCTACCATGTTTCGAACTTGATAATGATGCTCAATACATATACCGTTTAGTCAGACTGCTAGGTCCCACACGTCAGCTTCTCACTAGAAGAAACGTGTGCATGATAAAAAAATTTCCTTGCCTCGTGACTCCCTAATTTGAACTCTATAATGTTGATCCATGCACCAGCCGTTTATTCAGCCTGTTGGGTCCCATATGTGAGCTTCTCATTAGAAGAATTGTGTGTATGATGGAATTTTTTCTTCGCTCGTATTTACTTGTTCTGAACGTGATATCGTTGCTCGAAGCATCTGTCGTTTGGTCACGCTGCTGGATACCACATGTCAGTCTCCTCTATAGAGGAAACGTGTGTATGTTGGACATTTTTTCGGCCGCGTTCACCGTTTTGACCTTAGTAACGTTGCTCGATGCGGTAGACATGTATGGTCTTGCTGTTGGGATCCCCATACTAGCCTCTCTGGACAAGAAGCATGTCTATCTTGGTCTTCTTTTTTCCAGTCGTGACCGCCGTTATACCCTTGCTAACATTGCTCGAAGCAGCAGTCATGTATGTCCGACTAATGGGTACCGAATGTCAGCCTATCTGTACATAAAACATGTCTATATTTTTTCTATTGGTCATGTCCGTTACATGGACCTTCTTAACATATCTTGATGCAGCCGTGTATGTTCTAGCTGATGGGCCCCGATGCTAGTCTCTCTGTGCAAGTACTTAACTATTTTTAAACCCGTCCATTAAATTCGAGGGACGCTACAGGCTAGTGGATCCGCGATGTCAGCCTCTTCATAAAGCAATATTGCTACAAAAAATGTAACCCCGAGATTAATATAGTACGCATAGAGAATTCAAACTCAAAACTTTTAATTGACATAAACCGAGTGTGTTTCCACTAAGAAAAAGATATTTATAAAAAGGGTATCATTAAATATTTATTAGTACCTACAACTTATGTATTAGTCTTTTTTTTGTCCACGTTTATCTTTAAATAAAATAAAAAGACAATGCTCCTCGCATCTCAATTTATAAAATGCCGTATAATGGAGTAGTTTCTTAAAAACATAGATATGTGGAGTTTTTTAAGAGGTAGGAACAATGCCAAAAGTACGAATTAAAAATGCTTTTTTTTTTCATTTTTGATATGTAAATTGAGTTGTTAATGAACCCGTTTCATTCGGTGCAGGTCACGTGACCTACAGATCGGCCTTAAGATTTTAGGCTATTCTACATGGACTATCTACATAAGCTATAATCCATGGACTATGCTCCATGGGATACTTTCTCAAATTTCACTAGGTTGTGCTCAGTAGTCCCCTGACCCCAAAAAAGCCGAATTAAATGTTCTGGACTATAATTCATGGACTATGCTCCATGAGTTTCTTTCTCAAATTTCTCTGGACTATGTTTAGCAGTCAGCTGACCCTGAAAAGGCCGAATTAAAATGTTCTAGACTAAAAAGGGACCGAATGTGCTCGATATCTTGTTTAGGAGTATGCCCAAGCATACAAAGCACTCATGTCTGGATTGAACCTAGACTTGAGAAGTGACGATCTAGATTGAAATTGGACTTGAGGAGCGAATCAAGCAGCTAGTGAAGGAACTTGGTAACCTCTTCTCTTTGCTTGTGTTCCTTTCGGTTAGAATATTGTACGGATATGATTGTTATGGTAGTTTAGGATAGTTAGGATCCTAGCCGAACTTGACTTATACTCCAAGATTATCCCCTGTACATCTATATATACTCGCCCATGAAGCTCAATAATATATCCATCATACTTCGCCAATCTCTCTCTATCGTTCTACATGGTATCAGCCTAAACCGATCCTAAACCTAGCCGGCGCTGACACGCTTCCGCCGCGCCGCCCTAGGAGGATCGATCTCCATGATATTCGTCAGGGGAGATACGTCCATTTTGCATCACTATTCTATATCATAATTTACTGTTATTCATTGATATATTTCATATTAAGAGATGATACTTATGTTATTTCATCTGTTTTTGCATGGTTGATGACTTTTGGAGCATGGACCGCTGTAGTCAGGATTCTGATGGAAAAGGTGCTGTCTGGAGGCAAAATTCGTGAAGATCAGAAAATCCGGGAAAATATATGAAAAATCCTATTTTTCCAGAAGACGAAGGAAGCCAGAAGGAGGACTGGAGATGGGCCACAGGGGGCCCACACCACCCCCTGGCGCGGGCCACCCTAGGCCGCACCACCAAGTGGTGTGGCCGCCCTGGCCCACCTCCAGCTCTCCCCTCTGGCGTATATAATCTTCCCGAAACCCTAATACTCGAGGAGCGACCACAGAAAGATTCTGCCGCCTCTGCGAGGCAGAAAACACCGAGAGAGAAAGATCTCTCCAACAGACAGATTTCTGCCAGGGGAATTCCTTCCCAGAGAGGGGAGATCGTCGCCATCAACACCACCATCAAGCTGGAATTCATCGGGATCATCATCACCTTCACCATCACCATCATCACCATCAGTACCCTCATCACCATCTCCATATTGCTGTAACAATTGAGTTGAATCTTGCATTAGTTCTTAGGGGAAACTTTCCCGGTGTTGATTACTCTTTGTAGTTGATGCTATTGAGTGAACCGTTAAATTATTTTTTATGTTCAGATTGTTATACATCATTATTCTATCTCTAATCATGATCCACATGATGTCTTGTGAGTATTTTGTTCGAGGACATGGGAGAAGTCATGTTGTTAGTAGTCGAGTTGTGTTGAGAGAGATTCAATAGTTTGTTATTTAAGTTGTGGTGTACTTTTTCTAGTGGTGTTATGTGAACGTCGACTACATGACACTTCACCTATATGGGCCTAGGGGAATGCATTGTGTATTTGGCTACTAATCGTAGGGGTTGCCGGAGTGACAGAAACCTGAACCCCCGTTAGGAAACCATTGCACAAGGGACATAAGGGTCTTAGAGTTTAAAGCTGTGGTTAGGTTTCTACCTTTATTACTTTCTTGTACTTACGGATGTTTGCAAGGGGTTTAATCACAAGTATGTATTAGTCCTAGGAAGGTCGGTACATTAGGACAGGTTCACCCACACAACACTTAGCAAGCTAAAGAAAATTAATCAACTATATGAAGCGAAAGCACTTGACAGTCTTCCCGTGTGTCCTCGAGAACGTTTGGTCATCTTAAGTAATACAACCGGCTTGTCCTTTGCTGCATAAAGGATTGGGACACTTGCTGCATTTATTCTTACTGTCTTTTATTTACTCGTACTTTATTTACTTGCATTATCAATAACCCCTAAAAATCCGTTTGCTAAGTATTTGTAGAGAATTCCTGATCCATACCACTAGCCAGCACCTTCTGCTCCTCGTTGGGTTCGACACTCTTAGTTATCGAAAATACTGCGATACACCCCCTATAATTGTGGGTCGTCAAGACTATTTTCTGGCGCCGTTGCCGGGGAGTGAAGCGCTATTGGAGAGTGGAACTGGTAAAGGAAATTTCTACTATGAGTATTGTTTACTTCTGTTAGTTGCTTTATTTTCGTTATGGATAATACGCTGAGTTTCTTGTTTCGTAATGCTACTACCACTGCTAAGGTAGTAGATGAACCACAACCTGCTGAGAAAGATGCTTTTAAAATACCTACAAGAATTATTGATCGTGTTATGGATAACTACTATGTTGGGGATGGAACTGTCCATCCCGGTGATCATTTGCTCTTTATACACGAATTATGCGGGTTGTTCAAGTGTGCAGGTATTACTACAGATCAAGTTAAGAAGAACTAATTCTCATTATCACTAAAAGTAAGAGCTGAGAAATGGTATAAGCTGCTGAAGAATGGTCAAGCTCTTGAATGGGAGGAAATAGTACCTCTATTGTATTCAAAGTTTTATCCTCCTAGTGAGATTCATAAAGATCGGAATCAAATATACAACTTTTGGCCTCTTGATGGAGAGAGTACAGCTCAAGCTTGGGGGAGATTGAAGTTACTAATGCTCAAATGTCCCATTCATGAGCTCCCCAACAATATTATTATCAATAACTTTTATGCAAGGATTTCTCTTCATGATAAGGATTTATTGGATGCCTCTTGTGCTGGATCATTCACTCGCATGGGAGAAGAAGCTAAATGGGATCTTCTGGACCGTATTAAAGATAATGCTGAAGCATGGGAGAATGACAAAGGAAGAAAGTCAGGAATAAATTATGGTTATGAATGCATTGAATCTTTTATGGGAACTGATGACTTTCAAAATATTAAAAATGCTTATGGTCTAGACTCTCAAGCTATTGCAACTTATTTTAAGGCTTTTGCTTCCTACATTGAAGTTCCTAAAAAGAAGTGGAATAAGTATCATGAACCTTATAAAGATGTTGCTAAGTGTGTTCCTGTAAGAAATACTGAAGTTTATACTGCTAATCATGTTTTACCTGAACCTTACATTGAGAAAATGCCTTTCCTAGTTAAGATAAAGGAACATTCTATGATAGCTAGTATGGTTAATGAAAGTACAAATGAAGTTGTTGAACCTGATAAACAAATGGATGATGAACCTATAATAGCAAATGTGAAAGATTTTGTCACTAAGTATGTAGAAGAGGGACACCCTATCCTTTGTAAGGATATCCCTAATATTGTTTCACAAAGTAGTGTTATGAGAGCTAGTATTCCTGTGTTTTCTTTAAGGATAAGTGATCATTGTTACGATAGTCCTTGTGATAGCTATATCGTTAAGTTTATGCATGATACTGAAAGTTACTATGAGAGAGGGAAAAGTGTTCTTATGCATCTCAAGAATATCAAGTTTCCTTGTTTTATGCTAAAAGTTTTTAAGTTGCACTTCTTTTGCCTTCCTGTGCTAGTAGCGTCTGGTTTCAACCACTTGTTTGTTTACAAAATTCTCTTGCATAAGAAGTGGGTTAGACTTAAACATATGTATTTTTGCATCTTAAATGCTCTCTTTCACTTCAATTCATATTCTTATGTGAGCATCATTGAAATTATCATGCCCATCTTAATGGCTATGAAGAAAGAGATTTTTGGGAGACAACCCAATTTATTCTTGCTTTCAGTTTGTTTTTGTTTCTTTGAGTCTTGGAAGTTATTACTTCGGTAATAACCGCTCCTTATCCTTTTTGTTTGGTATTTGTGTCAAGATCAACCTCTAATGAGAGAGCACTAAGATTTGGGGAAGTTGTTGTCCCGAAACAGATTTTTGTGCTTCACCGTAAAAATTCGTGAGATATCTCTGTGTGTCGGATTGAGCTGTAATTGTTTGTGCTTCTGCCTGATACGTTGCTAACGTATCCATAATTTTTGATGTTCCATGCTTGGTTTTATCTACTTTCTTATGTTTTGTCCACACTTTGGAGTACTTTTCATATGATTTCTTGGACTAACCTATTAACAAGATGCCACAGTGCCAGTTGCCTGTTTTCTGCTGTTTTTGGTTCCAGGAAAGTCAGAACATGAATATTCTCGGAATTGGAACGGACAAAAGCCAAAGTCGGTATTTTACCGGAAGATTTACGGAGCCAGAAGACGAGACGGAGAGGGGCCACAGGGCGGCCACACCATGTGGTGGCGCGGGTCCACCCTAGCCGCGCCACCAGGTGGTGTGGGCCCCCTGGCCGCCCACCGACCTTGCCTCTTTGCCTATAAGAAGCCTCCCAATGCATAAACCCTAAATAGTCAAGCCTCCATCCACGAAAAGTTCCGCAACGCTGCCGCCACCGAAGGGGAGAATCATGGGACAGAAAGTCTCTGTTCCGGTACCCTGCCAGGACAGGGAAGTGTCCCCGGAGCCATCTCCATCGATCTCCACCACCATCTCCATCGCCGTTGCTGATTCCCATGATGAGGAGGGAGTAGTTCTCTCTCGAGGCTAAGGGTTCTACCGGTAGCTATGTGTTCATCTCTCTCTCTATGCATGATCATATTGTGATCATGAGCTTTGTAATCAAGTAGATCTACTTTGCTACTAAAGTGCTTTAATAGATCTCTGCTCTCCCCATGTGTGTGAAGTTGACAGTGTGCACACCATGGTGGCACTTAGGCTAGAGATTACAAATACTTGTTATGAGTTATATTTGGAGTTGGATGTCTTTATGAAATTGTGGTGTTTGTTGGACTCATCTAGTACTCAAGGTGACAGTGTGGGGTTATCTAGATGGGAAAGATGAACTTTGATGTGTGATGTTATAGCCCTACCAACGATTTGAGTGTCCGACCGGAGAGTAGTTAAGAGTAGTATCATAAAGGGAAGATATTTATATGAGAGAGTGTTCACTAGTGAAATTATGATCCCTAGGCCTTGTTTCGAAGCATTGAAACACCGTTTGTAACTAGATCTGTTACATGTTTGCTTGCTTCCATCTTTATTTCAGTTTGCCTTTAGTCTTTTCCACGCCATCAAGCTATTTTCTAGCACCGTTACCACTTATAATTATCTATACCACTTGTATTTCACTATCTCTTCGCCGAACTAGTGCACCTATACACCTGACAAGTGTATTAGGTGTGTTGGGGACACAAGAGACTTCTTGTATCTTGATTGTAGGGTTGCTTGAGAGGGGATACCTTTGACCACTTCCTCCTTGAGTTCGATAAACCTTGGGTGATCCACTTAAGGGAAAACTTGCTGCTGTTGAACAAACCTCTGCACTTGGAGGCCCAACAACTGTCTACAAGAATAGAAGTGCATAGACATCAAGCTATTTTCTGGCGTCGTTGCCGGGGAGGTAAGGTAAAAGGTACTCACATCTTCTGGCTACTAATCTATCTTATAGTATTGTTGGTAGTGTGTGAGTGCTCAAAGTTATTTCTTTTAGATTCTGCAATTATATCTTTTTGTTTCTTGTTTTTATTTTCACTAGTTAGGCTTAATGGAAAACAACAACAAAATTAGAGAGCTTTATAGTATTTATCTTGAGTTAGGACATGAAGTGTTTGAAGAGAAATTAAAAAACCTATGGAACTTTGTTTGCACGCTAATAGCAATTTTATTAGTATGAATTCTTTGAACACCATTATTGCTAATGCTATGGAAAAGTCTAAGCTTGGGGAAGCTAGTTTTTATGAAAATTATCTTTTTAGTTCCCCAGCTTTGGAAGATAGCTATTCTATTGCTTATGATGATACCAAACCTCCAGTATATGATGATTACAATGATGAATATGATATTTTCAGTCCACCTACTATTGAGGAGGAAATTAATTATTACTACAATATGCCTCCTATATTTGATGATTATGGTGATGAAAATAATAATGATAGCTATTTTGTTAATGTTGCTCCCCCTACCATTAATAAGAATGACTATGTTTATGTGGGGAGTATTAATTCTTTTATGCATGTGTCTCATGATAAGAATGTTTCATGTGATAGTTATATTGTTACTTTTATTCGTGATGCTACTGAAAGTTATTATGAGAGAGGGAAACATGGTTTTATGTGTCTCAACAATATTAAGTTTCCCCTCTTTATGTTGAAAATTTTGAAGTTGCACTTGTTTTGTTTTCCTATGCTTGTTGCTTTGTGCTTTCATGACTTGTTTCTTTACAAGATTCCTATGCACAGGAAGTGGGTTAGACTTAAATGTGCTTTGAATTTGCTTCTTGATGCTCTCTTTTACTTCAATTCATATTTCTTATGTGAGCATCTTCTCAAACTATCAAGCCTAACTTAAAGGCATTAAAGAAAAGTAGTTATTGGGAGAACACCCAAAAGTTTTAGATGAGTCTTGGAAGTTATTACTTCAGTAATAACCGCTCCTTATCCTTTTTATTTGCTTTTTGTGCCAAGAGTAACCTATAATGATAGAGAAATAATGCTTGGAAAAGTTGTTGTCCCAAAACAGATTTCTGTGCTTCACCGTAAAAATTCGTGTAAAATCTCTGTACGTCCTTTTGATGCGTGAATTTTTGTGCTTCTGCCCCAGGTTGTTATCTAACTTTCGTTAGTTCAACACTAGAAAGTCTTCGAAAAAATTCGTCTTTACCTACTGGTCTGTTTTGACAGATTTCTGCCATTATTTGCATTTGCTTCTTGTTGGTTCCTTTTTTAGTTCTTTTGGGGAATTGAGCTTTTTGAGGGAAATTCTACAGTAGCTTGTGTTTTGTTGGAAGTTTTATTGGTGTTGGAACTGAACCTAAAGACCTATTATCTTGAGTGCACTAATGTTGCTAATAAAGATTGTGTGAAGTTTTGTATGAAGGAAAAATTTCAGGTGTATGGAAGAAATGAGTAATGAGATGAAGGATGGACTAAAGCTCAAGCTTGGGGATGCCACGCGTGTCACCCCAAGAAATATCCAAGAAGTACAAGCGACAAAGCTTGGGGATGCCCAAGGAATCCCCTTCTTCATCAATAAAAATCCCAGGTTTCTTCCAAACGCTTCATTTTTATTGTTTCATGCACAATTGTGTTGTTCTTGGAGCGTCTTCTTTTTCGTTTTTGTTTTGTTTTTTCGTTTGCTTGGTTTGCTTAGTTTCTGAATAAATTGGTTGGACCCCCTCTTTCATGCATTGGTTTTAAAATAGTTTGGTTTGGATTGGAAAAGAGTAGGAAAGTTTATGCTTAAGTGGTAAAAAGAGCTTGTTTTTGACTGTGGCCTATGCTTTGTCATGCCATGCTCGATATTGTTTTGGCTTTATGATTAGTATTCTTTGCTGTAGCATGACTTGTTATAAACAATTGAGATTGCTTAATGTGCCTTGGAAGGATCATGCGTTGTTTTAGCATATTAAATCATAGTATTGTGGTATTCTCCTTCGATGCTTTATTTGGGTTGACTTGGCGCATGCTCACACCATGTTATGACTATCCCAAGTCACCACAGCCTTTATGATCCTTTAGGTTTCAACTTGTAGTATCACTTTATGCTTTGATCAATGATGTTTTATCGCTCTGCATGATTATGGCCATTATTGCTCTCTTAGTTTGTCGCTCCCAGTCTTTTGCTAGCTTCCGTAACCAAGTATGAGTTCCACTCGTGCATCCAACTCCTAAAACCAAGTTATTCCAAAGAGTCCACCATACCTACCTATTAGCCTATGCTATTCCAAGTATATTCATGTTTTTATCTACCTTCCGAATTAAACTTGTTATCAGAAAACTAGTGATTAAATGTCTCACGAACTTGATGGCACACCTTAATTTTCTTGCCCTTAATAAACTTGAACCATTGTGTCGTCTATGTTGTATATGCTTGCACTTATTTGTTGGGGATTAGCAGAACCACGCTGTCATGGGGAACGCTTTCAACGTTGCACTTGTACTTTGTACCTAGTTGATATCATGCTCTTTTGTCTATGGATGTCGTCGGTGTGAAATGAAAGGGGAGCTTATAAGTCCATGGAGTTATGTATATATGTTAGAGAAACGCCTGGGCCGCTGGTCTAATCCATCCTGACATGGTGGAAACCTGCAACGTAACCATAATGAGCTGTCTATGAAGCATTCTTCTTATAAAAAAAGTCAGATATTGAAAAAAAAGAGAAAAGAAAAAAAAGATTATGAAAAGAGGAAAGAGAGAAAAAAGCACCATATTCCGATGGTAAATAAGAAGATTACTGAGATGCTTATTGTCTGCTTGCCTTGTCATTTTGATATGGGGATTCTTCTGTATCATCGGGCAAGGGGTACCCCGTTGGCGGTTCTCTATGATACACATGTACTTACGATGACAAGAACTTACCGGTGACTAAACTTGAGTAGCATGAGGAGTGGCCCTCATATTCAAGGGACATGAGATTTCTAACTTATACTTCGTCAAGCATATACACCATAGTTTTTTCACTTTAACCTTAATCACTTCAAGATGCTTATGATAGGGGCAATGAGAGCTGAAAGCTAATAAGTACCATAATTTTTGGAAGCTCTTTATGAAACTTGAATCCCTCCTTCCTTCTATGAAGGCCTTTCTTTTACTTTTATGTTGAGTCTCCACCTTCTATCTTTATGCACCTACTTTGAGAGCATAGTGGCCATTCTTAGTTCTATGTGCATTGTCCCAAGACTTGTTGATTGATGCATAGCTTTGATATTACTTGTTTTAAACTATTTGTATCTAGTCACTCTTATGAACTTTGAAGGTGTCCTATGCATTTATGTTTGCTACTCTATGAGGGACAAGCTGAATGCCACTATGCTATGTTTTCTTTATGCGAAACAAACAAACATCTTGCAAAGCATTGTTATTCATTAATCTTTTGTTTGTGCCTTTTCATGTTGCAACATAGTTTCTTTGTCTTATTGCTAGAACTTTGTCTTTCATGTTATGATTGAAGTACTTTGATCCCAGCTATCAATGTTTTACAAATACTTTGATCAAGTTTATGATGGTGCATGTCACCTCAAAAATTATTCTTTCTTTTTATCACTTACCTACTCGAGGACGAGCAGGAGTTAAGCTTGGGGATGTTGATACGTTGCTAATGTATCCATAATTTTTGATGTTCCATGCTTGGTTTTATCTACTTTCTTATGTTTTGTCCACACTTTGGAGTACTTTTCATATGATTTCTTGGACTAACCTATTAACAAGATGCCACAGTGCCAGTTGCCTGTTTTCTGCTGTTTTTGGTTCCAGGAAAGTCAGAAAATGAATATTCTCGGAATTGGACCGGAGAAAAGCCAAAGTCGATATTTTACCGGAAGACTCACGGAGCCAGAAGACGAGACGGAGAGGGGCCACATGGCGGCCACACCATGTGGTGGCACGGGTCCACCCTGGCAGCGCCACCAGGTGGTGTGGGCCCCCTTGCTGCCCACCGACCTTGCCTCTTCGCCTATAAGAAGCCTCCCGATACATAAACCCTAAATCGTCAAGCCTCCAACCACGAAAAGTTCCGCAGCGCCGCCGCCACCGAAGGGGAGATTCAGGGGACAGAAAGTCTCTGTTCCGGCACCCTACCGGGACGGGGAAGTGCCCCCGGAGCCATCTCCATCGTCGTTGCTGATTCCCATGATGAGGAGGGAGTAGTTCTCTCTCGAGGCTAAGGGTTCTACCGGTAGCTATGTGTTCATCTCTCTCTCTATGCATGATCATATTGTGATCATGAGCTTTGTAATCAAGTAGATCTACTTTGCTACTAAAGTGCTTTAATAGATCTCTGCTCTCCCCATGTGTGTGAAGTTGACAGTGTGCACACCATGGTGGCACTTAGGCTAGAGATTACAAATACTTGTTATGAGTTATATTTGGAGTTGGATGTCTTTATGAAATTGTGGTGTTTGTTGGACTCATCTAGTACTCAAGGTGACAGTGTGGGGTTATCTAGATGGGAAAGATGAACTTTGTGGTGTGTTGTTATAGCCATACCAATGATTAGAGTGTCCGACCAGAGAGTAGTATCATAAAGAGAAGATATTTATATGAGAGAGTGTTTACTAGTGAAAGTATGATCCCTAGGCCTTGTTTCTAAGCATTGAAACATCGTTTGCAACTAGATATGTTACATGTATGCTTGCTTCCATCTTTATTTCAGTTTGCCTTTAGTCTTTTCCATGCCATCAAGCTATTTTCTAGCACCGTTACCACTTAAAATTATCTATACCACTTGTATTTATTTCACTATCTCTTCGCCGAACTAGTGCACCTATACACCTGACAAGTGTATTAGGTGTGTTGGGGATACAAGAGACTTCTTGTATCTTGATTGCAGGGTTGCTTGAGAGGGGATACCTTTGACCACTTCCTCCCTGAGTTCGATAAACCTTGGGTGATCCACTTAAGGGAAAACTTGCTGCTGTTCAACAAACCTCTGCACTTGGAGGCCCAACAACTGTCTACAAGAATAGAAGTGCATAGACATCACTGCCCCATGTTGTTATTTAACTTTCGTTAGTTTTGCACTTTTTGATTTGAGCAACATAAGATTTTCTAAAAAAAATATTTTTACCTACTGGTCTGTTTTGACAGATTTCGCCGCTTTTGCATTTGCTTCTTTATTCAATTTCCTTTTTGAATTCTTTTTGGGTTTTCGGAAGGAGTTGCTACAGTAGCTCATGTTTTGATGGTTTTCAGTTGAAATTGGACTCAAAAAGGTTTTATCACTTCACTTATACTAATGTTGCTAATGAGAACTGTGTGAAGTTTTGTGTGAAAGAAGTTTCCAGGTAGTGGAGATAATGGTGTAATAAGGAAGTGAAAGGTTTCATGACTCAAACAATATGTGTATGAAGATGAAGATATTGATGTTATTCAAGTGGTGACTCCGGAAGAATCTACTAAATACCAAATTCAGAGACCTACAGACTCCGTTTTTAAATAGGTAACAATTCTGGTAAGAAAAGTTACGCGAAAGATCTGTCTAGTTATATTTTTGTAGTTTTTAGTCAATAAGAAAAGTTACGAAGCGAAAGAGGGACAGAAACAGAGACAGGGTGGCTCACACCACCCTGTGGCGCGGGCCCACCCCTGGCCGTGCCACCAGGTGGTGTGGCCACTCCGGACTCCGCCGTCGACTCCTTTTGTCGTGAAACTTCGTAATATATAATCCCCCGGATCCCCCGAGGTTCGTATATCGTGTTCTCGTCGTGTTTTTGTTTCAGTCTGTTTTGTTCAGATGTCGTTCAGGGGTTCATCTTCAAAGGATTACGAGTTGCGACGCCGTCGTGAGCTCCATCATAATCTTGAGCACGAAGACATGGATCGGAATGGCAGGGAGGAAGTAAAGGACATGACAACGGGCATAAAGGGGCTGATACCTCCGACTCTAGATCTTAGTTCTTGCCCTACAGCAGTGGAAGCTCTACGAGTCACTGATGAGTTATGCGACAAGTACCGAGTCTTGAGGAGGAAGGTGGATATGCTTCAAGAGGAGAATAACAGGCTTCGCAAGATGCTGGAAGATTTCCTCGTGCCAACCGAGAGAGTACCACCACCACCGAAGGAGTAATTCGTCATCAGGTTTGGCATCCCCTTGGTTTGCTCCAAGCTTGGGGGAGTGCCGCAGTATCATATCACTATCTTCTATCTTTTTACCTTTTTAGTAGAGTCATATCATGAATAGAGAAGTTATCATGTAGGATGGTTTGCATTATGGAAGTGTCCCCTCTCTCATTAGATATGTATCCCTTGGTGTGAGTTGCCGTTATGAAATATTAATGAGAAGTTCTATCATTTACTCTTTTGCATATCTTATATTAGTTTTCAATTCGTGGTTATATGATTGATCTTGTTGTTAGTATTGGTATCACTATGGGATCATTGCGTTAATTTAGTTGGTTTTGGCAAACCTGGCTTGGTTAGTAGCAACACTATTTTTGAGAGTTGAATGAAAAGATAAAAGTACTCTAAAGAAATATAATTTCATCATCTTTCTTTCTTGATTTGCTCATAAGTCTAGTATTCTATGGTTAAGATCTTTTGTGCTTCCAAGGAAGATTGCATGTTTGTTTTTATCACTTGTATGTTTGTTTGCTTCCTTCAACTCTTATACTTGCTATCCAGCCTTGCTAGCCAAAAACCTGTACCGAGAAGGAATTCTTCTCGTGCATCCACTCCTTAAAACCAAAACCTTTGCCATTTGTGTCCACCATACCTACCTATTAGCATTATTGCTATTCCAAGTAAATTATTGTTTTATCTACCTTCCAAATTAAACTTGTTATGTGAAAATTAGTGATTAAAGCTCTCACGAACTTGATGGCACACTTTACTTTCTTGCATTTAATAAACTTGAACCATTGTGCCCATCTATGTTGCGTATATGCTTGCGCTTTGTAAGTTGTGGATTAGCAGAACCATCCTGTCATGGGGAACGCTTTCAACATTGCACTGGTACTTTATACCTAGTTGATATCATGTTCTTTTGTCTATGAATGTCGTCGGTGTAAAATGAAAGGGGAGCTTGTAAGTCCATGGAGTTATGTATGTGTGTTAGAGAAACGCCTGGGCCACCGGTCTAATCCATGCTGTCATGGTGGAAACCTGTAGCGTAACCATAATGAGCATCTATGAAGCATTCTTCTTATAAAAAAAGATAGAGATTGAGGAAAAGAGAAAAAAGAGATATTATGAAAAGAGGAAAGAGAGAAAAAGGACCATATTCCCATGGTAAATATGAAGTTGCTGATATGCTTGTTGTCTGCTTGCCTTGTCATTTTGATATGGGGATTCTTCCGTATCATCGAGCAAGGGGTACCCCGTTGGCGGTTCTCTATGATACACATGTGCTTACGATGACAAGAACTTACCGGTGACTAAACTTGAGTAGCATGAGGAGCGGCCCTCATATTCAAGGGACATGAGATTTTCAATTTACAACTTGTCAAGCATATACTCATATTTGATCACTTTAAACTTAATCACCTAAAGATGCCTATGATAGGGGCAATGAGAGCTGAAAGCTAATAAATACCATAATTTTTGGGAGCTCTTTATGAAACTTGAAATCCCTGCTTCCCTCTACAAAGGGCCTTTCTTTTTACCTTTTAGTTGAGTCAGTAAACCTATTCCCTTCTATCTCAGCAAGTATTTTGAGTTGTTGTGTTTCATTCATTCATATGATGATTTATTCAATCATGTTTCTTATGTTCCTTGTTTTGCACATTGCTCTTATCTTAGTGTTTACTACTTTGAAAGCTATCATTGAAAACCAGTTATTTGTGAAATCCAGAAAATTATCAACTATTCTTCGACCAAGAGCTAAGTTTGCCATTACCAATTATGATTTAATTTATGTATCTCTATTGTGTTTCCTTTACTCATCACAAGTTAAGTTATATAATAGTGAGTTGTCTTCTATTATGATCTATGTATTGATGAATGTGATGCATCTTGTCCGTATTCTTTTATCGACTCTTCACTCCATAAACCCGAGGTCATGTTTATTGAGCTCAGTTTCGCTTGGGGACGAGCGAAGTCTAAGCTTGGGGGGAGTTGATACGTCCATTTTGCATCACTATTCTATATCATAATTTACTGTTATTCATTGATATATTTCATATTAAGAGAGGATACATATATTTCATCTGTTTTTGCATGGTTGATGAATTTTGGAGCATGGACCGCTGCAGTCAGGATTCTGATGAAAAAGGTGCTGTTTGGAGGCAAAATTCGCGAAGATCAGAAAATCCGAGAAAATATACGGAAAATCCTATTTTTCCAGAAGACGAAGGAAGCCAGAAGGATGAGTGGAGATGGGCCACAGGGCCCCACACCACCCCCTGGCGCAGGCCACCCTAGGTCGCGCAACCAGGTGGTGTGGCCGCCCTGGCCCACCTCCAGCTCTCCCCTCTGGCGTATATAATCCTCCCGAAACCCTAATACTTGGGGAGCGACCATAGAAAGATTCCGCCGCCTCTGCGGGGAGGAAAACACCGAGAGAAAGATCTCTCCAGCAGACAGATTTTTGTCGGGGGGATTCCTTCCCGGAGAGGGAAGATCGTCGCCATCAACACCACCATCAAGCTGGACTTCATCAGGATCATCATCACCATCACCATCATCACCATCAGCACCCTCATCACCATCTCCATATTGTTGTAACAATTGAGTTGAATCTTGCATTAGTTCTTGGGGGAAACTTTCCCGGTGTTGATTACTCTTTGTAGTTGATGCTATTGAGTGAACCGTTGAATTATTGTTTATGTTCAGATTGTTATACATAATTATTCCATATCTGATCATGATCTATATGATGTCTTGTGAGTAGTTCGTTTTGTTCTTGAGGACATGGGAGAAGTCATGTTGTTAGTAGTGGAGTTGTGTTGGGAAAGATTCAATAGTTTGATATTTAAGTTGTGGTGTACTTCTTCTAGTGGTGTCATGTGAACGTCGACTACATGACACTTCACCTATATGGGCCTAGGTGAATGCATTGTGTATTTGGCTACTAATCGTAGGGGTTGCCGGACTGACAGAAACCTAAACCCCCGTTAGAAAACCATTGCACAAGGGACGTAAGGGTCTTAGAGTTTAAAGCTGTGGTTAGGTTTTTACCTTAATTACTTTCTTGTACTTACGGATGTTTGCAAGGGGTATAATCACAAGTATGTATTAGTCCTATGAAGGTCGGTACATTAGCACAGGTTCACCCACACAACACTTAGCAAGCTAAAGAAGATTAATCAACTATATGAAGCGAAAGCACTTGACAGTCTTCCCGTGTGTCCTCAAGAACGTTTGGTCAACTTAAGCAATACAACCGGCTTGTCCTTTGCTGCATAAAGGATTGGACCACTTGCTGCATTTATTCTTACTGTCTTTTATTTACTCGTACTTTATTTACTTGCATTATCAAAAACCCCTAAAAATCCGTTTGCTAAGTATTTGCAGAGAATTCCTGATCCATACCACTAGCCAGCACCTTCTGCTCCTCGTTGGGTTCGACACTCTTACTTATCGAAAATACTACGATACACCCCCCATACTTGTGGGTCATCAAGGGGCCGCGCGACCTCTAGCAAGGCCCGTTCGCCGATCCTTGATCGACTGCCCTAATGAGTCTTTCTTTCTAATTTCTAGATCGGTTTTTCTCTCTGCCGGTTGTTAGACCGGCATTTTCCTTTTTGGTTTACCGATCATAGATCGGATTGAGTCGCCCACTACCATCATCATCGCCGCACCTCTACTCCGACGACTGGCATCGATGATCTACACCGTGCACGTGTTCCTTCCTCCTCCGCTGATGCGCATGCCTCGGCCGGCTACTACGCCTTCCTCGGTAGGCTGTCGCGACCGTCCCCCGGATCATCCTTGTCATCATTGCTTAGGACTTAACCAACAACGCCGCCATCGAATCTGATCTATGTGTCGTCCATGCCATGGCACATACGACGCATCGTCGGTCTGATCAACCAACCCCACGTCCGTCTACGCCAAGCACGTCCTAGAGCATGCGCCTACCACCGATCGAGCTACGGGTTGCCTCTACATCACCCCTTCGGTCCTCGCCTACTGGCTTCCAACGCACCTCACAAACATGTACGCACCGGTGGCCTCTAGCCGTTGCATCATCTCTCGCCATGCAGCTATGCTTCCCCATCGGGTCGTAGCATCGCTGCAAGTAGTCTACATCGCCATCCATGCGCATCTTTTCCACACGCTATCTCCACGCCACCTCCCACGGGGCGGGTCGCCTACGTCTGCGCATGATCTTCGTCGCGTCGAATTCTTCTTCGTCTACATCAAGTACCGCCGCCGCGCCTCTCTAGGTGTCTAGCATGACCACTCAAGGTCACCGCTGGTTTGACCGCCTTCTACATATTCATCCACAACAACCTCGTCACCATGGTCATCTCGTCCCCTATGACCCTGGCGCACAGGTTCATGATGGTCCCTTCCCCCGTACGTCCAGTATTGGCAACACCGATACGCGCCTTCATCCCTGACACATTCTCGAGTTTGGCAAACTCGAATCGGCTCCTTGTCTATATCTTCATCGACAACGTCTTCTTCGGTATCAACCTCTACGACTGCCTCGACCGCATCACCGACGAGTTCTTCTTTGCGTACTTGGTTCTGGCAAAACCGATGTATGCATTCATTACCAACATGAGCCTAGTTCTGGCAAAACTATGGCCGCACCTCATCCTCAGCTTCTCGGACTACATCGGTTCTGGCATCGCCACCTTCAATGACTGCCTCGACACGTCTCCGTCATCATCCTCGCGCACTATGCACACGCGGCTTCATGTGCGTTTACCTCGATGCCGGCAATCCCAACTACGACATCGACCACGGCAACCCCTCGCACGGCTACATTGACCACAACACCGCCCCACACTCTCGGCTCCCTCGATATCAGCACAAAGGGCTACAACCTCGTTTGAGCTTCTCATCTGCTTCCTCTGCAGTCCAAGTCTGACACCGTCCACAACATTCCCGCTCGGACTACGGGGGGATGTCAGCCTACTGGATGCTACTTCGGGGTATCTCTAGTCTGACTGTCCGCGACGTTCCAGTTGTTCACGACGCTACCGCTATGATTGCGATTGTTAGAGTATTTTACGGATGCGATTGTTACGATAGTTTAGGATAGTTAGGATCCTAACCTAACTTGACTTGTACTCCAAGATGATCTCATGTACGCCTCTATATACTCGTCCACGAGGCTCAATAATATATCCATCATATTCCGCCAATCTCTCTCTCTATCGTTCTACACTTTCTTCCCGGTGCTTGCTTGGGATTCTCCCGGCAGGCTGGTTTTTCAATTTGTTGTTCAGATATGCTAAAACTTGCAGGTAGTAGGTAGTGCACTTGCTAAGATTTTGGGGGCGTGGCTGTCTTTTTTATTTTTGGGATCTGCATTTTTCACTGTTGTTTTGCCCGTGTCCGGCGAAAGAAGAAAACCAAAGCGGCCTGAGATGTATGTAACATAGGTAGATGAGTAACCGGAGATGACCTATTTCCTATATAACGTAGAGTTGTACCGTCAAATTATTTGCCCGGTACCCCTTCGCCCCAACGACAAACCAACAACTCACATGGTGTTCACCCACAAGCATGTTTGACTTTCGTTGTGAATTATGATAGGAGAGCATGTGATTGTACTATATAACTGGGCAAATTGGGGAACCTCTTGCTAGTGTTTGCTAAACTAAAATGCTAAAAACACATTCTTAGAGCTAAGGGAGTAAATTATGTTGGCGGCTGCGTCAAAAAACAAGGAAGTCAACCATTTAGCTCGTATTATGAGATTAATTATCAAAGCTGACACGCCCTGCAAGTATTTTTCTTTGGCAGCTGATGTGTGCAAGTGATGAAAGCACAGTGCTAAGAGCATCTCCAACAAAAACGCTAAAATAGCGCACGTTGCAGCGCGCGATAGTGTGGCGCTCCACCGCGCGACAAAACAACGCTCCACCGGACACTGAAAAATACAGCGTGCGGGACGTTGCAAACACAAAACACACATCCATCTCCAAAAAAGAAGATCAAACACACACACAAATAAAATCAACAATAAATAGTTCAATTGTTATAACACAATAAATAGTTCAATTATTCAACACAACAATACAACAAATGGTAAAACAAATCAAGTTATTCATTGTTTCTCGTTCCACTTCCACCACTCCTAGATGAGATCTAGTTGAAGTTGATCATGACATCGGTTTGTCTAATGGCATAATTTCCTTTTTCTTCTGAATCTATCTCCTCATTCGGACGAATCATACGAGGAGCTCATCTACAATGAAAATCATAATTTTAATTGGCATCTAAAATCACCTATGCACAAAGGAAAAATCGATTTGGGTGCCACATACCTGCGCACGGGTCATCGTGCTCATGTCGTGTGGGCGGAGGTGCGGGCAGAGCGGTGGAGGTGGTCGCCGGGCCGTGAAATCCACGGCGGAGGCGCAAATCAACCAAACTCCGCGGCAGCGGCGGCCCGATTTAAGCAGCGCTAGTGCCCCAAAGAACTAGTGGACTAGCAGCGCTCGTTGATGTACCGCGGTGAGCAAGGGTGGCATGGAAGCGGCGCAGAATTGAGGCGGCGGCGTCGCCGGAGTGGGTGGCGGAAATGGAGAAGACGCGCGCGGGGAGTTTTTAGAGCGGTCGTTGGGTGCGCGCGCTGACTCGGAGTTTTGATGCGCGCTGTACCGCAAGCGCCAAATATACCACGCGCGATTGTGCAACTCTAAAAAAATTGCAACGCGCGCGAATTTACAGCGTCTGTTGGAGCACTGAAAACACGCCGGCACGCAGTAAATTGGCGAATTTTTTGGGACTGTTGGAGATGCTCTAAGCATCGATGAAAGCACAATGGCACTAGATTACGACCACGCAGGTGAACTAGCCATGGTCATTTACTACTCCTATATAGTAGTGACACCTTTTAGCGCTTCCTCCAGACCTCCCGACCTCCACAACGTCCATACGCAATGGTGACCTTCACAGCGTGCCGGAGCAAGCCCAGGGTGGTGGTGCCCGCCCGGACGACGCCGCGCGAGGTCAAGTCGCTCTCCGATGTCGACAACCAGCCAGGGCTACGAAAATATGTTTCTATCATTGAATTCTTCCGGTGCCGGCGTGCCCCGGGAACCGGAGGCGACCCAGTGAGCTCCCTCAAGGCTGCCCTGGCCAAGGCACTGGTGCACTACTATCCTATCGCTGGCTTCCTGAGGGAACTCCCCGGAGGAAGCTAGCGGTGGACTGCACGGTGGAAGGAGTGGTGTTCGTGGAGGCGCACGCCGACGTACGGCTGGAGGAGTTCGTGGAGCCACTTGTGCCGTCGTACCCCTGCGTCGACCAGTTCATATGCGACGTGGGCGACGTTACCACCGTCATAGGCATGTTGTTGCTCTACTTGCAGGTATATTATATGTCCATCCATATCCCATCAATACTTTGTAGTTGTAGCAAGCTACATCAGGTTCTACCTAGCAACATCAGAAGTTCAAGATTGATTGCTGGTTATATGCATATGTGCTAGATGACGCGGCTTAGATGCAGAGGCGTCGTCCTGGTGTTGTCCATGTGCCACATCATCATCGATGCCTTCGGCATGGTCCAGGTCTTGTAATGCATACTAGATCTCCACGAGGTCAACCACTTCCCGCCGTCTTGCCATCGTGGGACAGACACCTTCTCACATCTTCGGTAGCAGAGGCTGCATTTGACTCCGCAAAGCTATCACTCATGCGCGCGGTCGAGCTCGTGCGTGGGTCCAAGCTCCGTGTGATGATGGATGAACACGTGCAGTCTGTGCTTGACCTGATGGCGATGGGCCACAACAAGTTCCGTGGAGCAGATCTAGATCAGCTAGATAGCATGTTCATGGTCTCGGAAAAAGATAAGTGCTTTCACGAAAGGGAGAAGGATCCTGGATAACTTTTTCCTGGTACAACAATCCTTCAAGCTCCTCCACAGGAAAAAGATACCGGCTATTCTCCTCAAATTAGATCTGGCTCGTGCTTTTGATTCGGTTGCCTGGCCTTTCCTCATGGAAGTTTTGCAACAATATGGATTTGGACCAAGATGCAGGGAGATGATTGCCTTGTTGTTGCGCACCTTGGGCTCTAGGGTTTTGGTTAATGGGAGTCCTGGAGAGTGCATTGCGCATGCTAGGGGTCTTCGACAGGGAGACCCTATCTCGCCAATGCTATTCCTATTGGTTATTCAGGTGTTTGGCGCCATCATTGATTGGTGTGAACGACAACATCGGTTTGAATCGATGGATCAAATTGGCATCAAACATAGGGTCTCTTTATTCGCGGATGACATGGCTCTTTTCTTGAAGCCAAGCGAAAGGGATCTCAGAACTCTGAGTAGGTCTTTGGAAGTGTTTGCAGCAGCCTCGGGGTTGGAGGTAAACTTGAACAAAGCTGAGCTAGTCCCTATCAGGTGCAAGGTGGAGGATTTTCAGGATCTACTCCATATCTTCCCTTGTCACACGACTATGTTTCCAGTAAAGATCTAGGTCTCCCTTTGTCATATCGGCGACTTTCAAAGACAGACCTACAGCCCCTGGTGGATAAAGTGGCAAACAAACTTCCCACTTGGAAAGCCGGCCTAATCAAACAAAGTGGTAGAAGCATCCTGGTCAAAGCAGTCATTACTTTGATATCGGGTTATCATATGATGGCTCTTGATCTGCCCCTTTGGATTATACGTCTACTAAACAAGCTTGCCAGAGGATTCTTTTGGGCTGGATCAGACTGTGGTAGGCGCGGTCAATGCGTGGTGGCTTGTGATGCAGTCTGTACGCCGGTGGAATATGGTGGATTGGGTTCTTAAACTTGAAACTCCTCAATGACGCTTTTATATCCAAATGGCTATGGGAAGCCAAGACCTCTGATAATCTGCCCTGGACCCATCTAGACTTGGTGGTTTCCAAGGAGGTGAGAGCTATTTCAATGCCTCGGTCAGGATTGAGTTACATGATGGCCGAAAAACCCTTTTCTGGACGGACCCGAGGATCTTAGGACAATCGATTCAGGACGCTTCGGCTCTATTTGCCTTCGTCAAACCCAAGGAGGCAAGGAGCCGTCTGGTAGCTGATGCCAGGGTGGGGAATTCTTGGACGCGAGACTTGTCAGGCTACCTAACTATCGGTGCAATACTCCAATATTTGCGCATTTGGGAACTAATTGCAGCAGAAGAACCTCTGGCAGCTGGTGAGGATAAATGGATTTGGAAGTGGACAAGCTCTGGGATCCACTCATGCAAGTCAGCATACTCGGTGGCTTTTGAAGGAAGGATCAACTGCGGCTGGACAAGGTATGTTTGGAAGCCTTGGG
Organism: Avena eriantha; assembly: GCA_910589775.1. Classification (NCBI taxonomy): domain Eukaryota; kingdom Viridiplantae; phylum Streptophyta; class Magnoliopsida; order Poales; family Poaceae; genus Avena; species Avena eriantha. Next base: position 13,542,900 of record OU342742.1, on the reverse strand, counting down.
CACCGATGAAATTCAAGCTCTTCGTCTGGTTAGCACTCCGCGGTCGTTGCTGGACTTCTGACCGTTTAGCGTGGCGTCGCCTACCTCACCAAGTTGCATGCCCGCTGTGTGACCAAGACCAGGAAACCATCAATCATCTCCTTGTCAGCTGCCCCTTTGCGAGAGAGGTTTGGTTCTATTCTCTTAGTTGGATCGTCTACCAACACTTAGCGCCATCGTCGAATGACTTGCTCAATTCATGATGGGATAGCTGTCAACAGAGGATTCCCACGAAGCTGAGGAGTGGAGTAAACTCGGTTACCATGTGTTCTTTGCGTCTTATTTGGCTTGAGAGGAACAATCGAGTGTTCAAGGCTAAAGGGTGTTTCCCTTGGGTAGTTGCAGGTTAGATTAAGGAAACTTGTAAAGAGTGGAAGCTTTGTGGTGGAGATAGATTAGCGAGAGTTATCCCATAACTTATCGGGGGTGGAGTGGATCATCGAGCGACCGTTTGTGGCGCGGATGATTTGTATAACAACAATTATATTCTATCTTAATATATAGGCACGCAGACCGAGATCTGCGAGTTCTAGAAAAAAATGGTCTCACTAGTAGAAACCAGGCCATTACCCCCGGTTCGTAAGAGCCTTTAGTCCCGAATTGCGAACCGGGACTGCCAAAGCGGGACTAAAGGTCGAAACTTTAGCCCCGGTTCTGTTACGAACCGGGGCTAGAGGTCCAACCACATGGCTTGCGAGGCGCGCTGGGTGGCAGGACATTTAGCCCCGGGTCGTGTTACGAACCGGGACTAAAGGTTCCCTGTTGCGGCAGCATTTTGGGCCATTTGGCTGCCGCGGCAGGGGATGGGGTTTTAGGGTTTTGTGTTTTTCTTTTCATTTTGTGTTTTGTGTTCAATTATTTTTCATTCTGTGTTTTCATTAAAAACAAGTTTTCGTATACATACAGAACGCTACTACACAGTACTTGTACACATTGGCACAATATAATATAATTTCTCTTACAAGCATATATGGAGTCCCAACCGGGTCAGAGCATGTCTATTTGATTACATGGAGATCATTACATGGATGCTTTAGGGTCTATGTATAGAGTATTCTCCGCGTGGGTCTATGACCTCGTCGACAAAAAATGCAGCAAATTCCTCTTGGATTGCTATTAGGCGGTCCTCTGGTAGGAGCTTGTCCCGCATCGCGTCCAACTATATAAAAAGGAGATCGTATGAATTAGACTCAACACAACTTTTTATAATAAAAATAAAGGTTGAATATATTGTTTACTTACTCGAACATTTTCCGAGGGCTTCTCAATACTGATGCGAATGAACTCGCACACGTAGAATCCACATAGATTAGTTCCCTGTGGCTGCCTCGCGCACTTTACAAGAATAGAATTCAATCAAATAATAACTCTAGCATGATAAATGCACATAAACTAGAATTAAATAGATGCGCAGACTTAGCTCGTACTACTTACCGAGAGTGATTTAAAAAATAGCTCCTCACGCCATTGACCGCGGACATGGTTCTTGAACTGTGTCCAAACCCTACCCGACAAAGAAAATTAATGTATGAGTTAATAACTACTTGATATCCCAGAAAATGAACGAAAGAAATCGATATAGTGCGATAATGGTTGAAATTACCTCTGGAGTGCATCGATAATACTACAGTAGTTTTCAATGTCTTTGTTTAGTGAGTCCATGATGTGAGCTCTTCCCAAGTCAAGTGAAATGCTTAGAAGAATCCAGTGGTACCTACGCAAGGTTTACATACGTTAGTAACTCATTATTTACACTGAACATCAAGTAAGCAAAAGTTAATGTGTACAAAAACTCACTTGCCGTCGTGGTAAGGAAATAGTATTTCATTACAGAAATATTGTTTCGTGAGAAACCGCAACAAGTTGTGCTCGGTCTCTAGTGGTTTTTCCTTTAGTATAGCTCCATGAACTCGATGTGGGTCAATGAACCCAAATCCATTGATAGACTTTCTTTTTACAATCGAGCATCTTCATTCTGCATCATTATATATAGCGTACAAAAGAATATAGTGAGTATACTTACCGGCAATAAATTGAACAAGCTGAGATAGAGACCTAATTACATAAATAAAGTAATCACTTACAGACAATACGAACTGAGGATAGTTTTGTCGAGTTCCTTTAGATTGAATAACTGAAATAATTCTGTAAATTCAATAGGGACCTCGTCTTTAGTGAAGTAATGCGATTTTCGAACTTTCACTAAGAGCCAATTTCGCTGTTCTTTTGATGCTTTCATGTACCATTCATGGAATCGTCGCCTTTGTGTTGGCATATCCCGAAGCCTCTCAGAACTGACCAGAGGCTCCCCGTGAACAAATTTGGGTGCTACCTCAGCCTTGGGCATATTGCCGTGAAGAATTTCATGAATAGGCATACCACATTGCTCGGCCAATATCATAGCCGTTTCCGGATCGATAGGTTCTACCTCATATAGTTGAGGTTCAGGTATGTTCACCTGGAGTGGGGGGAGCGATTGGTTTGCTTGTTTCCCCAGCTGGGGAACATCTCTTTTGGTTCTTCGGCTACCACTCGATTGTTTTGCTTGTTTCCCTAGCTGGGGGACGTCTGTTCTGATGCTTCCGCTACCACTCGATTGTTTTGCTTGTTTCCCCAGCTGGGGGACGTCTGTTCTGATGCTTCCGCTACCACTCGATTGTTTTGCTTGTTCCCCCTGCTGGGGAACCTCTTTTGTGATGCTTCCTCTACCGCTTGATCTCTTTTGTTTCAGTGTCTTCTGAAGACATCGTGTATAGTCATCTGGCGCATTTAACTGAGCTTGGGATGGCTGCGTTAGTAATTTCCTAAAGTGCTCCTTGGTTTCCGGTTTTATTTGGACCTCTGGCTCAGGTTGTTTCTTTTTAAAATGAGCATCCACTTCGGCCCGTATGACCGCATCGGTCTCCTCATCGGTCAGGTCGTAAGCCCTCTTGGGAGGAACCGACGGTACTCTTGGGGGGGGGGGGCGACAACTGGTTGGGCGTCGGTTATCGCTCGACGGAGCGGTGGTATTCTTCCGCTTTTGGCCCTTAGTGGGTGGAGGCGGCTGCGTAGATTGAGATGGACTCGTGTTGGGGTCATGGATTGGACTATTACTGGGAGGAGACGGTGCACTTGGAGGTGGACTTGGAGGAGATGGTGCACTGTGAGGAGACGGTTGGCTTGGAGGTGATGGATTGTTTCTCGATGGAGAAGGTGGCCTTGGTGTCGAGCCTGGAAACTTGATGTATTCTTTTTTCCAAAGAATGAAGCCACTCGTGACTTCTCCCAGTGTCGTCTCCCCTTCACCTCCAGGGATGTCAAGATGTAGTGACTGACACATAGGTAGAATTTCATCCACACCAACACGACCATAGCCAGCTGGAATCGGATTGCAATGGTAGGTTGCTCCCGGTGCAGAAGGTAAAGCAAAGCCGACCGCCACCTTCATGGATATATTCTTCAGTTCAACATGCAGCTCACAACTAGTCTTCTCCTTAATTGCATTCATGTGGTACACATCCATCGTTGCATCATTACCGTGGCCCTCCGTGGAAGCCACGCTGCTTTTCTGTTGCGATGGGACGACCGTACTGTCCGGTGCAGGATCTTGCTATCGGAGTCCTTTAAGTTCCTTAAGCTCATGCCGATGCTCCTACAGCATGGCTTCAAACCTCGCGAACCGCTCTGTATCCTCCTCTTTTTGCCGCTTTGTTCTTCTCGATTGGCTTCTATACGTGTCAAGGTGCTCGGGAAACCCGATAACCCATGGATAAGAAGGTCCAAACCCTCTTGGTCGTCTAGCCTTTTCAGGATTCTTGAGAGCCTTTGTCAGCTCATCGTTCTCTCTGTCGGAAACAAACGTTCCCTCTTCAACTTCTTTTATCACTTTAATAAGTTCTTTCTTGGGTGAAGAAATTTCTTCGGCTGCAACAATCTCGCCTGTTTTTGGGTCTAATGATGCCCCATGCCCGAATACCCAATTTCTTGACCTCAAGGGACAACTAGACATAGCTGGAGTGACCCATTTAGCCTCCAGGTCAGCCTCAGCTTTATCCCACTTAGGCATGGCACTCCTGTAGCCACCTGTGCCCATATGATGGTGATATTTCTTTTTGGCTGCATTTAACTTATTTTTTGCTGATATTTCCTTAGCTGGTTCCGAGATCTTGTATTCCACAAATGCGGCCCAGTTATCCTGCTGCAACTCTAGTGGGCCAGTGAATGGAGGAGGTTTTTTCTTCAAGACATACTGGTGGTACAATCTTTTTTCCATTCCTTGAATAGTTCGGCCATCTTCTTGAGAGCAAAGTGCTTGAATTTCCTCGTCATTTGCTGTGTGAGCTCATCAGTCTCCAAGACTGGTAGGGTGAAATGTGTCATGAGAGAATTCCACATCGTATCTTTCGCTCTGTCATCTACAAAACTATCCCTAGCTGGATCTTTTTTCTTTCCTAGCTTGTTCCAATTTCGCGTGGTGATCGGGACGTTGTCTCTAACAATCACTCCGCATTGACTTGTAAATGCATTCGCAGATTCTTTGGTCTCTAGCGGTTGACCCTGTGGAGAGACTAAGTCAATGCTGAAACGGACATCAGGGGGCAACTTGTGTGTCGGGCCTCTTATCCTTGTAGAAGATTGGCCGGAAGTGGAGGTCTAAGAGAAGAAACATTCGTCAGTACATATATACGAATCAATTAGTGCATCTATATTACTGAGCGATCGATAGAGGCTTTATATACCTCGACGGAGTTTGTCATTATTATGGTGTCTTCACCATGGTCTCCACCATGGTCAGCACCATCGTCTTCACTATTTTCTCCACCATCGTCTCCTCCAGACAAATTAAGATATTCGGAGCCATCATAATAAGACCCCCCAGTACCCTCATCTATAATGTTGAGAAGCTCCTCTTCATTTTGTCTACCGTCCATAGCTTAACTAATATAGAAAAAGAATATTGCATTAAGTAAAAGAATATTACAACTGTCACAACTCGGATACAGTACTTAGTGATTAAGATAAAGTACAATAATATAAGATAAAGTACAATAATATAAGATAAAGTACATTATTAATACATCTCTCTCATAATATAAAGTACATTATTAATACATCTCGCTCATATCAAACTAGCGAACACGGCTGCCGCGTTCTGTGCTACGGGAGCTCTGCAACCACAGAAGAGGAACCATCACCGGAGAATAGCTCGGGTGAGATCCGTGAACCTGCCAGATATTAGAGAACCTAGTCTCCAAAAGATACATGTATCGTCGTACATGCTCGTCCTCCTCCCTAATACGATGACGTAGCACCTCCTCGGGGGCTGGCTCCCTCTGCACCGCTCCTGGACCTCGTGGACGCCACCAAAGCAGCTTCGGGTCGACGATGATACCCGGATTCCTCACCAAGGTACGAGTCCCGACAGGTAGCACCTCCCAGTGCCAACCCGACGGAGCCTAGACTCGGACATCCCCGACGGAGTCTAGTAGGCTCAGACGAGGTGGACGCGGCATAACTAAATAATAGCAATAAACAATCATAAAACATAAACAGTAACAAAATCACTAAGTATATATTCCCCTAATAACAATAACCCTAAACCTATCACTAATAGTAGCTAATTAACAACTAAATCTCCGGGTCGTGGCTATACCCGGGGTGTAGGTGGGGGTATTTACCTAACTAATACTAATAACTAATACTAATTCTAATTCTAACTCTAAATTAGCCTAATAATACTAATACTAATTCTAATTCTAACCCTAATACTTAACCAATACCCCTAATACTTAACCAATCATATGCCTAATACTTAACCAACACCCCTAATACTTAACCAATACCCCTAATTCTAACTCTAAATTAGCCTAATAATTAATACTAATTCTAATTCTAACCCTAATACTTAACCTAATAATACTAGCTAATTAACCTAATACTAATACTAGCTAATTAACCTATATACTAATTCTAATTCTAACCCTAATACTAGCTAATTAACCTAATACTAATACTTGCAAATTAACCTACTAACTATAATTGACCTCACCTGCAGGAAGACGTACGACGGCGACGCGGCGGGTGGCAATGGCGGCACGGCGGGAAGACGTACGGCGACTGTGTGAAGTCTCCACGGGCGCGGCGGGCGGCAACGGCGGCGGCGACGAGCATCTCCACGGGCACGACGGGCGGCAACGGCGTGGGCGACGGCGGCACGGTTCGTCTCTGCTGGGGAAGAAGGTGAATCGCGGGCTCTCCGGGTCGTGGCTCGACCCGGGGCGGGGGTGGGGTATTTATACCACCCCCCCCTTTAGCCCCGGGTTGTAATACGAAGCAGGGATAAAGGTCCCCCTTTTGCCCCGGGTTGTAATACGAAGCGGGGATAAAGGTCCCCCTTTAGCCCCGGTTCGTATTACAACCCGGGGCTAAAGGTGTTTTCGGCCCGCCGCACTTCCCGGGGCTAAAGATTGTTTTTGGCGCCAAAACCAAAAATGGTTTATAGTTTTCAGGAAATTATGTATTATATATCAAAATTTTCAGAAAAAGAAGATCTACAATTTAAATCCATTATCATACTTTATTATACAACTTAAATGAAATTATCTATTGTTTAACAAGTATTATATTTAGTACAAATGTTCACAAATAATAATAAAAATATAGTTTATTATTTGAAAATGGAAAAATACATATAATATACCAAAATATTCACAAAAAATAATAGACTCGTTAGAAATATAATATTTAATACTAAAACTATTAACTAGGACTAAAACATATTTTCCCGCCATTTCCCCCGCTTCTCGCCATTTCCCCCGTTTCCCGCCATTTGCCGCCATGTTTTCCCGCCATTTCCCCCGCTTCCCGCCATGTTCTCCCGCCATGTCCCTCTATATCTAGGCCGACCGCCATGTCCATCCACACATCCACACCTTCTCTCTCACAACAATAGACACTGCTTACTGGGCTTTTCTGACGCTCGAGGAGACCGAGGCGCTGTGCGCCTCCAGCTACCCATGCCCGCTGGGGTACCGGCTGCCCGCTGGCTGGATGTTGAGCGCTGGAGGGGTTCCTGTTCCTCCTGTGCCTCAAGGTTTGGCCCGCTAGGCGGCCATCACGAACCACTTCTACCTCGAGCTCACGCCGGAGCAGCGGATGGATCCCCATTGGGATCCCGACAACCTCGACACCTGGAATGCCTTCTTCGCAAACCGGCGGGAAAGGAAGCTCGCCAGGTAAGAGGGTGACGGCTCGCCCCCAGTGAACCACAACGAGGCTGGTCGCCGCCTGTGGTGGGTGATGGCTCAATGCACGGCGCCTAGAAATATGCTTGATGGCGGTGTTGATGTAGAGCTCGTTGGAAACCCCAAGAGGAAGGTATGATGAGCACGGTAGCAAGTTTCCCTCAGTTATGAAACCAAGGTTTAATCGAACCAGTAGGAGCAAGGAAACACCTCAAAGGTGTTACTAGCTGAGCTTTGGCAGGGCGCACTACCTGTGCTAGTAGCAACGTGGAGACCTGCACAACACAACCACAGAACTTTGTCCTCAACTTGCGATGAGGTTGTCAATCTCACCGTGTTTTGCGGAAAACAAAGGATTAAACGTATCGAATGGAAAGAAGTAAAAGTTTGCAGAAAGTAAACACAAAGTAGTAAAAGATTGTAGATTGTATGTAAAAGAAAGGACCGGGATCCATAGTTCACTAGAGGTGGCTCTCCTTATTCAAGACAATGTTGAAGCTTGGAGAATGACAAAGGTAGAAAGTCAGGTATAAATTATGATTATGAATGCATTGAATCTTTTACGGGAACTGATGACTTTCAAAATATTAAAAATGCTTACGGTCTAGACTCTCAAGCTATTGCTTCTTATTTTAAGGCCTTTGCTTCCTACATTGAAGTGCCTAAAAAGAAGTGGAATAAGTATCATGAACCTTATAAAGATATTGCTAAGAGTGTTCTTGCAATAAATACTGAAGTTTATACTTCTAATCATGTTTTACCTGAACCTTATATTGAGAAAATGCCTTTCCCAATTAAGGTAAAGGAACATTCTATGATAGCTAGTATGGTTAATGAAAGTATGAACAAAGCTGTTAAACCTGATAAACAAATGGTTGATGAACCTATAATAGCAAATGTGAAGGACTTTGTTACTATATATGAAAAAGAGGGACACCCTATCCTTTGTAAGGATACCTCTAATATTGTTTCACAAAGTAGTGTTATGAGAGGTATTCCTGTGTTTTCTGTTAGAATAAGTGATCATTGCTATGATGGTCCTTGCGATAGCTATATTGTTAAGTTTATGCATGATACTGAAAGTTACTATGAGAGAGGGAAAAGTGTTCTTATGTATCTCAATAATATCAAGTTTTCTCGTTTTATGCTGAAAGTTTTTATGTTGCACTTCTTTTGCTTTTTTATGCAAGTTGTCTTTGGTTTCAATAACTTGTTTGTTTACAAAAGCCCCTTGCATAGGAAGTGGGTTAGACTTAAATGTGTGTGTGTTCTTGCTTCTTAATGCTCTCTTTCACTTCAATTCATATCCCTATGAGAGCTTCTTCAAAATTATCATGCCCATCTTAATGGCTATAAAGAAAGAGCTTTATGGGAGACAACCCAATTTGTTTTTTCTTTTAGTTTGTTTTTGTTTCTTTGATTCTTGGAAGTTATTACTTTGGTAATAACCGCTCCTTATCCGTTTTGTTTGGTTTTTGTGTCAAGATCAACCTCTAATGAGAGAGAAGTAATATTTGGGGAAGTTGTTGTCCCGAAACAGATTTTTGTGCTTCACCGTAAAAATTCATGAGAGATCTCTGTATGTCGGATTGAGCTGTAATGTTTTGTGCTTCTGTCCCAGGTTGTTATTTAACTTTCGTTAGTTTTGCACTTTTTGATTTGAGCAACATAAGATTTTCGAAAAAAATGATCTTTACCTGCTGGTCTGTTTTGACAGATTTTGCCACTCTTGCATTTGCTTTTTTATTCGATTTCCTTTTTTAATTCTTTTTGGGTTTTCGGAAGGAGTTGGTACAGTAGCTTTTGTTTTGATGGTTTTCAGTTGAAGTTGGACTCAAAAGGTTTTATCACTTCACTTATACTAATGTTGCTAATAAGAACTGTGTGAAGTTTTGTGTGAAAGAATTTTCTAGGAAGTGGAGATAATGGTGTAATAAGGAAGAGACAGGTTTTATGACTCAAGTAATAAGTGTATGAAGATGAAGATATTGATGATATTCAAGTGATGAATTCGGAAGAATCTACTAGATACCAAATTCAGAGACCTATAGAGTCCGTTTCCAACTAGGTAACAGTTCTGGTAAGAAAAGTTCCGCGAAAATACAATCCAACTATATTTCTGCAGTTTTTAGTTAATATGGACAGCTATGAAGCGAAAAAGGGACGGAACCGGAGCCGGGGTGGCTCACACCACCCCATGGCGCGGGCCCACCCCTGGCCGCGCCACCAGGTGGTGAGGCCACCCAGGACTCCGCCTCCGACTCTTTTTCTCCCAGTACCTTCCTTTTGATATGAAACTTCGTAACATATAACCCCCCGGATCCCCCGAGGTCCGTATATCGTGTTTTCGTCGTGTTTTTGTTTCGATCTGTTTCTGCCGGGACACACTCTTTGAAGGCTTAGAAGCATAATGGTGTCCGCCAAGGATAAAGGGAAGGAACCTATGGAGGAAGACCTCCAAGACCCCGGGAAGGAGAAGGAGATCAAGAGTGAAGGTGAAGAGGAGCAAGGCCAACACCCGCACACCGGCACTACATTTGCAAGCATTGGAGTGGTGGAAAACCCTGCCAGGGTCAGAAGGATTGCACGGATGTCAACTGGAGGGAAGCCTCTGCGTCACTGTTTGGCACCACAGACAACTTCTCCACGCACCAAGAATCCTTTCCATACCCTTATCCATGAGCATCAATACCAGAATATTCCCAAGGAGAAATTACCCTCCAATTGGGATATGCCTCGTTCTAGCCATGCAGGAAAAGAAGACTTCAAGGAGGAAGAGTGGGGCAAGAATAGCAAGAGCTGGAATTCTCAACACGACATGATCATGAGCCGCATTGAGCAAAATTCACAACTGATTCGTAATCTCACCTTCGAGATTGAGGACTTGGGGAATCTGATCAAAGAGCTCATCGAGAGGATACCACCACCACCGAAGGAGTAATTCATCATCAGGTTTGGCATCCCCTTGGTTTGTTCTAAGCTTGGGGGAGTGCCGCGGTATTATATCACTATCTTCTATCTTTTTACCTTTTTAGTAGAGTCATATCATGAATAGAGGAGTTATTATGTAGTATGGTTTGCATTATGGAAGTGTCCCCTCTCTCGTTAGATATGTATCCCTTGGTGTGAGTTTCCGTTATCAAATATTAATGGGAAGTTCTATCATTCACTCTTTTGCATAGCTTATGTTAGTTTTCAATTCGTGGTTATATGATTGATCTTGTTGTTAGTATTGGTATCACTATGGGATCATTGAGTTAATTTAGTTGGTTTTGGCAAACCTGGCTCGGTCAGTAGCAACACCTTTTTTAGAGTTGAAAAGAAAAAGATAGTAGTACTCTAGAGAAAAATAATTTCATCATCTTTCTTTCTTGATCTGCTCATAAGTCTAGTATTCTCTAGTTAAGATCTTTTGTGCTTCCAAGGAAGATTGCATGTTTGTCTTTATCATTTGTATGTTTGGTTGTTTCCCACAACTCTTGTACTTGCTACCCAGCCTTGCTAGCCAAAAACCTGTACTGAGAGGGTATTCTTCTCGTGCATCCACCTCCTTTAAACCAAAACCTTTGCCATTTGTGTCCACCATACCTACCTAGTAGCATTATTGCTATTCCAAGTAAATTCCTGTTTTATCTACCTCCCAAATTAAACTTGTTATGTGAAAATTAGTGATTAAAGCTCTCACAAACTTGATGGCACACTTTACTTTCTTGCATTTAATAAACTTGAACCATTGGGTCCTTCTTTGTTGCGTATATGCTTGCGCTTTATAAGTTGAAGTTAGCCGAACCATGTATCATGGGGACCACTTTCAACACTTCATTTGGTACTTTGTACCTAGTTGATATCATGTTCTTTTGCTTATGGATCCCGGCGGTGTGAAATAAAAGTGGAACTTGTAAGATCATGGAGTTTATATGTGTGTTAGAGAAACGCCTGGGCCGCTAGCCTAAGACATGCCTAATCATGGTGGAAACTTGCAGCATAACTATAGTGAGCATTCTATGAAGCATCCTCAATAAAAACCTATGCAAATAGCAAATAAAAAGATCGCTGAGATGCTCACTGTCTACTTGCCTTGTCATTTTGATTATGGGATAGTTCCTGTGTCATGTGCAAGGGGTACCCCGTTGGTGGTTCTCAATGATACGCATGTATTTACAATGACAAGAGCTTGCTCGTGACTGAAGTTGATTAGCATGAGGATCGGTACTCATATGTAAGGGGCTTGAGATTTCAATTTATAACTTGTCAAGCATATCCTCTTAGTTGTGTAACTTTAACCTTAATCACCAAAATATGCCTATGATAGGGGCAATGAGAGCTGAAAGCTAGTAAGTATCATAATTTTTGGGAGCTCTTTATGAGACTTGCAATCCCTGCTTCCCTCTGCGAAGGGCCTTTCTTTTACTTTGCAGTTGAGTCAGTAAACCTATTTCCTTCTATCTCAACAAGTATTTTGAGTTGATGTGTTTCATTCATTCATATGATGATTTATGCATTCATGTTTCTTATGTTCCTTGTTTTGCACATTGCTCTTATCTTGAAAGTTTACTACTTTGAAAGCTTTCTTTGAAAACCAGCTATTTGTGAACTCCAGCAAATTATCAACTTTTCTTCGACCAAGAGCTAAGTTTGCCATTACCAATTATGATTCACTTTATGTATCCTTATTGTGCTTCCTTTACTCATTGCAAGTTGAGTTATATAATAGTGAGTTGTCTTCTATTATGATCTATGTATTTGATGAATGTGATGCTTCTTGTCCGTATTCTTTTATCGACTCTTCACTCCATAAACCTGAGGCCATGTTTATTGAGCTCAGTTTCGCTTGGGGACAAGCGAAGTCTAAGCTTGGGGGAGTTGATACGTCCATTTTGCATCACTATTCTATGTCTTAATTCACTATTATTCATTGATATATTTCGTATTGAGAGGTGATACTTCTGTTATTTCATCTATTTTTGCATGGTTGATGACTTTTGGAGCATGGACCGCTGCAGTCAGGATTCCGATGGAAAAGGTGTTGTTTGGAGGCAACATTCGCGAAGATCAGAAAATCCAGGAAAATATACGGAAAATTCTATTTTTTTCCAGAAGACTCAGGATGCCAGAAGATGGAGTGGAGGTGGGCCACAAGGGGCCCACACCACCCCATGGCGCGGGCAGGCCTAGGCCGCGCCTAGGAGTGGTGTGGCCGCCCTGGCCCACTCCAGCCTCTCTCCTCTGGCGTATATCATCCCCACGAAACCCTACGACTCGGGGAGCGACCATAGAAAGATTCCGTCGCCTCTGCGGGGCGGAAAACACCGAGAGGGAAAGATCTCTCTGGCAGACATATTTCTGTCGGGGGAATTCCTTCCCGGAGAGGGAAGATCGTCGCCATCAACACCACCATCAAGCTGGACTTCATCGGGATCATCATCACCACCATCATCACCATCAGCACCCTCATCACCATCTCCATATTGCTGTAACAATTGCGTTGAATCTTGCATAGTTCATAGGGGAAACTTTCCCGGTGTTGATTACTCTTTGTAGTTGATGCTATTGAGTGAACCATTGAATTATTGTTTATGTTCAGATTATTATACATCATTATTCCATCTCTGATCATGATCCATATGATGTCTTGTGAGTAGTTCGTTTTGTTCTTGAGGACATGGGAGAAGTCTTGTTGTTAGTAGTGGAGTTGCGTTGAGAAAGATTCAATAGATTGTTATTTAAGTTGTGGTGTACTTCTTCTAGTGGTGTCATGTGAACGTCGACTACATGACACTTCACCTATATGGGCCTAGGGGAATGCATTGTGTATTTGGCTACTAATCGTAGGGGTTGCCGGAGTGACAGAAACCTGAACCCCCGTTAGGAAACCATTGCACAAGGGACGTAAGGGTCTTAGAGTTTAAAGTTGTGGTTAGGTTTATACCTTAATTACTTTCTTGTACTTACGGATGTTTGCAAGGGGTTTAATCACAAGTATGTATTTAGTCTTGGATGGGGTGGTACATTAGCACAGGTTCACCCACACAACACTTAGCAAGCTAGAGAAGATTAATCGACTAATATGAAGCGAAAGCACTTGACAGTCTTCCCATGTGTCCTCGAGAACGTTTGGTCATCTATAGAAATACAACCGGCTTGTCTTTTGCTGCATAAAGGATTAGGCCACTTGCTGCATTCATTCTTGCTGTCTTTTATTTACTCGTACTTTGTTTACTTGCTTTTTCGAAAACCCCTAAAAATCCGTTTGCTAAGTATTTGCAGAGAATTCCCGATCCATACCACTAGCCAGCACCTTCTGCTCCTCGTTGGGTTCGACACTCTTACTTATCGAAAATACTGCGATACACCCCCTATACTTGTGGGTCATCAGTAGCTACGAAGGGATTATCATTAGTTTCAGGTTTAGCAGCCATTTTATTCAAAGAAGATTGAGCTTCAGCCAAAGATGCTATATTTATTTCAGCATTAGAGAGTTTTTCCTCAATAGTTTTATTGAAAGCAGTTTGTTTACTAATAAACTCTTTAAGCATAACTTCAAGTTCAGAGGGAGCACTCCTATTATTGTTGTAAGAATTTCCATAAGCATTACCATTGTTGCGAGGATATGGCTTAAAATTGTTGTTACCAAAATTACTCCTATAAGCATTATTGCCAAAGTTGTTATTTCTTATGAAGTTCACATCAACTTGCTCTTCTTGAGCAACCAAAGAAGCCAAAGGAACATTATTTGGATCAATATGGGCTTTCCCATTAACAAGCATATACATAATAATATCAATCTTATCACTCAAGGAGGAGGTTTCCTCAACAGAATTTACCTTCTTACCTTGTGGAGCTCTCTCAGTATGCCATTCAGAATAATTAACCATCATATTGTCCAAAAGTTTTGTTGTAGCACCCAAAGTGATGGTCATAAAGGTACCTCCAGTAGCAGAATCCAATAGGTTCCTTGAAGAATAGTTCAATCCTGCATAAAAAGTTTGGATGATCATCGAAGCAGTCAGTCCATGAGTGGGACAATTCTTTACCAAAGATTTCATTCTTTCCCAAGCTTGAGCAACATGCTCATTATCAAGTTGTTTAAACTTCATTATTTCACTTCTCATGGATATAATCTTAGCAGGAGGATAGTATTTTCCAATAAAAGCATCTTTTCATTTAGTCCAAGAATCAATACTATTCCTTGTTAAGGAATTCAACCATTCTTTAGCTTTTCCTCTCAAAGAGAAAGGAAACAATTTCAGCTTAATAATATCACCATCTATATCCCTATGCTTTTGCATCTCACAAAGGTCAACAAAGTTATTTAGATGGGAAGCAGCATCTTCATTACCAATACCAAAAAATTGTTCTCTCATAACAAGATTGAGCAAAGCGGGTTTTATCTCAAAGAAAGTATTTTCAGCCACAGGTGGAGCAATAGGTGTGCTCATAAAATCATTGTTGTTGGTACTAGTGAAGTCACACAACTTAGTGTTTTCAAGAGTAGTCATTTTTTTGGGGTTTTCAAATAAGAAAGCAAACAAGTAAAACTAATTTTTTTGTGTTTTTTGAAGAAAAAAAAAGCAAACAAAGCAAAAAGAAACTAACCAAAACAAAAACAACAAAGTAAAGAGATTGGTTATGAGGGACTCCCCTTGTGAAGATGTCCTTAACTCCCCGGCAACGGCGCCAGAAAATCGCTTGATGGCTCAATGCACGGTGCCCAGAAATATGCTTGATGGCGGTGTTGATGTAGAGCTCGTTGGGAACCCCAATAGGAAGGTATGATGAGCACAGCAGCAAGTTTCCCTCAGTTATGAAACCAAGGTTTAATCGAACCAGTAGGAGCAAGGAAACACCTGAAAGGTGTTACTAGCTGAGCTTTGGCAGGGCGCACTACCGGTGCTAGTAGCAACGTGGAGACCTGCACAACACAACCACAAAACTTTGTCCCCAACTTGCGATGAGGTTGTCAATCTCACCGTGTTTTCCGAAAAACAAAAGATTAAACGTATCGAATGGAAAGAAGTAAAAGTTTGCAGAAAGTAAACACAAACTAGTAAAAGATTGTAGATTGTATGTAAAGAAAAAGGACCGGGATCCATAGTTCACTAGAGGTGGCTCTCCTTAGATAGATAACATGTTGGGTGAACAAATTACAGCGGGGCAATTGACAAACACCGAGAAAGCAATACATGCATATACTAATCATCTTGACTCCTCTGAGACTTGATTGGGCATTACAACATAATACATAGACCGCCATCCAACTGCATCTATGACTAATAATCCACCTTCAGGTTATCACAAAATATAGACAAATCTTGAGAAAAAAGGGCATGAACTCGAGCTTGAAGCAAGAAAGAGAGAGAGAGGAGAGCCACCAGCTTGAATGGTGGCTCGGGCAGGCGAAGAAGATATAGCCAGACCTTTAGCCCCAGTTCATGTCTAGAACCGGGGCTAAAGGTCCACCTTTGCCCCGGGTCGACTAAAGGGTCTGGCGCCCGACCTGGCCTGCCTGAAACCCTTTAGCCCCGGTTTGTTACACGACCCGGGGCTAGTGCCTGCCACCCCTTGGGGCCAGTTCTAGCCGTTGGACCGGGGCATTAGTCTCGGTTTGTAGCAAAACCGGGGCTAATACCCCTGGACCAAAGGTCTGTTTTCTACTAGTGTCTCGGGCATAACCCGCTGCGGGGATGACTCGCTAGATCTAGGATGGGTGGAGGGTGTGGGCGGCGGTGTGCCGATGGACGGGGTAATCATTGACAGGGAGGGTAGTTTTTATATGAGCTGCAAGGACGCCAACCGCGTTGACTATGTCACCGTGCCCATGTGCTTGCCAAAGCCGGCGATTGGGAGGTTCGCGTCTCTCATCGCTGTGGCAACCAACGTGGTTGCACGGAGCTCCATGTAGGAAGGTTTAGCGATTAGCGATCAACGCCAGTTTGGATCTTTCTTCCCAGCTTACGAACCTCCGGCCGGGTTGTATCGTCTCCGGCGCACCTACATCTTCTTTGTAATCTTGATTCTTGTAGTTTCAGTTTCTTCACATGTTATAAATGTCTATATACATTTTACGTTAACAATGTTGGTTAAACAGGAAATCATTAGTTATGCTGATACTTTTGACACAATAAATATACATTATTGTGCTATTTTCTAGTTAATGGTCTTTTTTGGGAATGTAAACAAGTTCATGGTCGGTGTTGTTGTTTGTAATAGGGAGTGTTAGAGTGTTTTTTTGTCGCTAGGTGCAACCGTGCAAGACCTGTACGCGTGGAACCTGAGGTTGGTTGGGCTTTTTTTTATTTTTGTTCTCTACCGTCCCGTGCATTGTTTGCATAGACTTTTCTACTACTACTTCTAGGCCCATTGCACGGGGCATCCGAGCTTTTCTTCTTGTATTTTGTTGTTTTTCTATTAGGTCTTGTTTATTTTTTTGTATTTTTTCTAGGATACGTCCTGGGAGACGTACCAAACACATAGAAGAAAAGACCGACGACCGATACAACGCCAAAAGGCTACAACACCCCACACACAACACGATACAATGCCGAGCGACACTCAACATGCCCTCCACCACAGCCCGGCGAAAAGACCTCGCCTTGCCAAGTCCCCTACCAAGGTGAGGAGACAAGGCACTAAGCAACTGGACCGCGTCACGATCAAAGCGAGAATCCGCCAGAGCACGACCATGACCCCAAGACCGCATGGATCAACGTACATCCTCCTCATATGCCCAGAGAGATCGGCGAGAAATCAGCATGATCCAGTCGGACTTGAGGAAGACGTCGACTAGGAAGCATCCACCATGATGTACATAGCGCCCCCGATGCTCGTGCACTGGGCGACACCCCTCACCGGTAGCACCTCGCCACCCCACACTCCAAGACCGGGCCCTTCCCGGGCAGCCTTGACGACGTCTTCAAGAAGATCACGACATCGTGGTGCCGCCGTCGCCTGGTCCGGTGACCCGAACCTAAGGTTTCCCCCGGCATCCGAGAAGAGGACGACACGAAATAGACCATGACCGCGCCCCCAAGGAGGTAGTGGCACCCACAGACATTGCCGCGGCCAGCATCGGTAGTAGCCGAGCGGGGTTTTCACCCTAGCCATAGATCAAGGACTCGAATCCCGCCCAAAGGGATGGCTGGAGATGGTGGGCGAGGACGCAAGACTCCGGCTCGAGGCGTCACACTAGGAAGGAGAGACACACCACCGGCCTTCGAATGAGAGAAGCACATCGGCCATCACGGGCTCCACGACCAGACAACATGGGTTTGGAGGAGGAGGCCCCCATACCGGCCAGCCACCACCGCAGCCGTGCCACCCACGCTCCAGAGACGAACCTGAGCCTCCCACACGCGCCGGATCCGCGGCCTGCCCAGGCCCATCCAGGCCCAGATTGGGCCCAAACGGTGGGCGCGACAACCTTCGATGGCACCGACCAATGCGCGCTGCAGAACCGCCTGACGCGCCCACCGTGTCGCCTCCATGCGCCCTCCTCGCGCTGCCAACGCCAAATGACCACGCCGCCAAGATCCAACGCCGCTGCCCTGGCAGTCGGCTCCCCCGACGAGGGCATGTGCGCTGCGAGAGGCCCCGCCTCCATCGTCGGCAGCACAGGCTTCGCCGGCTGCGTCTTCAGATGGAGGCGGAGAAGGAGGAAGGGGCGAGGGGGGACGGCGGCGGAGGCCTAGGGTTTCCCCCGTGTCGCCTTAGAGAGGGACGCGGGGGCGTGCTCAGCGGCGGTGACCAGCTAACAAGCTTATGATCACAGGGGCAACATTCGAGTTTCGAGTGATGTGCGGACAACACACACGCGTCACCATATTCTTCGGACATCACCACGCCCATCGCAATGCACCGCCTTTTTTTCATATTCACTAGTGTGTCCACGGGGATTGGATGAGATTATTCCAATTCCTACAAAATCTCCATAGTCTGTTTTCCATATGCCGGGTTTGGTCGGGAAAATTGTAGGATATCCTCGCAAATTTTCTTGTTTTTGTCTAAATTAAAAACTCTTCTCCATAGTGGAGTATTTTTCGGGAAGAGTATTTGTGGGGATTGGAGAGTATTGGATGAACATCAAAATCTTCTCCCATTCCCAAACCTCTAGGTGTAAAAATACAAGAGAAGTAAAGAAGGCCTTAAATGGGAGCAAGGAGCTCTCAGTTTCTTTTTGGCTGTACTATTTTTGTATTTTCTTGTACTATTGTTTTTCTTCTTATTATTCTTCCCTGTCTCCCTTACTAAATCATTTGCCTCTACATTTTATTTTTCTGTGTTAATTAGTGCATAACTTTTTTATATAACCTTTAGTTCCACTTTTTAATAATTGTATTCATGATTACTTTCTACTCTAATATTTTTCTTAATTAGTTTTCTGACTTGCTAGCCGTTAGATCTGAGGTATCAAGATTCATGTGAGTTAGTCGTTGGCTTGTGTGTTCTATGGACGGAGGCGATGAATCACTAGTAGAAAACGGAACTTTGGTCCAGGGGTATTAGTCCTGATTCTGCTACAAACCAGGACTAATGTCCCGGTCCCAACGACTCTATCTGGCCGCAGGGGGCGGTAGACACTAGTCCCGGTTTGAACGGACCCTTTAGTCCCGGTTCGTGTAACAAACCGGGACTAAAGGGTGTCAGGCAGGCTGGGTCCAGCGCCAGACCCTTTAGTCCGGTTTGTTAGGTGGACCTTTACTCCCGGTTCTAGACACGAACCGGGACTAAAGGTCTGGCTATATCTTCTCCCCCCACCTGCCTGAGTCATTATTTCAAGTTGGTGGATCCTCTCTCTTTCTTGCCTCAAGCTCGAGTTCATGCCCAATTTTTTCACAAGATTTGTCAATATTTTGTGGTGCTTCATCTATCCAAAGGTTCTAAAAGGTGAGCAACTTCATCCTTCCAACTCTCATTGCTATATTAGCTCATTTCATGCTCTATCTTGTAGATGGATTTGTGGATTTAGTTTGGTAGTAATTTTTGCAATGATAACATGAGATCGATGTTTAGATTCTATCTATCTTGTATTAATGTAATGAACTCCAAGATAAATATAATGCTCAATATGTGAATTCTATCTATATATCTTGTTTTGGCACATAGTCTTGAAATTTGATTCATAGAAGCACACACATGCATGAGCTCATCATTCTAACTAGTTGGGCAAAATACCCTTCTTCTTCTTCTACCCGACTTCAGCAAACTGAAAAAATTGTAACAAAGATAGCGTTAATTCATAAAAGCTTGATAAGAAGACATCACAGTAGATCTTCGAGAAGCTCCTCTATGGCGAGCTCCTCGAAGATGTCTGAGGATTGGATCTTAAGACATCTTCGAGAAGCTCCGCTGTAGTGGTGTCCCTCTTGCACCATCTTGGAGTTAATAATAACTTCTCTAGCTATAGATTAATACGCCGGGTAACTAAAATAATTCACATATTAGGGAGTGCCTCTATGGCGAGCTCCTTGAAGATGTCTGAGGACGGGATCCTAAGACATCTTCGAGAAGCTCCGTCGTAGTGGTGTCCCTGCTCTCTCACACCATCTTGCAGTTCTTCACAAGAATGCATGCCTATTTATAGATTAAGCAGTACAACATAGTGTCAGGCACTAAAGACATAATGTCGCTCTAGACGACCCAACCAAAAAGTTGGGAGACCATGAAAGGTACAGGATCGAAGAAGTCTCTCTAGACGGCGAACCGAAGGCTCCCATTGATGCTGCAAATAAATTTATAAGGCAATGCGGAGTCATTGTTAGGGACTACATCCCGATCACCATCAGAGAATGGAATAGGTCGTCAAAGGATCCAGAGTATTTATATGTTAGTGACTTAGCCAAAGACACTCTTTGGAAAAAGCTCATGGTTAATTTTACCCTACCGATGTTAGAGGTGGATCCAGATGACTACGATGCAGATGAGGAGATTCCAACTCAGGAGGAACTACAGAAGCACATGGAGCAAAAAGTCAAGGAGTGGGCTCTTAAGAAGATGGCCCAACAATTCAACAACTGGAAGAAAAGATTGCACCTTGACTTTGTCGTGAAAGAGAAGACTCCAAATTTCACTACTAGAGCGTATGTGAAGATAAAAGACTACTGGGCTGATTTTGTGGTGTACAAGACATTAGCGCCAGCTAAGAAAAGGTCTGAAATGAATAACCAAAATGCTGCTAAAAAGCAGTATCACCATACTATGGGGCAAGGTGGCTACAAGGCTAGCAAGCCTAAGTGGGAGGAACGCGAGTCCGAGCTAATATCTAAAGTGATCACCCAGAGCCATACAATTGGATCAAACTGGTAAGGAATTGGTTTTATGGGCATGGGGGCACGTTAGACTCAGAAGGGAAGTGCATATATAACATAAGACATAAAGAAACTCCCATACCCATCGAAGACATTAGAAATGCAGTAAAGGTTGTTGAAGATGGGGAGTTCATTCTCGATAGAGAGAATGACGAGCTCGCACTCGCCCTTGGGAGCAAGGAACATGAGGGACGAACGCGAGGCACATAAGGCTCCAGACCATGGAACCTTGGGTTTCCCGACATCGGAAAAAATATCCCGATAGAAGCCGTCAAATGAGAAAGGAAAGGGAGGAAATTGAAGTAATGAAGCAGAAAGACCGGATGCGTGAAATAGAACAACAATTAAAGCAGCATCATAATCAACTTGACAAACTTAGCCAGCAAGCTACCGGCCCATCTCAGCGGCATATGGTAGACGAAGCTACCTTTGATGCTACCGGCCCATCCACTAATCGAAAAAGCAGTGTGGCTTCCACGGAGCTCCCGGTGATGATGCTGATGATGCGCCGGCGATGGCTCCTCTTCGCTACCTAGTGGATGATATCATGGAGATGACACATTCTGAGCTGTGTGTGAAAGTTGTCAACATAACCATGAAGGTGGCGGTCGGCTATGCCTTACCATTAGTTGGATCGGTACCAACTTACCATTGTTGTCCGGTTCCACAGGGTTACGCTATTGCCGGGGTGGATGAAGTTATGGACGGATTCACGTAGCTCAAGCTTGACTACCCTGCAGGTGAAGGGCATGTGACTGAGCTGGGAGAAGGAAAAAAGATGACCATTCTATGGCGAAAGGAACACATCGTGATTTCAAATCGGACGCCAAGGCCATCCACTCCTCAGAGCACAATTCCATCTTCGTCGCAACCTCACCCGTCTCCAGCGCATCAACCGTCTTTGCCGTCGCCGCGATAGGTGC
The DNA here is from genome assembly GCA_910589775.1 of Avena eriantha. Lineage (NCBI taxonomy): Eukaryota > Viridiplantae > Streptophyta > Magnoliopsida > Poales > Poaceae > Avena > Avena eriantha. The sequence goes on along the minus strand of OU342742.1, from coordinate 13,521,408 downwards.
CGTCTCCACCACCACGTCAGCCGTCTCCAGCACGGCCGTCTTCGCCGCTGCGTTAGCCATCTCTAGCACGACCGTCTTGCCGCCGCGTCAGCCATCTCCAGCACGGTCGTCTTCGCCGCCGCGTCAACCGTCTCCAGCACGGCCGTCTTTGCCACCGCGTCAGCCGTCTCAGCCCCTCCCAAAAGTACAAAAGGGTCAGGGCCAAAAGCGAAAGAGTAACCGATCACCGAAGCGTCTATCGGAGCCCCTCCCAAAACTACCAAAGGTTGCTCCCAAGAGAGCTTACGACTATACTGAAGAGGAGAATGCGGTGATCGCAAAGGCCCAAACGCAACAGTGGTTTGATAGCCTCAAGCGGCTGAAAGAGCCATAATTCCCCAACACTAAAGAAGAAAAAACCAAAGTGCAAAAAATATTGAAGTCCCTTCATCAACCCGAGCCAAGGCTGTCATCAGACTATGACCGCTCTATTGTCAAGTCACATCAGTCAATGGTGCGGTCGAAGAGCACTAGTGCAAGCGGGAATTCAGTTCCCCAGCTCGGTTTATAGAAAAACAAGGAATGCCCCCCCGCTCAAAGTGATTTCCGATACCCTGGTGGAGTCGAGCAAAGCTGCGAACGAGCAGTATGATCCAGAAATTGTTGCACTATATGGAGAAGCGGTCGCTGCTCAAGGTATGACTATTGCTCAGTACTTATACCAGTTAGATTTCCCCGTGGTTGAGGAAGCATACAAATACGAGTACGGGAAACCTCTCGTCAGACCTGAGGACGTCAAGTGTCTACCAACAAAAATGCGAAGATTGCATAATTGGTACATTAAAGCCACAAAGGAAGGGGCAAACTGGATAGTGATCGAAGTTCGAAACGAGCATTACGGGTATGGAGATGCCCAGAGACTGATTGAATTTCCTGAACTATATCAGTTTTTCAATCAAGACGCCCTCGACAAATCGATCATTAGTGTCTACTGTCTGTAAGTATGATTTCTTTAATAATTAAGTCTCTAGTTAGCTCACCTCGTTTATATTGCATGTATAATCATACTCACTATATTATGCAGACTGGAAATTCTCGAATGCAGAAGAGGACAGATTTATGACATTGGGTTCATTGACCCATATTGGGTTCATGAACTTACTATGAAATTAAGTCCCAAGGACATAGAGAATAAAATTGTAATGGTTCTAAATGTAAACCCCTTGAGAAGTGGGCCCCCATGCAGGATATGCTCCGGTGGTAATTTCAGTCATTATAACACTATATTGGCAACTTTCGTTCATTTACTGATATCAAGTAATTAATAGCTCATTTTATTCATTTTCTTTGCTGGGCAGCGCTTGGAAACTATTCACCAACAAGGCTAAGGGTGCCTGGAAAAAGAACCTTATATTTAAACTACTAAATGTAAGTACTACTAGCTAGATCCACGCATCTTTTTTATTCTAGTTTTGATACCATTATCATGCTTAATTATTATTATTTTGATTGAACTTTGTTCTCGTAAAGTGTCTGAGGTAGGCAGATAGAAATAACTTATGTGGATACTATGTCTGCGAGTTCATTCGTCAGACGACCTATGAGAAAGACAGAAATTTAGAACAACTTCAACTATGTAAACAATATTTAGAATTTTGTTTTATTACCATCAATTGTGCTTAGTTTCATTCATATATGTTGACTCGTTCTTTTAAATTAGATCAAACGGTTGCGGGACCGTCTTCTACCAAAGGATCGCATACAAGCAATCCAAGAGGAAATTGCGGGATTCTTAGATGCAGAGGTCCTAGATCTAAAAGGAGAATACTATCGGAAGATTATGATAATGTAATAGGGATCATAAAAGACTTTATATTATATATATGCATGAATGTAATATATTCGATACTTGCTGTGTGATATAATCAGGAGATGTTTTGTAATATAATGGTTCCCTTAAGGTAGATGACACTTACCTCAGCACTATATTGTGAGGAATGCTCGTCCTCATAGTAGATCAACCTCGCATCGTCTACTATGAGGACGAGCATTCACAACATAGTGCTGGAGTAAGTGTCATAAAATAAATGATGTCCCAACACAAAAAGGAAATAGATAAAGGGAAAACAAAATAAATGAAAATTAAAAAAACTCTGTCATGGCACAAAAAGTGCCAAAAATGGTGCCGCCGTAGAGACCCTTAGATCCCGGTTCGAATTACGAACCGGGACAAATGACCCCTCCCCCCTCCCTTGACAGCTAGCGGCCACGTGGATGACCCTTTTGTCCCGGTTCGCAGCCCAACCGAGACTAAAGGGTTGGGGCTTTAGTCCCGATTACCCCGTCTTGGTTGGGCAACTTGGTTGGGCAACTGGGACTAAAGCCCTTTACAAACTTGGACAAATTGCCCGTTTTCCACTAGTGAAAATCAACCAAGAGTATAATATGTTTTGACTAAGTCTTGGTCAACCAAAATTTAAATTTGATCTTGGTCGACTCGTGAACCATTGGATTGCATCATGATTTGAGCTAGCATGAGAGGGAACTAGTTGCAACTGATTTGACGTTGGTTGCACTATACCGACGATGGCATTTAGCAAAACTGTCACATGGTAGACACCGGTAGCTCCTCACGCCCCTGTGACGGCTATTTCCTGTGTGCAATGCCCTTGGCAAACATATGTCCTAGACTTTTCTATGGCCATTCGTGCATTTCAAATTTACACAGTTGCACGTATATATCTCACAATTCAAATTTCCACACACATATGACCATCATCATCAAATCCACACATATAGATCATCAAATCCATAGCGTAGTTCACATATCATATATAGATACCATAAGTGCACAAACCCGAGCACATAGCCAACTTCACATAGTGTCAAGTTCGTACACATATTCCAAACAAATACAAAACGACAAGTCATATTTTTGTAAGTTAATTGCAGTTGAGAAAATTGTTCCCAACATTTGGATTCATGTTGTGGTTATGATGGTTGTGAACTACAAAGCCGATTGCAAATGAATTTTTCCAGATGCAGGTGGGTTGCAACTGAGAAAATCATTCCCGACCTTTGGATTTGTGTCATGATTCATGATGGTTGAGAGTTGTTGCCATCAGCGACCACACCCAGCCCCACACATGTCGCCGCCACGCAGCCACCGCCCATCGCCGCCACCATCGGCCTCCTCCGCCACCGGCCGCGACAACCTCTCGGTGCCATCCTTCTTCTTCTCGTGCCGCCGTCTTCGTCGTCACGTAGAGACCTTCATCGCCATCATGGAAGCGATGCCGAGTTCTACCTCCGGTTAGATCTAATCTAGTCGGGACTACGGAAGAGCTACCGGATCTTCATCGACACGTTCCTTCTTTGACCGCGTGCTTGATCACACCTTGACGTGGTGATGTTGATCTTGTACGTGTGGACACCGGTGGAGGTGCTACGCTTGAAGCACTTGATCGTGGGAGATGTCCGTGGATAATACATCTCCTCGCGACTTGCTAAGTCTTGTTGCGGGGATCGACGCTCGTCTTTCATCAACCTCGTCATCGACAAACTTCCGCTAGTTCGATCTTCGAGGGTATGATCCGTTGCCTCTCTCTTCGCATTGGATCTTGGTTATGCACTAGTTTTTTTTTGCGTAGCGCGTTCCCCAATAGAAAGAACATCTCCCTAGATTTTTCCTTACCCAACAAAAATTCTTATGTTAATGTCAGACTCTTTTGATCTTCTTGGTATTCCATATTTTCTTTCAAGTGTTATCTGATTCAAACCTCGCTGGTCACTGACCTGCTCGCGTACCAACCGCAACCGTAGTCCTCTCTAGGTTCGAGCCAGACTGGCCCCTCTCTCTCTCTCTCTTCTACGACGTGAGCCAGCGTTGAGGCAGATGGGGGACCCTCTCTGTATAGCAGTAGTTAGGTTTAGGAGTATGGGGTTTTCCTCTATGGTGTCTGGCGTCATGCCACTGTTGGGGATTTGGTCGCTGGTGCATGCGAGATGCGTCTAGTGGCTGGCGATTGCCGCTCTCTTTCTCATGGTGCTCTGGTGGTCGGGGCCGTAGGTGAGTGGGGGAGGGCTCCTCGCCATCCCGAAGAATAAGCTCGAGGTTATGCCTCCATCCATGAAGATTTTTGCCGATGAGACTGGATTTGCAACCCTTTCTATCTCCTACGGTGACCAAGATGGTGGAGGAGGGGATTGGAAGGGCGAGGCTCGGCTTGGTTCTCCATGGTGGGGAACTAAGAATAAGGTGGTCGTCCACGACCTCCTCTTCGGTACTAAAGCTGGGATACTTATTCTCCTTTCGTCCGGCAGTGTAGGTGAGGGGAAGGATGAGAGCTTGCTGGTGCTCAGATTTGGAGGTGGCGGGGGTGTTTTTTACTAGGGTGCTTTGGCGCGGCTCCATGAAATCATCAACAAGGCACCCTATCATGTCTCCGTGGAGGATAAAGATGGACTTCACCGTGGAGGTGATCCCCCCTTCCCCCGCCCAATAATCTGCGCTACCATCGGTGGTCTGATGGACAACGAGTTGTTCCTATCCTCCTGGCCGGCCATGGCGGTGGGAGGGGGAGGAGGTCGCGGGCAGCACGGCGACAACCGCTCATTCCAGATGGCCCTAGGAACTTCTTCTGGATTTCGCGTTCTAGCGGAAGATTTCAACGACAAGTGCATCGTGCTGCTTTTTTTTTGCTACAACCCTGTCCTCGCCGCCCTACAGATTTTCTCCTGCCAACGTAAAATCCTTAGTGCTCATCCACCCAACTGGGAGTAAGAGTCACTGTGTTTGGTGGTTGTTCGTTGTTGGCGAGATTCAAGCACTCCGTCATGTGTTCATCTCTCTCGTCGCAACATTCTGTCTAGATTCTACACTGTGGACCAGTTGTGAATTGTTGTTCAGGTTGCCTATGCCATCTTCAATCCACTCAGGTTGATGCAGATGAGATCGTCTCCGATGTCGCTCCCTAGATTTAGTGGTGAAGATCCTCTCACATTGAGCTCGGTGGTGCATCCTCGATATCTACAGCTCAAGCAACAACCTTGTTTGTCTCTGCCATCTCGAATTTCCGGTTGAGCCACGGGTGATACGGTTGGAGATGTTGTTGGAGGCCCTCGGAGATCACAGTTGCAAGATTGGTGTGTCTGTACTCTCGATGAAACCCCTGCCAGGCTCGCTTGTGCTATTTGGCATAGGCAGCGTGTTCTTGCAGTTGTTTCATCAATTGATATTTAGCATTTTTTTTCTATTTTCTAGGCTAGGAAAGGATAATATTGTTACTGGGCTAGGATGTTCATTTGGGAAGGATCTGAAGCTCCAAAGTTCTTGGCCAGTGGAGTCAAGTGGAGAAGGCGTACTTGATAAGAGAGATCAAACTTGTGTGCATCCAGGCATGGGATGCAGTAGCAAGGGAGAAGGACTGATATGCACTTATTTAGTAGATTTTAAGGTCCTGTCTATAATGTGCGAGGGCTATTCTAGATTTCTGTCTTTTAAGACCCTCTTTGTAATTGTAACCCCTCCCCTGTTAATTGAACAAAGTTTCGGGCCATTCGGGGCTCATCCCTTGTTCAAAAAAATTAGCATGTGCTAGGTTGAGCCCGCTGCATCAGAGTGATTTTTTTAGGAGACAATAGCCAAAATACCACTACTGAAAACCGAGAGTGCCAAAATACCACTAGTGAAAATCAAATAGCCAAAATACCATTCAGTTTCAGTTTTCTCGTGCCAAAATACCACTGTCGTCCATTGTCAAACATATTCCGTTAGTCAGGCCGTCTGATTTCTGTGACTTGCCAAAATTGCCCTCGGCTTCAACCTATCCTCGAGAACAATGGAGACGCCGGCACCAGTCCCCCATGCCCCGCCACCCCTGCCCCTACCCCCCGCGTCGCCGCCACTCTCTCGTGCCCTGCAGCCGCTAGCCCCGAGCAGCCGCATCTCCCTGCTCTTCCCCACACGCGCCGCCCAAGCTTACTCCCACAAAATCGAGAAAGCAACAGCCAACGAGAAATGAACTGAATCAAGTTTCCCATCTCGTGCTATTCTCCCTCATCTTTACTTCTTGTTCCTCAGTCCTCACACCCTGCTTGCTTGTGATTCTCAGTTCAATTGCTTTAATAATTGTTCATCTTTCATTCCTATTTGTACCTATGGCTTTATTGTAAGTACATACAATCGCTTCTGGTAGGATCTGGTGCTCCCCGAGAGGATACAAAATGGTGTTGAAATGATAGCTCAAATGGTGCAGAATATATGTAAGGGCATTTGTGTCTTTCTTTGGAAATGTTAGTCTCAGCTAGTAACTAGTGGTATTTTGGCATGAAAAACCAAAGTTGGGTGGCATTTTGGCACTTTGGTTTTGACTAATGGTATTTTGACACTTTCGGTTTTAACTAGTGGTATTTTGGCTATTCTCTCTTTTTTAGTGGGATGAGTGTATGTTTATATTTATGAGCGTTGGCATCTGTACTAGATTTCGTAAAAAAATAATACATTTTTTTCAAAACCTTTTTCTGAAATAATTATTTTTTGTACCGTCGTGAATTTTGATTGGTCAAAAGACTTGCGTTGCACATGTAATATTTTTACTTTATTGTTCAATGTTTTAAAACGTGTACACTATATTGTCCAAACTCCACAAAATACCAATTTTATGGTTTATACTCCCTCCGTTCATAAATATAAACGTTTTAGCTTTGTAAATCGAATATATCTAGATATTTTTTAGTATAGGTTCGTAGAAGTCTGGAGTGAACATATACACTAAAAAGCGTCTATACATTCATTTCATAAAGCTAAAATGTTTTATATTTCTGAATGGAGGGAGGACATTCAAACAAGAATAAATTTGGGTACAACAGCAAAGGCACACCCAAACAATAGAATTCGAATCAAAAGCAATTTCCTTTAGAATTCTCACTCAATTCAATTTGTAGGCTCAATTCCGTACATCCAAGAAAACACGAGTGAACCGTCATCATCACCCTATGGACGGAACGGCAGCAGGCACGGCATTCCCGACGGTTCCCGCCTTTTCCCCATTCCTCCCCCGTTCCCCTCTCCGGTTCGAGCTCCTCCCAAAGCCTAGGCTTCTAGAAGCTTCCATCCCATCCAGGGCCCAGGATGCAGGACCTCCGTCTGGCCTCCCAGCGCCTGTCCTTCGCCAACACCGAGCCACGGATGATGCTCGGGAACCACAGGATCTCGAAGGATGATTGGACGGTCAGGCTGTTGGTCACCGCCGCGATCGAGGGCAACATCCCCGCCGTGAGAAGTAAGGTCCCCACGCCGCTGGGTATCGGGTTTTGGTGCTCGTGGATCTGATGGGGTTTTTTCCTTTTCTTTTTTCTGGGGTACCCAGAGCTCGCGCGAAATCTGCAGAGGTCGGGGAAAAGCGTGGGGGAGGCGGTGGCGGCGGTCAAGGACCGGCAGTACTCCGGCCGTGGTCCGCACAGCGTGGCGGCGTTGGCTGGGAGGCGCGAGATGTGCAAGTTTCTGATCAAGGATCTCCGCCTCAACGTCAATGCGCCAGACGACGATGGTAATCTGTTTGTTGCCGGCACTATTTTCACATTGCACAGTTGGATTGATGGGTGCCGTTGCTCTAGTGCTACTGTGCGAAAAAATTATCAAGTGGGAGAACAGCAGCTGAAAGATTGTTGCGATGACTCAGTTTCTCTATGGGGACTCTGCAAATTCTAAGAACTCCTTTGTTTTTTGCGAGGATCGAGGCCATCCCTGATTAACACCTATGAAATCAAAATTCAAACCTGATTTTGCAGGGTGGATTAGTGGGGGCTTATGGGATATTATACACGATTATTTACTAATAGTTTGGTATTTTGATTGGTGGGATGCCTCTAAATCTTCTTGTGTCTTTATGGTTTCTGCAGTATAGCAGGGAAGTATTTTTTTGTTTTCTGGAGTAAATTTTACATATAGGTTGCTTCTGTGAAATGCATGCTGAATCATGGACAATCTTTTGTGGTAGCATCGGCATCGATGGTGGCCTGGCGAGTGAATTTTCACACTCTTCGTTTTAATCCTATGACGTAACTCATCTGTCGTCCATGATTGCATGATGTTCTCGTATGCATTTTGCAGCCGCTGCTGCTCCTGATTAACTACTTTTTTTGTTGGTTGGAAGCAAGAATTATTGACCATTCTTATTAAATGTTTGCCATTCTTGTGCTCTACTAGGCTTAACGCCTCTATCATATGCAATAGTTGGTTGTGGATCTACATCAGTTATAAGATTTCTTCTTGATCATGGTGCTAATCCAAACAAAGCGGATACAAAAGGGTTTACTGCGCTCCATTATGCTACAATTACAGGTTCTCTTTGTCCCTGCGTATGTTCGTTTAGTACCTGTAGTTTCATCCTGCCTGATCTGTTCTGCTTCATGTTTAACCTGTAACTGGTTGTGATGTCTGTCGTGCAGTAAGTTTGAGCTCTTCTGGTTTTTTTTTGGTCATGCACATTGTACTTTTCTAGCGATTAACTAAAGGTGGTGACAACAACGTTTATTGGTGTTTTATGGGCTACTAGGTACTATTGCCAATCTAGAGGCAATAGGGACAATCGTCATTTGATATGTTTTTTTGTTCAGATAGCTAGTTCAACAGTATGCCATGTGCATAAACTTCTCCCTTGAACAATAGACATAAGTAGAGTTGAACAAGACTCAACTAGGCTTAAAAGGTTAAAATACTAGTCCTCAGCTTGGAAAATCTATTTTGTTCTGTATGGTTGGGTATGGACAGTTTCGTTTTTTGTTTGTTGTGTTGCCTATGCTTAACTATTCGTCTGGATCAGGTTTTGTTGTTCACATGCCGAAAACCTTTTTAGGTCCTACCTATGCTGTATTAGTTTTCCCAGTTCGCTACCGCTTGCAAAAACCACTTAATATATTTTACAAATTTTCTTTAGCTTACAGGTTTGTAGAAATGCCTATTGACATATTTTTGGAATAATTGGCCATTCTTAGATTATACTTATGAAAATGTAAACAGAAAACACATGGTGGCTTCCTAATTTCAATCGACAGAGATCGGAAGGCAAAAAAGTTTCTAATCGTAAATGCTACCTGCCAAAAATGACTGTTGAACTTTTTCCAGTTTCATTAGCAGTCCTAACCTTATCAGCACATAATAAGCAACTAAATCGTTCATCCAGCCACATACACCGACACAGAAGATGCAAACGGGAGGATATGGGCAGGTAACACCCGAGGTAATAAGCTATTTCCATATTCTTGTTAATTTATCCTTGATGGTAATGTGACGTGGGCATTTTCATTCATTTCATCCAGATACCTATGAAATAGCAGAGTTATTATTGTCCAGGGGAGCTTATGTTGACCCTATATGCAAAAGAGGAACACCACTATACAATGCTGCTCAAAGTGGAAATGTGAGAATGGCTGAATTGTTGTTGCGGCATCAGGCAAATGTAATATCTTCCCTATCTTTGTTTTGCTCGTTATGATCAATATGCTGCTCGTTATGTGTGTTGTGTACAGTACAATATTCTCTTTAATATAGCTGAGGAGTCGTGGCTGGATGAAATTGGTTGGGCCTAGCAATGTTCTGATATATTTTCCCCTTTCCCCAACCTTGCCTATTCCAAATATTTGATCCTGTCAAGGTGGAACAGGCCTTTACTCCCTTGACCCGGCTGAGCCAGGACTTCTTTTTATTGGCTGACTCTGATCTTATGGCTCTTTGCATCCTTTTATCTTGTATCTCTTCATTTATCTTTAGACATTTCCTTGCTTAAAATTTATTATATTCTGGATGACTGCGTGCTAGATTATAACATGGTTAAGCCATCTAGTTCACCTGTCCGCTCCGCTTCTTCCCACCTTATCCACACAACCGCTTACTTACTGGCTATTCCAAATGTTGGTATTGGGTAATGCACGAGTTCAATCTGACATCAGCGACAACGAAGCTTTCAGGTCGCGTGCTGTGTCGTTTGATTGTTTATTTGACCCATGTGGTAGTTAGTTGCACATGAATATTTATTATACAAGATGGAGACGAAAAATGTACGGAGTATACCAACTAATTATCAAACCGTGTATCCGCATGGGCTACATATATGTATCTTAGACACTATTTTTTTACTGTTATAATAAAGTGTAGTTATACATATGATATATACCAACATCTTTTTGTTTAGTTTTGTATGTTCTGATTATACTGCAACATCAAGATCTAACCATCCAGATAATTTTGATTGGCCTGGCAGAATGTGGGAGAAAATTTCCTTTCTAGATTAATGTGGGAATTTATCACTAGATTTATGTACTGATTGAAAGGGGCATCTAATTACTAATTAGTATATACATATATAATATGATACAATGAAAAAAATAAACAAAGATGATAGGGCATTGTTGTTTTCTATTGCATCTTTTGGTATGCAACCTATTTTCTTGGTTAGCCTCGTGTTCTGTTAAAAGTTGACCAAACTTTGTTACTTTGATAACTTATTTTACTCCAGTACCTTTTCTTCATTGTTTGCCTGCAAGTAAATCTTTTACCTGCCTTCTCTCCAGCTAACAGAGTTGTGTGCTTATTCTGTACACCACTGACAATGGCTATCTTCGCTTCTTCAGTGAAATGTGCTGAGCTACTTATTAAGGTGCAGTGACTTGTCCCTTTAGAGCTCCTACCGTAGACAGTTTTTGCGAAGGAAGCTGAAAGAATTTGGTTTTGTTATTTCTAACACATGCACAATCTATTGAATATTTTAGAAACACTATCTTCAAAATTATGAATTAGATATTCCGTGTTTTAGGCTGGTGCTGATGTCAATGCTGGTAGGCCTGCTACACCATTAGTAATAGCTGCGTCCCAGGGCTTTACTGACTGCATCAAGTGTTTGTTGGAAGCTGGTGCGGATGCAAATATTCCTGGAAAAGTGAGTTTTCGTACTACTACTTTAAGTTGTCACTCTGTTTTGAATACTGAAATAAAATTGAGTAATGTTTTACTTGCAAACTAAGGTATTGTGAAACTCTGTTGTAATTAGTGGAGTTCTTTCATAACTTAGTGAAGTTTATGCTTGAATGCCCCGGCATATGTCCGATCTCTCACGAAATGTTTTATCTAGAATACTGAACTCTGCACAATCTCTGCTTACCACATAAAAGAAAAGAGCAAACTGATTGAAAGAGGTTGGTTTCAGCATTACCTGTTCAGTCTTTAGACATGTCCAGATAAAACCAGAATCTGGCTACACATGCACGTACCTTGACGTTCATATTCTTCTGCATAATCACCTATAATTCGTCATATTTTGAATCTCACAGTGATTTGAGTACGCAAGCCTTCTCCAGATTCTTCTGTTATTGCGTGAAGTAACACCTAATATTTTTAGTCCTACAGCTGTCCCATATTTATTTGTGAGATTTACCCTTGAGATGCCCTTCTTAACAGTGTGGTAGAACACCAGTGGAAATTGCTGTAGCCCGAGGATGGATGGATTGCGCTGAGATTCTTTCCCCTCTCACATTCCCTGCTGGCATTGATGTAATAATTCAACATGCGAACTATGTGAATTCAAGGGTAAATTTGCATTTTATACTATGTTTGACTATCTATTGTCCGTTTAATATAGGATCCTGCCTTCGGTGAAAATGATGGATGGTCTTTGAAAGAGCAAGGGGGTGCTGCATTAGAGGGAAATAATGGTGTCTCTTTGAAAACACGAGAGGATGGCGCATTTGAGCCCATGGTTTTGAAAATGCAAGGGGATGCTGCATTTGAGGAAAATGGTTATGCTTATGCATTGGCTCTCTATACCAAGGTATATCCTTGCATCATATAGTTCTTCATTACTTCTGTTGTGCACTTTAGTTGCCGATCAATCCCTTTCTGTCCTAAAATGCTCTGAATTATGGGAGTTGCATTAAGTGTTTTCCTAGATTACCTCCATCTACAGAATGTTTATCCCTTGTGTCCGACTCTTGTGAATGAGATATCTATATTATTTTGTTTGTGAAGACAAGGGCTTCAGTTTGCAGCTAATTTGATGGTTGGTGCGAATAAGGCGCGATTTGATGTCTGCAGGCCATGGAGTCTGACCCTGATGATTCAAGCTTGTATGCGAAGAGAAGCCTTTGCTGGCTGCGTTTGAGTGAGGAAGACAACGCTTTGGATGATGCTAATACCTACAAAACCATGGAGATGGATCTAACAAAATCCTGCTATGAGCAAGCAGTGGCTCTGATACTGACCCAGGTGAGCTGCTGCAGCAATGGCATTTGTTGTTTTCCATACTCTGCGTATTTTCCTTTGACATGCACTGACGTCTGGCTCGTTTAGGAGTATGCTCAAGCATGCCAAGCACTCATGTCTGGGTTGAAATTGGACTTGAGAAGCGATGATCTGGATTGAAATTGGACTTGATAAACTTGGTAAACTTGGATGATCCCGACAGTGAAGGAACTTGATAAACTCTTCTTCTCTCTGCATCAGTTCCTGGCTTACTTGATAAACTCTTCTTCTCTCTGCACCAGTTCCTGGCTTCCCAGTGCAGGACTGGCTATATGCCTTCTCGGTATTGTATATCCCTTGCGCGGGTCAGCGCGATCACAATCATAGTGTAACTAATTAACTTTGAATTAAAACTCGCAGGTACTACTTTACCTGCTGAGATTTTAAGCTGAGATTTTAAGGACGTGGTTGTCTGTTAGCTTTGCGACAAGTAAATAACGAAGAATAAAAATAAATCGGAGTAAGGGGGACACAGATTTAACGTGGAAAACCCTCACCAACAAAGAGAGGAGAAAAACCACGGGCGCCTGCCAGCGAAACTTCACTATAACGGAGAGTGTTTATACAACGCCGGGGATTTCACAGATGCAACTTATTTCAACCGGCGGTTTACAAGAAGTATATATAGCGGTGGTAACCTAGGTCATCAACGATCCGTACCAAGCCTCCGGTGACGGGCCTCACTCCGCTCCGTCAAAATTTGGCTTCTACTTTATAGAATTTGGATCAACATATAACACTGTCCTTGTTTTTTTTTTTTGCATTTTCATTGGAGGTTTGCATGTGTTTGGCTAAGGAAGAAGAAACCAAATGGCCTGAGATGTATCTTATGAGTAGCTGGAGATGTACTACTGCATATATATCGTAGATGATGCCCAACTGAGAGGCATGTTCTACTTTCTGAATTATGGATTTTGTCTGTTACATACTACATGTTCCTCACAGTTCTGTTTCAGAAGATGCTTCACGCTGCCTCTGCTCTACTACATTCAGTAAAAGCAGAGGATGTCAAAACCAACCAACCAGCGCACACATAATTCACGCATGGTCATGCACAAAGTTGATCAGATAAAAAAAGAAGAAGAAACAAAGCACATCTATCCACGGTCAAGCTCGTTCGTGGGAGGGTGAAGTCACTCTCAAATCACAACTATTGTTTCACAAACTGGATCTCTCTGTCTGGGGAAAGAATCATCCCTGACTGAGTGTCCGATTTGCTCAGGCAATTAATCGCTCCTTCTTGGTCTATCGATCTCTACCTACGGGCTAGCTGGTCTTGGAGACGGAGGGCGTGATCCTGAGGACGAGGCCGGGGAAGACGTCGTCGGGGTCGTGGACGTGCGGGTTCCGCTCCAGGATGTAGGGGTCGCCGCACCGGTCGCTGATTCCGTGCAGCGTCTCGCCCTCCCCCACCACGTAGATCTCCTCGCAAGGCCGCCACCGCGCCGACAGCGACGCGCCCCGCACCACCTCCTCCTCCTCCTCGCCCGAGGCGGCGCCGGTCGCGCACACCAGCAGCACCGCCGCCAGAACCGACAGCGCGAAGCACCACGACGCCGCGTCGGCCGCCGCCGCCACGCGCGACCGCGACCTCGACCTCTCGCCGCGCTGCCTCGCCATGATGCCTAGTGCCGCAGCACTGCGGGCGTTCTTGGATGCTGTGATGGTCTGCTGCTTGTGCTCTCTGGTGAGTGCGCGGCGGGGGGTGCGAGACTGACTGGCGGCGAGTTGGTGTTGTTTCGTCCCGTTGGGCGGGGGCTTTATACGAGGAGGCCGGCAGTGCGTGGGGCCAGACTGTCAGAGCACAACTATCCGTTGGAGTCGACGATGGCCCTCTGCTGCCGTGCACAAACGGTAAGCTTACTCTAATCGACGCACTCAGCAGTTTCTAGTTCTATCCTTAGTACAACTGATCTCTTTTTCTTTAAGATTGTTCAAGGGAAGCTTGCACTCATCATATGGCGTAAACGATTTATTTCCTTTTTTATTGATCTTTAAACGTCGGCGCATACTTACAATGAATGCAAATTTTCTAGTACTAGAGAATGTTATATTCGAACTCTCTTTTTTTACTCAGATGGTTCATAGTTGAGTGGCCTAAATTTCTTGCGCGATTCGAGCAACACTTGCGCCCGTTCTGTAGATAGAACGGTGACCGGCTAGCTGCCCTGCACACAATGGCGCATCAGTGGATTCAATAATGCTTCAAGTGGCGTCCCCTTGTCCGTGTGATGGGATGAATGATGGCCCTTTCGCTGCGCAGCAGAGGATGTCTCACTCGGCCGGAACGGTCGAACTGATCAGTGCCGAGCACACAAGCGTGCATCATCTCTGCTCCATCATTACCACAAAATAAATAAAGCAGTTCATAAGCAAATACTACTACTAGGAGTACGTAAAAAACATTATTTTCTATGTTCAGAATGCAGGTAAATCAAATTAAATTGGCAAGTTTGATTTTCTATTAGCTGGCATGATGACGAGTATTAATTTGCCGTTAGGTCAATGATCCTAAGTTACAGATATCTAGTCATCTAGAAACGATTCCACAGCCAGGTATAACGGCACTCATCACGTGTGTGTCCACGCCTTCACGGCCCACGAAGCTAGAAACCTCAAACACATAGCCGGCCACTTGTTAATAGATTCCAGGCAAGTTTGTTTTTCCTCCTCGGAACCTTTTTGCTTCGTCTAGGAATTTCATGCCACATGCTCGTCTGCTAGCGGCAGCACACCAAATAGCTAGGAATAGTCTATACAATCCACAAATAATCGATCTGGTTTAGAGTTCAGAGTCTAGGACGAAGGAAGAGAGTCAGGGAAGAAAGGATTTAGTTGTTACAATAATGATCATCGATGTCTGTCTCCTCCACTAACTTGCCGTATTACAAGGGACGATGTCCCCCTCCTTGCTGGGCGGAGCTAGGCCTTGTCCTTGGCGGACTTGGGCTCCATTGGACCTTTGGCAGCCCAAGGCCCGGTCCATGGTCGTCACATTCCCCCTCCCTTGAGAAACTGCATGGCCCCACGAAGTAGCATTTGGATACTCTTGTATCAGGCGATTTTGGTTCTCCCACGTGGTCCAAGAATCCAGCAATCCAGACCATTGTACCCGCACCAGAGTCACTGCGGTCTTACCAGTGAGAATCCGTTTAGTGTCAATTACCTGCAACGGAGTTGGTTGCTCTTCCATGGAAACACATTGAGAGGGCAAGTCAGGTTGAGCCACAGTGTTTGCTGGGAGTGCCTTCTTGAGCAAGGACACATGAACCACTGGGTGGATATGACTGCCCCGTGGTAACTCAAGTTTGTAAGCCACAACACCCACTCTTTGCAAGATTTTGTTTGGCCCAAAGAATCTGTAACTCAACTTCTGATTAGTTCTTCTGGCTACTGACATTTGAACATAGGGCTGGAGCTTCATGTAAACTTGATCTCCCACTTTAAATTGTCTCTCCACTCTCTTCTTCTCTGCTTGGCTCTTCATCCTTTGCTGAGCTCGCAACAAATTCTGCTGAATCAACTTTTGCGTCTCCTCTTTATCCTTTAACCAAGTAGCCAAATCCAGAATTGTGTCAGCAGGTATATCTTGGATCCCAAAATGTTTAGGCTTATACCCATACATAACCTTAAAAGGTGTCTTTCCCAATGTTGAGTTATAGGTTGTGTTGTACCAGAATTCTGCTAAAGACAGCCTTTTAGACCATTTGCTGGGACATGCCTGTGGCATGCATTATAAATATCTCTCCATACACTCATTCAATCTCTCGGTTAGGCCATCATTTTGTGGTTGATAACCTGAACTCATATTCAGTGTCGTGTTAGTTAACTTGAATAGTTGTTGCCAAAAGGCACTAGTGAAAACTCTATCTCTATCTGATATGAGCACTAAAGGCAAGCCATGTAGTTTGTACACCGAATCCACATACATTTGAGCAACTGAAGTCGTTGTGTATGGATGAGCCAGAGGAATAAAATGACCATACTTGGTGAATTTGTCAATGATGACCAAGATGGTGTCATATTTAGATGATTTGGGTAATCCTTCCACAAAATCTAAGCAAACTATCTCCCAAGATTTCTAAGGAATAGGTAGAGGCTACAGTAATCCTAGTGTACCCACATGTTCATATTTAGCTTGTTGGCATACTATACAATGAGCAACATATTCCTTGATGTCTTGTTTCATATTTGACCATGAAAACAGATCTCTGATCTTATGATATGTTGCAGTAAATCTATTGTGACCCCCAACTCCACTGTCATGTAGTGCCAAGAGGACTGCTTGTTTGGCTTGTACGAGAACCTAGCCAAATTCTCCCTTTGTATTTGATGACACCCTCATGTAAGGAGTACCCTTGTCCATCTGGGATATGGATGCTTAGTTGAGCCAGCAACTCTTTTGCTACAGGATCCAACAAATAGCCTTCCACTATTATCTCAAGCCATCTTGGTATGGTAGCTGACAAAGCTAGCAGTTCCTGATTTGTGGGACATCTAGATAAAGCATCTACTGCAGCATTAGCAGAGCCTAATTTGTATTTCACTTGATATTGTAATCCCAACAACTTACAGAAAGTTCTATGCTGTATGGAATTTGTGAGCTGTTGACTTTCCAAATGTATAAGACTTTTGCGGTCAGTGTAAATGGTGAATTACTTGTGTTGCAAGTATTGCTTCCATTTCTCTACAGCCATTATTAGAGCCAAACATTCCTTTTCATATGTTTATAGTGCTTGTGATCGAGCACTTAATGATTTTCCGAGATAAGCAATAGGGTGCCCTTGCTGTGATAGGAATCCTCCTATACCCAGGCCAGAAGCATCTCTGTGCACATCAAAAGGAATTTTTAAGTCTGGCAGAGCTAACACAGGTGCATTTGTCGAGGCATTCTTCAAGGATTGAAAGGCTTGGTTTGTCTCACATGTCCACACAAATTGAGTATTTTTCTTCGGTAATTCCGTGAGAGATCTGCTGACGACACCATATTGGGAAATAAACTTCCTGTAGTATCCAGCTATGCCCAGGAAGGCCCATACTTGTTTCACATTGATCGGATGTGGCCAATTCTGAATGGATTTAATCTTAGAAGGATATTTAGCCACTCCTTGACCACTGACAATGTGTCCCAAATACTCTAGTTTTTCTTGAGCAAATGAGCACTTGGACATCTTTACATACAGATTAATGATGGGTTCGTAGCATGGAAAACAAAAAAATTCTACCGCAAGAACGAACAAAACCCAGATCTAATCTACATAAAAGCCAAGATCTAATCTATTAGATATGTGCAACGAGATAGATATGTACTAACCCTCGTAGATCCGAAAGCGTTACGAGATTAGATCTCGTGGTTGATGTAGTCGATCACTTGCCGATCTCAAGATCGTGTGGACGATCCTTCCGGCGCCGCGTTCCGGCAGCGCTTCCACAGTCGGCCACACGTGCGGAGTCGAAGCAGACCTTCCTCTCCTCGTTCTAGCGAGCAGCGGAGGTAGTAGATCTTCTCCACGGAATCCCAGCAGCACGATGGCGTGGTGGTGGTGGTGGAGTAGAGAATTCTGCAGGGCTTCGCCTAAGCCAGAGCAGAAGAAAGGAGGAGGAGAGAGGCGGCTAGGATTGGAGTAGTGTAGGAGGGCCAGGGTGGCGCCCCCACCCCTCTATTTAAAGGGGGAGGCGCCATGGGGAGGTGGAGTCCTTGTAGGACTCCCCTCTCCCTTGGCCGGCGGATTGGGAGGGGGGAAGGAGTCCTCCTCCCCCACGACTCCTTGTCTTGCCCCACAAGGACTCCTTGATCCTTTCTTGGTTTTCAAGCAAACTCCAAGAAATCTTTCAGAACCTTCCAGAACATTCCGAAACCTTCTAGAATCCTCATACAAATACTCCGGAACATTTCCTAACTCAGAAAATGATCCCCAATATATGAATCTTATTCTCCGGACAATTCTGGATCTCCTCGTGATGTCCCGGATCCAATCCGAGACTCCGAAAAACATTCGGTCTCCAACGCACATTCCATATCTACTTAAAACAACTTCGAACCTTAAGTGTGTCACCCTACGGTTCGTGAATATGTAGACATGACACAGACATATCTCCTATCAATAACCATCAGCGGGACCTGGAGATCCATAATGGCCCCCACATACTTAACGATGACTTCGTGATCGATTGAACCATTTACATACGAAACCAATTCCCTTTGTCACGTGATACTCTACTTATCCGAGGTTTGATCGTCGGTATCTCCATACCTAGTTCTACCTCGTTACTGATAAGTACTCTTTACTCGTTCCATGTTATGTCATCCCTTGTGACCCAGTCACATGCTTGCAAGCTAATTAGATAACATTCCACCGAGAGGGCCCAGAGCATAACTATCCGTCATATGGATGGACAAATCCCAATCTTGGTCCATGCGCTTCAACACATACTTTCAGAATACCCAATGACACCTTTATGACCACCCAGTTACGAAGCGGTGTTTGATGTCATCAAAGTACCTATCCGGTGATGGTGATTAACATAACCTCATGGTCGAAGGATTAGGTTACTATGTATTTTAAAGCTTATAGCAAACGAACTTAATAACTTGATCTTATGCTATGCTTACTACGGGTGTGTGTCCATCACATCATTCTCATAATGATATGATCTTGTTATTAACGATATCCAATGTCCATGATCAGGAAACCATGATCATCCATTAATCAACAAGCTAGTTTAACAAGAGGCTTACTAGGGACTCTTTTATGTTTACAAAACACACAAGTATTAATGTTTCCGGTTAATACAATTATAGCATGGGATGTAAACATTTATCATAAACATAAAGATATAATAATAACTACTTTATTATTGCCTCTTGGGCATATCTCCAACAATTAAAACGGTCAGGGGTACCCCTCATCAGAAGGATAGTTGCGCCACGATTAAAGTTGAAACAAGGAGGTAGGGGTACCCCTTATCAGAAGGTGATGCACCACGGATTGGGGGGATGGGGCAGATTTTTTTGCAAACGTACCTATGGCGCATTCAATAGTGGTGCGCCACGTATAAGTTTCCAAAAATCTGTTCTCGCTCCCCTCCCTCGTGGATCGCCTTTTTAGTTTTACAAAAAAATAAAGAAAATGAAAAACACTTCACAAAATAAAATCCTTTCATATATAGGTAGGTTATGTGGTATAGTTTTTAGAAAAATTAACAAATATGAATTTCGACATTTTTTTGCAAAAAACAGTATGGCACGATAAAACGGTCATAATTTTTGCATACGATGTTGGAAAAAAGTTAATATATCAAAATGACGAGCATGAAAATCTACATCCGCTCGCATCGACCTAAGGTCATCTAGCGATTTTTAGATTCTCAAAATTTAAAAAGGATAAAAAATTACGGCAAAAAAAGATTTTTTTCTGCAGAAAAAAATGAGCCCACTTATCAATGGGGCATCCTATTATGGTGCGCCATAGATAAGCGTGACCCATTTAAATTCTAGAGGCGCCCCCTCTCCTTTCCCCTCCCCCTTCTTCTTCTCCTCTTCTCCTTCTCTCCCTCCCTTCTTCTTCTCCTCCTCCCATTTCCCTTCTCCTTCTCCTTCCTCTCTCGTCCCCTTCTCCTCCCCTTCTCCTTCTCCTTCTTCATCTTCTCCTCCTCTCCTTTCCTTCTTCTTCTCCTCCCTTTCTCCTTTCTCTCTCCTTCCCTTCTCATCTCCTTCTCCTTCCTATCCTCCCATTCTCCTCTCCTTCTCTTCATTCTCTTTTTCACCTCTACTTCTTCTTCTCCTCCACCTACTTCTCGTCTCTCCGGTCACCGTGTCGTCCTAGAGCTCCTCCTCGGCCCCTAACGGTGCCATCCTAGAGCTCCTCTTCGACCTCCGATGGCGTCGTCCTAGAGCTGCTCCCTAACCCGTGGCGGCGCCACCCTCAAGGTACTCCACGACCAACGCCTACACCGTCCTCGAGCTCGTCAGCATCCTCATCCTCGGCCCTGAGCATCTCTTACGGTGCGACCACGGCCTCCCGCACCTCCATGCGGTGGTAGGTGGTCGGTGATGCGAGGGTTACAAGATTCAGATCCAAGTATCCGTGACGCACCATACCCACATGCGCCATAGATAAAAAATATCAGTGGCGTGACTACAGTGGCGCACGGATCATGCGCCACAGATAGCAAAAATGGTGCACCATAGATAAGGTTTTTCCTAATAGTGACGCTTTCAGCCGGACAGGCCGACATCGGACATGTACTTGTCGGTCCGCGCTGGGTCCCTGTTGGTCCACGGTGGGCTGACTAGTCCCTGTAGTTCCACGCTGCACCGAAGATGTGATACTTCTGAAAATGCCTATTTTTTGTGTATTATTTTGGAAATTGATTAAAAAATGTACTCCCTCCATCCAAAAATAACTGACTTGAGTTTGTCTAGATCCGAATGTATCTAAACGCATTTTAGTGTATAGGTACATTCGAATCTGGGCAAAAGTAAGTCAGTTATTTTTGGACGGAGCGAGTAGTATTTAAGAAAAATAGCGTACATAATGTACCATTTGAGCCCAATTCAAAAAATGAGAGCTAGTGTTGGTTCAAGATCGAATAAAAGGAAGAAGACAGGATGAATTCCATATTTATTTCCTCTGGTTACTTGCATGGGCTGAAGGAAATATAAGTGCCGTGGATCGGACTATCGGAGGGAGTACTGTACTAGTACCACGTAGGCCCATATTTTGTTTGCAAATCTATTCTGGGCCTGGCCTGGGATCTGTTCTGTACGACGTCAGCGTCGCCCTAGTACGGTCGCCTGTGATGTGGAGTGTCCGTTGGATTGGAGACGTCAACATCGCTCCTCCTGTTTTCGCGAAGGAGAGACGTCAGTGTATCCACGTCCCCGCATACAAAACCATGTCACCCTCAGCGAGCAAACGAGTAATTTCCAAACCAAAAAGCATCAACGGGGCAAGGCAACGGACCAGAAAACTATAAACAACACCATCTGATTCTTATCTTAGGGAGGTATAACAGTTGAGTACGTACTTAGTGTACCCCCTAACCATCGATGTTGAAACGCCAATTAAGTTTACGACAAGATAAGTGATAGACCACCACAATTAGTCGCCATTGGTTCCTACTAAAGCTTTGTCAACGGCTAACGTTGTGAGTCTACTAATCATTGTTTCTTAATAAGAGACAATCAGTGGGCGGCGCGCGAGGTCCACGGCCACGATCGGACGGCGCGGCGCGGCTTGCCGGTGCGCCGGAGACCCACCGGGCGCCGTCGGATCGCTGGCTGGCTGGTTCCAGCGCGGGCGAGGCCAACGGAATGGGGGAAGAGGCTGGGCCGGTGGGGGTCTTCAGCTCTCCCCACGTCGTGGAGCGTCGTGCGCACACTCACGCGGATGGGCCCTCCAGCCCATTAGAAAAACCGGGATAAATCACCGAAAGTCTTTTGGTCTGTTGTTCTCAGCTGGCTGTCTTTGCAGATGGAACGCGCCGTTTTTTCTTATATGACACATTGGTCCTTCTAGTATCAGGATGAATATCCTCGAGGTGTCGAGTGGGCTCCCGCAAATGTTTCACCTATAATTCATTTGGCAATCTTAGTTCAATTTTTCCCTCACAATCTACCACCTACATTCAACGAGCTACACGAAAATAACAACAGTGTGGATCTTTGTATTGCATATTTTTGAATCTCCAAATTTTTATCAGATCTCAACCCATATTACAAAGAACTTCACGTTGAGATTTTGTATACTTGTAGAATACATTATTTTTTCTGTCAAATTCTCCCGATCTATTATTAATCATCAATGGTAGTGCAAAGAAGACCAAAAGTAATAAAAATTACAAATAGTTCATTGGACCACCTAGCGACGACTTCATACAATAGCACGAGGCGACGGTGTGCCGCCGTTTTCGCTCCTCCATCACCGGAGTCGGGCAAAACTTATCGTAGTAAAGCTTGCTGTAATAGATGGACGGGAAGTTATCCCAAGATAAGGATCTTATTTCGCTGGTGCCCTGGATCAAGGATATGGCGGGAAAGATCTTATTCCGACGTCAGAACGAAGAAGTCGATGAAAAGGATCTAAACAAAGAACGTGGAACCTTCCCGCCGGCTAGAGGCCGTGGTCATGCACACCTCCAAGACATCAAGATCATCGGAGGCGGAAAACCTAGATTGGCTTTACAGTCGCCGTCGCCTCTCACATGCCCTCACGCGCGAAGAACCTTGTACTCCATTCGTCCCAAAATAAGTGACTTTCATTTGTCTAGATTCGAATGTATCTCATACTAAAACAAGTCTAGATACGCACGAATCTAGACAAATTATTTTCGCAAAAAAAACATTTTTCGGCTTTTTTTAAACTTGTAAATTTAATTTTAATTTATTTTTCAATAAGGGGTTTGCTGGAGCTCGAGAGTTTTTCGAACGTTCACGATGCCGTAACATTTGGAGAGTGGCTTGAAACTCCGCGCTTTGGTGTAGTATTATTCTAACAAGTCCAAAGTACAATTTACTCTTCATCGAGCTCAAGAAAGATACTGCACGCACGCACGCACGAGTATATGTGTACGGGTACGTGAATACAACAAAACACGAGGTGCTCGTCATCATGTCCCGATCTATCTCGGTCCGTGAGAGGCGAGGCCGTGGCTGTCAGGCAAGTGTTGGTTTATTTTACTCGCAGCCAGCCAGCCAGCCACTCCTCCACGCCGGCCTCGTGGCCCGCCACCAGACGCAGCGCGAGCCAGGGAGCGGCGCACGCACGTCCATCCAGTCCAGAGGCAGAGAGTCCAGCCAGAGAGATAGGGGAACAAAACCTGTTGCCATCATCTTCATCTACCGTGTGCGCTCCCGTCTCATCGTCCTCCGTGTCGATTTGCTCCCCCCCAAACACGCGGAGCGCAGCGCAGCGCAGCGGAACAGAAAACAATAGGGACTCCTCCGCCGCGTCAATCAATCAACCACGCGCACGCACCTTCTTCCTCCTCCTCCTAGTGCTCCCCCTACCCTCCCTCCCTTGCAGGCAGCGTCGGTCGCGCGCATGGATCTCCGCCTTGCCCCGCTCTCCCGCTAGGTAAGTCGCTAGCTAGTCCACGCGCCCCCAATTCGGAGCAAAGGGGAGGGCGGCGAGCCGGCAGAGATGACGGGGCTCGGCGGGAAGGTGTCGCTGCCGCTGCTGCTGCTGCTTGGTCTGCTCGCCACGGCCTTCGCTACTGCCGCGGCAGCGGACGACGCCTCCGAGGGCGACGCCGATCCGCTCTACAGGTGGGTACTACCAGTTCCTCTCCCTGAGATTCCGTCCGCCGTTATTTCCTCCTTGGTGGTTGGGACGGTTCCTGTTAGTTGTACGCACCTCTCGCCTCGAGTTTTACTACTACTACTAGTTCCAAATGTTGGTTGCTTCTTCACATTGATACAGTGATTCCCGGGGAACTGGGGCTTGAACTAGTTATTACTATTATTATGCAATTGGAGCCTGGATTCGCCTACTAGCGTACTTGCCCGGTTGAACTGCGTGGACTGTGACGGCTCGAGAGGGGAGGAGGAGGATAAACCAACCATCGGGGGCCTTTGGGATCCTGCCCACCCTACTTATTACTATTGCGCATACGGCGTTGTCGGCTCAGGCCATGGCACGGTTTGCATGATTCGCAGCCGTGCAAGATCTCGTGCTTTAGATTTCCTGGCAATTGGAAAGCTGCGTATGAATCTGTCCCTCCTCCCTATTCCGAGAAACATCGGACGCGATATTTAGATTCTCGAATTCACTAATGTCTGGCAAAACTGGGGAGATGAGAGGCCCGCCGGAGGAACCTAGTTTTCACCATTGCGAATACGTGCTGATTTGATCTGTCATGCAATTTGGGTGAGCTTATGACTTGAGATCAGATCAGAAACCAACCAGCACGCACGCGCCTTACTCACGTTTTTTCCTTTCTGTTGTCTCCAGAGCTTGCGTGGAAGAATGCCAGAGGACGGGCGCCCTCAAGGAGGACTCCATCAAGCACTGCATTGTTCCGACCGACGATCAGCCCGCCGACAGGTCGTGGTACGCGCACGAGCCGCTCTACTTGCAGTGGAAGGAGTGGAACTGCAACAGCGAGTGCCGGTACCACTGTATGATGGAAAGGGAGAAGGAGAGGGAGGAGCTCGCGCTGGGGCCAGTCAAGTATCACGGCAAATGGCCTCTGAAGCGTGCTTCTGTGTTTCAGGTATAGCTATTACCTTCCATCTTAGTTGAAGCACCATCTTTTCAGTTCACCTGCAGTTTGGGAAATGTCTCGTTTCCACTTGCTCACTTCAAATAACTGGTGCTGTTTCGTTCGCAGGAACCTTTTTCGGCAGCTCTATCTGCCCTGACTCTTCTTGTGCAGTTCAATGGATGGCTCTCTTTTTTCCTCTTGCTTTCGTACAAGCTGCCTCTTAGACCTGAAACTCATGCGACGTACTATGAATATACCGGATTATGGCACATTTACGGGCTCTTGGCCATGAATTCGTGGTTCTGGAGTGCCATATATCACAGCTGGTAGGTCCAATGCGCTAAATGGAATCATCTTTGCAGACAGGTTTTTTGGTCAGTAGTTTGTTATAATCCAGTTCATCTACCTGTTACAGTGATACTGCTTGGACAGAGAAGCTGTATTTCTCATCTACTGCTGCCTTCCTGGGTTACTCCCTCATTTTGGCCATACTGCGGACTTCGAGTTTAAGGGATGAAGCTTCACGGGTGATGGTTGCAGCTCCAATTCTGGCTTTCGTGACAACCCACATTTTGTACCTAAACTTCTACGACTTGAACAAAGGTAGGGAAGCTAGTTTATCACAGTTTTTCCCAATTCGTAATTGACTTGTTTCGCTTATGCATGATCGTTGATTGAGAAAAGCTAACTTCGCTGCTAAAATTGAAATTTAGCTGTCCTAACCTTCTATTATTGCAGGCCTGAACATGAAGGTTTGCACTGTTATTGGCATTGCTCAGCTCCTCGTGTGGGCATTGTGGGCAGCCTTCACAAGGCATCCTTCACGGCTGAAGATCATGTTTGTTGCTCTTGGGGGTATTCTGTCCGTGTTCCTGGAAGCCCAAGATGTCCCTCCACGATGGGGATATGTAGATGGTCATGCAATCTGCCTCGCCATGGCTATCCCCCTGTCATACCTTTGGTGGAGCTTTGCTAAGGAAGACGCCGAGATGCGCACGTCGGCAATCATGAAGAAGAAACGATAACGAGCTTCGGTAGGGCAAATACCAACTGGGGGTGGTTAATCTGTGAAAACTTGTCTGCAGTGCACTCAGCTTATGTAAAGATGAGTTTTTTCATGTAAATTTAGGGTGATTTCGTCTGTGAATTACTGTTTTTTCCATGCTATTTTAGTGTTTTTGCCTCGCTCCAGGAGGTTTACATGGTTTGAAACTTACTGAAAGTCTCTTGTATTCTCTCATTTATAAGCCAATGGAATATTTGATAGGTTTATGTTGTTCATCTCTTCTGGCTGCGATGGCTGTTCTGATGCTCTATGGACTTCAAATCGTAACAAGATCTTTCGTTGACAAGTGTGATTGCTTAGAGATGTTAAACAAGGCTTTGCAGATTCATTACATGGGCTGAATCAACGAAAGTATATTCATATTTTTGCCTCACAAACCTTGCATACATGACATGTACAAAGCTATAACATCAGCGTGCAACTTAAAACTATTATGTTGATAAGAGAAAATACGCAAAGAATCAAACCATGCAAAGTCAACTTCTTTTTGTGATGGAATAGGAACTTATATTAACTATCAGAAGGGATTACATCCTCATTGACTTGAGCATACTTTGCAAGTTCATGGCTCACCGAGTTAATATTTGTTGAAATAACTAATATCCCTATCTCCATGGCCCATCAAGCCATTGGTTAAAACATGAGGACAATAAACAGTTGAATGCTCAATGAAAAACAAACACATGGAAATATTTACTTTGAGAAAATAGAGACCAAGATGGTAATCTATTTAGCATTCCTGAGTACACCTCGAACACACCAGATCCCAAATATCCAACTGAATGACAAAAAAATGCCGAGAAGAAAGGCACAACGTTCACAAAAGGAATGAAATGAGCAACTCAGCTCATACATATGCCACAACCAATGCAACATCAAATACATAGCCAGCTCATTATACCACCTCAATGTCCTTGAAGTACTCATGCTCGAGAGCCTGCCTAGCTGTGATCCGTTTGCTTGGCTCAAACCGAAGCATTTTCTGTCAGTGAAAATAAACAAATGATTGAACACAGTTAAGGCACACAGTACCATGTTGATGATCATAGATGGGTATCTTTACTTACGGAGAGAAGATCCAAGCCAATAGGTCCAAGATTGGGGACAACAGATGCAAGGTCCTGGAGATTAGTCAAGATTCCAGAGAAGAAAGATCAGTCACATGATACATAGGGCACTATATGCCTAATGAAAAGTTTAAGCCATGGTCTCACACCTCTGCCTGCCACTTGGGGAAAGCAGACTTGTAGTCAGGCAGGGAGCTCACCCCTGGCCAAGTTTGTTCAGTCGGAGTGCCCAGTACCCTTCATTGGATAACCAGAATGCAACACATAAATGAATCAGATAAAGTAGGCAAGAGGTGCACTTAGAAGATGGGTATCTAGTAACCAGGGCAAGAACTGAACCTGAATATCTTAAATAATTCATCAATCTCAGAATCGCCAGGGAACAGTGGCTTCTGGTTCACCATTTCTGCAAAGATACAGCCCACTGACCACACATCAACTGGTGTGGAATACTGCCTCGCTCCAAGAAGAATTTCTGGAGCTCTGTACCATAATGTTACTACCTGAAAAATTCTTCCCACAGACATCCCTTGTGAGTTGATGTGCCAAAGACCGAAGGTATTGTACAGATAAAAGTAGAATGCGCATGCTTAGATGCCAAATCACATGTACATACTAGGATGCAAAATCAAATCTACTAGTTTATGATAAAGATCCCGCCAAAAGGCGGCATGTCACTGGAAGTTTTCAAGGACCTTGTAATCGAGTAATAGAAGAAAAGTACCTCATGAGTAAATGTACGGACAGGAATTCCAAATGCCCTGGCTAAACCAAAGTCTGCAAGCTTCAGCGCATTAGTACGCCGATCTATCAATAAATTCTGAGGTTTCAAATCTCGATGAAGAACTCTATGAGAATGACAATAAGCAACGCCGCGGAGTATCTGATAGAGATATGACTGGAGAAAGAAGAAAACAGTCACATACTCACATACCAAAATGCAACAAGAAGAAGCTAGTGCATTTCGAGTCAGAACACAAATATGCAAGGAATAACAGCATAGAAACAGTAAAATAGGGTACTCATGCTATCTTTATAACCCTGTATAACAGTATAAGCCACTTAATAAAAAGTAATGTCGCATGAACTTCATGTTTATATACAATTTGGTAGATCTAAAATGTGTTGCCACATTTCAGTGGCAAGCAAATCTAACCTGACCTGCAGAACTATATGCCAGGGAACAGGTAACACTAATGAGAAAATAACATATCAAGGAATGCACTAACTACTTTGAGCCGAAGACCATAGACCATGGTTGTCAGAAGTGGTAGATGAAGGAAATAGTGCCAGTTCTGTGTGTAGTAAATAGTTACACTTACACAAAAGCGACAAACATGACAGAAACGGTGCCCACATGGGGATCATACAGCGCTGGGGTGATGGTGGTGGTACCACACTGCCAATCATTTAGAGCAACAAAGCTACCACTAACAGTAAAGCCATGTTTTATTTACAGGAGTTACTGTAGGGAAAAGAGTGTTGTACAGTGCATCTGATTAGAGGAGATAGCCTCTGTTGGCCAGCTATCGTGTTCGGTACCAGAACCCAAGGCGGTCTTGAAAAGCAATACTGGTTAACTGTTCCTATAGTATATCTGTGTTACTGACTCGTTTACTAACATTATTCAAACAGGGCTAAAAAGAACTACAATGTTTGCTTTGGGATGTTCAAAATTCCACATCGAGCACATAAAATAGAGAAAGATTACATCGTTTATTTCGCTCGGCCCCATTTTATAACAGTGAAGATATTTTACATTTCTTAAAGAAATACAACTATATTTCCAATATAAACATTGCATCTGTATAACAAATACAGGTATGTTTTCAAACTACACATTTTAGCATCTGTTGCAACAGGAATTTAGCTAGTTCTAAGCTAAGAAAAGTCTGATCTTACCATAACAACGCAAGTATACAGTACCTCTTAAGTAAACAAACATACCTGTGTGAGTACTCTCTGTCCAAACATCACATGTACATATATCATAAATATCAGTGACATTCAGTGCAACAAGTTCAAGAGTGAATAAGCGCACATGGCAATACCGACATGGGCACTTTTCCCCAACTGTGCATACTGGTTTACGCTAAGTGTGGCCCTAGTGACCAACAAACTGGGCACTGTCCTACCATATGAAACAGAGTGACAGAAGAAGACAGGTGATACACCATATATGGAGTGCACGAGACGTAATGTGGGTTCCACCTGTCTTAGTCTTGAATCATTGTACATCATACGAGAGCTAAACGTTCTTTTACATGAAATGAGAAGGCACCCAAGAGCTATTCCTTGGTAACATTACTTATGCTGCTCAACACTCCCACCATTCTGTCACAAGCTCTTCCCAACACTACCGAGTTGAGTTGTACGACACATACAGAGTCATCGATCAAGACGAGGTCAAGTGATTGCTTCAAGTAGGGTCTAGCCATACAAGGAAAGCAATAGAGGCAACTCACAGTGGCAGGCATTTATTAATTTCACATTGCTCACCTTGATCAAAGCAGGACTCTTGGCGAACTCTGGACAAGAATCCATGAACTTCTTGAGGTCCAGATCCAGGTACTCAAAGACAAGCCATATGCGCTTCTCGCTGTGGACAACATCGTGTAGCCTGCAAGCAAATGAGCAGAGAGCTTCTCAGCATAGCAACATCCCAAACCATCCCCCCAATTCTCACCAGAAATGTAACGACATTAACATGGCACCATCAACCGGTTCTAAATCGGGCCTGGTTACTGTTGCATAAAAGCAGAAGCCGCCATCAGTATCGCTTAATGGCCACTTCAGTCAATCAATCTATCAGTCGGAGCTACTTGGGCTAATCAATACAACTTTGATAGTAAATCCGGAGTAGGTGAGCAGTAAAGTCAATGCTGATGAACGGGAGGAGGAGGGGGAGTGGGGGAGTGGTGGGCTCACTTGACGATGTTGCCGTGCTGCATCTCCTTGAGGAGCGAGATCTCGCGGATGGCGGTGGAGGGGACGCCCTCGTCCTCCTGGTCGAGGCGGATCTTCTTGAGCGCGATCGTCTCGTTGGTGACCCTGTCCCGCGCCCTGTACACCACCCCGTACGTGCCCTCCCCGATCTTCTCCTCCTTCTCGTACTGCGTACACACACAGGCACGAACACAAACACGTAGGGCACGCGCTTGAGAAAACGAGACAGAAAGTCGAATCGAATGGAACCAGATCGCTCCGTGCCGGCGCCGGTTACCTGATCCATTGCCGTCCAACGCGACGGCGGCGGCGCGGGGTGGCGGAATGGACGAGCAGGTGAAGGGGAGCAGGAAGATGGGGGACGGCGACGACGACGACGACGAAGAAGCGGGGGAGGGGAAGGGGATCAAGCGAGGGGGGAAGAGGCAGCGGCGGGCAGAGCTGCTGGTGGTGCCGCCATTGGGACTTGGGAGGGAGGGGTCGCGCGGCTGAGTTGGGGTTTGGTGCTGTGCTGGTCCTCCTCGCTCGGCCGCTGCCTCCTTCTAAATATTGATGCAGGCAAGGCAAGGCAGGCAGGGTCCTCCTCCTCGCTCTGGCCTTTATCTGCCGTTTGACCGAGGCTTTTCTACCCCGGTCGGCCAGTCCACCCTCTTTGGTTGGCTTTTCGTGGGTTTCTTCAAATTTTCTTGGGTGCTATGTGTGGTTTTTTGTAGGGTTATTTATTTATTTATTTGTTGTTGAAATGGATTTAGTGAGGCTGCTATCCAGTCAGTGGAGTTTGAATTGTGAAGACTTGGCGCTATTCAAGAGTTGTGTTTTCTTTTATGTGTCGACACTCTCTTTCGTCTCGTGTGCTACAATTTAAGATGTACTCGTATTTTTTAGCATAGTTGAAGATGTATCTGGTCGCGTTATAATGCCTTGTCACGAGTCTCGCCATTATCGACGGTGAGTACCGAAGTTGTGCCCGTCTCGATTAGGTTGGAATTACAGTTGGTTTGGACTATGTGATTTTAGTGGCTCTAGTCATGCTTTGGAGGTTAGTGAACCACGAATTATCTTAATGACCACCAGGAGCGTTATATATAAATAATTTGTTTCCGATCAATCACTACCCCGCTCCTCCTTCGTATTTTGCAAGGTGTGTTCTTCGTTTTCTTCAATGATGCCATGTCACTAGAGTTGCCAAGAAAGCTACTTGTGGGATAGCGACAACAAAAGGAAGTCGGTCAATTACTAATCAAAAGGTAGGATCTACAGTAGTATTAAAATTTCATTGCGAGGCCAAGTTTGCCACGATCTCTCATAGAAACGAAAAAAATACCATACATATAGCACATATAAATCTCTTTTTTTTTCAAAAAGTCCGCCGAGTTATTCATAATCTACAACACAAGTACAAGGAATCCTAAAATTAATATAAAAAATTCAAGAAGGTCATTGGTCCATCTAGCGACGACTACAAGCACGCAAAAGAGCCGTAGGCAGAGTGCAGTTTTCACCCCTCCTAAGTGGAGCCGAACAAATCTTATTGTAGTAGAATATGTTAGCATTAGACATACGGAAAGTCGTGTATAGTGTTTGGCATGCAACAGTAACTTGGCAAATGATGCACGCACATTATATAGCCATTTCTTCCAAGCCTACCAATTTGTCCTGGTTTCGCTATTTCTCAAGCAAATAAACCAATTTCTAAATGGTAGTTAGGAACCACTTTGGTCCAAACGTTTTAAGGATTCGTGCTGGTGCGATGAGAATATCCTTTTTCCAACTTGTAAGGATAGAGTATCTCTATAAGTCGATTGTGAAATACAAATTGAGAGCTATAAAACGGACTAGGTGGGTTTCCCCGTCGTCCATATTTTTCTCTTTTCTCGGTAACGTTGAAATCGACGTGAAAACGACCTAATTGAGTGGACAAGGACAGGACGACAAGTACGTCTAGGCCACAAAGTTGCATGTGTGTTCGGCGAGGGCTGACTTGCATGTGTGCACATACGGTCTTTGTTTAGCTAGCTCGGCGAGCTAGTGATAATCTTTCCCACGGTACTCCATCAGGTGCTAGATCGATCCGTGCGCACTAACCGGTAAATGATGAGTGGTACATCGTGCTTACAGAACCCGTTTGTACACGGAGACACAGAGCACGTACTCCCTCGGTTCACAATTACCTCGCGTTGTGAGTTTTATTAAAGTTAAACTTTGCAAAGTTTGACCCATAATATAAGAAAAAATATCAACATCCGTGATTTGCGATGCATATAATATGAAAATATAATTCTAATACAATAGTTTTTATGTTGTTAATGTTGATATTTTTTTAAAATATATGGTAAAGGTTTACAACATTTGACGTTGACTAAACCTAAGATACGAGGTAATTGTGAATGAAGAGAGTATCGATGTACATTTTGCGCTAGGAGTGGTACGGAAGTAGTAGTACGTATATACTCAGGTCAAAGTACACGTACGTAGGTCTGGTCTCCATCATGGCCATGTGTCGCGACGCAGACACCATCACCACGTCCGCGCCGTGCGAGCGAGCTTTACGCGCATGGACGCAAAGACGACGCCGTGGAGCTAGCAAAGGAAAAGGGGCGGCGCGCGCTTTTGCCCGGTGCTGTCGTGGACGACGAGTGCGATCGCGCGCACCGAGGACACGGAGCACGCACGCATCGGCATGGCATGCCACGGCACGGCGCGCCTCGATCTCCACGCTCCGTGGATCGGGCCTCGGGAGGAGCGGACGTGAGCTTTATCCGCTCGGAAGACAGCGCCCGATCCGTTCGCGTGGTCTGGTGTGGGCCGGTTAATTTCCTCGTCGCCATCGCGTCGGGCGGGCACCGGCACCGGCACCGGCGTGGTGGTGGCGCGCAAGTCGGCAAGACTAGACCGCGGCCGCGACCGGGTCGCGCTGCGTGAAAAGAGGAGACTGGGGCTGCACTGCGCGCGGCACGTGACGCCCATCAACGCGGGAGTAAACCGATAGGCGCCTCCCGCGCTGCGGCAGGCAGGCGGCGTAAAGCTGGCCGGGGCCGGCCCCGCGCGAAGCAAGAAAAAAGAGCTTCCCCTTCGTTCTCTACTCCCTATACAGTGGTAGTACGTCCTCCGCTACGCTTTGTGCCGATGCCAATCGGCCTGGGCCCCGGCCCCGCGCGCCCGCGGCCCGAGCCGTCGTCGTGTCGCGTCGCGTCGCGCGCGCAGGTCAATGCAGGTTCCACCTCCTGGTTGTTGGCCGCCATCAGTGTGCCGACTGCGGAGTGCCGAGTGGAGCAGTAAAGGCCACGCTGTGGAACAGGCCTGTGGCTGTGTCGGTCTACTACATGCGGTGGTGTTGCCACGGTCCATTGATGCCCTTCCGCCCCGGCCGGGACGATACACTCTACCTACCTTCACTAGTGGAAAACGGGCTCCAATCATGGCCCGTAAGGAGCTTTAGTCCCGGTCCTGGTAACCGGGACTAGAGGGGCGGGACTAAAGGCACACTCATTAGTCTTGGCCCTCTTACCAGCCGGGACTAATGGACATCCACGTGGCTCTCTCTGCGGTGGCTGGGTGCCCCCCATTAGTCCCGGTTCGTATTACGAACCGGGACAAATGGTTCTCTGCCGCGGCAGAATTTAGGCACTCTCTCTGCCGCGGCAGAGAATTGAATTTGTATCTTTTTTTTTATTTCAAAATAGTTTTCTACGCTACCACATACCGTACATATTCGTGCATACATAAGATACTTAAGATCGAGCATACAAATATATACATGATAGTTACACATGGAGATCACAATTATCGGGATAGAGCCCGTCTATTCAATTACACGGTCGAGGATCATCGGCGCCTATTCACACTAAATTCTCCTGGGTCATCTATCATCTCGTTCATCAATAATCTTGCCAGTTCTTCAGCAATTGCTACTACGCGTTGCTATGGTAGGAGCTGATCCCGCATTTTCTCGAACTATATAAGAAAAGGAGATCAATATGAATATCAATCATGATAACAAAAAGTGACGGTAATAAAAATAATGTTATGAATGTATTGCTTACATCGACTCTATAATCATTCAGCTCACTGGTAAACGTGCGAATGAACTCGCAAACATAGAATCCACATAGATTCGTCTCCTGTGGCTGCCTCGCGCACTTTACGATAATAGAATTCAATCAAAATAATAATCCAGCATCATAATTGTATTGAAACTAGAAGTAAAGAGATGAGCGTACTACTTACCGAGACTGGCTTAAACGTCAGCTTCTCACTAAAGTCACCCGTAACCGCACTCTTGAATTGGTTCCAAACCCTACCCGGTAAAGAAAATGAATGAGTTATTTATTACGTGATATCTCAGGAAATCAACGAAAGAGACCGATGTAGCGCGAAAATTACCTCTGGAGCATGTCCTGCATGTCCCTAAACTGTTCCAGGGGTCTCTTTAATGGGTCCATGACTTCAACTCTTCCCTTATCAAATTGAATGTCCATGAGAATCCAGTGGAAACTGTACACGTTTATATATACATCAGTAGCTCATCAATTACAATTAACATCGAGTAAGCAAAAGAGAATGTGTACAATAGAGTAAGACACTCACGCGAAATTGTAAGGAAACAGTATGTGGTCATAGAAATTTTGCTCCGTTAGAAACCTTAGAAGGTTTTCCTGTGTGTCCTCGGGTTTATCCTTTAGCGTCTGACAATGTATTTTATCTAGGTCAATGAACCCAACACTGAAGATTGACCTTCTTTTACATTCCATGATCTTTATTCTGCATAATAATAGAGTACAAAAGGATATAATTAGGATAATTACATGCAATGAACTGAACAACTGAAAAAAAATGAACAACTTATATATAGACAATGAATTCAACAACTTACAGACAATAGCAACTCATGAGACTTTTATCGAGGGCGTAGAAAGTGTATAACTGGAAGAGTTCTGAAAACTCAACATGGACCTCTTCTTCTCGGAAGTAGTAGTCATGTGGGACTTTCGCCACGATCATTATTCTCTCCTCCTTTACGGCTTTCAAGTACCATTTATGTAAACTCCGCATTTGTGTTGGCAGTTGTTGGAACTACTCAAAGCTGACCAGAGGCTTCCCTGGGACATATGTAGGGACTACCTGAGCCTTGGGTAACTTGTCGTCCTGGGAACCTAGCAATTCCTCAACAGTCACATTCATAGCGGCCGCAAGCTTCTTAGCTTCTTCCATATCCTGCTGGGGAGTGTCATAGGATACCACCTTGAGGGGTGGGGTCGATTTTTTGGCCTGTTCCCCGAGCTGGGGGACGTCCTTTCTTTTCCCGGTTGCACTTTGACTTGATGATTTGCTCCCGCTTGCACTTCTACTTGATTTGCTCTTCTTCACTTCCTTCTGAAGTGTGCGTCGATAGTCATCTGGCTTATGGTGCAAGTCATATTGCGATTTTGTGTTCAGAAAAGAAAGTGCATACGCTTTTTGCTTCTCGGTGTATACCGGGGCGGGCTCGGGTTTCTTCTTTTGAAGCTGCGCAACACATTCGGCCTTTACGATCATGTCGGTTTCCTCGTCAGTACGATCGTAAGGTCTGATAGGAAGATTCTTATGAGGTACTCTTGGGAGGGGCGACATTTGTCGTTTTGGGCTCCTACGTCGTTTAGTACTAATCGGAGGCTGCAGCGGAGATCGAGATGGACTCGGGCTGTGGTGGTCGTAGTCATGGGGTGGGCTTCTTGGAGGTGATGGAGATGAAGGTGACATGCGACCACTCGGAGGCGGTGTTGGCTTTGGCGTCCAGCCTGGAAGCTTGATGTTGTTCTTGTCCCATAGAATGATACCACCCAGTACTTCTCCGAGTGTCCTCTCACCTTCAGGTCTAGGGAGGTCAAGCTCCATTGAGTCCCACCCCATTGCGATTTTATCCACACCAACTTTAGCATAGCCAGCTGGAATCTCACGGCCATGCCAGCGTGCGCCAGGTGGACAAGGTAAAGCACATCCGACCGCCACCTTGATGGATAGGTTCTTCACCTTCTGATGGAGCTCACAAGATGCCTGCTCCTTGATTCCATCCACGGGGTAGCCGGGACCGCCATCTACCATACGTGCATCGTTAGAAGGGACCTCTGATTCAGCCACGTTGCTTTTCCGCTGAGATGGGACGGCGGTAATATCGAGTACAGGATCTTGCAGGCGCACTGCTCCTCGAAGTTCGTCAATCTATTGTTGATGCATTCGAAGTGTTCCTAGCAACTCGGTGAACCTGTCTCCCTCCTCCTCCTGCCGTCGCCTCTTTGCTCTCTCTCGGCTCCTATAAGTATCTCTGTCTTTGGGAAACCCCATCTCCCACGTATAACTAGGGCCAAGGCCTCGTACACGTCCTCCGCGTTCGTCATTCCCGAGGACCTTTGTCAGCAAGTCTTTCTCTCTATCGGGACAAAACTTTGTTGTCCCGCTTTAATCTCCTTCACCACTTTCTGCCATGTATCCCAGGGTATCCTAATCCCGTCATTGCAAATAAGGTCCCATGTACTTTCGTCATACTCACTCCCATGCCCAAGGAACCAATTCCTTGCCCTCAGATCCCATTCTTCGCGTATTGATTCTGGAGTGATCCCTTTAGCAAGCAGCTCATTCTCTTTAGCATCCCACTTTGGCATGGCAGCCGCGTAGCCCCAGGTGATGGTGATATTTCTTCATCACGACATTTTTCTTGTTTTTTTTGACATTTCCATAGCAGGTTGTGACTCCTTGCACTTCACAAATGCATCCTAGTTAGCCTACTGCTTCGTTAGATAGCATTCAAATTTAGGAGTCTTCTTCGTCTTCTAATACTTTTGCCATAATGCTTTCTTTCAGTTCTTGAATAGTTCGACCATCTTCGTAAGAGTCCACTGCTTGACTTTCTTCCTCAATGCAGCTGTGTCGGCATCATCCTCACATTCTGGCAGGGTGAAATGTGTCATGAGGTCATTCCAAAGACCCTCTTTGCACCTGTCGGCGACATACTCACCCTCTTTCGCCCCTTTGGTCTTATTGCACTCTCGAACAGTGATCGGGATGCGATCCCTAACCATAACTCCGCATTGTTGTTTAAATATAGTTTTAGCCTTTTCGGGTTCCACCGGTTCACCCGGTGGTGATACCCGCGTAATTGTATAACGCGTAGATGCGTCCAACTTTTTGGCCAGGCCTCGTTTGGAATATTTTTTGCTCGATGTGGAGGCCTAAGAGAAGAAACATTCGTCAATTTATATATATATACAACTCAGTTAATGCATCTACTGATC
The DNA here is from genome assembly GCA_910589775.1 of Avena eriantha. NCBI lineage: Eukaryota > Viridiplantae > Streptophyta > Magnoliopsida > Poales > Poaceae > Avena > Avena eriantha. Next base: position 13,484,580 of record OU342742.1, on the reverse strand, counting down.
ACCAGACTTCATATATATACCTCGTCTTCGGCTTCTCCACCACCGGAGCTGTCGGCTTCTCCTTGATCATTTCGGTCGACCTCCTCTCCCTCACCGGAGGGGTTCAGATAAATCAACGGAGATTCGGGTGGATCAACGTGGGGGGTGTCGTTGATCATATCCTCGAGAATTTCTTCCTGTGCTAGGTCTCTCTGGATTGGATCCATAGTTTTCTACAAAATGCACACAATAACATTTTTCATTCAATATTGCTGCATAAAATAATACTAAACAATAATATGAACACGCAATTTGCTACAATAATACTAAACAATAGCAAAATTCTAGTGATGCCCTAACCCTAAGTCCGGGGGCCCGCGAGCACTACCACATTAACCCTAAGTTCGGGGGCCTGCGAGCACTACCACCCTAACCCTAAGTACGGGGGCCTGCGAGCACTATCACATTAACCCTAAGTCTGGGGGCCCGCGAGCACTACCACATTAACCCTAAGTCCGGTGGCCCGCGAGCACCACCACCCTAACCCTAAGTCCGGCTGCCCGCGAGCACTACCACCCTAACCCTAAGTCCGGTGGCCTGCGAGCACCACCACCCTAACCCTAAGTCCGGCTGCCCGCGAGCACTACCACCCTAACCATAAGTCCAGGGGCCCGTGACCACCACCACTCTAACCCTAAGTCCGGAGGCCCGCGACCACTACCACCCTAATATATACACTACTATTACACTAGCTACTAAATAATATTACAACTACTAAATAATGTTACAATTATACACTACTATTACACTATACTAAATAACACACAAAATTAAATAATATTACACTACAAAATAAAATTAACTATATACTACAAAAATACTATTACAACTACTAAATACTACAGAAATACTATTACTCTAATACAAAATACTACAAAAATAATATTACACTAATACAAAATACTATTACAACTAAATATTACAACTACTAAATACTACAAAAAAAAGCCAGCCAGGCGCCAGCCGGCCAGCGCGCGCGGGGGGAGCGAAGGGGAGGGGGCGGCCCGGCCTGCTCGCCTATAGTGCCGGCGCCGCCACGCCGTCGCGTAGCCGGACGGGGGAGCGAAGGGGAGGGGCGTGGGGTACCTCTGGCGGGGGCGCGCGCGACGGCTGGAGTGGCGGTGGCGGTTGGGGGCGGTGGCGGCGGCGGTTGGGGTGGCGGCGGCGGTTGGGGTGGTGGCGACCGGAGAATCGGGCAGCCTGCCGGCGTCAGGTCGTCCTTCGCGCGTGGGGGGGGGGGGGGTGCTCTGCGTGGGGAGAAGAAGGGGCGCGCGGGGAGAAGAAGGCGTGCCAAATGTATAGTGGGGGACATTTAGTCCCGGTCCGTATAACGAACCGGGACTAAAGGACGCACCTAGACTAAAGGTGCCCTCCTTTAGTCCCGGTACGTGCCACCCATCGGGACTAAAGGGTTTTCGGCTCAGCCCAACAGGCGCGCGCCAACGCCACACCTTTAGTCCCGGTGCGTGCTACGCACCAGGACTAAAGGTCCCTTTTTCAATTTTTTCACCCAGGGGCGCGCCTGTTTAAAAAAATTCAATTAGCTTATTTTTTAAACATTTGAATTTTACAGTTTTTGCGTACTTATGAATTGGAGAAAAATTTCAACATGAAAAGTTCTTAAATTTGAATAACTAATCCAAATCTATTTTCTGTTTTATAAAATAATTATTCTAACTAGTAAAACTAATAACCATTTTTTCCATTTTCAATTTAAAAATGCATTAACTATTATATTTTGCATATTTTTGAATAAGTGATCCAAATCAATTTTCTATTTTATAAAATAATTATTCTAACTAGTCAAATAATTATTCTAACTAGTCAAACTATTCAAAATAATTTTCTATTTAGGGTTTAGGGTTTTTGGTTTAGGGTTTAGGGTGTTGGTTTGGGGTTTAGGGTTTAGGGTGTTGGTTTAGGGTTTAGGTTTTAGCGTTTTTGGTTTAGGGTTTTTGGTTTAGGGTTTAGGGTTTAGGGTTCCCTCCTCTGATTTAGGGTTGAGGGTTTAGACTCAAATCTGCCGCCTCTATCCCATGGCCTCCACTCTATCGCATGGCTTTTACCATACCTCTAACCCTAGGGAGGCGGAGATGGAGTCTTTCACAGGCTAGCAGGAAAATATTTTCCGAGGCGGAACTTCCGAAGATGCCATAGGGCGTGTGCACCAAGGGCATCTTCGAGAAGTTCCGCCACGGGAGATTTCCCAACCCTTTCCTCCATCCATGGTGTTGGGGGGATGATCCCCAGGTACCCAAACCGGACAAGAAACCAGGCAATCGGATCGCGTCCGGCTGACCAGATGCAGCCGGACAGGGTAAGACAGGCCGGCTATCACCCGGTAGCCGGATCAGCAAGAGACAGCCGGCTACGGCGACGTAGCCGGACCCAATCAGTGAGACAGGACGACGTGTGTATCAGTGCACGATACGCTCTGTTCAATGACAAGACTGGCAACCACCCGGCCATACCGAAGACTTTGCGAGGGCGACGCAGGAACAGTGGCCTGTGCTGACGACGGGCTCGCACGGCGTCCACTGTGCCTACGACAGCCATACCGCTCGTACTCCGATAAGACATACCATACCGGACACTGTGGATGACTAGCCGGCTGGGGCCCGTGTGTGGGGCCCGCCAGTCGGATTGGCCAGGGAGACCGTTGCCTCTCTACCTATATAAGGAGAGGCAAGGCCTCAGTAGAAGGGGTTGGTCCCTTAGCATTTAAGGCAGTAGCTAGCACATACAACTCGAGGAGCACTTGTAGTTGGTGTATCCCACATAGTCAGATCCGGTAGGAGTAGGGGCTTTACCTCACCACGAGGTTCCTGAACCTGGGTACTTCTTGCGTCCCGCTACTCTCGCTTGTATCCAATCTCGCCTACGGACGCCGTCGATAGCTTCCCTGCTAGTCCCCACACCTGTATCTAACCTTCTTAGGTACTGTCGTTCCCAATACAACGACAGTTGCCGCCCACCGTGGGGCAAGATGGCTTCGACCGGAGTCACGTTCCGCACGGGACCCCGCACTTCAGCCGGTGAGCGTGTGGCCTCCGGGCTGGTGCTCACGCTTGGCAAGTTCGACTGCGTAATCGACAATGCCTCCTGCTTCGCCGGAACCTCCTTCCCGGCGAACGGCACCGTCCTGCTATTCGGCGATCTCCCCGTCTACGTCGCCATCATCCCGGAGAGTTTCCCTAGGGAAATCGTCTCTGTCGCGGAGCTGCCGCGCTCAGGCGGCAGTGCCTCCGCCGCATCCCGCGGCGTGGAGGTCATGATGGCCGGTTCCAGCTCCCATCCCCGCCAGCCGTGGGAGCGAGGCGCGGACGAGGTCGGAACTTCCGCTCCCCCGCAGCCTCGGAACTCGGTGGAGGATGCCATTGATCGGCTCCTGACGCCGGTTAACCTCGGGGATAACCCGGAGGAAGCGGAGGCCAACTTTGCCATGGAGAGACAGATCCTCCTCCAGGAGGCCATGGAGCTGGCGGCAGCCCGCAAGCAAGTCGAGATCACCCGGCGCGAGTACGACCGCGCGCACGGCCTTACTCAGGCTACCGTGGAGCCGAGCTGGCGCGGCCAGGTACGGCGTTGGGGCGGCGAGCTGGGCGGTAGAATGGAAAAGGACGGGGAACCGGATCCCATGCCTGCCCTCACACGGCCCACCTACAGCACGCCCATCAAGAACCTACGCGCGGCGCGAGCCGCGGTAGAGGAACTACCCAGCCTGGAGGGCGAGGAGTGGGCCCGCCACCACGCTCGCGTGGAGGAGCTCCTCCGCGTCGCGGACGAGCAGGCCGGCGCCAACCGGCAGATGCAGGAAGACCTCAGCTACTCTAGGGGGAGCAAGCTACCTGCCAACAGCAGGGGCGCGCTGCGCGACACCCAGCAGGCGTCCTCCCCTCAGCCGCCCAGGGCCCGCAGCAGGCGTCGCAGCTCTAGCAACAGGGCCAGCCGCGCCAGGAGCAGACGGTGAACATCAACCCGCCACCTCCCCCTCCGCCAGCCGGAGCGCCCAGACTAGCCGGTTCCCGTTTATCAGGCCGGGTGGGAGCGCCCAACCCGGATTGTCCGGACGCCCGCGACCGCATCGAGCTCCTCGCTCAAGCGCGCGTCACGGAGGAGGAAGATTCGACCGGCCCGGTTTGTTTCAGACCCTGCATCCGGAACGAGCCGTTTCCGGATAAATTCTCCCTGCCCAGGGACACCCCCAAGTACGACAGCAGCATGAAGCCGGAAGACTGGTTGACCGACTACGCTACGGCAGTCGGCATCGCCCACGGGAACAAGCGCACAGCCGTGCGCTACATCTCCCTCATGCTAACCGGGTCGGCAAGGATATGGCTCAATAGCCTTGCGCCCAACAGCATCAACGCCTGGCCTGACTTCGAGAAGGTGTTCGTCCGCAACTTCAACGGCACGTACAAACGTCCAGGGCGCCCGCGCGACCTGGCCTTGTGCGTCCAGGGCGACCGCGAGACCGGCCGCGAGTACCTCGCCAAGTGGACGGAGCTGCGCAATACTTGCGAGGGCATCTTGGAGAGCCAAGCCATCAGTTTCTTCATCGAAGGTTGCCGAGAGGGCACCATGCTTCGCCACCGGCTACTGTGTGACGAGCCAAAAACCATGGCGGAGCTCATGACGGTTGCGGACCAGTACGCCACGGCGGATGCTGCCATGAAGAAGCCCCTCCGAGTAAACGCGGACGGCCGTCCGACTCCCACGGAGCCGGGTCGCGACCGACCAAGCAACCCGACAAGAGAAGCCGGATCCTCCAGACGCCACGGCAACGACAACCGGTTCCATGGGGACCGCGAGGCTGGACAGCAGAAGCCTCGCTACCACGCGCGGCAGGTCAATGCTATGGAGGGTGCGCCTGACGCACCAGCTAATGAGGCAAGAAGGCAGAAGCCATGGCTCACCTTCGACCAGATGTTTAATGGCCCGTGCAAGTGGCATAGCGGTCCCTTCAAACCGGCTACGCACTGATGGGTTCGTAGCATGGAAAACAAAAAAATTCTACCGCAAGAACGAACAAAACCTAGATCTAATCTAGATAAAAGCCAAGATCTAATCTATTAGACATGAGCAACGAGATAGATAGGAACTAACCCTCGTAGATCCGAAAGCGTTAACGAGATTAGATCTCGTGGTTGATGTAGTCGATCACTTGCCGATCTCAAGATCGTGTGGACGATCCTTCCGGCATCGCGTTCCGGCAGCGCTTCCGTAGTCGGTCAAGTTGACAATCCTTCCGGCGCCGCGTTTCGGCAGCGCTTCCGCAGTCGGTCACACGTGCGGAGTCGAAGCAGACCTTCCTCTCCCCGTTCCAGCGAGCAGCGGAGGTAGTAGATCTTCTCCACGGAATCCCAGCAGCACGACGGCGTGGTGGTGGTGGTGGAGTAGAGAATTCTGCAGGGCTTCGCCTATGCCTGTGCAGAAGAAGGTGGAGGAGAGAGGCGGCAGAGATTGGGTGTTATGGGAGCAGGGGAGGAGGGGGCGCCCCTGCCCTTCTATTTAAGGAGGGGAGGGCACCTTGGGGAGGGGAGTCCTTGTAGGACTCCCCTTCCTCTATGGCCGGCGGGTTGGGGAGTGGGGGGAGGAGTCCTCCTCCCCCACGACTCCTAGTCTTGACCCACCAGGACTCCTTGATCCCTATCTTGATTTTCAAGCAAACTCCAAGATATCTTCTAGAACCTTCCGGAACATTCCGAAACCTTCTAGAATCCTCATACAAACACTCCGGAACATTTCCTAACTTATAAAATGATCCCCTATATATGAATCTTATTCTCCGGACCATTCCGGATCTCCTCGTGATGTCCTAAATCCAATCCGAGACTCCAAACAACATTCGGTCTCCAACGCACATTCCATATCTACTTAAAACAACTTCGAACCTTAAGTGTGTCACCCTACGGTTCGTGAATATGCAGACATGACAGAGACACATCTCCTATCAATAACCATCAGCGGGACCTGGAGATCCATAATGGCTCCCACATACTCAACGATGACTTCGCGATCGATTGAACCACTTACATACGAAACTAATTCCCTTTGTCTCGCGATACTATACTTATCTGAGGTTTGATCGTCGGTATCTCCATACCTAGTTCTACCTCGTTACTGATAAGTACTCTTTACTCGTTCCGTGATATGTCATCCCTTGTGACCTAGTCACATGCTTGCAAGCTAACTAGATGACATTCCACCGAGAGGGCCCAGAGCATATCTATCCGTCATATGGATGGACAAATCCCAATTTTGGTTCATGCGCTTCAACACATACTTTCAGAATACCCAATGACACATTTATAACCACCCAGTTACGAAGCGGCGTTTGATGTCATCAAAGTATCCATCCGGTGATGGTGATTAACATAACCTCATGGTCGAAGGAATAGGTTACTATGTATTTGAAAGCTTACAGCAATACGAACTTAAATGACTTGATCTTTATGCTACGCTTACTATGGGTGTGTGTCCATTACATCATTCTCCTAATGATATAACCTTGTTATTAATCACATCCAATGTCCATGATCAGGAAACCATGATCATCAATTAATCAACAAGCTAGTTCAACAAGAGGCTTACTAGGGACTATTTTATGTTTACAAAACACACATGTATTAGTGTTTCCTAATAATACAATTATAGCATGGGATGTAAACATTTATCATAAACATAAAGATATAATAATAACCATTTTATTATTGCCTCTTGGGCATATCTCCAACAGTCTCCCACTTGCACTAGAGTCAATAATCTAGTTAAAAACTTGTGCATTCAACACCTATGGCTTTCTGGTGTTGTATAGACACTATTGCTAGTGGTAAACATAATCTTCGGATCTGACACTTCTAGGTCCGTGTGTATTTGCATGTCCTTGCGTCTCTACGCATTACTCATTCTCCAATGAGATGGCATTGTATAAATTTGGTCCTTTGGTGAGACCTTTAGTTCCTTCGGCTCAAAATATGTTGATATTATTGTCACACAATATATCTTCATAGTATTAGCCCGCTAGGAACCACACCTAGTTTGATAACAAACTACTTGACGCAAATGCCCTCATTTACTGCTACAATAGTAGTCATATACTTAGCCTTTTGTTGTAGTATCTGTTACAATGTTTTAACTTTGGTACTCAACCAAATCCGTTATGGAACTTCCTTTCCATTACATTGTGCCACCCATAGTTTAAATTGAGATAAATTTAATTTGTATCTTGTGACAAAACTAGTATCAATGTAACACTTTACAATGAACTACCTTTAACTATTTGTCACTTATACATGATATATTCTTAGTTCTTCCAAAGCTCATAAGAATATCTTTACTATTGTCCAATGATCATCTTATGAATCATTCTGGTATATGCTCATAACATTTAGAGCATAGGACATATCTGGATGTGTACATATCAAAGAATGATTGATCAAAATATTCTTGTGATTTCACCAAGTGTCAAAACACTTGAATCTCGTGTCAACACACTTGAATCTTGATTCAGTACTTTCCGTGCGTCAAGAACCTTTCTTGTTGTTCCCATATTGAAATCATTCAACATCTTATCTATGTACATTTGGCAAAACCATATTAGCGCCTCAATCTATCCATATAGACATTGATGCCAAATTCTTGGGTTATGCCTAAGTCTTTCATCAAAATGAAATTCTTAACCTGTGTCAATACAAGATACATCATTTCCAATCAACAATATGTCCTCTACATAATGTATTAGAAATATGTCTCAGCGCTCCCTCTTAATTTCTTGCAAATGCAAGCATCTTCATCATTTCCGATGAATTTAAACTCTTTTAACAGTTTCATCATAGTGAAGATTCCAACTCCGTTATGCTTACTTCAACCATTGAAGTTTTGCATACTCTTTTAGCATCCTTTGAATTAACAAAACCCTTTGGATCGTGTCATTTACACATCCTAGGTAACCATTCTATTAGAAGAACTTGTTTTGTTTGTTCAACTACCATATACCAAAATATATGTAGTGGTTGCTACATTAATCCGTCCAGACTAAATATCGCTATGAAAGATCAAATCTTATCATAGTCAATTCCTTGAACATTGTCGTAAACTCTTTTCGACATGTCGACTATTTCATAGATTTGAAACATCCATGTCTATTTCTTTATAGATCCAAACACGACCGATAGGCTTCACGCCTTTCCGGAGGGTCTTCTAAGTTCAGAAACTTGATTTCTCGTGTATGGATACTATCACGGATTCTATGACTTCTAGTCATTTTATGGAGTCAGGGCCCATCATCGCTTCTTTGCATGTAGTCGGTTCATCATTGTCAAAACAATAACGACTTGCTTATCAAATCTTACTATTTGATTCTTACCGACCCACATGGTTCTATAGGAACTCTAATTTCCGAGATCACACCTTTTGTAATCACGAGAGCCATGAGCATTGTGGCCGCCACCGGGACACTTTCCGGTGCTGCGCTACTTAGCACATATAGCTAAGGTTCAACAACCTTATCAAAGTTCTATTGTCCTCCCACTTAACTTTTCACGAAAAATTCCTTCTCAAGAAACTTGACGTTCCAAGTAACAAACTATTTTGTCCTCAGTGTTATGGATAAATTCCCAACAAATTCTTTGGGATAACCTACAAAGACGTGCTTATCCGACTTTGGTTGTAAACATTTTACTTATGCATAACATACCAAAATTTAAGAAAAGACAATTCGGGTTTTATCCCAAACCATGACTTATATGGTGTCATTTCAACGGATCACGATGGAGCTTTTTTCAGTGTAAAAGCGTTAGTCACTAAAGCTTTAATCTTTAAAAACATAATGGCAGTTTTATAAATGACACCCTTGATCTTACCATCTCAAACATGGTTTGATTTTATCTCTCGAATATGCCATACTCCTATGGTTTATCGGGAAACACAAATCATAGAACAATTCCTCAAGTCTTAGGTGTTTTTGCTAAACATGTAACTCAAATATCTTCCTTTATGATCGAATCATAAACTCTTTATTTTCTTGTTACAATGATTTTCAACTTCATCTTGAAAGTCTTTGAACAATTTTCAAATCTTTCATACTTCCTCCTTATTAAGTAAATATACAGATATATTCACTCAAATTTTCGGAGAAAGCATATGAAGCAAAAAGATCCATCACATATGGCTACACATAATGGACTATGCACATCAGCATGCACAATTTCCAATAAGCTAGTCATCCGTTCCTTTCTGGCCTATGGACGGAGTTTCAATTATCTCGAGGAAAGTCTCACATGCGTCAATTGATCAAAATCAAAGACTCCAAAATTCCATCAACATGGAGTTTCTTCATGTTTTCTTTCAAATATAATTTAAACAACGATGTCACTTCATAAGTGATCTTTCAATCATTTGTCTTGCGACATTTTAGCAACAGTGTTTATGGATGTGATTTCTCCCACAAGACTTGTAAAAGTTCATCCATCCTTTATGGAATACGGTTATTATTTGAAAAACCATTGTTCTCGTAGTACCAGAACAAAATAACAATTATTAAAACAAATCTTGAAGGCTATGTTTGATGACAACGAAAAACACAATAACATTTTATTTGTTTTCGATGAACATCATCACTCATTCTCTTGCTAGTTACTTAGGCCACTGTATTTCATGAATTGCGTTGTCCTGTATGACACTTCATACCAACCAATTCGGTATCCAATACCTAAGAACCACATTGTTTAACAAGCAAGGAATACAACCATAACATGTATATCTTCTATATGCCTAAGTTGGACATCTCTAACCTTTTATTTTCTGCCAAATATTTAATAGATTTTCTTTCAGCAATTCCTTTTCTTTTAAAAGAATCTATCAACATGAATAGTGGTGTCATTCATATGACACATAGTACAAAGCGTATATAGTCAACTACTAATACCTTTGGACTTGCACTTTGAGGTGGATCACCATCATCAAATGTTTGGTGTTCTTTCAAAAATCCATTCTTTAGTAATCTTTCAGTGTAGTAAACATTTGACTTACATCTTCTATTCATCCTTATCATGACAACTTTCATGATCAAGCTGCTATAGCTTATAAAGGTGAATTACGAGTATAATGATTTTTTTTCAAAACCTTTTGGAGGATTAGGACGACTAGCGTCTCCAACCTTCACAAATTCTCATCAAATATGAGGACGTATACTCTATCATGTTGTAACCAACACATTGTTTTAGATATCGCAATACCTTTCACATATGATGGTTTCTGAAACATTGCTTTTAGCTCCTAGATAAACTTGATATTAAAAACAATCTTTTGAGTATCAAGAATCATGGAGGCAAACATGATACATCAGATACTAACACTGGAATTGTTACTCTTGATTTAATACTACTTATTAAACTTCACAGAGTAAACGGAGTTTGCTGAAAGTTTGCAATAGGACTTATAAACCTTAAATTGACATTCAAAACAATACGATACCAGTTCGTAAAGTAAATATCCAGATTTTCTATAGTTCCACTATCTCAACTATAACTAAGCGTAAGGTGGTGAACGGATGCCAATGACTACAACAAACTATGCAAATTCACTTTGATTGTGTTTATGATAAATTGAGTTTGACTAATCCAAATTACAAATGAACTCCCACTCAAAACAACATCCCTCGAGTTGTTTTAGTGATTACACGAACCAAATCCACTACACCAAGTCCGATCATCACGTGATATGATGTAGCTTTAAAGGCGAACAATCAATATGTTCATCATATCATCCATATGACTCATGCTTTACCTTTCGGTATTCCGTGTTCCGAGACCATGTCTGTACATGCTAGGCTCGTCAAGGTTAACCTTTAGTTTCCGCATGTGCAAATCTGGCTTGCACCCGTTGTATGCACACGTAGAGTCTATCACACCCGATCATCACGAGATGCTTCGAAACAACGAGTCTTAGAAACGGTGCCAACTAAGGACGAACACTTTATTACTTGATATTTAGTGAGAGGGATCATCTTATAATGCTACCGTCGCGATCTAAGCAATACAAGATGCATTAAGGATTAACATCATAGGCAATTCATAATATGTGATATGATATGGCCTTTCTTCTTGTGCCTTTGATCTCCATCTCCAAAGCATGGACATGATCTCCATCATCACCGGCGTGGCGTCAAGGTCCGGGGCGCCGCTTCATGGTTGTCCATCGTCACTAGTAACTATTACAACTACTTGGAACAAAGCTATTACAAGATGAATAGACACGCAGGTCTTAAACAAAATTGAAGACAACCATTAGGGTCCTGCCGGTTGCCATATTACAACAAGGATCATTGCATACATCAAATACAATCATAATCACATGATGGCCATATCACATCACAAAACCCCTGCAAAAACAAGTTAGACGCCTCTAATTTTCTTTGCATATTTTACGTGGTTTGGGGCTTTCGCATAAGACCGATCTTACCTACGAACAAGAACCACAACGTTGATACAAGTGTTGTCAGATGCTCATTGTAAATTGAATCTTAACTATGGTGGGAGAGACAGTCACCCGCAAAGCCACTTGTGCAAAGCAAGTTGCACGTCAAGCGTGGAGCAAGTCTCATGTGCGATGACATGTAATGTTAGCCCGAGCCGCTTCATCCCACCATGCCGCAAGATGCAAAGTACACGCTAAGACACCGACAACAAAAGCATCAACGCCCACAAAAACATTGTGTTCTACTCGTGCAACAGATCTACGCATAGATACGGCTCTGATACCACTGATGGGTTCGTAGCATGGAAAACAAAAAAATTTACCGCAAGAACGAACAAAACCTAGATCTAATCTAGATAAAAGCCAAGATCTAATCTATTAGACATGAGCAACGAGATAGATAGGAACTAACCCTCGTAGATCCGAAAGCGTTAACGAAATTAGATCTCGTGGTTGATGTAGTCGATCACTTGCCAATCTCAAGATCGTGTGGACGATCCTTCCGGCGTCGCGTTCCGGCAGCGCTTCCGTAGTCAGTCAAGTTGACGATCCTTCCGGCGCCGCGTTTCGGCAGCGCTTCCGCAGTCGGTCACACGTGCGGAGTCGAAGCAGACCTTCCTCTCCCCGTTCCAGCGAGCAACGGAGGTAGTAGATCTTCTCCACGGAATCCCAGCAGCACGACGGCGTGGTGGTGGTGGTGGAGTAGAAAATTCTGCAGGGCTTCGCCTATGCCTGTGCAGAAGAAGGTGGAGGAGAGAGGCGGCAGAGATTGGGTGTTATGGGAGCAGGGGAGGAGGGGGCGCCCCTGCCCTTCTATTTAAGGAGGGGAGGGCACCTTGTGGAGGGGAGTCCTTGTAGGACTCCCCTTCCTCTATGGCCGGCGGGTTGGGGAGTGGGGGGAGGAGTCCTCCTCCCCCACGACTCCTAGTCTTGACCCACCAGGACTCCTTGATCCCTATCTTGATTTTCAAGCAAACTCCAAGATATCTTCTAGAACCTTCCGGAACATTCCGAAACCTTCTAGAATCCTCATACAAACACTCCGGAACATTTACTAACTTATAAAATGATCCCCTATATATGAATCTTATTCTCCGGACCATTCCGGATCTCCTCGTGATGTCCTGAATCCAATCCGAGACTCTGAACAACATTCGGTCTCCAACGCACATTCCATATCTACTTAATACAACTTCGAACCTTAAGTGTGTCACCCTACGGTTCGTGAATATGCAGACATGACAGAGACACATCTCCTATCAATAACCATCAGCGGGACCTGGAGATCCATAATGGCTCCCACATACTCAACGATGACTTCGCGATCGATTGAACCACTTACATACAAAACTAATTCCCTTTGTCTCGCGATACTATACTTATCCGAGGTTTGATCGTCGGTATCTCCATACCTAGTTCTACCTCGTTACTGATAAGTACTCTTTACTCGTTCTGTGATATGTCATCCCTTGTGACCTAGTCACATGCTTGCAAGCTAACTAGATGACATTCCACCGAGAGGGCCCAGAGCATATCTATCCGTCATATGGATGGACAAATCCCAATTTTGGTTCATGCGCTTCAACACATACTTTCAGAATACCCAATGACACCTTTATAACCACCCAGTTACGAAGCGGTGTTTGATGTCATCAAAGTATCCATCCGGTGATGGTGATTAACATAACCTCATGGTCGAAGGAATAGGTTACTATGTATTTGAAAGCTTACAGCAATACGAACTTAAATGACTTGATCTTTATGCTACGCTTACTATGGGTGTGTGTCCATTACATCATTCTCCTAATGATATAACCTTGTTATTAATCACATCCAATGTCCATGATCAGGAAACCATGATCATCAATTAATCAACAAGCTAGTTCAACAAGAGGCTTACTAGGGACTCTTTTATGTTTACAAAACACACATGTATTAGTGTTTCCTAATAATACAATTATAGCATGGGATGTAAACATTTATCATAAACATAAAGATATAATAATAACCATTTTATTATTGCCTCTTGGGCATATCTCCAACACGCACACCACCCGGAACTGCAGCTGGACCCGCCAGCTAAAGGACCAGGGCAACCAGCCTCGTCTCCCGCCTCCCCCACCGGGTGGACCTCCACCATCGGCTAGGGGAGCCGGTAATGATGGTAACAGCGGCAACGGTGGCAACAACAACAACGGCTACCCCCAGCCGCACGCCGCCTACCACATCTTCGAGACGGAGCAGGGCGACAAGCATAGCCGCAGGCGACGCTCCAAGGAGGTCAATGCCATTGTCTCTCCGGTCCCCCAATACCTGAACTGGTCGGAAACCCCCATCACCTGGAGCCAAGCGGATCAGCCTGAGCATCTGCCGACTCCTGGGGGCTAGGCCATGGTGCTCGAGCCTCTCATCGTCTCCAACGCGTGCACCTGCCGATTCTCGCGCGTCCTCATCGACGGAGGCAGCAACCTCAACCTCCTCTACCAGTCCTCGCGGGAGAAGCTGGGCATTCGCGAAAGCGACCTGCGCCCGACTACCACGACGTTTCACGGCGTACTGCCGGGGCCAGCCTACGCCCCGCTGGGGAAAATCCAGCTAGACGTCATCTTCGGGACCGAGGAGCACTTCCGCCGTGAACAAATATGGTTCGAGGTGGTAAATCTAACGAGCTCCTACCATGCTCTCCTCGGGCGCCCCGCCCTCGCCAAGGTCATGGCCATCCCCCACTACGCATACCTCAAGACGAAGATGCCGGGACCCCACGACATGATCACCGTCGCCGGCTACTTCAGGCGGTCGATGGAGTGCGCCTCAGCTGGTTCGAAACTGGCAGAGGCCCTCATCATAGCCGAAGAAAAACGTGTGATCATGCGCAATGTGGCTATGGCCCAGCAGGACATTCCGGCTAGCAGCAAACCGGCTGGAGAAGGAGCTTTCCAGCCGGCAAAGGAGACAAAGAGAATCCTGCTCGACCCCTCCGATCCGACTAAGTTCGTCACCATTGGTGCCGGCTTGGACAACAAATAGGAAGGCGCGCTCATCGACTTCCTTCGTGAGAATCGGGACATCTTCGCATGGTCCCCCAAGGGCATGCCGGGTGTGCCGAGGGAGTTCCCCGAGCACTCACTTCATGTGGGTCCGGATGCCAAGCCGGTCAAGCAACCCCTGCGCCGGTTCGCAAAGGAGAAGAGAAAGATAATCGGTGACGAGATCACTCGGCTCCTTGCAGCCGGGTTCATCATGGAAGTGTACCACCCGGACTGGTTGGCGAACCCAGTCTTGGTGCTGAAGAAGAACAAGACCTGGCGCATGTGTATCAACTACACCAGCCTGAACAAGGCGTGCCCGAAAGACCCTTTCGCCTTGCCCCGTATCGATCAAGTCATCGATTCCACGGCCGGCTGTGATTTGTTGTCTTTTCTAGATTGCTATTCCGGGTACAATCAGATCCGGCTGATCAGATTAAGACATCATTTATCACCCCCTACGGGGCTTTCTGCTATGTAACCATGCCTTTCGGCCTAAAGAACGCAGGCGCCACCTATCAGCGATGTATGCAGAAATGCTTGCACTCGCAGATAGGCCGAAACGTGCACGCTTACGTGGATGACATGGTCATCAAGACCAAGGAGAAGCGCACCCTCCTCGAGGATCTGGGAGAGACATTTGGAAACCTCCGCCAGTACCAGATGAAGCTGAACCCAGAGAAGTGCGTCTTCAGAGTACCGTCCGACCAGCTACTCGGTTTCCTCATATCACAATGAGGTATCGAGGCGAATCCGGAGAAGATCGCGGCCATCGAGAGGATGCAGCCGCCTAGGAACCTGCTTGGGGTCCAAAAGTTCACCGGATGCCTAGCTTCCCTCAGTCGCTTCATCAGCCGGCTGGGGGAGAAGGCACTCCCGTTGTACCAGCGGATGAAGAAGACGGACAAGTTCTCTTGGACTTTGCCGACACCGCGTTTCATGACCTCAAGCGCATGCTATCCACAACACCGGTCCTAGCCACGCCGGCTAGCAAGGATCCGATGTTGCTCTATATAGCAGCCATCAGCCGGGTTGTCAGCGTCGTCCTGGTGGTGGAGCGCCCCGAGGAAGGCAAGGCTCAGCCGGTTCAGAGACCCGTCTACTACCTCAGCGAAGTTCTCTCCCTCTCCAAGCAGAACTACCCCCACTACCAAAACATGTGCTACGGTGTGTACCTGGCATGCAAGAAGCTCAAGCACTACTTCCAGGAGCACCCGATTAAGGTCGTGTGCACTGCACCCCTTTCGGAAATCATCGGCAAAAAGGACGCCACCGGCCGAGTCGCCAAGTGGGCCATCGAGCTCGCCGCCTACTCCATCTAGTACGAGCCCCGACTCACGATCAAGTCACAGGCGTTGGCGGACTTCCTCGTCGACTGGGCCGAGACCCAGTATCTCCCACCGGTTCCGGATTCGGACCACTGGTGGATGCACTTCGATGGGTCGAAGATGCTCGGGGGCTTGGGAGCCGGCATCGTGCTCACCTCGCCCAAAGGAGACGGGCTAGAGTACGTGCTGCAGATCCACTTCAAGGCCTCCAACAACGTAACCGAATACGAGGCACTAGCGCACGGGCTCCGGCTGGCCAAGGATATCGGTGTCAACCGGATCCTATGCTTCGGTGATTCGGACTTGGTGGTGCAGCAGGCGTCTGGAGAATGGGACGCCAGAGATGCAAACATGTGATGGGTTCCTAGCATGGAAAACAAAAAAATTCTACCGCGAGAACGAACAAAACCCAGATCTAATCTAGATAAAAGCCAAGATCTAATCTATTAGACATGAGCAACGAGATAGATAGGAACTAACCCTTGTAGATCCGAAAGCGTTAACGAGATTAGATCTCGTGGTTGATGTAGCCGATCACTTGCCGATCTCAAGATCGTGTGGACGATCCTTCCGACGTCGCGTTCCGGCAGCGCTTCCGCAGTCGGTCAAGTGGACGATCCTTCCGGCGCCGCGTTTTGGCAGCGCTTCCGCAGTCGGTCACACGTGCTGAGTCGAAGCAGACCTTCCTCTCCCCGTTCCAGCGAGCAGCGGAGGTAGTAGATCTTCTCCACGGAATCCCAGCAGCACGACGGCGTGGTGGTGGTGGTGGAGTAGAGAATTCTGCAGGGCTTCGCCTATGCCTGTGTAGAAGAAAGGTGGAGGAGAGAGGCGGCAGAGATTGGAGTTATGAGAGCGTGGCAAGAGGGGGCGCCCCTGCCCTTCTATTTAAGGGGGGTGAGGCGCCATGGGAGGGGGAGTCCTTGTAGGACTCCCCTTCCTCTAGGCCGGCGGATTGGGAGTGGGGGGAGGAGTCCTCCTCCCCCACGACTCCTAGTCTTGACCTACCAGGACTCCTTGATCCCTTCCTTGGTTTTCAAGCAAACTCCAAGAAACCTTCCAGAACCTTCCGGAACATTCCGAAACCTTCTAGAACCCTCATACAAATACTCCGGAACATTTCCTAACTCAGAAAATGATCCCCAATATATGAATCTTATTCTCCGGACCATTCCGGATCTCCTCGTGATGTCCCGGATCCATTCCGAGACTCCGAACAACATTCGGTCTCCAACGCACATTCCATATCTACTTAAAACAACTTCGAACCTTAAGTGTGTCACCCTACGGTTCGTGAATATGTAGACATGACAGAGACACATCTCCTATCAATAACCATCAGCGGGACCTGGAGATCCATAATGGCTCCCACATACTCAACGATAACTTCGTGATCGATTGAACCATTTACATACGAAACCAATTCCTTTTGTCACGCGATACTATACTTATCCGAGGTTTGATCGTCAGCATCTCCATACCTAGTTCTACCTTGTTACTGATAAGTACTCTTTACTCGTTCCGTGATATGTCATCCCTTGTGACCCAGTCACATGCTTGCAAGCTAACTAGATGACATTCCACCGAGAGGGCCCAGAGCATATCTATCCGTCATATGGATGGACAAATCCCAATCTTGGTCCATGCGCTTCAACACATACTTTCAGAATACCCAATGACACCTTTATGACCACCCCGTTACGAAGCGGTGTTTGATGTCATCAAAGTATCCATCCGGTGATGGTGATTAACATAACCTCATGGTCGAAGGATTAGGTTACTATGTATTTTACAGCTTATAGCAAACGAACTTAATGACTTGATCTTATGCTATGGTTACTACGGGTGTGTGTCCATCACATCATTCTCCTAATGATATAACCTTGTTATTAATCACATCCTAATGTCCATGATCAGGAAACCATGATCATCAATTAATCAACAAGCTAGTTCAACAAGAGGCTTACTAGGGACTCTTTTATGTTTACAAAACACACATGTATTAGTGTTTCCTAATAATACAATTATAGCATGGGATGTAAACATTTATCATAAACATAAAGATATAATAATAACCACTTTTATTATTGCCTCTTGGGCATATCTGCAACAGTCTCCCACTATTGGAGATACTCTTTTAGCATCATTTGAATTAACAAAACCCTTTGGATCGTGTCATGTACACGTCCTAGGTAACCATTCTATTAGAAGAACTTGTTTTGTTTGTTCAACTACCATATACCAAAATATATGTAGTGGTTGCTACATTAATCCGTCCAGACTAAATATCGCTATGAAAGATCAAATCTTATCATAGTCAATTCCTTGAACATTGTCGTAAACTATTTCCGACATGTCGACTATTTCATAGATTTGAAACATCCATGTCTATTTCTTTATAGATCCAAACACGACCGATAGGCTTCACGCCTTTCCGGAGGGTCTTCAAAGTTCAGAAACTTGATTTCTCGTGTATGGATGCTATCACGGATTCCATGACTTCTAGTCATTTTATGGAGTCAGGGCCCATCATCGCTTCTTTGCATGTAGTCGGTTCATCATTGTCAAAACAATAATGACTTGCTTATCAAATCTTACTATTTGATTCTTACCGACCCACACGGTTCTATAGGAACTCTAATCTCCGAGATCACACCTTTTGTAATCACGAGAGCCATGAGCATTGTGGCTGCCACCGGGACACTTTCCGACGCTGCGCTACTTAGCACATATATCTAAGGTTCAACAACCTTATCAAAGTTCTATTGTCCTCCCACTTAAATTTTCACGAAAAATTCCTTCTCAAGAAACTTGATGTTCCAAATAACAAACTCTTTTGTCCTCAGTGTTATGGAGAAATTCCCAACAAATTCTTTGGGAACCTACAAAGACGTGCTTATCCGACTTTGGTTGTAAACATTTTACTTATGCATAACATACCAAAATTTAAGAAAAGACAATTCGAGTTTTATCCCAAACCATAACTCATATGGTGTCATTTCAACGGATCATGATGGTGCTCTTTTCAGTGTAAAAGCGGTAGTCTCTAAAGCTTCAATCTTTAAAACATAATGGCAGTTTTATAAATGACACCCTTGATCTTACCATGTCAAACAAGGTTTCATTACATATCTTGAACACTCCATACTCCTATGGTGTTTTGGGAAATGCAAATCCATGGAACGATTCCTCAAATCTTAGGTGTTTTGCTAATCTTGTAACTCAAACATCTTTCTTTATGATCCAATCATAAACTCTTTTATTTTCTTGTTATAATGATTTTCCACTTCATCTTGAAAGTCTTTGAACATTTTTCAAATGTTTCATACTTCTTCCTTATTGAGTAAGTATATACATATACTCACTCAAATCTTCAGAGAAAGCATATGAAGTTGAAATCCATCGCCCACGACTACACATAATGGACTATATACATCAATATGTACAGATTCCAATCAGTTGGTCGTCCGTTCCTCTTTTGGCCTACGAACGGAGTTTTTAATTATCTCCAGGAAAGTATCACAAGCGTCATTTGATCCAAATCAAAGACTCCAAAAATCCATCAACATGGAGTTTCTTCATGTATCCCTTTCAATATAATTTAAACGGCGATGTCACTTTGCAAGTGATCTTTCAATCATTTGTCTTGCGACATTTTTGCATTGGTTTTATGGTCGTTATTTCTCCAACCAGACTTGTATATCATCCATCTATTATGAAATACGGTAATTATTTGAACAACCTTTTGTCGTCATAATACCTGATCAAAATATAAATTATTGAAACAAATCTTGAAGGCAAGCTTTGATGTTAACGAGCAACACAACAACCCTTTGTTTGTTTTCGATGAACATCATCACATATTCTCTTGCTAGTTACTTAGACCATTGCAGTTCATGAATTGTGTTGTCCTGTATGACATTTCATACCAACCAATTGGGTATCCAATACTGGAGAACCACATTGTTTAACAGACAAGGAATACAACCATAACATGTATATCTTCTATATGCCTAAGTTGGACATCTCCAACCTTTTATTTTCTGCCAAATATTTTATAGATTCTCTTTCAGAAATTCCTTTTCTTTTAAAAGAATCTATCAACATCAATAGTGGTGTCATCAACATGACACATGGTACAAAGCGTATATAGTCAACTACTAATACCTTTAGACTTGCACTTTGAGGTGGATCACCATCATCAAATGTTTGGTGTTCTTTCAAAAATCCATTCTTTAGTAATCTTTTAGTGTAGTAAACATTTTACTTACATCTTCTATTCATCCTTATTATGACAACTTTCATGATCAAGCTGCTATAGCTTATAAAGGTGAATTGCGAGTATAATGTTTCTTTTTCAAAACCTTTTGGAGGATTAGGACGACTAGCGTCTCCAACCTTCACAAATTCTCATCAAATATGAGGACGTATACTCTATCATGTTGTAACCAACACATTGTTTTAGATATCGCAATACCTTTCACATATGATGCTTTCTGAAACATTGCTTTCAGCTCTTAGATAAACTTGATATTAAAAAACAATCTTTTGAGTATCAAGAATCATGGAGGCAAACATGATACATTAGATACTAACACTGGAATTGTTACTCTTGATTTAATACTATTTATTAAACTTCACAGAGTAAACGGAGTTTGCTGAAAGTTTGCAATAAGACTTTTAAACTTTAAATTGACACTCAAAACAATACGATACCAGTTCGTAAAGCAAATATCCAGAATTTCTATAGTTCCACTATCTCAACTATAACTAAGCGTAAGGTGGTGAACGGATGCCAATGACTACAACAAACTATGCAAATTCACTTTGATTGTGTTTATGATAAATTGAGTTTGACTAATCCAAATTACAAATGAACTCCCACTCAAAACAACATCCCTCGAGTTGTTTTAGTGATTACACGAACCAAATCCACTACACCAAGTCCGATCATCACGTGATATGATGTAGCTTTAAAGGCGAACAATCAATATGTTCATCATATCATCCATATGACTCATGCTTTACCTTTCGGTATTCCGTGTTCCGAGACCATGTCTGTACATGCTAGGCTCGTCAAGGTTAACCTTTAGTTTCCGCATGTGCAAATCTGGCTTGCACCCGTTGTATGCACACGTAGAGTCTATCACACCCGATCATCACGAGATGCTTCGAAACAACGAGTCTTAGCAACGGTGCCAACTAAGGACGAACACTTTATTACTTGATATTTAGTGAGAGGGATCATCTTATAATGCTACCGTCGCGATCTAAGCAATACAAGATGCATAATGGATTAACATCATAGGCAATTCATAATATGTGATATGATATGGCATTTCTTCTTGTGCCTTTGATCTCCATCTCCAAAGCATGGACATGATCTCCATCATCACCGGCGTGGCGTCAAGGTCTGTGGCGCCACTTCATGGTTGTCCATCATCACTAGCAACTATTACAACTACTTGGAATAAAGCTATTACAAGATGAATAGACACGAGGTCTTAACAGAATTAAAAGACAACGATTAGGCACCTGCCGGTTGCCATATTACAACAAGGATCATTGCATACATCAAATATAATCATAATCACATGATGGCCATATCACATCACAAAACCCCTGCAAAAACAAGTTAGACGCCTCTAATTTTCTTTGCATGTTTTACATGGTTTGGGGCTTTTGCATAAGACCGATCTTACCTACAAACAAGGACCACAACGTTGATACAAGTGTTGTCAAGATGCTCATTGTAAATTGAATCTGAACTATGGTGGGAGAGACAGACACCCGCAAAGCCACTTGTGCAAAGCAAGTTTCACGTCAAGCGTGGAGCAAGTCTCATGTACGATGGCATGTAATGTTAGCCCGAGCCGCTTCATCCCACCATGCCGCAAGATGAAAAGTACACGCTAAGACACCGACAACAAAAGCATCAACGCCCACAAAAACATTGTGTTCTACTCGTGCAACAGATCTACGCATAGATACGGCTCTGATACCACTGATGGGTTCGTAGCATGGAAAACAAAAAAATTCTACCACGAGAAAGAACAAAACCCAGATCTAATCTAGATAAAAGCCAAGATCTAATCTATTAGACATGAGAAACGAGATAGATAGGAACTAACCCTTGTAGATCCGAAAGCGTTAACGAGATTAGATCTCGTGGTTGATGTAGTCGATCACTTGCCGATCTCAAGATCGTGTGGATGATCCTTCCGGCGTCGCGTTCCGGCAGCGCTTCCGCAGTCGGTCAAGTGGACGATCCTTCCGGCGCCGGGTTTTGGGAGCGCTTCCGCAGTCGGTCACACGTGCTGAGTCGAAGCAGACCTTCCTCTCCCCGTTTCAGCGAGCAGCGGAGGTAGTAGATCTTCTCCACGGAATCCCAGCAGCACGACAGCGTGGTGGTGGTGGTGGAGTAGAGAATTCTGCAGGGCTTCGCCTATGCCTGTGCAGAAGAAAGGTGGAGGAGAGAGGCGGCAGAGATTGGAGTTATGAGAGCGTGGTAAGAAGGGGCGCTCCTACCCTTCTATTTAAGGGGGGTGAGGCGCCATGGGAGGGGGAGTCCTTTTAGGACTCCCCTTCCTCTAGGCCGGCGGATTGGGAGTGGGGGGAGGAGTCCTCCTCCCCCACGACTCCTAGTCTTGACCCACCAGGACTCCTTGATCCCTTCCTTGGTTTTCAAGCAAACTCCAAGAAACCTTCCGGAACATTCCGAAACCTTCTAGAATCCTCATACAAATACTCCGGAACATTTCCTAACTCAGAAAATGATCCCCAATATATGAATCTTATTCTCCGGACCATTCCGGATCTCCTCGTGATGTCCCGGATCCATTCCGAGACTCCGAACAACATTCGGTCTCCAACGCACATTCCATATCTACTTAAAACAACTTCGAACCTTAAGTGTGTCACCCTACGGTTCGTGAATATGTAGACATGACAGAGACACATCTCCTATCAATAACCATCAGCGGGACCTGGAGATCCATAATGGCTCCCACATACTCAACGATAACTTCGTGATCGATCGAACCATTTACATACGAAACCAATTCCTTTTGTCACGCGATACTATACTTATTCGAGGTTTGATCGTCAGCATCTCCATACCTAGTTCTACCTCGTTACTGATAAGTACTCTTTACTCGTTCCGTGATATGTCATCCCTTGTGACCCAGTCACATGCTTGCAAGCTAACTAGATGACATTCCACCGAGAGGGCCCAGAGCATATCTATCCGTCATATGGATGGACAAATCCCAATCTTGGTCCATGCGCTTCAACACATACTTTTAGAATACCCAATGACACCTTTATGACCACCCAGTTACGAAGCGGTGTTTGATGTCATCAAAGTATCCATCCGGTGATGGTGATTAACATAACCTCA
This sequence comes from Avena eriantha, assembly GCA_910589775.1. Taxonomy (NCBI): domain Eukaryota; kingdom Viridiplantae; phylum Streptophyta; class Magnoliopsida; order Poales; family Poaceae; genus Avena; species Avena eriantha. Next base: position 13,461,313 of record OU342742.1, on the reverse strand, counting down.
TGGTCGAAGGATTAGGTTACTATGTATTTTACAGCTTATAGCAAACGAACTTAATGACTTGATCTTATGCTATGGTTACTACGGGTGTGTCCATCACATCATTCTCCTAATGATATAACCTTGTTATTAATCACATCCTAATGTCCATGATCAGGAAACCATGATCATCAATTAATCAACAAGCTAGTTCAACAAGAGGCTTACTAGGGACTCTTTTATGTTTACAAAACACACATGTATTAGTGTTTCCTAATAATACAATTATAGCATGGGATGTAAACATTTATCATAAACATAAAGATATAATAATAACCACTTTGCAGTTTGGGGCCTCGACATGGTCGGTCCTTTAAAGCGAGCACGCGCGGGCATGACCCACCTACTGGTAGCAGTGGACAAGTTCACAAAGTGGATCGAGGCCAAGCCTATCCGGAAGCTGGATGGAGCGACAGTTGTTACCTTCTTCACCGACATCATCAACCGCTTCGGCTACCCGAACAGCATCATCACCGACAACGGCACAAACTTCGCCAAGGGGGCCTTCGCCCGGTTTTGCAGCAACAAGGGCATCCGACTGGACCTTGCCTCGTCGCGCACCCGCAATCCAACGGGCAAGTCGAAAGAGCAAACGGCTTGGTGCTAGCCGGCATCAAGCCATGCCTCATCGAGCCGTTAGAGTGGTCACCCGGATGTTGGATCGAAGAACCTCCGGCTGCGTTGTGGAGCCTCCGCACCACGCCGAATAGGTCAACCGGCTACATGCCATTCTTCTTGGTCTACGGATCGGAAGCCGTCCTCTTCGCCGACATCGAGTTCGACTCCCCTCGCAAGCTCCTATACGACGAAAAAGCCAACAGGGAGGCGTGGGAGGACGGAGTGGACCTCCTGGAGGAGGCCCGCGAGCTGGCCCTGTCCAGATCAGCCCTGTACCAGCAGCGACTACGTCGCTACCATTCAAGCCGGATCCGCCCAGTCGCATTCCGCGAGGGCGACCTGGTTCTCCGGCTGGTGCAAGACACGAAGGGCATGCACAAGCTATCACCATCCTGGGAGGGCCCCTTCATCATCAGTCGGGCGCTGCCCAACGACTCCTACTACCTTATCGACGCGCAGCAGCCGCGCAAGAACAAGATGGACAAATCAGACGAGGAGACCGAGCGTCCCTGGAACGCGGCCCTGCTGCGCCCGTTTTACACCTAGTCGCCAGGCAGTGTATGTATCCCGAAAACCCCATGAATGAAAATGCGGACCCCCACGAGAATCTCGGGGGCTCCTTACTAGAATTATGTGTGCACCTGTTTTTCGGTTCAAATTTTTCGGCTCCGGCAACCCCTACCCGGGGGCTCGCTAGCTGGCCCGGCCTGCTAAGTCAACAAACCGGCTGAGTAGTGTGTGACGATGTCAGAGGCCCACTCTTCCTCTCAGCTACAGACCGCAACCCGGCTGTCCGGCTAGCAAGAGCAAAAGCCCGAGGCATCCCACACGAAAAACGAGGAGGAGACACAGCAGACCGGGCGTCCTGGCCCTGCGACTGATTCGAACCAATCCAACTGCTAAGCCATTAGTACCATGTGCAATGTACTGTCAGCTCCCTTCAATTCCGGCTGCAGACCGCAACCCGGCTACCCGGCAAGGACGTAGCGAAAACAGCAGAGCACACGGGAAAGCGACTAAGTGTCTAGAAAGGGACAAGCCAGTATTCGAAAAAACAAGCCGTTTTCTGGCTACAATTTGACAGACTAACCTACTAACCTATGTGGACATGTGTGTATGCGTATGTACATTCTTGTCCGACTACCCGAGTCGGAATTCAAGAGAAGGAAAGAAGATTCGAAGTCCTTGCCTTCATCAAGCACTCCGAATCTCGGGGGCTACACCCACTGGGTGCGCTCGCGCGCCCCCAGCGGAGCATGGTAGTCCCTGACCGGCTAAGGGAGTTTAGCCGGCCGATTCGGAGCCCAGGTGAGGGCAAGGGAAGGAGCAAGGAAAAATAAGGAAGATCCGAAGCACCTGGCTACGCCAGCTACTCCGAATCTCGGGGGCTACACCCAGTGGGTGCGCTCGCGCACCCCCACTGGAATGTTAGTTCCCCCGGCTGAAGGCGTTCAGCCGACGAAAGCAGCCGACTAGGACGAGGCCAGTCGGATAAAGTTAGAAGTCTTGGGAAAAATAAGGAAGATTCGAAGCACCTGGCTACGCCAGCTACTCCGAATCTCGGGGGCTACACCCAGTGGGTGCGCTAGCGCGCCCCCGCTGGAGGTGTAGTTCATCCGGCTAAGAGTGTGTAGCCGGACGAGTTTAGCCGGGCGGAGCAAGCTGACAAAATATCAAAAGGAAACTCAACGCACAAGTTAAGGGAGACTCAAGAATTTCAACGTTAACAAACAAAAGGGAGACGAAGCTCCCATAAGTTACCCGGCATCAAAGATGACCGGTACAAATAGACAAGGTTCGTGAACATGCAAGACAAGACAAATACACCCGGCATCCCAGGGCAATAACTAGACGGCAGGACCCTTGCCGTGAGGGGGATCTTGGCCGGCAGAAGCTTCGGGCGGCGGAGGAGGCGCAGAGCTTGATCCGGTTCCGATGCCTGTGGGCGGTGGCATCGGGCCCTCCACGTCGGGAGTACCAGCGGACTCCGAGTCGGTGAGCGCCTCGTCGGGATCCACGTAGTCGGCAATCTTGATGGCGGATCCGCGGAGCTCCGGATGGGCTTGCGGATGGCGGCAAGATCGGCTCCGGCACGGAATCCACCGTCGATCTTCTCGACACGGGCATCCTTGTACCAGGAGAGCATGAGGGCCAGAGCCATCTCCGCTCCGGCCCGCGCCGCCAACTCCTGCAGCTGGTCCATCACACCCGGCACTCCTCCCACCTTCGCGGCCAACTGCGCCATCGTCTCCGGAACCGGAGCTTCCGGCCACATGAAGGAGAAGACGTCTAGCGCCGCTTGACGAAGCTTGGCGGCCTCTTCGCCAAGAAGAACGACGAGCTCCTGGGCCATTGGCTACGCTCCCGGCCAGTTCTCCTGCAGCCGGTTGTAGGCCAGCAGGACTATGCCGGGGTAAAAGGCTGTCAGAAAAGAGGGGTCAGATCAGGCTACCGGATCTGGAAAGAAAGGAAGACGGGAAAAGGAACTCACCCTTGGCAGTGTGGTCGACCTGCATCAGCTCCTCCACCAGGGCCTTCTCCTTGATCGCCAGCCGTTGCATCTCCTTCTCTTGGTCCTTGTTCTAGGCCTCGAGAAGGGTGAAGGCTTCGGCCCGGCTAGCGAGTGAGGCGTCGTGCTCCTTGATGGTGGCCTCCAGACTGTCTACCCTTGCATGCCAATCCTTGTTCTGCAGCCGGAGAGTGGAATTGGTGCTCAGCTGGTCGTTTGCTTTCTTCAAGCGATCGATCTCGCGCTGAGCGCACACGAGGATGGCTGCGGAAACTCCGGCTATCAGTACAAAAAAGGAGGCAAGGTCCGACAGCGAGGCGGCCTCCAGTAGCCGGATCTCCTTCACCACCAGCTCGAGCGTGGCGGCAAGGTCCGACAGCGAGGCGGCGGAGGAAGCGTCGTCGTCCACGGCGTTGACGGCCAAGGACTCCCCACCGCCGTTTGCCATTCCTCCCCAGGCTCCTCGTCAGAGTTGTCATCACTAACAACAACGAGCTCCTTGCCGGCATCCCCCCGAGTGCCTGTGGAGGAGCCTTTCGGCTGGGAGGGCTCCGCTTCCGGCTGAGGACCTTTCGGCTAGGCGGGGGCGGTCGGCTCAGCTCGAGGGGGAGGCAAGGGCTGCGCCTCAAAAGAAGGAGGGGCGCCGGTTGGCGCTGCCGGGGCATGGGGCAGCGACCCAGCCGACGCTCGTGCCGGGCTCGCGGCTCCGAAAGAGACCAGCGTGCTAAAGAGAAGGAGGAGAAGGCAAAGGCAAAATAAACCAAAGTTAGAAAAAGAAGAAAAAAGGGCAAGCAGACGGAGGGCGCCAAAAGAAAAAGGGGGGAGAAAGAACATACCCCGGCACAACTAGGGGCGGCCCCTTTTTCCAGCCATGACGGCTTGGCAGCAGGGCACCGGACCTCCTCCTCTTGGGAGCCGGCTCCTCTGTCGCAGGCCGGCAGGAGCCGGAACGACTGGAGCCGCTCCCGCCTGCCTCGCCATCCATCGCGGAGCGCGTCGCCGGGTCCACGGTTGGCGCGGCCTCTTCCTCCTCGTGCACCTCCGCGTGCGGGTCGGTAGCCGGCTCGTCATTCCTGGGGAAGGCATCGCCGTCCCCGTCCGATTCCTCGTCGGACCGCCGAGCGTGTGGCTCGGGCAAGTCATGCGTGAATACCTCGAGGGGAGCCTCACCCTCCTCGCGAAGGATGCAAGCAAAGATCTGCCGAATACAAGAAGTCAGTCAGACAGAATAGGGAAACAACACAGAAAGAGCAAATAAAGTTTCTGGCTACAGCAGTTTACCCGAGGCGCGCCCTGTAGGGCGCCAGACTGAACTTCCAGTTCTCCGGCAGCCGCTCCTTAGTGATCGTCCACACCCACTCCTTCAAGTTGTGGTAGCAGGGATCACGGCGCGACAACCGGGTCGGGTCCAGCCGGCTGGAGTAATAGCACATCTTGTGCGCCCGCTGCTGCATCGGCATCATCAGCCGGGACATCTAGCTAAGAGTGATGTCCAGGCCGGTTAGCCGGCAGGTGACGAGGGAGCGCATGCGCTGCAGCATCGCGTCCGTCTCCGCCTTGTCGCCGTGGAACTTCAAGTCCTTGTTCTGCCGGCTGGACTCGACATCCTGGAAGGCCGGAAGATTTATCCGGTCGATGTTCGTGATGTTCTTGACGTAGAAGTACGACTGCTGCCACAGCCGTACCGTGTCCTGAAGCAAGAACTTGGGGTAGCCGGATTGGGAGCGGGAGTAGATGGAGGCGCCGCCGCAGACGACTAGCAGCCCCTTCGTGTACTGCACCTGCGGCCGGACTCGGAAGAGCCGGCAGAAGAGCCCGAGATCCGGCTGGATCCCGAGATAGCTCTCGCAGAACGCCATGAAGTGCGCCAGCGTCCCGATGGCGTTGGCGCCGAGGTGGTGAAGACGGAGGTCGAAGAAGGCGAGAAACGTCAAGAGGAAGGGATGCACCGGAAGGGCGAACCCACGCGCCAGATGGGACAGGAAGATGACGCGCTCCCCCTCCGCCGGGTGCGGCGACACCTCCCCCACCGGCGCCAACCACACCGCCACCTCCTCTGATGACGGGAGAACGCGGGTGGCGCGGTACTTTTCGATGTGGTCCTCGGTGACGGAGGAGTCGCACCAAGCCCCACGGTCGGCGGCCATCTCTGGCTGACAGGGGGGAACGATGACAGAAGACTGGCGGTGGCCCGTAGCGACAGCGACAACGAGCGGGCGGCGCAGCGGGCTACGACGCAGAAGGTAAGGGCGCAGGAGCAGAAGCACGCGAGGGAGAAGGAGACTGCGGCGGAGGAGCGAAGGAAAGGAACTGCCTCCCCCGCGGCGTCCCTTTAAAGGGGCCGGAAGGGCAACCGTCAATTGAGCCACGTGGCGCGCATCCGGACGGCCCTCACCCCAACCGCCGCCCAGGATGCGGTGTGCCAAAGCAGGACGCGCAGAAGATCCCGAAGCAGGAACCGAAGCGCCGGACAGCGGTTTCCCGAGGCGACGTGCGACAGGACGTTACGCTGCCCGCCGCAGAGCAATGATGGCGTGTGCGAGCATGGCCGGCATCAGCACTGATGTCACGGGTAGCGCAACCGCCAAGCACAGCCGGACGCAAATTCAAAAACAAGAAGGAGCACATGCACATTTCGCCTAAGGGCGGAATCCACATGCGCTCGGGGGCTAGTGTCGGGGGGATGAATCCTAGGTACCCAAACCGAACAAGAAACCAGGCAGTAGGGTTTAGGGTTTTGCTTTAGGGTTTAGGGTTTTTGGTTTAGGGTTTTTGGTTTAGGGTTTAGGGTTCCCTCCTCTGACTTAGGGTTTAGGGTTTAGGGTTTAGACTCATATATGCCGCCTCTATCCCATGGCCTCCACTCTATCCCATGGCTTCTACCATACCTCTTTCACGGGCTAGCAGGAAAATATTTTCCGAGGCGGAACTTCCGAAGATGCCATAGGGCGTGTGCATCAAGGGCATCTTCGAGAAGTTCCGCCACGGGAGATTTCCCAACCCTTTCCTCCATCCATGGGGATGAAACTCTCCATCCATGTTGGCTTGTTGAGTTGCTTGCCATGGCACATCGATGCTCCTTTTATAGGCACGACGTCGCTTCTACTTTGTCTTCTTCCTCCGACAGGGCGTCGTGCGCTACATGCTTTATCTCATCGAGCAGTGCGTCCACCCACGCGTCCTTATCCTACCGACAGCTTTAGTCCCGGTTTGATCCCCCACCCGGTACTAAAGGTTACCCACGCGTCCTTATCCCACCGACAGTTTTTGTTAGATGACACAAAAACCACCTTTAGTCCCGGTTGCACCCACCGGCCGGTACTAAAGGTTAGCCACCCCCTAGATAAGGCCCTCCCAGATAAGCCTCCCCTAGATAAGGCCCCCCATCTTTTGTCCCGGTTTGAGCCCCCACCCGGGATGAAAGTTTCCCGTGCCACCGCGTTCCCGCGCTTTCCACCGGTTCCGACCTCTATCTTCCCGCCATTTTTTCAGTATATATATGTACACTTGGCCTCCATTTACATATCACATCTAGACTCATCATTCTCTTACCATGTCTAGTTCGATTGAGCAAGATGTATTACATGAAAGGGGACCTTTATGTCTCAAATAAAAGGTTTAATACATTTACATAGATTTATGTCTCAAATAAAAGGTTTAATACATTATTACACATCACCAACATCTAGTGTTGTGGTTTTCTTCTGCACCGTAGCCATGGAGAATCTTCATCATTTAACAGGATGCTTGGGTCAGCTTTCACTTTGAAGGGCGGAATTTCATGAAACTTATTGTAACCTTCTAACATGTCTGTCTTGTCATCCACTCCCACGATGTTTCTTTTCCCTGAAAGAACTATGTGGCGCTTTGGCTCATCGTATTCTGTACTCTTTTGCTTATCTTTCCTTTTTCTCGGTTTGGTAGACATGTCCTTCACATAGAAAACCTGAGCCACATCGTTGGCTAGGACGAATGGTTCATCCATGTACGCAAGATTGTTGAGATCCGCTGTTGTCATGCTGTACTTTTCGTCTACATGTACCCCGCCTCCTGTCAGCTTGACCCATTTGCACCAAAACAAAGGGACCTTAAAAGTAGGTCCATAGTCAAGTTCCCATATCTCCTCTATGTACCCATAATTTGTGTCAATCTACCCATTGTCATCTGTTGGATCAAAGCGGACACCACTGTTTTGGTTGGTGCTCATTTTATCTTGGGCGATCGTGTAAAATGTATTCCCATTTATCTCGTACCCTTGGAAAGTACATATAGTCGAAGATGGTAACCTGGCCAACGAGTACAACTCATCTCCAAGAGTGGTGTTATTCATGAGATGTGTCTGCAACCAATTGCCAAAATTCTTCTCGTGTTCCCCTTTAATCAAGGTTTCAGGCTTCCCCGGGTTTTCGAAGCGTAGAATATTCTTGTGTTTCTCGATATACGGAGCCACCACGGTGGAATTGTGTAGAACTGTGTAGTGTGCTGGAGTGAAAGAATGCCCGTCCCTACATACCATTGATTTCCTTCCTAGTGTGCCTTTTCCAGTCATCCTCCCCTCATATCGAGATTCAGGAACACCAATCGGCTTAAGGTCAGGAAGAAAGTCAACACAAAACTCAATGACCTCCTCTGTTCCATAGCCCTTGGAGATGCTTCCTTCTGGTCTAGCACGGTTATGAACATATTTCTTTAAGACTCCCATGAACCTCTCGAAGGGGAACATATTGTGTAGAAACACAAGACCGAGAATTCTAATCTCTTTGACTAGGTGAACTAGGAGGTGCGTCATAATATTGAAGAAGGATGGCAGGAACAACAACTCGAAGCTGACCAGACATTGGACCACATCAATCTATAACCCTGATAGACTTTCTCGATCGATTACCTTCTGAGAAATTGCATTGAGGAATGCACATACCTTCACAATGGCTAGTCGAACATTTTCTGGTAGAATTCCCCTCAATGCAACCAGAAGCAATTGCGTCATAAGAACATGGCAGTCATGAGACTTTAGGTTTTGAAATTTTTTCTCTTTCATATTTACTATTCCCTTTATATTCGACGAGAAGCCAGACGGGACCTTGATACTGAAAAGGACTTCAAAAAAGATTTCCTTATCTTCTTTGGTAAGAGCGTAGCTGGCAAGCCCTTGAAACTGCCCTGGATGCTTGCCGTCTCGTCCTTTATGATGTTGCTGGTCCTCCCGTGCTGTCGAGGTATCTTTTGACTTTCCATACAAGCCCAGGAAGCCTAGAATATTCACGCAAAGATTCTTCGTCAGGTGCATCACGTCGATTGCAGAGCGGACCTCATGCACTTTCCAATAGGGTAGCTCCCAAAATATAGATTTCTTCTTCCACATGGGTGCGTCTCCGGTAATGGGGTCTTTCAGAACAGGTTGTCCTCCAGGACCCTTTCCAAAGATTACATCCAAATCCTTGACCATACCAAATACATCAGCACCACGACGGGGGACAGGCTTCGTCCGGGTTTCTGCCTTGCCATTGAAATGCTTGCCTTTCTTCTTTAAGGGATGACTGGGTGGAAGAAAATGATGATTGTACGGCTAAACATTCTTTCTATATTTATCCAGATATATACTTTCAGTCTCATCTAAACAGTGCGTGCATGCATTGTATCCTTTGTTCGTCTGTCCTGAAATGTTACTAAGAGCAGGTCAATCATTGATGGTTACGAACAACAACGCTTGTAGGTCAAATTCCTGCTGTTTGTGCTCATCCCACACACGTACACCTGGTTTGGCCCACAACTGTAGAAGTTCATCAACTAATGGCCTTAGGTACACATCAATGTCGTTGCCGGGTTGCTTCGGGCCTTGGATGAGCACTGGCATCATAATGAACTTCCGCTTCATGCACAACCAAGGAGGAAGGTTGTAGATACATAGAGTCACGGGCCAGATGCTGTGACTGCAGTTCTGCTCCCCAAAAGGATTCATGCTATCGGTACTTAGACCAAACCATAAGTTCCTTGCGTCACCAGCAAAGTCCGGGAAGTCTCTCTCGATTTTTCTCCACTGCCGACCATCAGCAAGGTGCCTCAACATCCCGTCTTTCTTACGGTCTTCCATGTGCCATCGCAACAACTTGGCATGCTCTTTATTTCTGAACAAATGTTTCAACCGTGGTATTATAGGAGCATACCACATCATCTTGGCAGGAACCCTCTTCCTGGGTTGCTCGCCCTCAACATCACCAGGGTCATCTTTTCTGATCTTATACCGCAATGCAGTGCATACCGAGCATTTATCCATATTCTCGTACTTCTCACCGCGGTAGAGGATGCAGTCATTAGGGCATGCATGTATCTTCTACACGTCTAATCCTAGAGGGCAAACAAGTTTCTTTGCTTCGTACGTACTGGAGGGCAATTGGTTATTTCTTGGAAGCAGCTTCTTCATTATTACCAGTAACTTTTCAAATCCCGAGTCAGTCATACCGGTCTCTGCCTTCCACTTCAATAATTCCAGTGTGCTACCCAGCTTCTTCTGGCCATCTTCACAAGTTGGATACAGCAATGTGTTGTGGTCCTGTAACATCTGCTCGAACTGCAACCTCTCCTTTTCTGTGTCACAGTCTCGCCTTGCATCACTAATGACCCGACCAAAATCATCAACGGGCTCATCTGGTTCCCGTTCTTCACCCCCTTCTTCTTCATTATCTTCAACTGCGGTATCATCGTTTTCAGGGAACATAGATCGGTAGTTGTCATCATCGTTCTCTTCTTCATCGCCGTCTTCCACCATAACCCCTCTTTCTCCGTGCTTGGTCCAAACATTATAGCCAGACATGAAACCGGACCGAAGCAGGTGGGTCTGAATGACTCTTGAGGAAGTGTGAGCCTGCTCATTCCGACATTCAACACATGGACAACACATAAAACCATCCCGCCGCTTGTTCGCCTCGGCCACAAGGCGAAAAGAACGCACGCCTTCTCGGTAAGTGTCAGAGCGTCGGTCACCGTACATCCATGGGTGGCTCATCTGCATCATACAACCATGCATATATATCAAACGCAATCACGATGCTTAAATTAGTACCGCGTAGTCAAAACGAGAAAATAGTTGCTAACCTTTTAGGACACTTCAAAATAAAGAGGAGAAACCTTAAGTGTCGCTCTGGCACCTCATATCATATTTTGTCTTGTGTGAACTCAAGTGGCATCGCTCTAAAAGGCATTTCACCGAACACCTCTAGTGCATATGAAGAAAAAAAGTCAGCACAAAGTTATACCCACCTCTCACATAGGAAAAAAACAGGAGAGAGTGGAGGGCTGGGTGCATATATATAGGGCCAGGCCATTAGTCCTGGTTTGAGATACAAACCGGGACTAAAGGTTCTGCCAGGAGCACGCGCGCCGACCCAGACCCATTTGTCCCGGTTTGTATCTCAAACTGGGACTAATGGTTCCTTACGGACCGGGACAAAGTGCCTCGGCCTCCTCGGGCCGTTTGGTTCGAACCATTAGTCCCAGCCCCAGCCACGGCCGGGACTAATGGCTCGAACCAAAGGCCCATTTTCTACTAGTGCTTGGCACGCTCCATGGTCATCGGAGCTGCGTCGATCGAGAATTTGTTCTAGAGACACCATAAACTCCACACATGCTTTTGTCATGGGCTGCTCTTGCCTCATGGCCATCTCCACTGGCCCGATCAAACCCGTCCGACGACGTTCGCACGAATGTGCGGGGTCTTCTAGTGGCACAACCCATACGGCTCGATGCGTCTGGTTCGACCCGTCAGCGCACCTAATTCGCGTGACGGTTGCGTCGGCCCGGACACGGGCGGGTCGCGGGTGTCCTCCCCGCGTGCGCTACTGGCCCATTCGCCAGCGTCTGTATCGAGTCAGAGGCAACCGCGACATCGATTCAGACGCACGGGCGGCAAACTGAACGACGGCAACGAGTCAGACGTAACTATGGCAGCCTTCGCCATCAATGATGACGGGACGGGGCGTCGCCTGAGTTCCCGCGAGGACATTGATGGCGAAGGCTCGAGAACCTACGCGCGCTCCCATGGGCCGGGGCTACTTAATCTACCCCCCGCGGCCATCGGTGCCGCACACCTCCCCTCCTCTCGCCATCGCCGTCGCCGTAGCCACCAACTAGACGCCGCAACCACCACCACCACCACCACTGCCGCGATGAAGAAGCCGGGGTGGTTCAAGAAGTCGAAAAACGGCCATGAAGCCGGTGGATCCGGTTCGAGCGGTCGGTGCCATGAGGGAAGCGACACGCCGGCCTTCTATCGAGGGGTCCTGCCACCGTCGCCCCGGGCGCAGGACTTCGTCGGCATCCGAGCCACGCACCGGGAGGATGCGGAGCCAACCCGCGACCGTCGCTACTTCCGCGTGGCGGAGTGCGAGCGGCGGTGGAGGGAGGAGAGAGGCATCACTCACCATGATGTGTCCCTCCCCATGGGCTGGCACCTCAACCAGGAGCGGGTGCCGGTGCCGCCCGCCCCGTAGGACGACAAGGCGCTAGAGGCAAAGATGGACCGCCGCATCCGCAAGCTCCTGTAGGCCTTTCGTTACGACCGCGCGTACCACAACCCGGTGTTTTGGAAAGAGTTCCTCGATTGGGAGCACACGACGCGCCGCCTCAGCGCCTACCACGGCAAGTTCGACCCGTGGGGCCCCCGTGACCTCCCCACCATCGTGGCTGCCTCCGACGACGTTGTCAACCACTCTGATGCCGACCTCGGCAGTGACGATGACATCGTCGTCAAGGAGGAGGAGGGGTCTCCTCCGCATCCGTTGTCGCGCACCAGCCCCCGGAGGTCCTGGCGCGGAGCTACGACGAGAACGCCTTCCTCGAGCAGGCCATCGCGGCCAGCGCGAGGAAGGAGGACCGGATGTGGGACGGCTACCAGGAGGCCATCCAGCTTACCGGCCTGGTGGCACAAGTCAACGTCGGGCAGCCGCTGGCACCGCCACTACCCCCACCACAGCAGCTGCGGCGGTGGGCTTCTCCCCCAGTGTTGGAGTGGTCTGCCCCACCCGCGCCGGCGGAAACAGATGTGTGGCCTGCATGGCCAGGCTAGGTCATCGACCACCCGGCACCTCCCGCACCCGCGCCGGCACCAGATCCGGGTCTGCCGCCGCCACACCTCTGGATGCCACCGGAGTACATCGACCTCGATCCATAGATGGACGGGGCAGCGGCGGTGGCGGCGGGGAGATCGTCCCTAGCTAGGGCTAGGGCCATCTTTTTTCCTTTTTTATGTTTTTGAATGTAATATATTTTGTATGAACTTTGCCAATTAATTTTACGCGCGAATCGTGTCGGTTTGAATTTAAAAAACAACATGGCGCGTGGCTCGTGGCCAGACGCGGACATTTGGGTCGCACCGCTGGGCGTGGCTTGCCGGACAGGGCGGACCGTGACCCCAAAGTGATCGCGGGCCGTCCCAAACAGACAGAAACAGACCATTTCGGTCACGCGTTTGGGTTGGCTTGATGGAGATGCCCTAATTGGAGGCCATGGCATCTGCAGGGTGTTGCAACACGTGTCAGAGATGATTGGTAGAACGGGTACGAGAAAAGATATGCGCTTCACCGTGAGAAAGAAAATTAATAATAAAAATAAATATGATTCTCTGAGCTTAGTGTATTTCCTTAAATTAATACTCGGCATGGGATGTTAGGGCATCTTTAGCGGGCCAACCTATTTTGGACACTGGATGGGTCCCAATAGGCCCATTTGGAACAACCCGTGGACAAAGTTGGATATTTTGTCTCCCAATTTTTTTCTGCGAAATACAAACAATAAAGACATAAATATATTACATAATAGTCATAATTTACATGCATGAAAATTAAAAACATAATTAAAATAAACCCTACTAATCGTCGATGACTGGTGTCGTGCGGCACACCCCGACATTCGTCGTCCTCCGGTGGTGCCTACTAATCGTCGTCCTCTATGAGCCATTCTAGGGCAACAGGGCGGCGGCGAAGTCGGTAGGAGGCGCGGGTAGTTCCCGCTGCAATGTAGTCCATGAAGAAGGTCAGCGTGCATCCTGGCATGCCCACCAGAATCTACGCCCTTTCATTATCATTGTCCACCAACAGGCTACAACCGCCGTAGTACCAGAGGTGAGCTTCCTCTCCTGACGCTTGCAGAAGAACTTGAAGGGGTTCGCAGTAGAAAACGAAAAAAATTCTTAACTAGCACAACACCAAATGTTAGGATCTATCTAGCAGTAATGCTCTAACGAAGAAGGTTTCAGTGACATACCCTTCTAGACCAAAAGCGTTTAATGTTCATGAGAAACGTGGATGGTATAGTCATACTCGTAGCCAACCTCAATGTCCCGTCCTCCTCGCACGACAATCCAGGTGCCATAACTGGCAGCACCTCCGTGATCTTGCACACGTCCATTGCTCAAAGACGCCTCCCATTCTCCCTGATCCAGCCAGGATTGCGGAAGTATATCTTCTGGAACTAGGGATCCAGCAACACGATGATGTGCTGAAGAAACGTCATCTCCCACGCGTGTAGTTCTTCTTGCAACCGCGAACACGAGAGACAACAAGAGAGAGAAAGAGAGAGGAATTCCCAAAGAAAATGCCTTAAGGAATTATTTATTGTTGTGTTGTTCCCTACCCATACGGCCCTCTTTATATAGGGGAAGGGAGGAAACCCCACCTAGACAAGTCCAAGGATGGGACTAAATGAGAGAGGGAGGGGGCACACCAAGGAGGGGAGGAAGCTAGGTGGTCCCCACGTGCCAGGACCATGGGAGGTCGGTAGCCAGGGTGGGCCCTACTCCGCGCGCCCAACCCTAGGTGGTGGCGGCCAGTCCCTTGGGGCGGCTTGCCCTCTTCGGCCTTCCCTCCGGGGTTTGGCCCATTAAGGTAGGTTGCTCCATTAAATTTATTTTTAAATATTATTTTAATATTAATTCCAATAATTAATATAAAATACATATTATTAAATTCATTTTGACTAGGAACACCTTTTGGATCACTCCGAACTACTTTGGATCCTCCTAGAATGATTCTGGTTCTCTCATAGAACACTTCTGGCTTTCTCTTTCTTTCTGCGATCCCGATGATTCCAAAACGATCTCCAAGCATTGTAGAACTCTTAAGTAGGTTACCCTATGGTTGGCGAATATCACAGACATGATCGATACGCTTCTCGGACCAATGATCATCAACTGGGTCTGGATACCCATAATGACCCATGTGCATTCCACGATATCAATGTCGTTTCAACCATAAACTATTGGAGATATGCCCTAGAAATAAAATAATAAAGATGTTTTATTGTCATATCTCATTAGTTCATAACAGTTTTATACCATGCTATAATTGTATTGAGCGTAAATATTAATACACGTGTGGTATGTAAACAAACCAAGTCCCTAGTAGCCTCTAGTTGACTAGCTCATTGGGCAACTGATGATCGAGGTTTCCCGACCATGGACATTTATGTCAGTTGACAACGAGGTCACTTCATTGGATGAATGATGTGATGGACACACACCCAACCATATTATTGCCATGAGATCTAGTCACAAAGTTCAACATTGCAATATCTAGTAAAGCATAATAACTCACTCATTTGACCATGAGATCATATTTAATCACTACAACCCGAGGCTTCTTTGATTGCATCAACCATCAAACCATAACATTGTGATCATAAATGTATCTGGTATTCTAAAGGGATATGTTGAGGCATATGCATCGATATTATTAACTAATATGAGATATTGTAATAAATACCATTTATTATTTGCCCTAGGGAATATCTCCTCCATAACTCGATCCAGATGGGTAGGTGATACGGGTCTCCTTGCGGATTTACGCTTGGGGTGGCCTGATCTTCACGAATTTGAGGCGGGGAGTGAGGGAACACGTGATGAACACGATGAATGCAACTCTAATGCAAGGTAAACATACAAACACATGCCAAATCACACCCGATTTGATTTGCTCCCGTTGGTTCGAACAACCAATCCAATAGAATCCTCGGCGAGAGACCTTGCGGTAGAATCACCAAATGAGAGATCGGCAAGCGGATGATAGAATCCAAATCAAGGAGAGAGTAGCAACCAAGTAGAATCCCAAAGGGGAGAGATCAATCACTACTAGAATCCTTGATAGGGAGAGACCAAACACCTGAGGAGGGTCTTGACGACTTGGAGAAGGGCACCGACTCCAAGGACTTGTACAGCTCATAGATCTACTATTGAGAGGGGGTTCCAATCTAGGGTTAGGCACATGCCTTAATTCATCATCATATCTGCCTAGATCTGAGCCACAAGGGGTATTTATAATACTAGGGGCGAAGGGGTAGGTAGAAGGAAATATTCTAGGCATCAAACCCTTCATAGTGTGCAGACTGGCATTCCGGCAATAAGTTCGGCCGTGCTGGGCTAGGAGCCAGTATTTCCGGCGAGCGCCGGTTTGGACTTCTGTCTCGTGTTTTGGTGGTCGCCGATTTGGTTCGGCAGTGACCGGAAATTCTGTCGTGGTTTTCGGTCGGCCAATCCTAGCGTCGGAAGTTCTGGCGTGGATTTCGGTGGCGCCGGAATCTTTCTTCCGTCTTCTTTTCCATGCTTCTTGCTTGGGGGTCTGGGCTCCAGGTTCATCCTTGTCGTCTCCTCTTGGCATCATGGTCATGGACCTAGTCATGTCATGGGAATTTGTCTCAAGTAGGATCCCATTCACATGATAGCCAAAGGACAGTAAGAGATGGAAGGAATTCACCTTTGTATGAGTGGTTGGTGTAGCATGATGTGGACCAATGGTGAACGCCGAGTGTTTGGCTGCATCATCTCCCCCGCTTGAAAACGAGTCAACCTCGACGATGTTCTTTCATCATGCAAGGAAGGAGGTGTGCCCTTGGCCTTGTTCTTGTACACGAACGTACCACCGGTGTCGAAGCCATTATCAAACAAGTTTAAGAGCTTGTGGTATTTCTTGCCATCATGTTGTGGTTGGAGATCTTGTAGCATGATCCTTGAAGGTGGTGGTCTATCTTGGGTACCTAGCAAAACCGACAACAAAGAGAGAGAATTGTATGATGGATTATTAGTATGGGTCAGAATCAAATCTCTCTTCTCACATTTGGTGGCTTGCGTAGTGACACTCACGATTTTTCCACTCATTTGGGGCTTGTGGCACTCTCTCTCGTGATAGTGGTTCACTCTCTCACCACTTATCTCACAAGGGTCCTTAGCTTGCTTTATCTTATGCACGGATGTCATGTTGGATGTGATAACTTGGCTTGGCGTCATGGGTGGGAGCACAAATGTCTTGTCGTGCCAATTGAAGGAGTATTGGTTAGTGATACCATGATGTATGACTTTTCTATCGTATTGCCATGGTCTCCCAAGTACCATGTGGCACACGGACAGTGGCACGACATCACACTCGACGGTGTCTTCATATGGGCCAATCTTGAAAGAGACGTTGACCTTTGATGTTATCTTGAGTGCTCCATTGTCATCAAGCCATTTGACATGATAGAGGTGAGGGTGCTCTATGCATGGCAACTTGAGTTTCTCACAAAGCTCCATACTTGCAAGAATGTGGCAACTACCTCCATCAATGATAACCTTTATGGACTTACCATCAATTCCAGCACGAGTTTGGAAGATATTGAGGCATTGGTCCTCTCTTGGGTAGAGTTTGTTGTCAAGACTTGAGCTATGAAAAGGGCGGGGCTCGAATCATGCTCGCATACAAGGGTGTCATCCTCTTCCATTGCGGCTGCCCTTGCAATTGCTTGTTGCGTTAGAGCTTCATATTCCTCTTCACTCACGGAGTAGGTTGCGCCATTCTCATCCGTAAGCATCGCCCTTATGTTGGTGCACTCATATGACTTGTGACCTTTCACTCCACACTTGAAGCAAGTGACTTGACTATCCGATGTCGTGTTGGAGGACAGTGCTATCATTATCTTTGCTTGCTCGGATGAGCTCGGTGCTTGGTTTGTTGGCTTTGTGGGGGCATTTGCATTGATGGACGTAAAGTATGACTTGGACTTCTCATATGCATTCTCCTTTTGCAAGTGCCGCTCGGCTTTGGTAGCTTGATGGAGGAGCTCGGTGAGGTTCTTGTACAGATGAAAGTCAATACTCTTCCTTATAGGGCGGCTCGAACCATTGAGTAACCTTGCTATGGTTTGCTCTTCGAGTTCTCTCACATCAACTCGCATCATAGCTTTCTCCATTTACTTGTAGAACTCTTCAATTGACTTGGTACCTTGCTTCAAGTTTTGTAGCTTGCTGAAGAGATATTGTCTATAATGCTCGGGGACGAATCTCTTGTACATCACTTACCTCATCTCGGTCCAAGTTTCAATTGGAGGTTCATCTTGCTTCTCGCGGTGCTTTTCGAAGTCTTCCCACCAAACATTTGCATAGTCCTCAAACTCAAGGGATGCCATTGCAACTTTCTTCTCTTCGGAGTAGTTGTCGACTCGAAAGATTTTGTCAACTTTGAGCTCCCAATAAATGTATGCATCAACGTCTTCTTCTCCCTTGAACTTGGGCATAATGAACTTGAGCTTCCCAAACTTGCCCTCTTCATGTTCACGATGGTAGTTGTGGCATTCTTGCCTTATGCTCACTTCACTTGGTGCACATGGTGGAGGACGAGGAGCTTGATTGTCTCGAGGGAGCGGTGGAAGAGGAGCTTGATGCGCAAAGTATATTCTACGCGTTTGCTCGGGATCATTTGCATTCATTGGTTGTTGATGACCACTACAAGAAAAGTTGGCTTTTACAACGGACGATTTTCGTGGTTGAAGGCCCGTTTTTCGTGGCCAAGGAGTCTTCCGCGACAGATGCCCTTCGTGGTAAAAGCCCCATCACAAATGAATTAACCATGGGTTTTTGTCAACCGTGGCGGATCGCACCCTTCAGCCACAAAAACTTGTTTCGTCGTAGATCTGTTCGCCAGCCGTGTTAACTGCTGACATCATGCAAACTGCCACATGGCAGTCGCCATTAGTGGTTGGTTACCACTGTTAATGGTCATAGAAACCCTGGCAGAAGCCAGACCTAGCCAAGGCCTGCTAAATACTAACTGGGTCGGCCCATCAGTAGAGCCCAGTAAGAAGATGGCATGTTACTGTTTTTTCCTACACTGTTTGGAATGGGCCTAAAAATGCAGTAAGCAATGACCCACGAACTTTTAGGCCCAATTCTGTTTCGCCCTACGGAAGGCCCATGTTGGTCCAACAATTTGCGGTCCATTAGCAGCCTGCGCCAAGTCGCTCTTGTACACTTAAGGCCAACGGTCAACCCATCACTGTTATCGCAACCCATTGATGGCTCAGTGTTGATGCAGAGCTTGTTGGGAACCCCAAGAGGAAGGTATGATGAGCACAATAGCAAGTTTCCCTCAGTTATGAAACCAAGGTTTAATCAAACCAGTAGGAGCAAAGAAACACCCCAAAGGTGTTGCTAGCTGAGCCTTGGCAGGGCGCACTACCAGTGCTAGTAGCAATGTGGAGACCTGCACAACAAAACCATAGAACTTTGTCCCCAACTTGCGATGAGGTTGTCAATCTCACCGGTTTTGCTGAAAACAAAGGATTAGACGTATCGAATGGAAGGAAGTAAAAGTTTGCAGAAAGTAAACACAAAGCAGTAAACAGTTTGTAGATTGTATGTAAAAGAAAGGACCGGGATCCATAGTTCACTAGAGGTGGCTCTCCTTAAGATAGATAACATGCTGGGTGAACAAATTACAGCGGGGCAATTGACAAACATCGAGAAAGCAATACATGCATATACTAATCATCTTGACTCCTTTGGAACTTGATTGGGCATTACAACATTATACATAGACCGCCATCCAACTGCATCTATGACTAATAATCCACCTTCAGGTTATCATCCGAACCCCCTCTAGTATTAAGTTGCAAGCAACAGATTATTGCTTTAAGAATTGCATGTAAAGTAAACAATACGATTGTTCTATGAACAAAGGATTGTTGTTTTCTCCCTAGTAGCAACAACACATCTAGTACCTTAGAGGTTTCTGTCACTTCCCCAGATTACCAGAGGCACGAACCCACTATAGAGCATAAATACTAACTCTTGGAGTTGCTAGCATCTACTTGGCCAAGATAGCTACTAACAACGGAAAGCACGCAAGATCACAAATAATAAAGACATGATAGAATCAATAATCAATCTGAAATAGCATCTCAATATCCATCGGATCCCCGCAAACACAACAGCAGAATTACAAATAGATGATCTTGATCATGAACGGAGCTCACAAGATCTAAACATGAAAGCACAAAGGAGGAGAACCAGCCATCTAGCTACTACATGGATCCGTAGTCCAGAGATGAACTACTCACACATCACACCGGAGGCTTGCATGGTGATGAAGAAGGCCTCCAGGGTGAATTCCCCTCTCCGGCAGGGTGCCGGGAAGAGGTTCAGATCCCTCCCGATCTAGGGATGGAGATGACAACGGCTACAGAATCTTTCGTGGAATTTTGATCAGGTGGTTAGGGTTTTTGTCCCGAGGGCATCTTATAGGCGGAAGGAGAGCTCGAGGGGGTGCTAGGGTCGGCCAGATCACCCCCTGGAGCGGGCCAGGCCTAGCCGCGCGGCCAGGTGGTGTGGCCGGCCTCCAGCCCTTCTCCGTCTCGTATTCTGGCATCTGATGACTTCCGGAAAAATAGGCACTCTGGCTTTTGTCCCGTCCAATTCCGAGAATATTCATTTTCTGACTTTCCTGGAACCAAAAACAGAAGAAAACAGGCAGCTGGCACTGTGGCTCTTGTTAATAGGTTTCTCCAAGAAATCATATGAAAAGTACTCCAAAGTGTGGACAAAACACAAGAAAGTTGATAAACCCAAGCATGGAACATCAAAAATTATAGATACATTTGCAATGTATCAACATCCCCAAGCTTAACTCCTGCTCGTCCTTGAGTAGGTAAGTGATAAAAGGAAAGAATAATTTTTGAGGTGACATGCACCATCAAAGACTTGATCAAAGTATTTGTAAAACATTCAAAGCTAGGATCATAGTACTTCAATCATAACATGAAAGACAAAGTTCTAGCAATAATACAAAGAAACTATGATGCAACATGAAAAGTCACAAACAAAAGATTCATGAATAACAATGCTTTGCAAGATTTTTGTTTGTTTCACATAAAGAAAACATAGCATAATAGTATTCAGCTTGTCCCTCATAGAGTAGAAAATATAAATGCATAGGACACCTTCAAAGTTCATAAGAGTGACTAGATACAAATAGTTTAAAACAAGAAATATCAAGTTATGCATCAATCAACTAGTCTTGGGACAATGCACATAGAACTAAGAATGGCCACTATGCTCTCAAAGTAGGTGCATAAAGATAGAAGGTGGAGACTCAATGTAATGGTGGAAGAAGGGCTTTCATAAAAGGAAGTAGGGATTCAAGTCTCATAAAGAGCTTCCAAAAATTATGGTACTTATAGCTTTCAGCTCTCATTGCCCCTATCATAAGTATCTTGAAGTGATTAAGGTTAAAGTGAACAAACTATGGTGTACATGCATGACGAAGTATAAGTTAGAAATCTCATGTCCCTTGTATACGAGGGTCACTCCTCATGCTACTCAAGTTTAGTCACCGGTAAGTTCTTGTCATCGTAAGTACATGTGTATCATAGAGAACCGCCAACGGGGTACCCCTTGCCCGATGATACGGAAGAATCAAACTGACAAGGCAAGCAGACAACGAGCATCTCAGCAATCTTCTTATTTACCATGGGAATATGGTGCTTTTTTTCTCTCTTTCCTCTTTTCATAATCTTTTTTTCTTTTTCTCTCTTTTCTCAATATAGGACTCTTTTTTTATAATAAGAATGCTTCATAGACAGCTCATTATGGTTACGCTGCAGGTTTCCACCATGTCAGCATGGATTAGACCAGTGGCACAGGCGTTTCTCTAACACATATACATAATTACATGGACTTACAAGCTCCCCTTTAATTTCACACCGACGACATCCATATACAAAAGAGCATGATATCAACTAGGTACAAGTACCAAGTGCAATGTTGAAAGCGTTCCCCATGACAACATGGTTCATCTAATTCCCAACAAATAAGTGCAAGCATATACGCAACAAAGAAGGACCCTATGGTTCAAGTTTATTAAGGGCAAGAAAAGTAAAGTGTGCCATCAAGTTCGTGAGAGCTTTAATCACTAGTTTTCTCATAACAAGTTTAATTTGGAAGGTAAACAAAAGCATGAATATACTTGGAATAGCATAAGCTAGTAGGTAGGTATGGTGGACTCTTTGGAATAACTTGGTTTAGGGAGTTGGATGCATGAGTGGAACTCATACTTGGTTGTGGAGGCTAGCAAAAGACTGGGAGCGACAAACTAAGAGAGCAATAATGGCCATAATCATGCAGAGCGACAAAACATCATTGATCAAAGCATAAAGTGATACTACAAGTTGAAAACTAAAGGATCATAAAGGCTATGGTGACTTGAGATAGTCATAACATGGTGTGAGCATGCGCCAAGTCAACCCAAATAAAGCATCAAAGGAGAATACCACTATACTATGCTTTAATATGCTAAAACAACGCATGATTCACCCAAGGCACATTAAGCAATCTCAATTGTTTATAAAAAGTCATGCTACAACAAAGAATACTAGCATAAAGCCAAAACAATATCAAGCATGGCATGATAGAGCATAGGTCACGGTTAAAAACGAGCTCTTTTTACCACATAAGCATGAACTTTCCTACTCTTTTCCAAACCAAACCAAACTATTTGCAAACCATTGTATGAAAGAGGGGGTCCAACCAATTTATTCATCAAACTAAGAAAACCAAGCAAACGAAAAACCAAAATGAAAACGAAAAAGAAGACGCTCCAAGAACAACACAACTGTGCATGAAACAATAAAAATGAAGCGTTTGGAAGAAACCTGGGATTTTTATTGATGAAGAAGGGGATGCCTTGGGCATCCCCAAGCTTTGACGCTTGTACTTCTTGGATATTTCTTGGGGTGACACGCGTGGCATCCCCAAGCTCGAGCTTTAGTCCATCCTTCATCTCATTACTCATTCCTTTCATACACCTGAAATTTTTCCTTCATACAAAACTTCACACAATCTTTATTAGCAACATTAGTGCACTCAAGATAATAAGTCTTAAGGTTCAGTTCCAACACCAATAAAGTTCCATTAGAACACTAGCTACTGAAGCACTTCCTTCCAAAAGCTCAGTTCCCCAAAAGAACTCAAAAAGGAACCAACAAGAAGCAAATGCAGAAAATGGCACAAATCTGTCAAAACAGACCAGCAGGTAAATAGGAATTTTTTTGAAGACCTTTTGTTGCTCCAATCAAAAATTGTTGCACTAATGAAAGTTAGATAACAACCTGGGGCAGAAGCAAAAATATTCACGCCTCAAAAAGACTTCCAGAGATTTTACACGAATTTTTACGGTGAAGTACAGAAATCTGTTGCGGGACAACAACTTTCCCAATCATTACTTCTCTCTCATTAGAGGTTACTCTTGGCACAAAAAGCAAATAAAAAGGATAAGGAGCAGTTATTACTTAAGTAATAACTTCCAAGACTCATCTAAAACTTTTGGGTTATCTCCCAATAAGTACTTTTCTTTAACGCCTTTAAGTTAGGCATAAGAAGCAAGAAAAAGAATTAAGTGTTCTCAAATGAAGAAGCATTAAAACCAAATTTGGTTTTCATAGGAGAGGCAAAAGAAATCTTCTCTCTCTTCTTAGGGAAGTGTTCTATACCTTTCTTGAGTGGGAGTTGATATGTAATGGTGCCTTCTTTCATATCAATAATGGCACCAACAGTTCTAAGAAAAGGTCTTCCCAAAGTAATAGGACAAGAAGCATTGCATTCAACATCCAAAACATAGAAATCAACGGGGACATAGGCATTGTTAACCATAATAAGAACATCATTAAGACTCCCCATGAGTTTCTTTTTAGCATTATCACCAAGTGGGACATTCAAATAACAATCTTCAAGTGGAGGCAAATCAAGCATATCATAAATCCTTCTAGGCATAATAGAAACACTACTATCAAGATCTAAAGCTTTGAAATCAAAGTCATTCACTTTCATATTAATGATGGGTTCCAAACCATCTTCTTGTTTTATAGGAATAAAAGCTTTATGTTTCATCTTTTCTTCTTTAATCTTTATAAGAGCATCAATAATGTGTTTTGTAAAGGCCATGTTCATAGCACTAGCATTAGGACTTTTAGCAAGCTTTTGTATGAACTTACTAACTTCGGAGATATTACACCCATCAAGATCAAAATCAAATTTATCATCTAAAGTAGTAGAACTATTACTAGCCTCAACACTAGTGGTGGTAATAGTAGAAACACTAATGTTTCTAGCAATTTCATCTTCTCTCTCCCACTTAGCATGTAATTCAGCTAATAGTCTAACATTTTCATCAATTCTTACTTGTATGGCATTAGTAGCTGCAAAGGGATTATCATTAGTTTCAGGTTTAGGAGCCATTTTATTGATCAAAGAGGATTGAGCTTTAGACAAAGATGATATATTTCTTTCAGCATTAGAGAGTTTCAATTGTAAACTAGGAATTTCCCTATTTAGACTCTCAAGTTGATGGCTAATGTTCTTCAAAATGGTAGATTGTTCCTCCATAGTTTTAGTGAATAGTTTATCTTGCTCATATTGCATTTGCATGAAGTTTTTAGTGGATCTTTCAACTTCTAAAATTCTTCCTTCACTAGGTAATCCAGGTTTACCATTATAGCCATAAGTATTATTAGTAGGGTAGGGCCTATAATTGTTATTACCATAAGCATTGCTACCAAAATTGTAATTTCTTATGAAGTTCACATCAACTTGCTCTTCTTGAGCAACCAAAGAAGCTAAAGGGACATTATTTGGATCAATATGGGCTTTCCCATTAACAAGCATAGACATAATAACATCAATATTATCACTCAAGGAGGAAGTTTCCTCAACAGAATTTACCTTCCTACCTTGTGGAGCTCTCTCAGTATGCCATTCAGAATAATTAACCATCATATTGTCCAAAAGTTTTGTTGCAGCACCCAAAGTCATAAAGGTACCTCCAGCAGCCGAATCCAATAGGTTCCTTGAAGAATAGTTCAATCCTGCATAAAAAGTTTGGATGATCATCCAAGCAGTCAGTCCATGAGTGGGACAATTCTTTACCAAAGATTTCATTCTTTCCCAAGCTTGAGCAACATGCTCATTATCAGATTGTTTAAACTTCATTATTTCACTTCTCATAGATATAATCTTAGCAGGAGGATAGTATTTTCCAATGAAAGCATCTTTGCACTTAGTCCAAGAATCAACACTATTCCTAGTTAAGGAATTCAACCATTCTTTAGCTTTTCCTCTCAAAGAGAAAGGAAACAGTTTCAGCTTAATAATATCACCATCTAAATCCCTATGCTTTTGCATCTCACAAACTTCAACAAAGTTATTTAGATGGGAAGCAGCATCTTCATTACCAATACCAGAAAATTGTTCTCTCATAACAAGATTGAGTAAAGCAGGTTTTATCTCAAAGAAAGTATCTTCAGGCACAGGTGGAGCAATAGGTGTGCTCATAAAATCATTGTTGTTGGTGCTAGTGAAGTCACACAACTTAGTGTTTTCAATAGTAGTCATTTTTTGGGGTTTTCAAATAAGAAAGCAAACTAGTAGGACTAATTTTTTTGGGTTTTTGATAAAGAAACAAGCAAACAAAGAAAAAAACTAAGCAAAACAAAAATAACAAAGTATAGAGATTGGTTATGAGGGACTCCCCTTGTGAAGATGTCCTTGACTCCACGGCAACGACGCCATGAAAATGCTTGATGGCTCAGTGTTGATGTAGAGATCGTTGGGAATGCCAAGAGGAAGCTATGATGAGCACAGCAGCAAGTTTCCCTCAGTTATGAAACCAAGGTTTAATCGAACCAGTAGGAGTAAGGAAACACCCCAAAGGTGTTGCTAGCTGAGTGCTACGTCCATTTTGCATCACTATTCTATGTCTTAATTCACTATTATTCATTTATATATTTCATATTGAGAGGTGATACTTATGTTATTTCATCTATTTTTGCATGGTTGATGACTTTTGGAGCATGGACCGCTGCAGTCACGATTCTGATGGAAAATGTGTTGTTTGGAGGCAAAATTCGCGAAGATCAGAAAATCCAGGAAAATATACGGAAAATCCTATTTTTCCAGAAGACTAAGGATGCCAGAAGATGGAGTGGAGATGGGCCACAGGCGGCCCACACCACCCCATGGCGCGGGCAGCCCTAGGCCGCGCCAGGAAGTGGTGTGGCCAGCCTGGCCCACTCCAGCCTCTCCCTCTAGCGTATATCATCCTCCCGAAACCCTAATACTCGAGGAGCAACCACAGAAAGATTCCGCCGCCTCTGCGGGGCGGAAAACACCGAGAGAGAAAGATCTCTCCGGAAGACAGATTTCTACCGAGGGAATTCCTTCCCGGAGAGGGGAGATCGTCGCCATCAACACCACCATCAAGCTGGACTTCATCGGGATCATCATTATCATCACCACCACCATCATCACCATCTCCATATTGCTGTAACAATTGAGTTGAATCTTGCATTAGTTTATAGGGGAAGCTTTCCCGGTGTTGATTACTATTTGTAGTTGATGCTATTGAGTGAACTGTTGAATTATTGTTTATGTTCAGATTGTTATACATCATTATTCCATCTCTAATCATGATCCATATGATGTCTCGTGAGTAGTTCGTTTTGTTCTTGAGGACATGGGAGAAGTCTTGTTGTTAGTAGTGGAGTTGTGTTGAGAAAGATTCAATAGTTTGATACTTAAGTTGTGGTGTACTTCTTCTAGTGGTGTCATGTGAACGTCGACTACATGACACTTCACCTATATGGTCCTAGGGGAATGCATTGTGTATTTGGCTACTAATCTTAGGGGTTGCCGGAGTGACAGAAACCTAAACCCCTATTAGGAAACCATTGCACAAGGGACGTAAGGGTCTTAGAGTTTAAAGCTGTGGTTAGGTTTCTAGCTTAATTACTTTCTTGTACTTACGGATGTTTACAAGGGGTATAATCACAAGTATGTATTAGTCTTGGATGGGGCGGTACATTAGCACAGGTTCACCCACACAACACTTAGCAAGCTAAAGAAGATTAATCGACTATATGAAGCGAAAGCACTTGACAGTCTTCCCATGAGTCCTCGAGAACGTTTGGTCATCTTAAGTAATACATCCGGCTTGTCCTTTGCTGCATAAAGGATTGGGCCACTTGCTGCATTTATTCCTACTGTCTTTTATTTACTCGTACTTTGTTTACTTGCTATATCAAAAACCCCTAAAAATCCGTTTGCTAAGTATTTGTAGAGAATTCCTGATCCATACCACTAGCCATCACCTTCTGCTCCTCGTTGGGTTCGACACTCTTACTTATCAAAAATACTACGATACACCCCCTATACTTGTGGGTCATCACTAAGCCTTGGCAGGGCGCACTACCGGTGCTAGTAGCAACGGGGAGACATGCACAACACAACCACAGAATTTTGTCCCCAACTTGCGATGAGGTTGTCAATCTCACCGGTTTTGCTGAAAACAAAGGATTAAACGTATCGAATGGAAGGAAGTAAAAGTTTGCAGAAAGTAAACACAAAGCAGTAAACAGTTTGTAGATTGTATGTAAAAGAAAGGACCGGGATCCATAGTTCACTAGAGGTGGCTCTCCTTAAGATAGATAACATGCTGGGTGAACAAATTACAACGGGACAATTGACAAACATCGAGAAAGCAAAACATGCATATACTAATCATCTTGACTCCTTTAGAACTTGATTGGGCATTAGAACATTATACATAGACCGCCATCCAACTACATCTATGACTAATAATTCACCTTCAGGTTATCATCCGAACGCCCTCCAGTATTAAGTTGCAAGCAACAGATAATTGCTTTACAAATTGCATGTAAAGTAAACAATACGATTGTTCTATGAACAAGGGATTATTGTTTTCTCCCTAGTAGCAACATCACATCTAGTACCTTAGAGATTTATGTCACTTCCCAGATTACTAGAGGCATGAACCCACTATCGAGCATAAATACTAACTCTTGGAGTTGCTAGCATCTACTTGGCCAAGATAGCTACTAACAACGGAAAGCATGCAATATCACAAATAACAAAGACATGATAGAATCAATAATCAATCTGAAATAACATCTCAATATCCATAGGATCCCCGCAAACACAACATGCAGAATTACAAATAGATGATCTTGATCTTGAACGGAGCTCACAAGATCTAAACATGAAAGCACAAAGGAGGAGAACCAGTCATCTAGCTACTACATGGATCCGTAGTCCAGACATGAACTACTCACATATCACACCGAAGGCTTGCATGGTGATGAAGAAGGCCTCTAGGGTGAATTCCCCTCTTCGGTAGGGTGCCGGGAAGAGCTTCAGATCCCTCTCGATCTAGGGATGGAGATGACGGCGGCTACAGACTCTTCCGTGGAATTTTGATCGGGTGGTTAGGGTTTTCGTCTCGAGGGCATCTTATAGGCGGAAGGAGAGGCCGAGGGGGCGCTGGGGTCGGCCAGACCACCCCCTGGCGCGGGCCAGGCCTGGCCGCGCGGCCAGGTGGTGTGGCCGGCCTCCAGCCCTTCTCTGTCTCGTATTCTGGCATCTGATGACTTCCGAAAAATAGGCACTTTGGCTTTTGTCCCGTCCAATTCCGAGAATATTCATTTTCTGACTTTCCTAGAACCAAAAACAGCAGAAAACAGGCAGCTGGCACTGTGGCTCTTGTTAATAGGTTAGTCTAAGAAATCATATGAAAAGTACTCCAAAGTGTGAACAAAACACAAGAAAGTGGATAAAACCAAGCATGCAACATCAAAAATTATAGATAAATTTGCAATGTATCACCCATCATGGGCCGCCTAGTGACTGCCCTTATCTGAGATGGTCCGTTACTATTCTGGCATGTTACTTTTCTGAACTTTTACTGTTCTGGCCCACAAGCGACCCTTTAATGTTCTAGCCTGGTAAATTTGTTCGCCTGTTAGTACCCTCGTTTGGAAATTGCTCGGCCCATTACTGTTCAGGCTCATCACAGTTGTGGCCTTTTACTATTGCGGCCTTTTATAGTTGAGGCCCGCTACGGTTTTGACCTGTTACTGTTCTGTGATTTTGCAGTTTCTTGTCTGTTACTGTAATGGGTTGTTTCTGTTCTGGCCTGCTACTATTACGGCATGTCACCACATGTGGGTCGGCCCGTTACGTTTACGGCCTTTTGCAGTTTTGGCCTTCCTAAAGCCCATGCTAATATCATAAAACGTGTATAAAAATCCACGATTTTTTACTGTTCATCATCGGCCGAATAGACAATGGGCCAATAACAAGGCACGATACTATTCCCTAATCAACCTGAATGACATAGTTACTATAACGACTACCGCCATGTGTGGACGGCGTCGACTAAATGCCTACACGGCCTACGCGAGTTATCTAGATATGACATCAGCTGCAAACTTCTTAAAATTATTACATATTATCAACTCAAGGGAAAGAAAAATCGGCATTTCAGTTGATAATCAAGTTGATAGCAGAGTCCTTAATTTGCTTTCTCAATGGATCACCTGCATCTTCCTTTGAGTGTGACGGCTACATTGGAGGAGACAAGATCTTGCAACCCCCTCTTTGGTGGCGATAGCAATAATTGCAGTCTAAAACTAAATAATAACAAGTTAATACATCAAACAAGACAAACTACTCATTTGACTGATATGACAGGAGCTATGAACTGGAGTTTACAACTGGTCAATGGTTCAATTATTGACCAACACGTCAAACAAATAGGATAAGCAAGCACGCATTAAACAAGTGTGCCCATCGTGAAACGAGCAATCAAAAAATGTGTGTGTGTGTGGCTTAGAATTTCAGCAAATATAAACTAGCCAGGTCATTTCAATAAATATATATGGAAGCAGTTCTATACCCTAAAATACAAGAGAAGTTGGGTGACTCGGAATTTGCGTTGAGCCACAAAATGGCATGCATTTACTGTCATAGCTTAGAATGAACCAGATAGAAATTATAACCGCATCATACGAGAACTTGTAGAGCAGGAATGCAAACCATGAATGAATTATATATTGTAGAGGATAGTTATGTCGTGACTTAGGACAAACCAGACCCAAAACCAGATGCGAGATATAATAGCGTCGCTCGTAAACCTGTAGAACAGGTGACATGGGTATACCTTATAGGTACTCAAGCTTGGTATATACGGTCTAAATACGTACAGGCCCACGGTGTCGCCAAGGCCCAGACGAAAGGACTCGACTAAACTGCAGACTCTCGATTGCTTGAGAGACAAGAAGAAGCTAAAGATAGAAAGTTTGAAGGGGAAAACCCTAACTTGTAACCGACTCGACCTGCTACCTGAGACCTAGCCTATCTATATAAAGGCTAGGAGGGGGCGACGAGGAGAACAGACACAACCCTAGTTTCCACAACCCTCGCCAGATTGCATCTGCGCACTATTGTAACTTTCGACTCCCTCGATAATTCCACGAGCAGACAAGCAGGAGTAGGGACCTCTACGAGGCCTGAACCTGGGTAAATCCTTTGTCCCCTGTGTGCTTGTTTGCTAGCCGATAGATGTCTCCAGCACTCCCTCCTTCTCTAAACCCCAAGTCCATAACAATGGGCATTGATGAGTTAAACCCTCGTCAACAGGAAAAACAAGCATTAGACAAGTGCCTAGAATGAAATGAGCAATCAAACAAAGTGTTTCTTAGAATTTCAGCAAATATAAACTAGCGAGGTCATTTCAGCAAATATATATGGAAGCAGTGGCATCTCCTGGAATGCATAGAGTCGTTCGGTGACTCAGAATATGCGGTGAGCTACACAATGGCATGTAGTTACTGACAGAGCTAAGAATCAACCAAATAGAAATTATAATGGCATCATAAGAGAAATTCTAGAGCAGGAATGTAAACCATGAGTGAACTACATAGTAGAGGACAGTTATGCCGTTGCTCAGGACAAACTAGCACCAGATAAGGAAGTAATGGCATCCATTGTGAACCTGTAGGATAGGCTATGCAAACCAACATGTTTGTTGTTCCATTTTGAGCTCTATGCAAGAAAAAAGAATAGTTAGTGATGCGGCTTTTAAAGAACCAGATGGCAACAACAAAATTATAATCGAATTAGTACGAAAAGTTTAAACGGCTACTACATGATAGCAGAACGATGCCAAGGAAGAAATAATAGCAGGAACTAATCTCAGGACAAACCAGATAGATTCATCAACTGTAGAGCAGGGAATCCACACTAATATTTTCCACTGACTTTAGATTTTCAAGAATTACACGGTAGCAGGCAATTACCGTTGTATGGAGTAGCAAAGAACATGTGCATGACAAAATAACGGACACGTGCATGACTTAACATTTGTAGAGCAGCGAATGCAAACCAGCATGTCTAATGACTTTTCATGTACTAGCACGAAGAACACGCATGCCCAGTGACTTGTATGTACTAGCACAATTACGTAAATGCAGTTCACTGCGACAGGCTTGAACCTGCTATACCGCTGACAAAACAAAAACGGGTTGGAGATTTGGTTAACCTTGGTCGGAGAGGTGTCTAAGCATCGTCGGTACCGTGTAAGTGACGTCCAGGTCA
This sequence comes from Avena eriantha, assembly GCA_910589775.1. Classification (NCBI taxonomy): domain Eukaryota; kingdom Viridiplantae; phylum Streptophyta; class Magnoliopsida; order Poales; family Poaceae; genus Avena; species Avena eriantha. The sequence continues at coordinate 13,430,417 of OU342742.1, read as the reverse complement.
CTGAGGGTGCTGCGGTTTCGGTGGCTGTTGGCGTCGGGGATGCAGATCTTGGACGGTCGATGCCGGCTTGAACGCGGTGGGCGAGAGGGTCGCTGAGGCAGATCCGGTGCAGTGAACGGCGACGACCGTGCAGCTGGTCTGGAGCGGTGGACATGGAACTCTTTGAACTAGATCACGCCGATGGACACCGGTGAAGCGCATTCGGTATAGTTGGGTAGCTTTCGGCAGCGAAGAAGCAGAGCTTGAGCGGTCGACTATGTCATCATCTTGGTGAGCGACACCGCATCTCCTAGATCCGGTGGGTGAGCGTCGGTGAAGCGGCTGCACGGCGGTGCATGAGATCGTAGCTCAAGCCGGTGCACGCGGTGGTTGTGGAGGGGACAGGGGAGCTTGGGATTTTTTGGAGGGCTGGCGGGAAAAACTGGGGGAATCAGGACCATAAAAGATGGGAAGAAAAAATAATTACGATCGTGCCCCCGAGCTACTGACTTTAGCATGCCCATTTGTCGTCTGAACAATGGATAGATTTGGCATTTTAAATTCTAAAGTTTTGAAAATGGAAGGGCAGAGAGAATAAATTTATAAAAATACCCCTAATAAGAAACAAACCATTATTGATGGCATAAATAGGTTGCCCTACATTAGAAAATAAATGGTGGGAAATATTTTTAGTAATTGTTTTTAATTATTGCTTCAAAGTGGTGTTGAAGTGTAATAATTTTTTTGAGAAACCAACGGGGAGCTCTACCTTTCATAAAGACCGAACCCCAGTACAGCTGTATATACACACGTGTCTGGTTGAACCTGACCAAAAAAGACCCCAAGCGACACATTTTTTAGGAAAACCGGCAAAAAACATTCGAGGTCACACTACCTAGCTCGACTGGGTCTAGAGCACTGTTGAATGGAACCAGCACACCGACTACAACGAGCGCTACGAAAAGCTTGGTCCGCGTCCTTAGAGAGAAAGTCAGAACCAAAGAAAATGGTAGGCCTCTAAGGCTTTATGGAGAAAACCAGCACACTCGCACGCCGACAGGGCCCGAAGACCTAGACTCTCCCTAAAGTACCAGCGAATCCCAAGAAAGGATCACATCACTCGAAAAATGACACCTCCAAGGAGGTCACGACGTCCGAGAGGACGTTGCCATTTCTAATCTGGCTAAGCCAGATTTGGGTTTTCACCCCGGATTGATGGAGGGAGGGGTGCCCGGGCTCCACAACAACACCCCCGAGGGGGGAACAATGCCCACATGCGTCACCAAAGTTGGCACCGACCAAAGTCGGGAAGGACTTTTGTCTAGAGACCCCTACACCACCTCCAATGGATCGTCACGAAGATGACCCATACAGCGGCGAGCACGACCATCGGCAGGAGATATGACTCCCCCGCCCACACATGCATGCCTTGCCGTCCGCATGACAAGGGCAAAGTAGCAACACCACCTCGATCCGGAACCGTTGCTCCGGCCTTCACACATAGCAGAGCAAACACCACACGTCAACTCAGGCTACGCGTGAACGGCTGTGATTCCATTGGTTTTTTTAGAGCGATCCCAGATGGATACGAATAGGGATATTATTCTGTCCCGTATTCGGTCGCTATCTAAATAAGCCTATATTTTGTTCGCCGGGTTATTATAAATAAGCCTATACGTATACGGTCGCTATCTAAATAAGACGATCGATTCAGGTTTCGGTAACCCTAACCAATCTAAACCTACGGTAGCAGGCGGCCATGGAGACCAGCCGCTATCGGGAGCTGGCCAAAAGTGCAGGCAAGGCAATAGGGGAGGCTGTCAGGCAAACCATCCTCGTGGAGAGCGATAAGAGCAGCGTGCTACATCATGTGGTCAATGGCGGTTGCTACAGCGAGTTCAAAACGGCGGTGCTGGATTGCCATCCCACGTCTATCGAGTACCGGGAGGATCCCACAAAGCGCGTCCTCGACGTCGGGGCGTGTGTCAAGGCCACGGAGGCACTGCGCCGGTGCTTCGCCGGAAACCCAACGTGGTTCAAGCATTATTATCTCCGGCGCCTGGACGAGGGCCTCGACGAGGACCTAGACCCGTCGCCGGAGGAGGTGAAGATGGAGAACGAAACCGAGTTCAGGTGGTGGACTGTCATGAGGAGAAGCTAAGCTTATATCTAGTGATTATGGTGGTCTTGCATGTTACGTGAACGCATGCTTATCTATAGACTAATCGATTTACGGCGTAGTGTAGTTCTTATTGGATATCATCCACATGATTTTACTTTGGTGTTACACAGTTTTGTTTGTTTATACTTATGGAGTTTTTCTACGTCCACACCATACAAATTTCTCCACTCATAGCCCCCGGGTGTTACAATTTCGTTTGTTTATACTTTCTCCGATCCATATTACTTGTCGCAGAAATAGATGTATTTAAACATGTTTTAGTGTTAGATACATCCAATCCAATGATAATTAATATGGATCGGAGGAAGTAGTAATTTCGTTTGTTTACCTGTGGAGATTATCTATGGCGGAGTGCAGTACTTTGGTATTATGTTAGGATACTATAATATAGTAAAACATTGTATAAACCTACCGTAGTAAGCCATGTATTGTACCTTGTAACACGCTAGCCGTATCAATGCCGGACCTAGGTGTGCCTGGCGGTTCCCCTCCAAACCCTAATACTCTATATGACGTTCATGGTATATCAGAGCTATCGATCTAGAACTCAAATGCCGACTACTCCCTCAACTGGCAGCGCTACTTTCATTACTCTCCTATTCGGCACCTTGGCTTTGCTCAGCTTTGCCACCACTTCCGTTAGCATCAGCGTTACGGCATCAACGATGGCGTCGACGATTCCCTCTCACGTTGACTGAGGGCATGCTCCAGCGGCCTCCAGCGGCGTGTGGTCATTGCCCTAGGTTTTCATCGTCATTGACGACGACAACGATGAGTAGGCGGCACGTAGCAGGACTAACATCGGCCAGCATCGCCGGAACCCCCAAGCTACGGCCACCCATAATATTGGGTGTTTTTCTTTTTGTGTGTGGGTATTTTGACTGCCCCCGGACCATATTATAATTTGTACAATGATTTTTGTCAATGTGGGGGGGGGATAGGTATGCCCAACAGATGGTCATCCTTGGCCTATCTAGCCCGGCCCGGCGGAGGCCCACGTAACGATCTGCTGGTGATGGTGAAACCCATGAAGATTCGGGTGAGGCCAAACCCATGAAGGACTCTTTGGCGAACATGGCGAGACTAGATAGGAAAACCCTTAGGTTGCGCTCTCAAATCTGTAACCGACTTGGACGTCTCTGAGACCTGGCCTCCCTGTATAAATGCGAGGAGGAAATGACAGGAAGGATCATCGAAACTCGCATACACACACGCCAGACTCAATCTGCGTATCATAGCCATCGCAGCCGCCTTTATAACCTCCAGTTCTTCAATCAATCAAGACCAGACAAGCAAGAGTAGAGTTTTCCTACAGGGGCCTGAACCTCGGTAAACCTCGTGTCCCCTCTTGTTTGTCTGTTAGCTGATGAAGTCTCTTGTTTGTCGCTCTTTCCTAAAAAGCCAAGTCCATTAAGTATGGGCATTGACGTGATCACCCCAAGTCAATTGGCACCGTCTGTGGAAAGCCGACGCGTTGATGTCGCGACTTTGGCGACTCCATCACCGGGAGCTGGCCAAAAGTGCAGGCAAGGCAATAGGGGGATCTCAGGCCAGCCATCCTCCTGGAGAGAGACCAGAGCAGCGTGCTACATCATGTGGTCAATGGCGGTTGCTATAGCGAGTTCAAAATGGCGATGCTGGATTGCCATCCCACGTCTATCTAGCACCGGGAGGATCCCACAAAGTGCGATGTCGACGTCGAGGCGTGTGTCAAGGCCACGGAGGCACTGCGCCAGTGCTTCGCCGGAAACCCAGCATGGTTCAAGCATCAGTACCTCCGGCGCTTCGACGAGGGCCTCGACGAGGACCTGGACCCGTCGCCGGAGGAGGTGGAGATGGAGAACGAAATCCGGTTCAGATGGTGGACTAGCGTGAGGAGGAGAAGCTAAGCTAATATAATGATTATGGTGGTCATCCATGCATGTTACGTGAATTAATGCATGCTTATCTATTTAGACTAAATCGATTTACGGCGTAGTGCACTTCGTATTGGATATCATCCACATGATTTTACTTTGGTGTTACAGTTTCGTTTGTTTACTTATGAAGTTTTTCTATGTCCACAACATACAGATTTCTCCACTCATCTCCCCCTTGGTATTACAATTTCCTTTGTTTACTTGTTATTATGGAGTTTTTCTACGACGTAGTGCAGTTGGTATTATCTTAGGATACTAAGAGCATCTCTAACCAATCCTCAAAAATCGGTAATGCGGATCTAACCGAACTTGTATAACCGTTAAAGGAGTAAAAAAATTAGGAGTCGTCGACCACTCGAGAGAAAAAACCTGACCTCCCACCCCGCCACCCCATTCGTGGCAGCACCGTCTCTGGTGACCACCAAAACCCGCCGCTGGTACCCCAGACCCTATGCCGCCCTTGATCCCACCTCTCTGTCGCTCCTCACCCTCGCTGGAATCGACTAGGAGATCAAGATTTCGCCGGCCGCCGCCTCGATTTGTTGCAAATCGGCCACCGCCGGGCTCGATTCTTTGCAAAATGGAGAGGCCAGAGGACGGAAAGGTGGTAGAAGGCCGACCACCACCGATGTCGCATGGAAGCTCGCCCCCTTCTCCTCGCCCACCGCAAATCTTGCGCGACCTAAGGTTGGCTTCGTCGGTCCCGCCGCCCACAACAGGTTGGTCTATGTGCGAAATCTCTCCCTGGAGTTGGAGGAGGCGGGGCCGGTCTACGTGGAAGCTTTGGCCGGAGAAAAGGTGAATTTTCCTCTTTTTCTTTTGTAAAATGAAGTAGAAGAAGTCGTGACTTACTTGATTTTTGTTACAAATTAAGTAAAAGAAATCCTAAATGGACCGAGGTCAAGGATAACGAGTTGTATTTTGCATGGCACCATCAAGATCTTGTAGATGATGCATTAGAGAGTGGTGTTCGTTAACCATTTCAATAATTTTGGGAAAATTCTCGAGAATTTTAATGAAAAGACAATAGGAGAAGGTAGATCACTTAACTCACAGGACACTCAAAGAACACTATTCCATAAACATTACCAACATAGTAGTACAACAAAAATATCACAGGTCAAAGGTATGGATATATATTCATATTCAGATACATACAGAAGAATTGTGGAACCTCCATGGCACAATAAGGTTCACTAGGTAAGTTCCTATCAATTGAAAATCTAGAAAGGATAGCTTGTAGTCTAGTCTACTACTAGATCTACTTCTAATCATATCTCAACAACTAATGGATGATAATGCTCTATCAGCAATGCTCTAACGGTATGGTTCCTATTATGGAGAATTGGATCCCATATATTTTTATCTTGATCTCCACTATCACTATTTCAATGTATCTTACTCCATTATCTTTGTTAAACTAACTTTGGCTTCTCGTAGAGGACTTCCTATGTATTCCAGTTCCACGTTAGCAGTCCCATCATTGTCTTCATGACCTAAACAGGGGTTTAAGGAGGATAGATTGAGTACGAGCGTACTCACTAATTTCTATAGCTAGTTGTTTGATGCACTCTCTCTACTGTCGTGGATCGGCGATCCTAGGCTTATGCAAGTTTTCGAAATCGAGTTTTTAGAAAAGGCAAGTTTTAGTTTAGAAAATTATGTCCGTTAATCTCCACGGGTCCCTTTCCACGCTACGCTTCGTAATCCTTTACCACAATAGTGAGTAACATGTCACATTTTATACACCCTCGAGAGGTGTACTTCTTTTTCCACAAATGTCTTTAGTCTTATTGCATATCTGGGCATACCTTCCCGTTCAAAATTCCATAATTTGAGGCCTAGTGTAAAGACTAGCCAATCACTAGCCTGAAAGTCCGACACACACATAAACATCAGGGCAACGGTGAGGCCGAGAAAACCCATTAAAGTCCGACCACTATCAACTAGAGGGATGAAAAGACAATTGGAATTTCGTAGTGAAAATTGGTACTTTATCAAGTTCTTATATATGTCGCCTATAACCAACCTAACCATAGAATTTTCGCAAATGTTAACTTGTGGAAAGTAGAATCCGCAAAAAAAAGGAGCTAGGTTTCAAAAGATACAAACAAAATGGTATGGACCCGAGATTCTGATTGTTGGCACAATCCTATGTCCTCATTGGTGAGTACAAGGTCACAAAGACCCATAAATCTCTTCTTGAGCTAGACATTGGTACACGCTAAGTGTAGGGAATCAGTTATAGCACATTTTGATAAGCAATGTGTGTCGAACCATTATGATTTCCCATCCTTTCCAATTTGCACATTCATCCCTCCCAACCAAGGTTTCATTATGACTGGCTTCACATTGATCTGTAGGTACTCGCCAGCCACAAGCCCATGCCCCCCCCCCACACACCTTTAACTTCCTCATTGCACCCACCTTATCGCCTATCATCCACCATGTTTCCCTATCCACTCTCCCTAATGGTAGCTACAAAACTCGTAGTTTATATGCGAATAAAAGTGAACTCAACTCCTCCAGGGTTTGTTTGGACCAAAATTCATCGCTACTACGAGATAATTGTTGAACATCCATGGCCCACTGTCCAATGCCTTCCTCTTCCCCGCCGACGGAAAAAAAGGTAAGGACATGTTTGGTTCAGAGAAATAATGGAGGAATATATTTTCCTACAATGACACTTTTACACTTTTCGTCCGTTTGGTTGAAAGGAATAATGGAGCAAAGGAAAAACACATGAATTTTTTTTTGATCTCAATTTCAAAGGGAAAATGCAGGAATTTCACAACCCACCTAGACCTTTCAAATTCCTCTACAAAAAATGTAGACTGATGTCTTTAGTGGCATAATATCATCCCAATTATCTATTTCATGTGGTTTGAATTTGATTGGACTGTCTTTATTTGGATTCCTGACTTTTTCATATTCCTATAAACCAAACATCCAAGTTTTCAATTCTTATTTCTATACTTTTAGAATCACATGAACAAAACAAGCCCTAAGCACGATGATCTCCCACATATTCTTGTATTGGGTTCCTCTGATTGGGCACCAGGTCCTCCCAAGAGCTTGTGACATGCCTTCAGCCGACCCCAGCTTCTCCGACATCACCTTCTTAGGAGCTTTCGAATCCATCAGCTCCTTGTGCCACCCACCACCTACATCCATCTCCTTTCCGTCAATCTCAAGACCTTCCTTCTTCGCCTCTGACAAACGTAGGTAATTCAACAGTGAATCCTCCACCTTTTCCATCCCAACTCCACTCACGAGCGAAACTAGCCAGATCAGAAGATCCTAGGTGAAGGAGTATGTTACAATCAGAAGCCCTAGGGAAACTCACGAAAAGCATTTGAATCAGACAAGTTTGGAAATATGAGGATTTAGGGTTTACCTCGACAAGACACCAAGGAGATGTATCAGGAAAAGATGTGACAAAGGCGAGGGAAACAACTCAGATCCATAGTCGAGAAAAGGAGAACAAGAGACAAACCCTAACAGAGTCGAGATTGCCTCACAAAGTACAAACTGTCATCCACGGGACACACGTGTTGGCTATACCTGATGCATCGTCATGAACACAAGTCTTTATACGACACCTAAATTTATCGCTAGTATTTTTTTTTTCGAAATTCCACCGATCTATTAATAATCATCAACAGCAGTACAAAGATTCCTAAAAATAATAAAAATTACAATATGTCACTGGACCACCTAGCGACGACTACAAACACTGGCACGAGCCGAAGGCGCGTCGCCGTCCTCGCCCCTCCATCACCGGAGCCAGGCAAAGCTAGTCGTAGTAGAGCTTGTTGTAGTAGACAGACAGGAAGTCGTCGTGCTAAGGTCCCAAAGGACCAGCGTACCAAAGCAGCAACCATCGCCGAAGATGAACAACGTAGATCGGAAGAGATTGACCTCAAAACACACGTACGAAAAACGACCAGATCCCAAGAAACCTGTCGGACACATGACTTCACGCGCCCTCCGCTGATGCTAGACGCACCACCAAAGCGAGGATAGGGCGGGAAGAATCTTATTCTGACCTTAGGACGTAACCGCCGCTCAACATCGTGAAGAAGACACTGAAAATAGTCTAAAGAAAACACTAAAACCTCCCGCCTGCGAGAGGCCGTGTTCCGCCACGCCTCCAAGGCCGCCAGAGACAGGACGGACCGGTGACGTCGCCGACAGAGGGAAGGAAAATTCTAGATGGATTTGCTGCCGCCGCTGGAGAACTCACATAGCGTACCGGTTCCAGTTATCGCTAGTATGTTGAATTCGAGCAAGAATAAGGGCAGCAACAACTAATACATCTTATCGGCATTTGTCACATGTCGGTTAAACTTACAAGTTACAATCCCCAAAACGGCTTCAGCTCAGCGAACACCACTATAGAGAGAGTTCAAGAAAACAGAGGTGTTATTATTCTTGTATCCTATCCTGCATCTTGGTTCAGCTCCTTCAAATCATCGATCATACTAACGGTGATTTCTCCTCCTCTACTCCATCTCCCCTCTGCTTGTCCTCACCCAACTGCGCCATCAATTTCGCCTGCCGGCGCTCTGCCAGGTCTTTCTTCTCCTTGTCCTCCGGCAGGAGCCTCAGCACGATCCCCATGGTAATCAGCAGGAGCCCCGTGACGTGCTGCTCCGTCATGGGCTTGGTGAATATCAGGTACGACAGGAGCAGCGTCACCGCCTTCCTCGCCGTCGTCACCATGGCCGTTGTCGCGGCACCGAAGAGCGCGATGAGGGACAGCACCGATACCTGCCCGACGAACGTAGCCATCGCCTCGAACACCAGCACGGCGTACACGTACAGGTGCTGCATGCGTCCAGTGAACAAAAACGTCAGACAGATCAATCTTTTTCAGCAATCTTTTATAGACAGAACTTAGTAGTACTCTGATAGCAAGTTAAGTATGAGCACTTTTAACTGACGTGGATCAGATACTTTTCCTGACAGCGTGGTTAGAGTCAAATCAACAGCATAAAGAATAAAGATGGATTGCTGAAGGCTAGTCCTGTTCACAAAAGTGCAGCCGATTCTTTCCCTACCATCTGGTTTGTACACATTCTGGAAGTATCTTGATGATTAAAATGCCAAGACACTGACAGAGCATGGAGCAGAGATTCTGATTTTGTACCTGAGAACACGCACTCCATGCTGTGGTGAGCTCCCCGGTTAACACCATTGGCACGGCAAGGAACGGTAGCCCGACAACAGTTGAGCAGAACAGCATCTCCATCTAATGAGAAGGAGCCTTTAGTGTCAGTGTCCTAAAAAATCAACTCCCAGGGAAGCAAAGGCAATCAAAATGTACATAGAGTACCTGTGTGGTGTCCGGGTTCATCTTAAAGATGGCCTCCTGCAGGTTGCCAAGGAAGGCATCCATGACGAGCGCAGCGGACACCATGGTCACACCGATCATGCTGAAGTTAGGCGATGTTTGCGCGTCCGCGAGCGTGAAAAGTATGAGGCCAATGACGAGCATCACTGCTGATATGTACTCATGGAACGGGTACTTGCGTCTTAGACCAGGGATAAATGCCCCCATTATCATCACCGGCAAAACCTGGAAGACAAAATTGAAAGGGTTCACTAGAAATAAGAACCATAACGTCTGAGCCATTTAAAATATCTTTTGTTTCAAGTTTATCGTGAATTCTATCAGCAGATCACGAATAGCCAAAGCGCTACCAAATTGAAGCTTCAAAACATGACAAGGGTTAAACATTCACATGGGTATCTGCTCTTCTCCCTTAGAAACAGGAAATGAGGACGTGCTACGAGTATCAGGTCAACTCCTTCAGCGTACTGTGCCTTTGCAGCATTATTACTACTACTACGCATCAGGTCAACTCTCTTCAGCTTACTGTACCTTTGCAGCAAAGTAACTACCAGCACATTGTTTACGTTGTCGGCAAAAGTTATTTTTCTAATAAAAAAGTCAAACATGTATAAAAGGGTCGAACTATACATCAATATCACCAAAGCATGATATTTAAAAAAATACTGACAACACTCTAGACATTTTATAGCAAACAAAATTAAACTTTATATGTATTCATTTTAGACTCTATTGGTTCTCTAGTTTATCGTGAATTGTTTCTCTGATCATATTTTTACTGGCAACAATTTAGACATTCAATCGCAAGCAAAATTAAATTCCATTCGTATGCTTTTCCAAAAATTAACTTGGAGAAACTAAAGATTTCTTATGTCTCGAGTTTACTGTGAATTCTAGTATCAGCAAATCACCAACAGTCAACGCACTACCCAATCGAAGCTTCAGAACACAACTAGCATTAAACATTCACATGGGTATCTGCTCTTCTTCAGGGACTTTTAATGAAGGAGTGCTACCACGAGCATCAGGTCAACTCTTTCAGCTTATTGTACCTTTGCTGCAGTATTACTAGTGTATTGTATTTGTTCACGTTGTCACCAGAAGATAATAATTCTAAAATCATTTTTTACTGACAAGATCTCAGCCAAAATCAAACGTTTTTCTTTTAAGAAGTCCACTGCTACTTAGTATATGCAGAGTCTAGCCTAGGGAAGAGGCATTCAGGATTTGCCTAGCCAAAGGCGTCGTCTCAAAAATAGGAGGATGCTCGAATCGGAGCAACATGATTGCACCGGATGGCTTTGGGCGCGTTACCAAAACATCGGTTCTGATTCCAGATTCTCCTCTGAAATTGGAGCACAGAAAGCTCCCCTGTTTCTTGTACAAGGACACAGCACATTTCGTGCCGAGATAAAATAAAAGGAAAGACAAAGTACGTGCTATACTACCAACAAAGGAAATGGTTTGAGAAACTGTGGAAGGGAAGGTACCTTGGTGGATTTGAACATGATCTGCGCGGGGTAGTTGAGGAATGCGAGGGAGCCCTTGGTGAGGCCGTTGGACCCCATGAGCACGGCGGAGAGGCGCACGTAGGTCCGCCACGGGTTCACCATCTGCTTCATGGTGAAGCCTTGCAGCCGGATGAGGGCCAGGTAGACGAAGCCCTGCACGAACGTGAAGTACCACCCGTAGCTGCAGCGCCAGCAGACACGCAGTTGCTTAGGACTGGTAGTAGTAATGTTTTGCAAATGGTCATTCACACCTGGACTGAAGATGCTTGCTCACCTGAACTGAAGCCGGTTGTAGACGTATTCCTGCAGGAGGAGGAGGACCAGTCGTGGCAATTAGGCACGCAGAATTAAATGTGCGAAAACGATTTGGAGAATGAGACGAGTCGAAGGTATGCGTCGCCAGTTTTTTTTTTGTGTGTGGAAAAAATGCAAGAACGGGAGAAGGAAAAAAATCAGAGAAACGTATGCAGAAGTTTCAGAGAAAAGAAAACCACGTTGACCAGGCAGACCCTGCGCGTCCATACGAAGAAAACGATCGAGGCGTGGAATGTGGAAACGGAACCGTTTCGTCATATCCTAGCCCGCGCGATTCGAGATTTCCGTGGGACTCGATCTCGTCGAGTCCCAAAAATAGGCTGCAAAATCTCGGGAGATACTAATGACGGGCGGGGTGTATAATCACTGTCATCAATACTAGCGCGAATCGGAAGAACGCGGAGCGAATGCTATCCAATATGTCGTAATCAACAGCCAGCCAGCGAATCGGAAGGAGGAGGAGGGAGAAGAAGACGTAGAGTATAGTACCTCGCAGATGCCATTGACGAGGTATCCGAAGAAGAATCCGGAGGAGCAGATGAGGAACTGCTGCCAGACGGGCCTGTCCGTGAGCGAGACGCCGAAGAGCCGCCTCCCCTGCTCCTCCGCCGCGCCGGTCATGGCTCCCAGTTCCCTCCCGAATGAAACCCCGACGGCGGCGGCGGCGGCGCAGAGAACCAACCACCGGGGAAATCTCCTCTCGATGAAGAATTAACGGGCGGCAAGGGGATATGGCGGGACGGAGAAGCAGAGCACCGGCGTCGCTCGCGGAATGGAAAGGAGAGAATACGCTGAGAGATAGTAGAGCACGCGGGCGGCTTTAAAAGGCTTCCTTGTATTGGCGCTCGCGTGTGGATTCGGCCCCCGCGCGCGCCGACGACCCGCGCTATGTGGGGAAGTCTTTCAAGAGCTGCCTCTTATCTTTTTGGCTGGTAGTAGTAACTGCTGCCGCCGCCTCGCCTTGGTCTGCCTGGCATGCAACTGGTTGGTCGCCGGGAGATCTAGCGAGCGAGCGAGGAGGTGGCGGCTCCGATGGAGATGGCGATGGCATCGCGCCGTGCGGTTGACCGGGAAAATAAAAGGACTTTGCACGTATCGGATCTGCCTCGATCGGGCTCCGTCCGGAGGGAGGGGAACGGGGGCGGTGGGGAGCCTGCCGCGTGGCCGGCCAGGGCGCTGCATGCATGCATGCACCGGCTGGCTGGTGGCTGGGCCAGCCGTCACAGTTGGCTCCGTGGATTTCGTACAACACACTAGTACAACAGGAAATGATGTTGTTTCAGTTTGCAACAGCGTTTGACTCAGTGTGCCAACAGCCCCTCCTGCTGCAAACGCTGAAAGAAAGATACAGAAAAAAAAACCATTTGAGAAATGTGCCACACAACAGGGTCCATGGGGATACAATATCCAAAGCTCCTTCGACCCAGGAGGTGCATGTATACTTGGACCTCTGAGTTTATAGCGTAAAATCACATGTTTTACGTTCAAATTGAAGGGGTTTCCACGAATTGGACAGTTTTGGCCGTTCGATCGCGCCACCTGAGTCATTCTGACTGTTGGATGATCCTCAGCTCCCGCATGGGCCGAATTATCCATTAGGGACGCTTCTCTGGGCGTCAAAAAGCCTTTCTGTGATTATTTAGGGATATTAAAACTGGGTCAAAGAGGAAGCCTCCCACGAATTGGGCAGTTTGGGCTGTCCGATCGCGCCACCTGAGTCATTCTGGCCGTTAGATGATCCTTAGCTCCCGCGAGGGCCGAATTATCCCTTAGGGACGCTTCTCTAGACATAAAAAAGTCTTTTTGTGATTAATAATTGGGCCAGAATGACTGCTTTGGCCCGTTACTTGGTTTATTGCACCCTTCTAAGATGAACCGGGCGTCGCTCGTGATACCGAACGAGTGGGCAAAAATAGGAGAGGAGACGCCGGGCTAGATTCAGCCGATCCAAACGGGATATACACCTCTCACCTCTTTATCCATTCGACTGTAGGCCGGAAGATCTGGAGTTGGCATCAATCTCCCCTGCGGATATGGTAACTATAGCGAGGCATAGATCTCCTATGCGGATGCGACAGGGATGTTCTCTTGCCTCATCATTCATGGCGACCTGGTTGATGAGATGTGAACCATCATGATTCATGCGCTTCCCTTGAAGTCGCAGTTCATTTTCAGTTCCTGCTATCTTTAGCAACTAGCGTCAGCGAGTGATGATGGTACGTTAACCCCCGTTACTGAAGAGGCCTCACGTTGTCTATCTATTCTTCTGTTTCCCCAAGCTCTATACCTTCCCCTTCTTTACCCTGGAATCGTTGCTAGATTGCTTCTATGTCATACGCCTCCCTCTTCTCCATCTAATCATTTTCACCGGCTGTTAATCTTAATTTTTCGAACTCCGCTTTTTTGCAGGTTCTATCCATCCTGATTCCCCTCAATTCAGTTCTCAAAAATATTGGTTAGCTCAGATTTTATTTTTATTATGGAGTTCTTGATCTGTCTATTTGCAATGGTTGACGTTCAGGTCAGTTCCTAAATACCTCATATGTTTCGCTCATACATATCCATGTATATGTGTCCTTACAGTCCCTCCATATCTTGTTATGATATATTGGTCGATTTAATGAAACATTTATTTTTCTAAAAAAAATCTTGGTTCGGTTTAAATCATTACAGTTTCTTGCTGTTGAACTACTCGTGGTTTCCTGCGTGCATCTATAAATGTTGCCTTGGTTCCCTCTAGGAGGTGATATATAAAGGCTTCTAATACGTGGTATTTTCTTCTCCAGCTTTACTATGATTGGTCCGCTAGCTCCTTCCTGGAATGCTTAGCAACACTTTTCTTCTGTTTTACCAGGATACAATATGGAAATGGAAGAGAAATTCCGCCTCACACATGAATTACACGGTGTTTCATTGATTATGTCAATCACATGTTTATAGTAATGCAAACAATATGATAATTTTTTTGAGACAGAGGATGCTCCGCAATCAAAAGTAAAAAGCATGTGAAATATCAAGTGTGGAATATGGCAAGAGTACGTGATACTGCTGCACATGAACTAATAATGCTACAAGGATGTGATTACTACAAGTCTACGATGTATTGTATCCCTTCTACTGGTAGGGTATAACTTATCAGACATTGTCCTTGGATTATATTAATGTTAAAAACTTCATATCATCTTGGTTCTTATCCTCTAGATAAAAATTTTAGTCTGCATTGTTTGTTAATTAGGTACATTTCTGATTAAGGTTGGCTACAACATTGATCAGCGTGAAATTCGATACAGGAAGCTATAAGTGAAGACACCACTCTATTGTTTTAGATCCACGTGTATTGTTTATGGTAATCTTTGTATCCATTAAAATATTGGAGCCACCTTTGCTAATATAACAAGACGTTGTCTTCTTGACATCCTTCAGATGCGATACACACAAGATGATTGATATGAGATAGAACATGTGAGACGTTTTCCAACTCAAAGTGCACCCGCAAATATGTCTCCATACCTAAAAGTTGATCTCTGGTTTGATATGCTGTATTTACTTTTGATTCAGGTGAGTGCATATGATGCACTTATTTTATTGTCTATTGATAATTTAGTGTGAAACATACCATTTTCCCCCAAATGCATTTGTGCAAGTGTCAAACTTAGCATTCATGACTGAACAGAAGCTCTTGTGTTGAACAGGCTCTAGCAATTCTTCGTCAATGATTTTTTTCCTTTTTTTGTTTTCATTTACCTTCACAGTAATTAGAATGGGCCACCGGATGTGTTTTCTATTGACGATGTATAAATAATTTTCTATAGCTTTATTCTAAAACGTTCATATTTTCACTTAAAATTTTCTTTTTTGTTTAGATTGTTATTATATAGTTTTTGTTGAAGACAACAGGAACCATTTCCATGTTTGGACATGTGTGCTTTAAATTAATCCAGCATCCCACCAAAATTCAAATATATTTTTATCAGTTACTAACAATTTATAGTCCCAATAGATAGGACGCGGCAACGCACGCCAGCATGATCTAGTACCCTTAAAGATAGAAAGCGCTTAACGTTCCGAGGGAGCGTGGATAAAGTAGCCGAGACCGTATCTGACCTCAAGGTGGTGAAACTCCTTGCAAGTCACCCAGATCCTTGCACGACATCCTGGGTGCTACTAATGGCAGCACCTTCGTGGTTTAGCACACGTACAGTGTATGATGACGACCTTCGGCTCACTCATCCATGCCGTGAGTGTGGAAGTATATCTTTTGAGTGGGATCCTCGCATCACGATGTCGTACCGCAACGAAGCACTCCTTTACGCGCGCATCCCTAACTCGGGGACACGGTTGCAATAGAGAAGATACAGGAACAGAGAAATTCTCTAAGTAAAAGATGTCTTAGAAAATCTCTTAAATTGGTGTGTTCCTTCCCACCCCTATGCCCCTCCTTATATTGGGGGAAAACGGGAGACCCCTATCTCACCAAGTCCTGGATGGGACTAAAGGAGGGGAGGAGGTGGCGTGCGGGAGTAGGGGAGCCAGCGGTCGGGTGGGCCTAGAGCGCGAGGCCGAAGGCAGGCCGGCGGCTGGGTGAGCCCCACCCTATGCACCCATGCTCATGTGGCGGCGGCTGCCCCTTTCACCTTCGGGTGGCTTGCTCTCTTGGGCTCCTTTCTCCTTTGGGGATTTGGCTCATTTGGGAAAGTTGCCACATAAATTTAATAATAAATATTTCTTTAATATTAATTACAATAACTCATACATAAATACATATTAATAAATCTCTCTTGACCCAAAACACTTTTTGGTCCATTCTAAATGACTTCGGATCCCCCCAGGATGATTCTGGTTCTCACTCGGAACAGTTTCAGTGTTCTTTCTCTCTTACTCCGATGATTTCATCATATCCAACAAATCTCCGATTGTCATCGCACCCTTAAGTGTCTTACCCAATGGTTCGGGAACGTCACGGACATGATCGAGATCTCTCTCATACCAATGATCAATAGCGGGATCGGGATGCGCATAATGACCCCGGTGCATTCCACAATGTGTGTTGTCGTTTGAACCATAAACATCGAGTCCAATTCCCTTTTGTTACTCAACTTGTCCAAGACCTGACCACCGGTATCACCATAGCTTGTTCAATCTTGTTTCCGACAAGTGATGTTTTACTCATTCCGTGATATTCCGTCCCCGTGACCTAGTCACATGTTGCGCAACATCTATAGATGTAATCTCATTGATTGGGTCTTGTGTATCTTCCCATCACGCAGGAGAACAAATCCCGATCTTGATATATGTGCCTTAACGTGCCCCTCTAGAACATCCAACATACACCTTTATGATCACCCTGTTACGGTGTGACGGTTGATATAGTCAAAGCAGCTGCGGGTGACAGTGATTAAACAAGATCTCACGGTCTAAGGGTTAGGATACTTTGTTTCTAATTATTGCAACATGAAATTTGTGACTCGATTGTGTTGCAATACTTATATGGGTAATGTCCATCACATCATTCACTAATGATATGATTTTATTGTCAACTGGCATAAATGCACCATGATCAGAAAACCTTGTGTTGGGTTCGCAATATAGAAACCAAAAAAATTCCTACGATGGGAACTACTAAGCACCAAGATCTATCTACCTAGATACAAGCAACGGATGGATATACATCCATAGAGAACATACCCTTGTAGACCAACAAAATATTGTTAATGAAACTAATTTCGTGGTTGATGTAGTCGTACACTTGCCGATCTCAAGATCATGATGAAGTCCAGTGAGTCCAGCAGGTCCAGTAGTAGCAAGTCCATCAGGTCTAGCACCAGCAAGTCTAGCACCGCAAAGCAGCAGTGCATCTGTGATCGCACAAACGTCCGGTACCCCGACAACCTCCATGTCCTCGCTCCAGCGATGCAGCAGAAGTAGCAACTCCTTTCCAGATAAAGCCACCGGGACATGTATCTCGCTAATCCGAGACCATGGAGAATATTTTTTAGAGGAGAGAGATCCTTCACGAGGAGGTCTGAGAGTGGAGGAGGAGGTGCTCCTTATATAGGGGAGGAGGGCTGCCCAAGGAGCATGGCCGTTGGCCATGGTGGGTGCCCCCACCTCTCCCTCATTCGTGTGGGTGGAGGTCCCATTCACATAAACACACGCCTCCACTCATGTCCACTCACATGTATTAAATTTCCACCAAATTTAATGCAAGCTCTCATTACATAAAACTGTTTTATTTATTTTATTCAGAATTTTGTTAATTACTTTAATTAACAAAAATTTACATAAAACCCCCTGCAACATTTCAATATCACATGCAGAACTAGTTTCTGCAATTTCACCCGAAACAATTCCGGTTTCCATCAAAATGATTCCACCGCTTTCTTAAATCTTTATCGGAAACACATTTTCTCCAAATGGTGTTGGTATCCCTTAAGTGTGTCACCCTACAGTTCGCGAATAATGCATACATGATCGATACCCCTCTCCGATCAATAATCAACAGCAGAACCAAGAGATCCATACGGACTACCACACATTCAATGATGACTCTAGTGATAGTGTGAACCTTTAACATTAGTAACTAAATTCCTTTATCTCGCGATATATTACATGTCTGAGATTCGATCATCGGTATCCCCATACCTAGTTTGACCTTGTTACCGACATGCACTCTTTTCTCGTTCCTATGATATAACATTCTAGTGATCACATCACTTGCTTGCAAGCTATTTCAATGTGATATCACCGAGAGGGCCCAGAGTATATCTATCCGTCATCGTGATGGACAAATCCCACTCTTGATCCATGAGCCTCTACATAACACCTTCGTAGCACCGAACCCACCTTTATAGTCATCCTATCACGATGTGATGTTTGATGTTATCAAGATACTCTTCTAGTGTTAGTGATTGACATGATCTCATGGTCTAAGGACTAGGATTACTTTGTATGATGTTATAGCAATATAAACACAATGACTTTGATCATAATGCTATACTTTGGATGAATGTTTATCACATCATTCCACTAATGTCGTGACCTTGTTTATTAACAACATCCAATATCCATGATTAGGAAACCTTGATCATCTTGTTAATCAATGAGATAGTTTATAAGAGAGGCATAACTAGGAACTTTCTATTTGTTTATTAAGAACACATGTATTAACGTTTCCAAATCAATACAATTATAGCATGCAAAATAAACATATATCATAAACATGGAATAAGATAATAACCACTTTATTATTGCCTCTCGGGCATATTCCCTTTAGTCTCCCACTTGCACTAGAGTCAATAATCTAGTTTGAAGAACTTTGCGAATTGAACATCTATGGCTTTCTAGTGTTGCATATACGCGATTGCTAGTGGTTAACATAATCTCCGGATCTAATACTTTCATGTCTGTGTGTATTTGCATGTCTTTGCGTCTTTACGCATCACTCATTCTAAAATGAGATGGCATTGTATAAATTTAGTCCTTTGGTGAGACATTTAGTTCCTTTGGGTTAAAACATGTTGATAGTATTGTCGTACAATATATCTTCATAGTATTAGCCCACTAAGAACCACACCTAGTTTGATAACAAACTACTTAACAGAAATGCCCTCCTTTGCTGGTACTATAGCAGTCATATACTTAGCCTTTTGTTGTAGTATCCGTCATAATGGCTTAACTTTGGAACTCGTCCAAATCCATCATGGAACCTCATTTCCATTATATTGTGACACCCATAGTTTAAATTAAGATAAATTTAATTTGTATCTTGTGACAAACTAGTATCAATGTAACACTTTACAATGAACTTTTGTTTAACTATTTGTCAGTTATACATGATATATTCATAGTCCTTCCAAAGCTCATAAGAATATCTTTACTATCGTCCAATGATCATCTTATGAATCATTCTGGTATATGCTCACAACATTTAGAGCATAGGATATATCTGGATATGTACATATCACGGTACTATTGATCATGTGATTTCACTCACTAAGTGTCGATACACTTAAATCTTGATTCAATCCTTTCCATGCAGTAAGAACCTTTCTTGTTGTTTCCATATTGAACCCTTTCAATGTCTCATTTATGTACGTCTAGCACAACCATAGCGCCTCAATCTATATGTATAGACATTGATGCCTAATATTCTAGTTTTTCCCAAGTCTTTCATCAAAATCCAATTTTAATGAAATTCTTAACTTGTGTCAATAAAATATACATCATTTCCAATCAACAATATGTACTCTACATAATGTATTAGAAATAAGAAATATGTCTCAGCATTCCCACTTAATTTCTTGCAAATGCAAGCATCTTCATCTACTCCGATGAAATTAAACATTTTAACAGTTTCATCATGGTGAAGATTCCAACTCCGCTATGCTTACTTCAACTATTGAAGTTTGCATGCCCTTTTAGCACCCTTTCAATTAATAAAACCCTTTGGACCGTGTCTTGTACATGTCCTAGGTAACTATTCTATTAGAAGAACATTATTTTGTTTATTCAACTACCATATACCAAATTATATGTAGTGATTTGTACAATAATCTGTCAAGACTAAATATCGCTATGAAAGATCAAATCTTGTCATACTCAACTCCTTGAACATTGTCGTAAACTCATTTCCGACATGATGACTATTTCATAGATTTCAAACATCCATTTCTATTTCTTTATAGATCCAAACATGACCGATAGTCTTCATGCCTTTCCACAAGGTCTTCCAAGTTCAAAAATACTTGATTTCTCGTGTATGGAAACTATCACGGATTTTATGACTTCTAGTCATTTTATGGAGTGCGGGCCCATCATTGCTTATTTGCATGTAGTCGGTTCATCATTGTCAAAACAATAACGACTTGTGTTTTAAATATTAATATTTGATTCTTTCCCGACCCGCATGGTTTAATAGGAACTCTAATCTCCGAGATCACAACCTTTGTAATCACGGGCGCCATGAGCATTGTGTCCGCCACAAGGACACTTTCCGGCACTGCTCTACTTAGCACATATAGCTAAGGTTCAATAACCTTATCAAAGTTCTATTGTCCTCCCACTTAACTTTTCGCGAAAAATTCCTTCTTAAGAAACTTCATGTTCCAAGTGACAAATTCTTTTGTCCTCGGTGTTATGAAGGAATACCCACCTACTGCTTTGGGATAACCTACAAAGACGTGCTTATCCGACTTTGGTTGTAAACACTTTACTTATACCCAACATACCAAAATTTATGAAAAGACAACTCGAGTTTTATCCCAAACCATAACCTTTATGGTGTCATTTCAACGGATCACGATGGTGCTCTTTTCAGTGTAAAATCGGTAGTTGATGCGCTCGACTTTCGACGTAGAGCTCGTTGGGAACCCCAAGAGGAAGGTATGATGAGCACAGCAGTAAGTTTTCCTTCAGTTATGAAACTAAGGTTTAATCGAACCAGTAGGAGCAAGGAAACACCCCAAAGGTGTTACTAGCTGAGCTTTGGCAGGGAGCACTACCGGTGCTAGTAGCAACGTGGAGACCTGCACAACACAACCACAGAACTTTGTCCCCAACTTGCGATGAGTGTAGCATCCCAATGGTCTAACAATTGTAATGCTACTTGTCCTAGTAAGATATTGGCTACTTCATATATATTATTGTTGCATCATAATTATATCATGCTCATGTCATCATGCCACCTTGCATTTGAGCATCATATAAAACCTTTTTCTTTTGGTTCTTCTCTCACATGCATTATTAATTGTATTTGCCTCTTGATATTGTATTTGGCTATTGATATATTGTCTAAATGCCCAAGTTGAGTTGGGGGCATATCTTTTATTTCAATTCCATCACCTTTCTTTCCCACCACTTTATAATTCCACCATCCTACTAGACCATGAGCTTGTTTGTCTTTATTTTGGTTTTATCTAGCTCATGGGCAATAGGGTGGATCTAGTCCTTTAATTCTTTTGTATGGCTTCATTCCACTTCTTGGAAATGCATAAGATTAATGCCATCATATTATTATTGTTTTCACAAAATATATCATGGCATTATTATTTTGCATGGGCCATGCAAGCTTTACACCACCTTTTTACTCCATTGGATTTTTCTTTGGATTTAATGGATCCTATCTTGGGAAACCATCTCCTACCATACCACCATCCCCTTAGTCTCACCCACATCTTTTTATTTTATTTTATTTTCTACATATATGTTCATATGTGACCCTTCCACCTATTTCTTTTCTTCCTCTTTCTTTCTTGTTTCTCCTCCACATTATCTCAAGCAAGATCAAGCTTCATTTTTCTTCTTGGCCTGGCCTCATAAACCAAATTAAAATCTAATACCTAATAAAACCTAACCTAGCTTTTCCATCTCTCTCTCTAGTTTACACTAAACCCTAAACCTCTCTCTCTCTCTCTAGCAAGACCTCCATGCAAAGCCCCTCTCTCTCCCTGGTCCACACCTCAGCCACCTCGGCTAACCCTAAACCTCTCCCTAACCCTAGCTAAACCCTAACCGAGGCCACCATCTACCCTAGCCGAGCTACCCCTCCCCTCTCGGCCTTAATGCTTCCATCAAATATGCAATCACTCATGCAAGGCCGGCATCTTTTCTGGAACTTCAACACACAGCTCTATAGGAAGAAGCAAGTAGGCAAGTGTTTGAGGAGTCAAAGAAACACAGCCGTGATACAGCAAGCTCTTCTGCTATGACAGCTCCTTCTAAGCGTCGTGTCGGGGTTCCTAACACCCCACCGTCGCTCCCTTCTCCACCAAGACCGTCAAGCTACGCACCAAGGCCACCAAACTCCTTCACTGCGGCTCCCAGGGGCTACAACCACAACTACCCTGGAGCGCCTAGCGGAGTCCCTGGCTACGTTGCTCCATGTCCACCTGGTGCTTGCTATACTTGTGGAAACACTGGGCATCAGCACTGGAATTGTCCAATGAACAACAAAGCTCTTCCACCACCACCTCCAAGACCTGCGGCAAGTTCTCCTATGATTCGTGCACCTCCACCTCTGGCTCTCAACATCAACACTAAGCCGGGGTCTACGGTTGCTCGTGCCAACTGTGTCAACGTCGCTCAAGCTGAGCAGGCACCTGGAGTTGTTATGGGTATGCTTCCTGTTAACTCAGTTTCTGCACGAGTGTTGTTTGATTCTGGTGCATCGCATTCTTTTATCTCTACGAGTTTTGCTGATAGGAATGGGTTATCTATGGATCCTCTCCCCAAGCGTTTAATGGTTCTTTCTCCTGGAGCAACAATGGCATCTTCTAAAATCAGCCATAACAATCAAATTGAGATTGGTGGTTCTTCGTTTCCGGCTTCCTTAATTATTCTGGGCAATTCTGATATTGATGTTATCTTGGGCATGGATTGGTTGACAGCAAATGCAGCTGTGATTGATTGTGCTGAACGTTCGGTTTCTCTGAAAATTCCTGAAGGCTATATAGTCTATTCTCCAAGTCTGTCCTACAATTCAGCTTTATTCTTTGGCGGCTCTGAATGATGATGCTATGGAAGGTATTCAGAGTGTTCGTATAGTTTGTGAGTTTCTAGATGTCTTTCCTGAAGAGTTGCCAGGTATGCCTCCGGATCGTGAGGTTGAGTTTGTCATTGAACTTGAACCTGGTACCGCTCCTATCTCCAAGCGGCCTTATAAAATGGGTCCTGCTGAGTTGGCTGAACTCAAACGTCAGTTGGATGACCAAGAGAAGTTGGGTTTCATTCAGCACAGTACTTCTTCTTGGGGTAGTCCAACCATCTTTGTGAAGAAACGAGACAAGACTGATAGACTTTGTGTTGACTATCGGGCACTCAATGCTAAAACAATCAAGAATAAATATCCCCTTCCGCGGATTAATGATCTCTTCGATCAGCTAGCTGGAGCTGTGGTATTCTCTAAGCTTGATTTGAGAAGTGGTTACCATCAAATCAAGATTCGCAAGGAAGATGTTCCTAAAACAGCTTTCACCACCCGCTATGGCCTGTATGAGTACACGGTCATGTCTTTCGGTCTCACCAACGCACCTGCCACCTTCTCGAGGCTTATGAACTCGGTTTTCATGGAGTATCTTGATAAGTTCGTTGTGGTCTATCTGGATGACATTCTAGTCTATTCTAAGTCAAAAGAAGAACATGAAGAACACCTTCGGTGTGTCCTAAACAAGCTTTGTGAGAACCGCCTGTATGCAAAGTTCTCCAAGTGTGAGTTTTGGCTGCCTCAAGTCACCTACCTTGGTCACGTCATCTCTGCCAAGGGCATTGCCGTCAACCCAGAAACTATTAAGACAATTATGGACTGGCTTCCACCCATAAATGTCAAAGAAGTCCGGAGTTTCCTTGGTTTGGCCAGTTACTGCCGGCGATTCGTTCAAAACTTCTCAAAGATTGCGAAGCCTCTTACCGATCTCCTCAAGAAAGGCAAGAAATACCTTTGGACTCCTGCATGTCAAGCAAGCTTTGAAACACTCAAAGAGAAGCTCACTTCCACACCAGTCTTGGTTCCTCCAGATACATCAAAGCCTTTCCAGATATTCTGTGATGCTTCATTGCAAGGATTGGGTGCGGTCCTTATGCAAGAAAAGCAAGTTGTTGCTTATGCCTCTCGACAGTTGAAGACGCATGAGATCAACTATCCTACACATGACCTCAAACTCGCAGCAGTTGTCTTTGCTTTGAAAGTATGGAGGCATTACTTGCTTGGCAACCGTTGTGAGATCTTTTCTGATCACAAGAGTCTGAAGTATATTTTCACACAGCCTGATCTCAACCTTCGTCAGAGGAGGTGGATTGAAACAATCAATGATTTCGATTTGACCATCAACTACACTCCGGGCAAAGCCAATGTCATGGCAGATGCTCTCAGCCGAAAAGCTTATGTCAACAACCTCATGGTGGAAGAACAACAGCCTCTCTTGTGCGAGGAATTCCGCAAGCTTAACCTTGAAATTGTGGATCAAGGGTATCTTCTGAACCTGCTAGCAACACCTCTCTTGGAAGAAAAGGTCCATTCCATTCAGCTTGGGGATCCTTACACTAAAAAGATCATCTCCAACATTCAGCTTCCGAAGTATGAGTCTTTCCACGTAGATGACCAAGGCACTCTTTTCTTTGAACACCGGATGTTTGTTCCGAACTACCCGGGTTTAAGAGAGAAAGTTCTCAAGGAGGCACATGATTCGGTTCTTTCTATCCACCCTGGAAGCACTAAGATGTACATGGACTTGAAAACACAATATTGGTGGCCTGGTTTGAAACGATATTGTGCCAAGTATGTCTCAGAGTTCGATGTTTGTCACAGAGTTAAAGCTGTCCATCAGAAACCTTCCGGTCTTCTACAGCCATTGAAGCCTCCGGAATGGAAATGGGAGGAAGTAGAGATGGACTTCATCACTGGTTTTCCAAGGTCGCAAAAGGGCAACAATGCAATCTTTGTTGTCATTGACAGGATTTCCAAAGTAGCTCACTTCTTTCCAGTCAAGGAAACAATTTCTACAATTCAGTTGGCTAAGCTCTATATCAATAGAATTGTCTCTCTGTATGGAGTTCCTCTTGAGATTAGCTCAGACCGTGGAAGCATCTTCACTTCCAAGTTCTGGGGGAGTTTCCAAAATGCTTTGGGGACAAAACTAAACTTCAACACAGCTTACCACCCTCAGTCACAAGGACAAGTTGAAAGGATCAATCAGATTATGGAAGATATGCTCCGTGCTTGCGTTATCTCTTTCGGCATGAAGTGGGAAGAATGTCTTCCTTATGCTGAATTCTCTTACAACAACAGTTTCTAGAAAAGTCTAAAGATGGCACCATTTGAGGCTCTCTATGGTCGCAAATGTAGAACTCTGATTGGTTGGTCGGGCGCAGGTGAAAGAATATGGTTTGGCCCCGACATTGTAACTCAAGCGGAGGAGAAAGTTCACATCATTCTTGAAAATCTGAAGATTGCTCAAAGTCGCCAGAAAAGCAATTATGACAGAAAGCACACAGACATGGAGTATGTCCCTGGTGATCTCGTTTACCTTCGTGTCACTCCCATGAGGGGCATGCACCGTTTTGGTATCAAAGGAAAGCTGGCTCCTAGATACATCGGTCCCTTCAAAATTCGTGGAAGAAGAGGAGAAGTTGCTTATGCTCTTGAGCTCCCTAAACAACTCAAAGTCCATGATGTTTTTCACATCTCTCAACTCAAGAAGTGCTTCAAGGATACTGGCAGGACCGTGGACCATGAACTCATCAATCTCCAAGAAGATCTTTCTTATCAAGAACACCCCACAAAATTCCTTGAAGTCGCAGAAAGAAGGACTCGCAACAAGTCCATCAAGTTTTGCAAGGTGCAGTGGTCGCACCATTCCGTTGATGAAGCCACCTGGGAACGTGAAGATGAGCTTCGTGCCAAGTATCCTACCCTCTTTGAGTCTTCTTCTTCCTAGAATCTCGGGGCGAGATTCCTGTTTAGTGGGGGAGAGTTGTAGCATCCCAATGGTCTAACAATTGTAATGCTACTTTTCCTAGTAAGATATTGGCTACTTCATATATATTATTGTTGCATCATAATTATATCATGCTCATGTCATCATGCCACCTTGCATTTGAGCATCATATAAAACCTTTTTCTTTTGGTTCTTCTCTCACATGCATTATTAATTGTATTTGCCTCTTGATATTGTATTTGGCTATTGATATATTGTCTAAATGCCCAAGTTGAGTTGGGGACATATCTTTTATTTCAATTCGATCACCTTTCTTTCCCACCACTTTATAATTCCACCATCCTACTAGACCATGAGCTTGTTTGTCTTTATTTTGGTTTTATCTAGCTCATGGGCAATAGGGTGGATATAGTCCTTTAATTCTTTTGTATGGCTTCATTCCACTTCTTGGAAATGCATAAGATTAATGCCATCATATTATTATTGTTTTCACAAAATATATCATGGCATTATTATTTTGCATGGGCCATGCAAGCTTTACACCACCTTTTTACTCCATTGGATTTTTCTTTGGATTTAATGGATCCTATCTTGGGAAACCATCTCCTACCATACCACCATCCCCTTAGTCTCACCCACATCTTTTTATTTTATTTTATTTTCTACATATATGTTCATATGTGACCCTTCCACCTATTTCTTTTCTTCCTCTTTCTTTCTTGTTTCTCCTCCACATTATCTCAAGCAAGATCAAGCTTCATTTTTCTTCTTGGCTTGGCCTCATAAACCAAATTAAAATCTAATACCTAATAAAACCTAACCTAGCTTTTCCATCTCTCTCTCTCTCTCTAGTTTACACTAAACCCTAAACCTCTCTCTCTCTCTCTCTAGCAAGACCTCCATGCCAAGCCCCTCTCTCTCCCTGGTCCACACCTCAGCCACCTCGGCTAACCCTAACCCTCTCCCTAACCCTAGCTAAACCCTAACCGAGGCCACCATCTACCCTAGCCGAGCTACCCCTCCCCTCTCTCTTCTTCTACCGCCATGCTAGCCCCACCCTGCAGCCACCACGCCGCCCTGGTCCACCTGCAGTCCCTCCTGCCGCCGTCCAGCCCCAGGACAAGCCCTAGCTGTCCCACGTGCTCGAGGAGAAGGAAGAAAAAGGTGGCACCGAGGCCACCTTTATCTACCCAGCCACGACTCCCTCTCTCCTCTCTCTCCCTCTCACTTTTCCCTCCTCCCCACGACTCTTCTGGCTCTCCAGATCTGCCCCGAGCTGCCCCTCCTCTTCTCCTTCTTCCTCCCTGACAACAGCTTCTGCCGCCGGTCGCCGCCAGCACCACCTTGTCCCCGTCGTTCCAGCCGAGCAGCTTGTCCTGGAGGTGGCCTGGAAGCTCGAGGAGGTTCCTCTACGACGCCCTATACACGCTGACGCGAAGGAGAAGCTCCCAGGGCCGCCAGATCCTCGCCGACCTGACAAAACCCTAGCCGCTGGAGCGCTAGCGATCTCGCCGCTCCGCCGCTCCTCGCCACGATTCGCGCCCGCCATCGAGTCCGCGGTGAGCCCCTCTTTTCCCCTGACACAGTCCGCCTCGCTGTACCGCCCTAGCCCCGCCGTTCGTTTCGTCGAACGCCCGCCGCGCGCCAGAGCTCGCCGTCGTCTGTAGCCTCCCCGCGCTGCGCAGCACCCTAACTAGGCCCCAGCCCCTCACCTGTCAACTTCCCTCGCCCTACCGCACTGGTTAGCCCCTCCGCGCGCACGCCCGCGACCCGGGATCGAATCCCCGCTCCGCTCCGCGCGCGCACTGTCCGTCAGACGATGAACACGAAGAACAGTACCGGGCCGTGGTAAAATTACATTAAGCCCCTCTTTTTGTTTCGCTCGCAACCCGCGCTCCTAGAGACCCCACCTGTCAGTCGCTCAAACATTCTTGCAGAAAACCCCTTTGCTTTCTCAGGCCGTAAGCCGCGGTCCAGCTTGCGACCAACCTATCAGCCTCTGCCGTCTTCACCGCTGTCACGTGGGCCAGCGCCAGTTGGCCCACCTCGCAGACGCACAGGCTAGCCCAGCCCGCGGTGGAAAAAGGTTTTTCCGCGCGTGTGGCCCAATCAGCGCAAGGCCCACCCGTCAGTGACTGGGGCTGATTTCGCCTAGGTGACAAAAGTATTTTCCTGTGTCTGTTTTTAATTAAACCTTTTCCAAATTGATTTAAATTCAAATCCAATTCAGATTCAAATAATTTTTAAAATACAAATCCAAATAATACATATAATATATGTTTTGGAATCGGAAAAATGTGAGGAATTCAAATATGCCCTTCAAAATATGTTTTGAACACTTTAAATTTCGAGATGATTAAAATTACAATAAAATGCCCTTTTCCTTAATTAATTAATAAGTTTTGTTTTATAACTCCAAATTTGACAAATAATATGTCTAAATCGATCAGCGCGACGAGCCCGTTCTATCTCTGCGGTCCTTGTTCTGAATTGAAGCATGCATCATGTTGTAATTTAAAACCTGAACTGTTTATGACAATAAAACTTGGTTAAATAAATATTAAAATGCTTTATTTCTTGCATCCACACCTCACCTTTGCCATGCTACTTTAATGCCATGCAAATTGTGCATCATTCATCATGGCATGCTTGATTGCTTGTCGCATTTTAATTCCTATGCTTGTGCACTGTATTTATGTTGGCCCTTGTTTGTTTGGTTCTTATTCGAATAGACGCCTAGCAGGAGAATTATCAGGAATCACAGGAGTACTACCCAGATCCATCTCTCGCTTCAACTGAGCTGTCAGGCAAGCACTACCACATGCTTGCATACATACAGTACCTATTGCCTCTATCTTATTCTTGCATCATTGAGTCGCGATTGCATTAAATTGAATCCCAAGTACTGCATAGCCTTTACTTTTAAACCCCACCGAAGCTTGTTCCCCCATCCCATGAGCCATTACTACAGGAGTTGTTTGGGCCATGCGAGTCGTAGAAAAGCATGTGTAGGGTGTGTGAGTGTCTGATGAATAACGAGGTACCTAAACAACATAACCTGAGTAGTAATGGGATAACTAATGAAAGAGGCACCGGTGAGCAATATCTGCTATTTGGTTTTTCATGCTCAATTGTGTCCCGTAGGACCCAGGTACTTGATTCCTGTTCCTTGACTATTCGCACTATCCACATCCGGGAGGCCTTATGGACCCCCCCTGAGCCAGAGCTTGATTCATTCTTATTTCTTGGGGCCACAATTAGTTTGGGGCTTTATTACTATCCTGTAGTTATGCCATGTTACTGTTTTATTTAAGATTGTGCAAGGAGCACCTGTACTGTTTAAGAATTGCAGAGTGTTTTTGCGGTATCGACAAGCCCTGTCACATTTTTGGGTTCCCAGTCGTTTATAGCCATTGGCGCAAACCTTGGGTCCGTCTCGGAGCCGGCCAACTTCGTGGCGGGTAGCTTAATGGGGTGGCCCCCTGAAACATTTATGAATCCTGTGATTGCTTTGTCATGAATGCCTCGTTGGGTTTTGCTTTGGTTTTTCCGAGGTTGATCGAGTGTGTGTTGCTATTCGTGCACCCCTGCAGGGTAAATCTTTCTGAAAGCCGTGTCCGCGGTTATGGACGACTTGGAGCACAGTTTCTCGATCATAGACAAGTATAACTAAAGTACCGCTTTTAATTTGACTAAGTACTTGACTAGTAAATAGTGCAATACTCATGGAATGGTTAATAAAACTGCCAACGGATGATGGGGGTTGTTCGTCCGCTTCCTCATTGGTAAGCGAGGAGGAGGATGGATCTGTTAATTATACTGTTATAACTGTTGTTCTTAATTCACGGACATCCGTCTATCTTTGGTTAGGCGGATGGTTAGCGAGTATCTGTAGAATTGTTAGGTATTATCTTTTGCTGCAATTGCGTTACCCCAGGTTGTGTCCCCTTTAGCGGCATAAAGACTTGCTGAGTACCCCTAGGGTCTCACACGATAAATTGTTTGATTCAGATGAACAGGTGTACCCGCAATATGGATACTGGATGGAAGAGACAGATGATGTTGGCAGCGATCATTCGGTGTAGAGATTCCGGGAAACGGGGATCCGTGAGATCTGTGGGCGGGATGTGTTTATTTATGGGGCATCTTATGCCGATTTGCTTCTTATCCGTACTCGGATCTTGTTTTCCGCTTCCGCCTGATACTCTGATGTTTGTTGTATGAGGAGCTATCCATAATTATTATATCTATCTAGGACATTTGGGTCTTGCCGTATGGCGTTGCTATATTTCTATTTCTTTTAGATGGAATGGCTCTGAGGACTGTTGTATGTGGCTTGCATACATACTCATTTGTGTATGTAGTTGATCCCTTCGCCTGCCGATTACGCCGCTCGTTCTTGTCCCGTTGTCTGAAAGTGGTTAGGACGGCCGAAAGGTCTACCGTGAGTGGCCCTGGGCCCCACCGTACTATTTTAACCACTTTCGTTCATCCAGGCATTAACTTAGAGCGTAATTCACCGAGGTAGTTACAATGAGGTTGTCAATGTCACCGTGTTTTGCAGATAACAAAGGATTAAATGTATCGAATGGAAAGAAGTGAAAGTTTGTAGAAAGTAAACACAAAGCAGAAACAATTTATAGATTGTATGTAAAGAAAAAGGACCGGGATCCATAGTTCACTAGAGGTGGCTCTCCTTAGATAGATAACATGTTGGGTGAACAAATTACAGCGGGGCAATTGACAAACACCAAGAAAGCAATGCATGCATATACTAATCATCTTGACTCCTCTAAGACTTGATTGGGCATTACAACATAATACATAGACCGCCATCCAACTGCATCTATGACTAATAATCCACCTTCAGGTTATCATCCGAACCCCCTCCAGTATTAAGTTGCAAGCAATAGATTATTGCTTTACGAACTGCGTGTAAAGTAAACAATACGATTGTTCTATGAACAAAGGATTGTTGTTTTCTCCCTAGTAGCAACAACACATCTAGTACCTTAGAGATTTCTGTCACTTCCCCAGATTACCAGAGGCATGAACCCCTCTCCGGCAGGGTGCCGAGAAGAGCTTCAGATCCCTCCCGATCTAGGATGGAGATGACGGCGGCTATAGACTCTTTCGTGGATTTTTTGATCGGGTCCTTAGGGTTTTCGTCCTGAGGGCAATATATAGTCGGAAGGGGAGGCCGAGGGGGTGCCAGGGCTGGCCTCACCACCCCCTGGCACGGTCCAGGCTGGGACACGCGGCCAGGTGGTGTGGTGGCCCCCTGGTCCTTCTCCGTCTCGTATTCTGGCACTTGATCACTTTCGGAAAAATAGGCACTTTGGCTTTTATCCCGTCCAATTCTGAGAATATTCATTTTCTGACTTTCCTGGAACCAGAAACAGCAGAAAACAGGCAACTGGCACTGTGGCTCTTGTTAATAGGTTAGTCCAAGAAATCATATGAAAATTACTCCAGAGTTGGAACAAAACACAAGAAAGTGGATAAAACCAAGCATGGGACATCAAAAATTATAGATACATTTGCAATGTATCAACATCCCCAAGCTTAACTCCTGCTCGTCCTCGAGTAGGTAAGTGATAAAAAGAAAGAATATTTTTTGAGGTGACATGCACCATCAAAGACTTGATCAAAGTATTTGCAGAACATTCAAAGCTGGGATCATAGTACTTCAATCATAACATGAAAGACAAAGTTCTAGAAATAAGCAAAGAAACTATGATGCAACATGAAAAGGCACAAACAAAAGATTCATGAATAACAATGCTTTGCAAGATGTTTGTTTGTTTCACATAAAGAAAACATAGCATAATAGTATTCAGCTTGTCCCTCAATAGAGTAGCAATTATAAATGCATAGGACACCTTCAAAGTTCATAAGAGTGACTAGATACAATAGTTTCAAACAAGCAATAACAAGTTATGCATCAGTCAACTAGTCTTGGGACAATGCACATAGAACTAAGAATGGACACTATGCTCTCAAAGCAGGTGCATAAAGATAGAAGGTGGAGACTCAATATAATGGTGGAAGAAAAGCCTTTTGTAAAGGAAGTAGGGATTCAAGTCTCATAAAGAGCTTCCAAAAATTATGATACTTGTAGCTTTCAGCTCTCATTGCCCCTATCATAAGCATCTTGAAGTGATTAAGGTTAAAGTGAACAAACTGTGGTGTACATGCTTGACGAAGTATAAGTCAGAAATCTCATGTCCCTTGTATACGAGGGCCGCTCCTCATGCTACTAAAGTTTAGTCACCGATAAGTTCTTGTCATCGTAAGTACATGTGTATCATAGAGAACCGCCAACGGGGTACCCCTTGCCCGATGATACGGAAGAATCCCCATATCAAAATGACAAGGCAAGCAGACAACGAGCATCTCAGCATTCTTCTTATTTACCATGGGAATATGGTGCTTTTTTATCTCTTTCCTCTTTTCATAGTATCTCTTTTTTTCTTTTTCTCTTTTTTCTCAATAGGACTCTTTTTTTATAAGAAGAATGCTTCATAGACAGCTCATTATGGTTACGCTGCAGGTTTCCACCATGTCAGCATGGATTAGACCAGCGGCCCAGGCGTTTCTCTAACACATATACATAACTCCATGGACTTACAAGCTCCCCTTTCATTTCACACCGACGACATCCATATACAAAAGAGCATGATAACAACTAGGTTCAAGTACCAAGTGCAATGTTGAAAGCGTTCCCCATGAAAGCATGGTTCTGCTAATTTCGGACAAATAAGTGCAAGCATATACAACATAGAAGACACAATGGTTCAAGTTTATTAAGGGCAAGTAAAGTAAAGTGTGCCATCAAGTTCGTGAGAGCTTTAATCACTAGTTTTCTTATAACAAGTGGAAGGTAAACAAAAGCATGAATGTACTTGGAATAGCATAAGCTAGTAGGTAGGTATGGTGGACTCTTTGGAATAACTTGGTTTAGGGAGTTGGATGCATGAGTGGAACTCATACTTTGTTGTGGAGGCTAGCAAAAGACTGGGAGCGACAAACTAAGAGAGCAATAATGGCCATAATCATGCAGAGCGACAAAACATCATTGATCAAAGCATAAAGTGATACTACAAGTTGAAAACTAAAGGATCATAAAGGCTATGGTGACTTGAGATAGTCATAACATGGTGTGAGCATGCGCCAAGTTAACCCAAATAAAGCATCAAAGGAGAATACCACTATACTATGCTTTAATATGCTAAAACAATGCATGATTCATCCAAGGCACATTAAGCAATCTCAATTGTTTATAACAAGTCATGCTATAGCAAAGAATACTAAGCCTAAAGCCAAAACAATATCAAGCATGGCATGACAAAGCATGGGCCACAGTAAAAAACAAGCTCTTTTTACCACATAAGTATGAACTTTCCTACTCTTTTCCAAACCAAACCAAACTATTTGCAAACCAAATGTATAAAAGAGGGGGTCCAACCAATTTATTCAGAAAACTAAGCAAACCAAAGCAAACGAAAAACCAAAACAAAAACGAAAAAGAAGACGCTCTAAGAAAAACACAACCGTGCATGAAACAATAAAAATGAAGCGTTTGGAAGAAACCTGGGATGTTTATTGATGAAGAAGGGGATGCCTTGGGCATCCCCAAGCTTTGACGCTTGTACTTCTTGGATATTTCTTGGAGTGAAACGCATGGCATCCTCAAGCTTGAGCTTTAGTCCATCCTTCATCTCATTACTCATTCCTTTCATACACCTGAAATTTTTCCTTCATACAAAACTTCACACAATCTCATTAGCAACATTAGTGCACTTAAGATAAATAAGTCTAAAGGTTCAGTTCTAACACCAAATAAACTTCCATTAGAACACTAGCTACTGTAGCACTTCCCTCAAAAAGCTCAATTCCCCAAAAGAACTCAAGAAGGAACTAACAAGAAGCAAAAGGAAAAAAATGGTAGAAATCTGTCAAAACAGACCAGCAAGTAAAGACGAATTTTTTCGAAGACCTTCTCTTGTTCAAATCAACAAGCGTTGAACTAACGAAAGTTAGATAACAACCTGGGTCAGAAGCACAAAAGATTACAGCTCAATCCGACATACAGAGCTCTCTCACGAATTTTTACGATGAAGCAGAGAAATCTGTTTCGGGACAGCAACTTTCCCAATCATTACTTCACTCTCATTAGAGGTTACTCTTGGCACAAAAAGCAAATAAAAAGGATAAGGAGAGGTTATTAAAGAGGTAATAACTTCCAAGACTCATATAAAACTTTTGGGTTATCTCCCAGTAAGTACTTTTCTTTAACGCCTTTAAGTTAGGCATAAGAAGCAAAGAAAGAATCAAGTGTTCTCAAATGAAGAAGCATTAAAACCAACTTTCTTGCCCTTACCTCTCTTTTGTTCTTAACCTTGGGGAAAATATGATTGTTTGGTGGAGAAGAAAGGTGCATGGTCCCCTTTTCCACATCTATTATTGCTCCAAGGAGTTCTAATAGGGACCTTCCAAGTGTAATTTGTCCCTTTCCTACACACTCAATAACAATATAATCAATAGAAATCATTTTCCCAAGGATCTTTGTAAACACTCCTTCAACTATTCCAAGAGGTAATATGGTAGTATTATTAGTAAGAGATATTTCTTTTCCTCCTTCAGTGAGCCCCCAAGTATTCAGAGATTTATAAATATGTTTGGGCATAAGGCAAAATTCAGACATGATATCACAACGAGCTTGAAAAGTTTCATTGTTCATCTCAATCTTTACTATAGGGAACCACTTTGATGGTTCAGAGTTTTTTGGAGCATAATCATGATGCTCCCTAAGCGTATTATAGCAACTTTCTAATCTAGTAATGCTAGCCTCAAGAGTGTCCAACCTAGCAAATATTTTTGCGAAAGAAGTATCAGTTTGGCTAGGCAAGTTGTAAGTGAGGATCAATTTATTTATAGCATTAATAGCATCATCCTCATTACAATGGAGGAAATCTCCTCCCACAACAGCATCTAAAGCATATCTATAGAAAAGAGCAATTCCAAGGTAAAAACTGCTAAGGAACAAGCTTTGAGTCATTTTAGGTTCAGTTTTTTCATGTAGATCGGAGATTCTAGACCAAGCTTCCTTAAAACTTTCCTCAATTCCTTGTTTAAAAGTGAAAATCATATCCTCGGGTGACATAGTGATTGGAGCAAGGCTAGACATAGTGACAACTTAGGATAGGAACTGATTTTTTTGTGTTTTGAATAAGAAAGCAAAACAAGTAAAACTAATTTTTTTGTGTTTTTTGAAGAACAAAACAAGAAAACAAAGCAAAAAGAAACTAAGCAAAATAGAAAACAACAAAGTAAAGAGATTGGTTATGAGGGACTCCCCTTGTGAAGATGTCCTTGACTCCCCGAAAACGGCGCCAGAAAAGATCTTGATGCGCTCGACTTTCGACGTAGAGCTCGTTGGGAACCCCAAGAGGAAGGTATGATGAGCATAGTACTAAGTTTTCTCTCAGTTATAAAACCAAGGTTTAGTCGAACCAGTAGGAGAAAGGAAACACCCCAAAGGTGTTACTAGCTGAGCTTTGGCAGGGCGCACTACCGGTGCTAGTCGCAACGTGGAGACCTGCACAACACAACCACATAACTTTGTCCCCAACTTGCGATGAGGTTGTCAATCTCACCGTGTATTGCAGAAAACAAAGGATTAAACGTATCGAATGGAAAGAAGTGAAAGTTTGCAGAAAGTAAACACAAAGCAGAAACATTTTATAGATTGTATGTAAAGAAAAAGGACTGGGATCCATAGTTCACTAGAGGTGGCTCTCCTTAGATAGATAACATACTGGGTGAACAAATTACAGTGGTGCAATTGACAAACACCGAGAAAGCAATACATGCATATACTAATCATCTTGACTCCTCTGAGACTTGATTGGGCATTATAACATAATACATAGACCGCCATCCAACTGCATCTATGACTAATAATCCACCTTCAGGTTATCATCCGAACCCCCTCCAGTATTAAGTTGCAAGCAACAGATTATTGCTTTACGAACTGCGTGTAAAGTAAACAATACGATTGTTCTATGAACAAAGGATTGTTGTTTTCTCCCTAGTAGCAACAACACATCTAGTACCTTAGAGATTTCTGTCACTTCCCCAGATTACCAGAGGCATGAACCCACTATTTTGGCATCTGGTGACTTCCGGAAAAATAGGCACTTTGGCTTTTGTACCGTCCAATTCCGAGAATATTCATTTTCTGACTTTCCTGGAACCAAAAACAGCAGAAAACAGGCAGCTGGCACTGTGGCTCTTGTTAATAGGTTAGTCCAAGAAATCATATGAAAAGTACTCCAAAGTTGGAACAAAACACAAGAAAGTGGATAAAACCAAGCATGGAACATCAAAAATTATAGATATATTTGCAAAGTATCAGTAGTATCTAAAGCTTTAATCCTTAAAATAAAATGGCAGTTTTATAAATGACACCTTTGATCTTACCATCTAAAACAAGGCTCGATTCCATCTCTCGAGCACTCCATACTCCTATGGTTTATCTGGAAATGCAAATACATGGAACAATTCCTCAAATCTTAGGTGTTTTGCTAAACATGTAACTCAAATACTTCCTTTATGATCGAATCATAAATTCTTTATTTTCTTGTTACAATGAATTTCCACTTCATCTTGAAAGTCTTTGAAAAATTCTCAAATGTTTCATACTTCTTCCTTATTAAGTAAATATACAGATATATTCAGTCAAATTTCTAGAGAAATCATAGGAAGCAGAAAGATCCATCGCATATGACTACACATAATGGACTATATACATCAACATGCACAATGTCCAATAAGTTAGTCATCTGTTCCTATTTGGCCTATGAACGGAGTTTCAATTATCTCGATAAAAGCCTCACAAGCGTCATTTGATCAAAATCAAAGACTCCAAAAATCCATCAACATGAAATTTCTTCATGTTTTCTTTCCAA
The DNA here is from genome assembly GCA_910589775.1 of Avena eriantha. Taxonomy (NCBI): domain Eukaryota; kingdom Viridiplantae; phylum Streptophyta; class Magnoliopsida; order Poales; family Poaceae; genus Avena; species Avena eriantha. The sequence continues at coordinate 13,393,753 of OU342742.1, read as the reverse complement.
TATAATTTAAATGGCGATGTCACTTTGTAAGTGATCTTTCAATCATTTGTCTTGCGACATTTTAGCATTAGTTTTTATGGACATGATTTCTCCAACTAGACTTGTGAAAGTTCATCCATTTTTTATGGAATACGGTAATTATTTGAACAACCATTGTTCTCATAATACTGGAACAAAATAGCAATTATTTAAAAAAATCTTGAAGGTAAGCTTTGATGTCAACGAGAAACACAAAAACACTTTATTTGTTTTCGATGAACATCATCACAATTCTTTTGCTAGTTACTTAGGCCATTGTAGTTCATGCATTGCATCGTTCTGTATGACATTTCATACCAACCAATTCGGTATCCAATACCCAAGAAACATATTTTTAACAAGCAAAGAATACAACCATAACATGTATATCATCTATATACCTTAGCTAGACATTTCTAGTCTTTTCTTTTCTGCTAAATATTTTATAGATTCTCTTTCAGCATTTCCTTTTCCTTTCAAAAGAATCCATCAACATCAACAGTGGCACCATACATAAGACACATAGTCCAAAGCATGTATAGTCAAATACTAATACCTTTGGACTTGCACTTTGAAGTAGATTACCATCATCAAATGTTTGGCGTTCTTTCAAAAAATCCATTCTTTATTAATATTTTAGTGTAGCAAACATTTTACCTACATCTTCTATTCATCCTTATCATGACAACTTTCATGATCAAACTACTTTATCCTATAAGGACAAATCACGAGTATAATGTTAGTTCCCAAAACCTTCCTGGGGAATTAGGACGTCTAGCGTATCAAATCTTTGCAAATTCTCATACAATATGAGAACATGTATTTTGCCAAATTATACTCTATCATATTGCAACCTAAACATTATTTCAGATATCACAATATCTTTCACACATGATGGCTTCTGAAACAATTCTTTCAGCTCCTAGATAACCTCGATATTAAAACAACTTTTGAATATCGAGAATCATGGAGGTAGACATGATACTTTAGATACTAACACTAGACTTGTTAATCTTGATTTAATACTACTTATTAAACTTCACGGAGTAAATAGAGTTTGCTGAAAGTTTGCACTAGGACTTCTAAACTTTAAATTGACACTTAAAACAATACGATACCAGTTTGTAAAGGAAATATCCAGAATTATATAGTTCTATTATCTCAATTGCAACTAAGCATAAGGTAGTAAAAAGATGGCAATGACTACAACAAATTATGCAAATTCACTTCGATTTAGTTTATGACAAATTGAGTTCGACTAACCCAAACATGATACTTTAGATACTAACACTGGAATTGTTAATCTTGATTTAATACTACTTATTAAACTTCACGGAGTAAACAGAGTTTGTTGAAAGTTTGCAATATGACTTCTAAATTTTAAATTGACACTTAAAACAATATGATACCAGTTTGTAAAGAAAATATCCCGAATTCTATACTTCTATTATCTCAATTAAAACTAAGCATAAGGTAGTAAACAGATGGCAATGACTACAACAAATTATATGCAAATTCACTTCGATTTAGTTTAAAATTGAGTTCGACTAACCCAAATTACGAATGAACTCCCACTCAAAAACGACATCCCTCATGTCTTTTTGGTGATTACATGAATCAAATCCAGTACACCAAGTCTGTACATATTAGGCTCACCAAGTAAGAACCTTAGTACTCGCGTGTGTAAAACTGTCTTACACCCGTTATACAAACGTGGATTCAAGTACACCCAATCATCACGTGATGTCTTGAAGCGACGAAACATAAAATAGTGCATACTTAAGGAAGAACACATTTTTATCTTGATATCTAAATGAGGGATCATCTTATAATGCTACTAAAACGCAAAACAAGCAATATAAGATGCAAACATCATATGTGTAAAGTGAAATGATATGGTTTTTGCATTTGATCACTATCATGTGCATCGTGGTATGATCTGTATCATTCCTTTGTGTGTAAGGCCAAGGTTTATGGAACTTAAACGTTAGGTATGTTGTAAGAGTATCAACTATACATCAACTTACAATATTACCATATCATGACACTATCGAGCAACAATCTAAACTAGACACTTCTAATTTATCCATTGCAAGTTTTACGTAGCTTAGGGCTTTCAAAGATAGAAACGGTCTTACCTATGAACATGGAACCACAACATGATAACCGGATTATTAGCAACTCGTTGTAAATCAGATATTGACTATAGTAAGAGAGACAAACACCCGCAAGCCACTTATGCAAAACTAGTTGCATGTCAAGCGTGGAACAGGTCTCATGTGCGAGGACATGTAAAGTTAGTATGGGCCGCTTCATCCCACGATGCCACCAATATTCAAAATACATAGAAGATGTAATAAAATTATCATCAATGCCCACATACTCATATGTGTTCTACCCGTGCAAAGCATCTACGCATAGATCTGGCTCTGATAACACTGTTGGGTTCGCATCATAGAAAACAAAAAATTCCTACGATGAGAACTACTAAGCACCAAGATCTATCTACCTAGATACAAGAAACGGGTGGATATACATCCATAGAGAACATAACCTTGTAGACCGACAAAGCATTGTTAACGGAACTAATTTTGTGGTTGATATAGTCATACACTTACCGATATGAAGATCGTGATGAAGTCCAGCGAGTCCAACAGGTCCAGCAGCAGCAAGTCCATCAGGTCCAGCACCAGCAAGTCCATCACCGCAAAGCAGCGGTGCATCCGTGATCGCACACACGTCCAATACCCTGCTAAACTCCGTGTCCTCACTCTAGCGGTGCAGCGGAACCAGCATCTCCTTTCCAGATAAAGCCACCGGGAACATGTATCCCGTTAATCCGAGACCATGGGGAATAATTTCTAGAGGGGGAGAGATCCTTCACGAGGAGGTGTGAGAGTGGAGGAGGAGGAGGTGCTCCTTATATAGGCGAGGGGGGCTGCCCAAGGGGCATGGCCGCCGGCCATGGTGGGTTCCCCCACCTCTCCCTCATTCATGTGGGTGGAGCTCCCACTCACATAAATACACACCTCCGTCCACTCACATGCATTAAATTTCCACCAAATTTAATGCAAGCTCTCATTAAATAAAACTATTTTATTTATTTTATTTAGAATTTTGTTAATTACTTTAATTAACAAATATTCACATAAAACCCCCTGCAACATTTCAATATCACATGCATAACCAGTTTCTACAATTTCACCCGAAACAATTCTAATTTCCATCGAAATGATTCTAGAACTTTCTTAAATCTTTATCTAAAACATATTTGCTGCAAATGGTGTCGGTATCCCTTAAGTGTGTCGCCCTATGGTTCACGAATAATGCAGACATGATCGAGACCCCTCTCCGATCAATAATCAGCAGCGGGACCTGGAGATCCGTACTGACTCCCACACATTCAACGATGACTCTAGTGATCATGTGAACCTTTAATGTTAGTAACTAAATCCCTTTGTCTCGTGATATGTTACATGTTCGAGATTCGATCATCGGTATCCCCATACCTACTTTGATCTTGTTACCAACATGCACTCTTTTCTTGTTCCCGTGATATAACATTCTAGTGATCACATCACTTGCTTGCAAGCTATCTCAATGTGATATCACCGAGATGTTGGGTTCGCAGCATAGAAAACAAAAAAATTCCTACGATGAGAACTATACGCCAAGATCTATCTACTACATACAAGCAACGGGTGGATATGCATCCATAGAGAACTTATCCTCGAAGACAACAAAGCTTTGTTAACGAGTTGGAACTCATGGATGATGTAGTCATATACTTGCCGATCTCAAGATCGTGATGAAGTCCAGCAAGTCCAGCAGGTCCAGCTCTAGCATGTCCATCAGATCCAGCTCCAGCAAGTCCAGCACCACCAAGTCCAGCACCGTAAAGCAGCAGTGCATCCGTGATCGCACACACGTCCGGTACCCCGACAACCTCCGTCCCTCGTTCCAGCAAAGCAGCAGAAGCAGCAACTCCTTTCTAGATAAAGCTACCGGGAACATGTACCTCGCTAATCAAAGACCATGGGGAATAACTAGAGGGAAAGAGAGATCCTTCACGAGGAGGTGTGCGATGAGAGGAGGGAGTGGGGACCTTTTATAGGGAGATGGGTCATCCCCTCACCATGGCCGGCGGCCAAAGGAGGTGCCCCCACCTCTTCCACATTCATGTGGGTGGAGCTCCCACTCACATAATTAGCCTCACAGTCAAAATTCCACTCACCTCCATTAAATTTCCACCAAATTTAATGCAAGCCCTCATTAAATAAAACTATTTTATTTATTTTATTTAGAATTTTGTGAATTACTTTAATTAACAAACATTCACATAAAACTCACTGCAACATTTCAATATCACATGCAGAACCAGTTTCTGTAATTTCACCTGAAACAATTCCGGTTTCCATCGAAATGATTCCACCGCTTTCTTAAATCTTTATCCGAAATATATTTGCTCCAAATGGTGTCAGTATCCCTTAAGTGTGTCACCCTATGGTTCGCGAATAATGCAGACATGATCGAGACCCTCTCCGATAAATAATCAGCAGCGGGACCTAGAGATCCGTACTGACTCCCACATATTCAACGGTGACTCTTGTGATCGTGTGAACCTTTAACATCGTAACTAAATCCCTTTGTATTGCGATATATTACATGTCCGAGATTCAATCATCGGTATCCAACTACCTAGTTTGATCTCATTACCGACATGCACTCTTTTCTCGTTCCCGTGATATAACATTTTAGTGATCACATCACTTGTTTGCAAGCTATTTCAATGTGATATCACCGAGAGGGCCCTGAGTATACCTATCCGTCATCAGGGTGGAAAAATCCCTATCCGTCATCGGGATGGAAAAATCCCACTCTTGATCCATGAGCCTCTACATAACACCTTCGTAGCACTAAACCCACCTTTATAGTCACCCTGTTACGGTGTGATGTTTGATGTTATCAAGATACTCTTCCGGTGTTAGTGATTAACATGCTCTCATGGTATAAGGACTATGATTACTTCGTATGATGTTATAGCAATATAAACATAATGACTTTGATCGTAATGCTATACTTCGGATGGATGTTCATCACATCATTCCACCAATGTTGTGACCTCATTATTAACAATATCCAATGTCCATGATCAGGAAACCTTGATCATCTTGTTAATCAACGAGCTAGTTTATAAGAGAGGCCGAACTAGGAACCCTTTATTTGTTTATTAAACACACATGTATTAAAGTTTCCAATTAATACAATTATAGCATGCAAAGTAAACATTTATCATAAACATGGAATAATATAATAACCACTTTATTATTGCCTCTCGGGCATATTCCCTTTAGTCTCCCACTTGCACTAGAGTCAATAATCTAGTTTGTAAACTTCTATATACCACACCTAGGTGTTGAATATATGAGTTTTGCTAGTGGTTAATAGAATCTCCGGATCTGGCACTTTCAGGTCCGTGTGTATTTGCATGTCTTTGCGTCTCTACGCATCACTCATTCTCTAATGAGATGGCATTGCATAAATTTAGTCCTTTGGTGAGACCTTTAGTTCATTTGGGTTAAAACATGTCGATAGTATTGTCGTACAATATATCTTCATAGTATTATCCCACTGTGAACCACACCTAGTTTGATAACAAACTACTTGACACAAATGCCCTCCTTTCCTGCTACTATGGCAGTCATATATTTAGCCTTTTGTTGTAGTATCTGTCACAATGTCTTAACTTTGGAACTCATCCTAATCCATCGTGGAATTTACTTTCCACAATATTGTGCCACCCATAGTTTAAATTGAGATAAATTCAATTTGTATCTTGTGACAAACTAGTATCAATGTAACATATTACAATGAACTATTATTCACTATTTGTCACTTATACATGATATATTATTAGTTCTTGCAAAGCTCATAAGAATATCTTTACTATCGTCCAATGATCATCTTATGAATCATTCTGGTATATGCTCATAACATTTAGATCAATGGACATATCTGGATATGTACATATCATGGTATTATTGATCAAAATCTTCATGTGATTTTACTCACAAAGTGTTGAAACACTTGAATCTTTATACAATCCATTCCATGCAGCAAGAACTTTTCTTGTTGTTTCCATATTGAACCCTTTTCAATATCTCATATATGTACGTCTGGCAAAACCATATTAGCGCCTCAATCTATCCATATAGACATTGATGCCGAATATTCCGGTTTTGCCCAAGTCTTTCATCAAAATCTGATTTTAATGAAATTCTTAACCCTTGTCAATAAAAGATACATCATTTTCAGTCAACAATATGTACTCTGCATAATGTATTGGAAATTTGTCTCAACGCTCCCACTTAATTTCTTGCAAATGCAAGCATCTTCATCGTCTCCGATGAAATTAAACTCATTTAACATTTTCATCACAGTGAAGATTCCAACTCCACTATGCTCACTTCAACTATTAAAGTTTGCATGCCCTTTTAGCATCCTTTGAATTAACAAAACCCTTCTGATCGTGTCATGTACACGTCCTAGGTAACTATTCTATTAGAAGAACATTGTTTTGTTTGTTCAACTACCATATACCAAATTATATGTAGTGGTTGCTAGATTAATCCGTCAAGACTAAATATCGCTATGAAAGATCAAATCTTTTCATAGTCAACTCCTTGAACATTGTCGTAAATTCATTTTCTATATGTCGATTATTTCATAGATGTGAAACATATATGTGTATTTCTTTATAGATCCAAACACGAACGATAGGCTTCATGCCTTTTCAGAGGGTCTTCCAAGTTCAAAAGCTTGATTTCTCGTGTATGGAAACTATCACGGATTTTATGACTTCTAGTCATTCTATGCAGTTAGGGCCCATCATCGCTTCTTTGCATGCAGTCGCTTCATTATTGTCAAAACAATAACGACTTGTTTATAAAATCTCTATTTGATTGTTACCCGATGCATATGGTTCAAAAAAAACTCTAATCTCCAAGATCACAACCTTTGTAATCATGAGAGCCATGAGCATTGTGGCCACCACCAGGATATTTTGTCAAACGATAATGCAGGAGATCATGTAAACGAAGGAAATTGCGAAGACCCGACGAACAACCACATAACCATGGTGGACAACATCGTCGGAGGCATTACGACAAACATAGAAGAAGTACTTCCACAGGCCCCAATGGGGATGGATCCCAAGGAAGCACTCGCAAACAGTGATGAAATAGGTGACGTGAAGAATGGAATTTGGCGTGAGCTGGTAAAGCTGCACGCCGTACACAAAGAGCAAGCCACGAAGAAATTCGTGAACGGGAAGAGAAAGGCCACGATAGAGGAAGGAGAGAAACATTACCTTCCAACCAAGCTCAGGAACGAGAGTTGCTTCATCCCCGAAAGCTTGAAGGCACCCTCATCCAGGATGCCGTAGTTGTGATCCTCCCGCAGATCTCGTAGAGTGCACTTCGTGGGAGCCCATCTGATGGCCCTCTTCCTCATTTCCTTGGCGACGGCAATGGAAGTCCCTACCTTGGACTTTCCCATGTCGGCTCTCGAGGGGAGGGAGAGAGTGCACAAGGAAGGAAGAACGGGAAAGAACACAAAGAGCGCAGGAGCGGTGCAAGGAAGAAGAAGTATGTAGCGAGGGGGAAGAGTAAAAATAATAATGATATTCTCCCTCGTTTATAAGAGAAAGGTACATGAAGCTCATCTATTAGATAAGGATAGCGGAACGTCAAGACGTAGAGGGTGAAGACACGTGGCAATAATTGGTAAAAGGATAAAAATCGTGGGCAGTTATTACCACGGTAAACATGGAGGAAATCCACACGGCGCCTCCATTCTTGCGTGTAAAGGGGGTCATGCGATCAAAATCACCGCTGACGCATCGATCAAGCATCATCATTACTGCTAACATCCCATCAGGACTTGTTTCTCGGAAATCACGACAAGCTACCTTCACCGGTAATGACGTCATGAATAACCAAAAAATAAAGAAATACTCTGGTACGTACAACCAATTATTTCATAGTAAATTATCAGGTTCGGACTTCAAGCCTCGGGGGCTACTCCCATCGGGACCGCTGGCCAGGCACCCGATATTTTGAGTTTGAAATTTTGTCGGTCAAACGCAATATTGTGAGCCTATGTCCCGATAAAAGCATCTGAGTATAGCCTGGGGGGCTACTTCCGTCGGGAGCATTGTAGTGCACCCGATAGAAACAGTATAGTCCAGCAGGACCTGAAGGAATATTATCCCCATGAGTTAAAAATGCACCCGATAAAATGAAAAACTCCAAGCAAGGTTGAAAAACATATAAAATTGTGTGTATTATATCTTTGTATCCTCAGATGGTTACTCCCATCATCCGATAAAACTGACAACTTCAGTTATTCCAACAAACAATCAAGGCGGTTTACAAAATTCAAAAAATGCTCGAACCGCGCCTGACACGGTTAAAGTCTGAATGTTGTGTCCATGATATGAAGGTGAAACCTCGGGATTCGTTTTGTGTGACCTATTACACGCACATGAATGCGCTCTGCCAGTAAATTATCTGTATCAACGATACGATGAAAAATCTGGACGGACGTGTTGGGTACCCAAAAAAATAATACTGAAATTTAGTATTCGATAAAACCTCAACGGCTCGAACTGGATTACGCCAGCAAATACCGAGTTCAGCCCTGGAGACTTGAATTTGATGTAGGTTCATGGTGTTTTTGCCCAGCAACAATTAACTGATTCCCAATCCGTTGGATGTATGAGACCTGTTGTACCATATCCCTACGACAATTAAATAAAAGTACGTTACAAAGAAAACCTCGGCTCACATTTCCTTTGAGACTCAACCCGAATCTACAATTTGGATGGAGTCTCGTAAGCTACTGACATAGGTATGACTACCTAGGTTATCATAATTAGTTACGCTAGGCTTACAGCCCGCAAGACCCAAGAAAAAACCAAGAAAGGCCCAAGAAACATTCGATAGAAGACATATCTTGTTGTATAAGGAAAGAGTAGAAACCGAAGTGTTGTAATTATAACTTGTAACCTATACGTATATGGCCTAAGGATCCAGCCTATTATATAAAGGCTGGGGGAGCCTATGGAGAGATACCGTAAGAAGCCATGAGCGATTTGTAATCATATTATTCATAAGCAATCAGACGACTTTAACTCCCTTATTCGTCTGATCAGCCGACGAAATCTTCAGTGTTCCCTTTTCCACGAAACCCTAAGTCCATCATCATGGACATTGCCGAGGTTACCTCTCGTCAATTGGACTCTCTTTTTAATAATTAGTTGAGGCAAAGCTTTTGCCTCCGTTTAAAAAAAACTTTCAAAGAGACTATTCGTTGAAGGGCCACCGCTCGTTGGAACGCTACCAACCCAAAATTTCTTTTCTCCGAAACGGGAGCGATGTCATCAATAGATCCACACATTAGCAGTATTTATTAAATTTAAAGTATTATCTTCACGGATCGAATAAGGTTGAGATATGTATCGGCTATCTAAAAATAAAAAAGCAAATAAAGCTATCTGATTTGAAGTCTACTAATATATCACCACCCAGTACTAATATATCACCACCCACTAGTGTCGAAAAAAGTCTCGTGCAACCGGATCCATCTCCCGTTGCCCCTTCGGGAGAAGTTAGGACCATATTTGTCCCATTGTGCCCCTAGATGAATAACGTGCAAAAAAATAGTAATGATTTATTTATTAAATACAATATTATTTTGGTCGTCTAAATGGACCAACATAAATCCGAAACTCTAAGGTAATGGCTCTCTTTTTGGTACGGAAAATGTAATGAGTGACATAATTGTTCGCAAGGTTCCAAAACAATTGGTCAAGTCGTCTCCAAGGTAATTGTTCTTGCAGAATCATAAGTAAAAAAATAATTATTCATATAATTTGGAAAGGACCACGGGAAAGAAAAGGAAAGGAAAAAACATAAATAAACAAGAAAAAGATAATGAATATATAAGAATAATAAGAAGGACGGAATTAAAAGAAAAAAGTGTCGGAAAGAGAAGTCTATATAAAGAAAGACCTGGGTAAGCCCACCACGCTCGGCTTCTAATGTGCATATGCTCCCTTATTTGAATTGTATTTTAAATGGGAATGATTAAATCTCAGTCGACCGTAGAAGTACTATGCCCTCTGTTACGTTGTTATTTTTTGCTTTCAGTGTTATCGATAGCAACCAGCTGTAGCGATTCGGCTTTGGGCTTGACAATATGTGGGCTTCAAGCGAGAAGTTGGACCCCCCGGTGTCGTTTTTTATATTGTTCTCTTGTGGGTTTCATGTGCTAAGTTTTTCATTTTCCTATTGGACTTTACTTAGGCAAAAAAAAGGTGTCTTGTGTGTCGGATTGTTCCAAATCGGTTTTTTCTTTCCAACAAATCATTCTTCTAGCAACTTCAACAATCCAGGGAAGAAATTGGTGGTATTTATTGACCATTTTTAACCATAAATGGTGTGGAAAAGTTCAAATTAAAAAATAAAATTTTAGTTGTGACATGTGTGCAACTAATAAAAATTCAGTTGCGACCACAATGTAATTGGTAAATTTTCCATCTGAACCATGGCCCAACTAGAAAATTTAGTTTAAAATTAGAAAAATACAGTTGCGACCGATGTGCAACTGGCAAAATAAAAAAGAGCTACGACCATAGTGCGACCAAAAAATTATCCAGTTGCAACCATTTTGCGACTTGAAATCATTTAGAAACCAGTTACAACCAAACTATAACTGATAAAAGATCAATTGCGACTTGCGAGTAGAGCTTGAAAAGTATCCAATTGCAACTATGGTGCAACTAGAAATTTCAATTGAAAAAACAAGTTGCAACCGGAGTGTAACTGATAAAAATATCAAGTTGTGACCAGGTTGCAACCAGAAAATATTCATATGTGACCACGATGCAAACTAAAAAAATCATTTGCAATCGTGGTGCAACTAAAAATTCCAAATTAAACTAAGAAGCAGTTGCAACCAAAGTGCAACCAAAGTGGAAGTGCTAAAATATTGAATTGAAATGATAGCTGAACTACGGAAAAATTCAGTTGCAACCAGAGTGCAACCGGTTTTACAATCGGTGTGCAACTCATAAAAAGTTGAGTTGTGACCATAATGTTATTGGAAAATATTCAGTTGCAACTATGGTGCAACTCAAAATATCATTATACTTTTTTTAAAATATGAAATTATATCTAACCTAAAGTTAACGGCATTGGAAAACAAGATATAAAAAGCTCGGGAGCACAAGAAAAGAAAAAATGAAACAAATAAAACTACCACGTTGAAATGCCTAGCGGACCACAACAACAACAATAAAAGGTCCACATAAAAGCCCACCCACTCCTACGGCCGGCCACGGCCAGAAGAAAAGCCTCACGTATACAACAGAAACCAGTCGTGATGGTTGTATCTCGGGAATCTCCACGTACATATCTAAGGGTGGCCGACACGAGTGAGATTTAGCTAGTTCTCAGCGCATGAGAACTAGCAAATCTGATTTTAAAAACATATTAAAATCTAAAAATATCCTCTATATTTTAGATATGCACAATATTGTTTCATGAAAAAGCAAATTTTAAATGTTCTTAAAAATAAAGTAGCCACCTAAGGGGATGAAGGATGGATTTACCGCGGATTATGGTGTGTCATGATCCGTGTTTCATGTCGTGGATGTACGACATAGAATGGTCATTCAAAATTTAAATCTAAGTTAAATAAAGAGTCCATGTACTTGTGCATGGCTCGATTTAGTCTTGAGAGAATTCCTTATTGGACCCTATGTAAAGTTCTAGTTCCTTTCTTGGCCCTGTAAAAAAAATTCTTCCCTTTTTAACATTGTATCTTTGTTTGATTCCTTATTTGGTCCTCCCGTAGTTCTGTTAGCTCCTGCCGTTAGGCTTATTTTTCTTGGACTAACATGCCCCTTTGCTGCCTCGTGGATGAGAGAAAACGGGGGAAACGTTTTTCCCAGAGCGACCTGTCTCTCTCTGTCATCTTTCCCTCGAGTCATGACCCAACCAAACAGGCAGCGACGCGGGTGACTTCTACCTTCCCAATCCGTCCTCGTCCGGCCGAATCCGATATCCCCGATCGGAAGAACTACCGCACAGACTGCGCTGAACGCTGTTGCTACTGCTAGTCCAGAAGATGCAATGTAAGTTGTAAGTAATTGATCCGTTCAATGTTGTTTGCCATGTGCTTCGAATCTGTTCTTGTACTAGTTTGAATGGTACTGCTCAAGTTGCCATGGTGTGCTTCGATCTGCCCTTGTTGATTTTAATCTAAAAGTATAATAAGGGGGAGTCCTGGGACTTACCACAATAATCAGCAATTTTTGACGGTTGGATCAAGCCTTTACATCGCGTCTGCACCGTTTGATCGTTGTTAGTCTTTTCTACCCCTCTCAACAATTTTGCTAAACACACACGGTACTGGTGGCTGCCGTTGGGTCCGACCACTATCGGGCCCGCTTCACAGCGCCTGTCTGATTTGTTTCGCACGGTGGATAGGCTGCGTGGGGGCAATTGGCCATACGTGCACCCGTGCGACAAAACTCAACTCTGGGTTAAACCCTAAGCCAATCATCTCGCCTCCATCCTCTCTCAATCCCCTTGCTCCCAGCCAGCCGCCGCCAGCCCTCCCGCTCCATCTCGTCCCCCTCCTTCCTCCCTCCTCTCCACCCCCTCTTCTCCCTGCCACTGAGTACGGACAGGTTTGCTGTGGTGCCGCGCGAGGTCGTCACCCGCCTCTGGCCCTTCAACTCTCTGATGTCGGCATGTTACCTCCAAGAACGGGCCATCGCCGCGCTGGCGAGGACGACGTCAACCCGAGGTGAGCCTTCCTTGTTCTTGTCTCCCTCCGTTGCCGCCTCTGCTTCGCTTAGACCGCCGGTGCACGCCGTGTTGTTGCTGGGTAGAGCCTTCGCCCGTCGTGTCATCGCTGGGAGGAGCCGCGTGCGCCATGCCGTCGGAGGAGGAGCAGCTGGTGGTCGGCGGGAGCAGCGCCGCTCAGACCGCCTTCACGCGCCTTGCCGTCGCTGGGAGGTGGAAGATTCGCGCAGGCGGCCGCTGGTACCACTAATGGCGAAGAAGAGCAAAGGGAGGCGCCGGTGAAGGTGATTTGTCAGCCCTGGTCAATTAATTAATTAAAACTTTTGCATCGTATTTTGCCCTACAAACATCATCGTTGTCCTTGTGCTCTCCTGACCACTGTGTTCCTTTCTAGAAATTCATGCCTGAAGCCGCCGCCGCTTCCCTGGTCATAATTTTGACTCCATCCTACCATATTTGCCTGCACCGAGATCTCCTCAAGCTGATATTCTAACGACTTCATACACTGGAAGAGAAATTGTGTAGATGTGTTTTGTATCTATCTATGCATATAAAGATTTTGAGGAAATTCCAAGCAGGCTACATGTACAAGCTATCTACCATTTTATGCTATATTGTCTTCTCAATTATTTGTTTCTTTTGAAATTTACCTGCAATCAATGCTTGCCTACCTATATGATATTTTCCTCTCTCAGGCTGAGAGCCTCAGCTATGTGACTTTCATTTGCAAGCTATCACTGTTGAGATGTATGACGTGGCTGGCGTCCATGGCATCGGGGGCAGAGAAGAGCAGCTGCGCTGTGGTCGTGCCACAGTTCGGCAGGCCGAAGGTGCTGGAGTTGAGGCAGGGGGTGCCCGTGCCCGATCTGAAGCCGAGGGAGGTGCTCGTGCACGTGCCGTCTCCATCAACCCCAGGACTTGCGAGTGAGCAGTCCATTTTGGACACCCCCTCCCCCCTTTGGATTTAATGGAATTTTCATGTGAAATCTTTCCTCTCACATTATCTTTTTGTGTCTCACATGCTGGGGATTGTGATTAGCTTTGGATGGGTCCTGGAGCTCATTAATTTGAAAGGAAAAGAGATTTAACTTGGGCCATTGGGCGTCTGTTTACCTGGACCTATCACATGGTCATAAATTATTTGTCGATCACTAATTCATCCTGCATCTGCTACATAATAGTGTGTTACTGCTACGTGAATGATAAACTATAGTTATATAACTTTTAGTACCAAATGGCATATATTTTGTGTTCTGTCTATCAGAAAATGTCCTGTTATAGGCCTAGAATTAAGCAAAATGCAGATAACTTAAGCAATCAGATATACCGGTGCTTAAATAATCTTAGTTATACTGCAAATGAGATGTGTTATTTTGTTCTCAGAATAATGAATCTTCTTCAGATTATATTATTCTATGTTGTTGCTAATTGTTGGAGTGTTTACTTGCTAAAAAGTATTATCTATCTGCAGATGCGTTCTGGTTATGGCTATTGCATGTTCGAGCCACTCCTACCTCTGATCATTGGCCAGGACATCAGTGGTGAAGTTGCAGCTACAGGGACCTCTGTGTCGTCATTTTCTATTGGGCAAGAAGTTTATGGTGCATTGCATCCAACAGCTATGAGAGGGACATGTGATGATTATGCAATTATTTCGCAGGATGAGCTTAGTCCTAAACCATCTGCACTCACTCGCGTGGTACGAATTCTCCGAAGACTATGTTTCTTGTTTGCGTTGCTTGCTTGTTTCAGAATGCTCCTAACAAGTTAACTAGGACCTTTTCCATATTACAGGAGGCTGGTGCAATTCTGTTTGCTGCGTTGACTGTGTGGTGTGCTTTACATGGTACTGCTGGAATTTCTGAATGGTATGTCCTGCTACACTCCCCAGTTTGATAAGCAAATAGCAAGCTGCCTTTGTTGTTGTTTCCTATAACTTGGTTGCACATTGGTTGATTTACTGAACATCCAGAATTGGATTTGGCAGTTATATTTACAATTTATGAAATAAATTGGCTAGGCGCATTCAGAATTTGTACACAATAGGTTGATTCATTATTTATTTTGAAATTGCTCTGGCAGTTACATTTTGCTCCTCCAGTTTTGCATATTCAGCAGCCAGCCAGAAGCATGTTGCTTTCAAAAGTTAATTCATGGATGTTTTAAGAACATTTGTAATAGTTTGGATTGTGGAAACCTACAAGAATTTGTACAGCTCGTGTCTGACGTAGCTCCATAGTCAGCTATGAATGTGGTATGTTCCTCTTCAGGTTCAATGGGAAGAAGACTAGCAAAGGAGAAGCTTGAATGGGATTTAGATTATATTAAGGATATTAAGGATTCCAAGGTGTGCTTTTCTTTTCGTGCCTTCTAAATACTACTCTTTGATCTATCTGATGTGCCTGAATTTAGAATTTATAATTTTTGTGTTCTGTTTCACTCCTTTCATTTTTGTGAGATTAATATACATTCATAATGCTTAATATCGACATATAGTTCTTGGTTTCTAGGGCATAACTAATTGTTTACTGGTTGTGTTACTTCTATTTATCCACTAATAAATTCCCCTACCTAGAAAATGAAGCCATTTAATGTTCAAATCTGCAAAAACGGAAACAAGTACTCTACATATTCAGCTTGCTTTCTGGATTGTTGAATGAATGTCTTAAAAAGTAAGTATTCATGGTTTATCATCCTAGAAAATATTTTAATTAATATACCACCTTTGATAATATGTGGTTAATACAAATGAGTTTTTTTTTCGATTATCTGATTGATTGCCTGATTGTAATTAACTCTCCTATTTGGGTAATACTCAATCTGTGCTTCTAAAGGGAGCTTTTGGTTTGTAGGCTATCCGTTATTATTATGATATCCTTTAGTTGAATTTGGGTTCAATGTTTTCCTCTATTTCCATATTTGCACTTTACTCACATCTACTTTCAGTCTGAATGTTGGAAGAATTATATTCTATCTTGGTGTGGGCAAAAGCTGTTGGAGTCATGTTATTGGAAGTAGGATACTTTATATTATTTTGCAACTTACTCACAACTCTGTTTTTTGTAGGGGATCTTTGGTTATGAGTTATGAATCCATAGTACAAAAGCTAATTATTGAGAACTCATCCAACTTATAAATTCGGATCATGATAACTACAGGAAATTTTTCATTGTTTGTAAGGTAGTAGATGCTCAAAATCTGTTTTTGTCTGTGTTTTCACCTCTGCCCTTCAGGCCTGACATCGTCACTAGATATAATTCAGTTAGAGTTTGTTCAGCTAGATATACCAATTAGTTATTATTTACAGTTTTAACACTTGTTTGGGCTGGTATATTCTCTTCCTATGCTAGACTAGGCGAATTTTCTGAACCTCCATGTGCATTGTTTTCTATTCGGGTGATATCATTGTTTGAATGTTATTAAATTACACTGTTCTATTTGTGCTTAAATTGTGTCCAGTTTGTGATAGAGAGGATGTAATCTCAATTAGGAATGTTCCTGTCAAATGCCTAGTGAGAATT
Source organism: Avena eriantha (assembly GCA_910589775.1). Taxonomy (NCBI): domain Eukaryota; kingdom Viridiplantae; phylum Streptophyta; class Magnoliopsida; order Poales; family Poaceae; genus Avena; species Avena eriantha. The sequence goes on along the minus strand of OU342742.1, from coordinate 13,377,339 downwards.
GGATGAAGTCGTAGAATACATATCCACATATTATTTGTTTTCTTGTTCGTGGAACCAGTTGCAGGTGGAAGTGTAGTATACTTATTTCATTAGATATTTGAGCTCAGCTCTCAGATTGTCTCGGTGCTAGCATTTTGTGCTGGTAGTTTAGTTTTCACTGTTGACGCACGTATTTTTGTGATCTATAAAATAATGTCACACCTAGCGATCCGTGTCTCCAGGCCAGGTGCTTCATCAGCCATTCTTCTTGGCACAACAACTCTGCCTTGTGTGCATAGAGATATGGAAAGGGTGTGCCGGAAGGTATGCTAAAATCTACAGCACTAGGTTGTATGTGTTTTGAATTGTCTTTTAAAATGTCAGTCTCATTTTTGATTCCTGTGAACTAATCAATGAGTTGCGATAAACTTTTTCCTTTATTTGCAAGCTAACTTTGTAATAATCTCTATATTACGTCGAGTGGTTGACCTTATGCTTCATACTTGTAAAAATAGGATAAGCAAGTTATTAATTTTTTTGACTAATTCATGATATAGGATATAGGGATTGAGGACAGTTATAAGCACCAATGAAGCAGCACAAGATCAGGTATGAGGTGGGTTGCCCTGGTCAGTCAAAAAGGTGTTACTTCTTTAGTATGAATGTTCCTATTTCTGTTTCATGTGACAATAATGTTGTGCCACCAGCTCATCGATGAAAACCATCTAATTGTCTTTATGTAAATACAACAAAAACCTATTTAATTCTTCTGGTGGATACTTAATAAGCTTGCAATGTTAACGGTGCTCACAATTAAAAGATCTTCTAATTGGATAATAGAGTGGTCAATAGGAACACCGCAGGTTAATAATTTATTTGTTTTAGTTTGGTCTAATCTTCTTTATTATTTTTAGTATCCTGCAGTTTTCTTCCTGTTATTAATTTCTTTATTTACTTTACTTAAAGTTTTGTTTTCCAAATAATAAACCATTCAGTTAGCTTATTAAAGTTACTATACTTGCCTTCTTGCAGATGATAAGATTAGGGACCCATCGTTGTGAGGGCTGGCATTTTTCTCCCGTTGCTGTCATCTCTTCCATCATTAATTATGAACATGTTGTTAAGGACATGTTAGTGTGTCACTGTGGGAACAATACATAAATAGATTTTCGCTGAATTAATTTTCTTCCAATTGTGTCTTTTGTATATGCAGGGTAATTTCTTTAACAATATATTTTTTGGATTGTAGAACGGGTTAATCCATTATTGTAGCAAGTAACTATCCATCGTGGAGACTCTTATATCTGAAACTTATGCGTGGAAGAGTGATGTGATGTGCTCTAATCTTAAATTGTCACCCTTAATATTTTTCCCTACTTCCTCTATTTATTTGCTTATTTCTTACTTTTTTAATTGAACTTCATATCATGTCATATTAATGATGTGTACCACATCTTTTTACCAAGTGGGTGAGGCGTGGCAAGTCACATCTTCTTAACTACTCTCAAAGAAGCTCATGTACCCATTCTTCTCAGATCACATACTTTATCTACTCTGAAAAATTGGTGAACACATTATGGTTTTTCCACCTATGTTTTATTAGCGTTATACATAGTAGAAATTGTAGTGAGAGCCACGGGGTCGTGCGCCAAGGCGCACCCCTAAATCTAGTTTAGAATGATGTGTGGGACAGAGGAGAGAATGGGGGCACATATGGTGGCGTCGGACTGCATCACAGGCTGATGTACCATATACATGGAAAAGGTCGATGATGTCAAGCGGCGGAAGCAGGGACAACCAGTGGGGCGCTGGCGAGGTGCAAGCAGTAAACCAGGATTCGGTCTCAGCTCTGTTGACCGAACTGTTCTGTCTGGGCACAGAAGCCTATTTGTAAAAACTGTTACTCCCTCCTATTCAAATTAGTTGATTTAGATTTATCTAGATTCAAATGTATCTAGACTTATTTTAGTGCTAGATACCTCTAAATCTAGACAAAACTAAGTCGACTAATTTGGGTTGGAGGAAGTACCATAGTTGTTTTGTGGAAAAAATAATCTAGGTTGTGATTGTCAAAAAATGCTCCAAGAAGTAGTGCTATCAGTTAAACCTCTAAATTTGGTCACAATGCATGAGGGGCAAAAACATCATTGTAGATACCTAGTTAACACCGTTGGTCCTCAAATTGTACTAGAGGGCCAAATAAGGGAATCAATCAAACATACAATGTCAAAAAGGGAAGAATTTCCTTTCCAAGGCCAAGAAAGGAACTCAAACTTTATAGAGGGCCAAATAAGTAATTCTCTCTTTAGTCTTCGCACTCGCGATTTGCAGAATTCTAGTCACGACTCGATTTAGTCCTAAACCATTTTTGTCATCGAAATTGTGCGGACATGGATGACACGTAGATGTGGGTCCCACTTGCGGGATACAGTTTCCATGAAAATTTGCACTTAGCCTCCTCAAGGTCTAGTCTGTTGACCACTTCCCACGCCATTTTAGTTCCAGACTATTCTGTTCGAGGGAGGGTAAAAATGAAGCAACAGAGAGAGAGAGGCATGGGAGGCATGGGGAGGTGGCGGTGATCGTTGGACCAGGAAGACTAGCGATTGATTGAGGACGAGAGACGACGTTGAGGCTGGAGGTCCCATTGATCGCGGCGACAATGGCCCCAAATCCACAGCCACGAAGGGGAACCTTCGCCTTGTTTCGATAAGTCTGTACTCACCTCGAATCATCAGCCGGCCTTTTTTTTGCAAGAGTTCGATTGTAGGATGATTTTTGTAGAGTAGAGATGACCCATTTGTGCTTATTTGTTTGATTGATGATTTATGGAGAAATTAAGTTAGGGTTTTTAGACACTGAATAGTCTAAGGCTTTTTGTATGTTTGATTTAGGTGGAAACAACAATTTGTTCACTATTATGCTGTTTCATGGAGGATTTTTGGTTGGGAATGAAAAGAACTTATGCTATATCGATGGTAACCCTCCTTGATTTGACTAGTGTGATGTCAATTGGTTGTCCTATGCTACGGTTAACGACATTATCGAAGAACTGGATTATGAAAGTGGTGGCAGGGTTAAGTTAGTAATGGTGTTTGCTTGGTAAGATGGAAGGTGGCAGTGGTGCTTTTTGTTGCAGAATATGCACCTACAGAGCTCTCTTCAGTGATCCTCAGTCCACAAAAAGTACATCAACAACACAAGGAGGCTAGTTGTCAAGTATACTGCATGGGGCGGTGGTTAATGGAATAGATGCGGAGGAGCTATGTGCAAAGTTGTAGGGCAGCTGCTGAGTGAGACTCACATCCATGTGTGGTCCGCACTAGCGCAATATGTACGGAAAACATGGTTTAGGATTAAATCGAGTCTAATTAATAAATACACAACCAAATTTCTATAAATTACGAGATCGCGAGGACTGAGGGTGTGTTTGGTTTGTGGGTATGAAAATGTGGCTATGGGTATCCCCAACCACGTGGTTGTGGTTAACCATTTTTTTCTGTTGGTTATTGGGTTGCGAAAGTGGTTAGTGATAGCCATATTTATGTTTGGTTTGAGGGATAAAAGATGGTTGGGGTGATATGGTCACCCTTTTTTTTGTGGTGAACCATGTAGGCAGTTTGTAAATAGTATATTTTCTACAATTTAATTGCACGAAGAGAGATTAGATCTCATAGAGAGAGAAATTTCAACATATGTACATTTTGTGCTAGCTAAAGAAAGCTAGCTGCAGTGACAGACTCGAATGCGCTCTGCCGCACGCAAGAAAGCCGGTTTGTGCCGCACGCGTAGATGCGGCCACCTCAGGCCTAGACTGTGGTGGCACCGCGCAAACATACGCGGGTAGGTCTGGTTCACAGGTATTTTCTGTCTAGGGAGGGAAGGTGAGCACTGCCAAAACGATTCGCTGGTGATTCTAGGTGCTTGCCCACGAGTGGATGGCCTCAACCACCAGTTTTCGGGTGGTGGAGCTCAACCAGCTTTTGAGCAGAATTTGGCTACCCCTAACCACGCTACACCATGAACCAAACACAGGTCAACCACCTGAAAACTGGTTACCCCCAACCACCTAGGGGATAGCCACTGAACCAAACGCACCCTAAATCGAGTCATACACAAGTGTATGGGCGGCTACTGTTTCTAACTCTTAAAATCTGCAAAACCTGATAATGTATATGCACACCATATACTAGCATCAATCCTGTCATGTATTCATGTTAACACCCACGTTGACACGTACATTCACCGCGCGTGGCACCTTTCCAACAATTACGAAAACCACAGCCTGCACACCAGCGGCACACGCACGCACGTACAAGGGGCAAGCTCAGTCAACACCGTCCAGCTGCCAGGTCGCGCACGAGCTCGGCCACCAGCGCGTCCATCAGTATGCCCTCCACCGCGGCGCCGACCTCCCGCTCCTCTTGGCCGACGCACGCCCACCGCCGTTCCCGGTCCATGTCCGCCAGCGCGGCCGGCCCAGCGAACAGCACGTCCTCCACGCCCCACCGCGTGCCAAGGCCCTGCACCCACTCTTTGGCCGTATGCACCAGCGCCGCCTCATCCTGATCGTGATCCGACGGCTTCACCGTGCCGACCACCGGCCCCACTTTCGCCGAGCGGCCCCGGTCCAGCCCCTCCGCGAAGAAGTCGAGCAGCAGCCGTTCCGCGGCAACATCCGAAGCGGCGGCCGCCGCGCCGTCGTCGTCCTTGAGTACTCGCGCGAGGAGGCGGTGCCGCAAGTCAGACGACTCGCGCTCTGCATCGTCGGGGATCGGGTGCTGCTCATCATCATCGGATGACGGTGCCGTCGACGTCGTCGTCGCGGCGCTGTCGTGATCGGTGGTAGCGGCGCTGCTGGAGCCGCTACGCGCCTGCTGCGTGTCGTCCGACGCCGACGCGACGGAGGACTCGTCGGACGCCACGAAGCGTGGCTCGAGATCCGCCCGCGGGTCAACTCCCGCCTGGGTCGCCAGCCCGTCCAGCCGTCGGATCTTGTGCAGCACCGGGTTGGACCCTGCAGTGCGTGGACGAGGTTAAATTCAACGGGGGGCGTGCATTGTTAATTACAGATCCGTCAAACAGGTCTACTGCTCATACGACTAATTTACTAGTAATTTATTACTTCTCTGGAGCAGTAAAAAAATACTACGAGTCCTTCATCTTTACCGCGTACGATGCGTGTGTGGAAGTGCGTAGAGTACTAGTATACCGTGCGATCCGATGATCTATGGACACGACTCGACAAGCGTCGCGATCACACGCGACAGGTCAATTACGGTGCCTAGATTCCGGTGATTTCGAGTAGCAGAGCATGGCGATACGTGATCGAGGACAAGGGTCAACTGGGACTGGGAGGTCTCTACGCTAGCGATCTGATCTGGGAGGCAGTCTATTGTGTAGGCAAGGACAGCACCGGGCGGCACACCAATCGGGGAAAGCCCTTCCCGATCCCGTTTCACAATTGGTCCAGCGGTACCCGGAGGTTTGCCCAACGGTTTCGGTGGGAGGGCTCTGGGAAATTGGTGCGCGCGGCTTTAATGCTGCCCATAGCGCTCGTGTCTGTCCGAGCAGGGAACGTGGAGAGAGCGTCGTGCAGGTTCCGGCGTGGCACGCTTGCCAAGATTGGTCGATCGGGTCGGGTGCCACAATCTCGGATGAGAAATTCAGAAGGCTTACGTTGGAGGTCGGGTTGGCAGTGCAGGAAGGAAGGCGAGCAGGAGCAGGTGCCGGCGTCGCTCCGTTCGTCCCCGTCGTCGTCCTCGTCGTGGAACGGGAAATCCAGCACGGACACGGGGCTCAGCTGCTGCTTGTCCTCCATCGACTCCACGGGATGATCGCCATCCAGCGCCTGCAAATGCGTCATCACCAACGTATCGATTAGTTTACCTCATTTGAACAGTTATCACGAGTAGGAGCTAATGGCCGCGCTCTATGACTGAAATCGATGTCGGCAGATGGTGCCGACAGTGGAAAGACGTACGGGACCCATTTTCGGATAGTGTATGGTTCCATGGGATCCTCTTCTGGATCTGCATCTCTGACGACGGAGAGACACGCGCATACGAGATCACAGCACGCTTGCCCCGTTGGCATTTTCCTTTCCGACGCCCGCTACTGCTAACCGATTCTGGACCGATCCATCGATCAGGTCACCAGGCCATTAATGCCGGTGGTCACCGCGCGGCGGAATGGCACCCCGGCCGTAAGTTGCATCGGGTCGGGTGGCTGTGGAGCACAGAACGTGGCCTGCCGTTTTCGGAGCAGATGGCTGGCTAGCCAGCTACCGAACTCGATCGGCCCGTGCACGACGATCGATGACCGACGTGGCTAGTGGTGCGACGGAAAAGCACGCTTCGTCTGCCGGAGTTATGTGTGGGGGTTCCACTTCCACGAGCTGAGGTTGATGGCCTTTCGGGTTCGGAGGTTCAGTTGAGCAGAGTTAATCAGGGCAGATGCTCTACTGAATCAGCTGCAGACTGCAGTGGTACGTACTACGCAGGCTAGTTAAGTCGCGAGCTCACTTGAACCGATGTCGCCGGAGCACGCACGCACGCACGCACGCGGTGTACTGCTCTCTCTTTACTCGACTAGTAAACGTGCCTGTAGGTCACTGCTGCGGTGAGTAAGTACTCCTCCTCCGGAAATTAAAGAGCTTTTCGTGTCTTGACTGACAGCACCCGGCCACGGTAAAAAAAGGTCATTCCAGTTTCTGAGGGCACATCGCAAAGCGCAACTTTCCGGGGGAATATATATACTCTTGTGGCCTTGCAGGCCCACAAGTCAGTGAGCTCGAAGCTGCTAATAGTAACTTGCTCAACCGTACGCGCGTCGGTCCGTGGTGGACGATTCGATTATCGAGTTGACGGCGAGGCACGCGCGCGCGTACGTGGCTCAGCCAGGGGTACAATCTTACTACTAGACTAGTCACCTCCCCCATCACGTCAAATTCAAAAGAGAGGGGGGAATATTTTGGGTTCGCGGACAGGCCATCCCGGCTCATCACTAGCTACTTCAAGTTTGTCACTAGTACGTACTGTACATCTTTTTTCAAGTGATTGAGATGTGCAGATTACAGTACTGTTGCTGCTTTGGAGATGCAATGGCAATGGCTATAAAAAATTGCAAGACAAATAGTAAGTCGGATACTGCAGATTTCCTCGCCGGTGATGGAGATGCGTGGATTGTATATACTACTACTGTTGGGCTTTGAAACGGAAATGCAAATATGGAGAACTTATTATTACTAGGCCCACGCACGCCCATCCGTGTTTTGCATGGCACACCGCACACGTACGGTACGCGCATAGCGATCGATCACCCAACTCCGCCGTATTTACGCCGCGCCAACAAACAAACAGGCCGCGCAACGCAATCATTGAACCGGCGGCATTTACTACCGACGCGCGACGCAAGCGGCGGCAACTAGTCAACATGCAGAGCCAAGGAGAAGATGTACGCACCTTGTGCCCGTCTCCGGCGGCGGCGCCGTCGTGTGTGTCGTCGAGGCTCCCAGCAATGCACGAGGACGTAGATGGAGAAAGCTTCTCGGACTGCTCCGAGGCGCCGGACTCGTGCTGCTCCACGTCCAGGAGCAGCTCGTCGGCCGCCTCTGCCACCGACTGAGAGCATTCTGACGCGGAGCAGCTGCTGACCACGGGCGACGGGAGGCCCAGAGAGTCCCGCTCGTCGGCATCGCTCCCACCGTCGGCGTCCCCGCGGTGTCGCCGCCAGAAGACGAGCCGCCGCGAGAGGCTCCTGGTGAGGCGCGAGACGTTCGCCAGCGACCTGGGGCTCCTGGGGAAGAGGATGGAGGAGAGCGTCCGCGACGGGCTGCGCCGCAGGTCGGACTCGATGAGCAGCCGCACGGGCGCTGCCGCGTCCCCCTCCTTCGCCTTCGCCCGTAGCTGCGCGACGTCGTCGTCGTGGCCGTGCCAGGGGAGGCGGCGCGGGTAGGTGCGGAAGCCCTCGCTGCAGCTGGACTCGCACGACAGCTCCAGCAAGTCCCGCAGCGTCATCAGCGGCGGCCCCATGTCGGGCCGGGTATGCTTCGCGCTTGCGAGCTTGGCTACGGGGGCGTGGGTCTAGCGAGCTCGGTGGTCGCGGCGAGTGGCGCTTGTCCGTGGGAAATGCATGTGCGTGGGGGTGGAGCTGGCTCGAGGCAGCGAGGGTTTTATGTCCGCGGTTACCTGGGACGGAGCGATGTGGAGGGGGGTGCGGCGGCTGCCGGCTGCCGCAGAGGCAGGTGGACGCCTCGCGGTCGCGGGGAGCGGAGCTTAAGTAGAAGCGGATGCACGCAGCGCGCGGGCGCGCTTCTGCTGTTTTCCATCCACAGGATGGATCTCTTTCCGCTCTGCTCTCCCCGGACCGGTACGTACGTGGTCAGCTCACCTACTCGCTGGTTAACCGGTCGTCGTCAGTCGCGCTCCGCGATTACGATACACAGTGAGCAGAAATCAGCGAGTATTCCGTGGAGTATTAGTTAGAACTAACTGCAGGGTAGCTACAGTGTCAACAACACAGGCTTGATTTTTCATGATTTCGTGACGTAGTACTGATCGAGAAATAATAATGTGCACGGCGTCGGTGAGGTGTCACGGTATGTGGGGGATGCAAATTGAGGGCAGTGATCCAACAGTGGCACGGCTGGTCGAGCGCGTGCATACCAACATATTTGTTCGACTAATTCCCGTCCCAAGAGAATGTGTGGTGGTTGCAACATTGTAGTACTAATTTATCACTGCGTCTAGTATAGGACTATGGAGTAGTTGGTTGTCTACATATATACTACACTGTAGAGAGATTAGTTGCAAACCGAACCTTTGTCCCCTACGACGAGTACCCCTTTTAACTTGCGGATTAGTTGCAAAAGTAGAAAGCTCTACGGTTGTTAGAAATTGAAAAGCACGAATGAATTAGCGAGCCTCTTTCTAGTGTTTCGAGTGGTACTGCTTACACTTCCTATGGCACACAATAAGTTATTGGTCGTCCTCTACATAATTTCCAGGGAATTAGTAATTTGGTATATTGTGTCAACAAATATCAAAATCTATTTGGTTGTCCAGCCACTACAAGTCACAACTGTTTATTTAATGGGTATACTTGCACGCAGTAGGTCTTTTGGTTACGTGTGGAGCGATACAACCGAGGAGGAAATCGCGCAAACCAGTAACACTTGGGGCAAAAGCTGCATAGACCAGTGACTCTAATTCTTGGTTGCACACAATAACCAACAACTCTAGGTGTAATCGGTTGAAAAAAGGCTTCTAATGATTTACACAACTAAACAACACCTGATAGCCACATCGCCCTTATACCTGGCAGCCATCATGGACATGATAGCCACGTTGCCCTTCTACCTGATAGCTACAGGAAAACCAAAAAAAAATGCATAATCTTGTTTGAATGTTCAACAGAATTGGAGCAATATATCCATCATATATGATAACAAGATTTCACGAAAAAAAGGCCTGATACTTGGAAAGAAATGATAGCACCAGATCACATAACCAAAAGCAACTAACAGTCAAATGAGTTTCATCCAACTGATACCACTGCATAAACCATCTATGTGCCCCAATGTACTTAGAAATATTTACAAAATTTGTGTTTTGCACACACAACATAGAAGTGGACTTTGCATAATGATTACGAATAGCATTACTCATCAGCATCTTCTTGCCGATTCATACCATCTCCTTCTTGATGATTCTGGTGTCGTGCTACATGTGTGAGGCATCACAAGCTGCTGAATGCAATTAGTGCTCTCGCCCTTGATAATTGATGTTGTCATCGTGCAGCAAACTACTATTCTGCTAGGTGTGTTTTCGAGAAATTCATAGTTTCGGCAACAATGAAGTTCGGTTCTGTCCTAGACCGGCCAGGTCCACCGAAGTTGCTCCCGTCACCGGCCAGACGGCTCCACCATCGCCTTCGGGTAGACGCATTGGGGTGTTGTTGCCTGGGGCGTGAAGCGGTGAGGGAGAGAAGTTTCTCGTTCAGTTCTGCTCTAGTTTGGCATAACCCGTTTTTGTCAGAGTGGGACTTCCTCCATCGTGGCTGCCATGTCAGTTCATGAGATGGCCCCAGCTCTTTGATTGGCCGTTAAATGGATATTTGAGCTATTAGCAAGCAACTACACCTAGAGACGTGTGGAGTCACCGGTGTGTGCATACAATTTTTTGAGTCGCTGGTCTATGCAACATTTGTCCCAAAAGTTACTGGATTGTGCAGTTTTCTCAATACTACCCATTGGTTAGAAACTGTACCTAAACAATCAATTTTTGTATGATCCTTTTCAGGAAGTAAAGACTTGGCAAATACTGCAAAGTTGTTATTTCTTTATTTTCTTCTAACCCGGAAAAGAAAGAGCAAAATTCGAATTGAACTAACACGAGAAATTGTACTTAACTAGATTCATAGGGAGATACTTCTCGAGAGACCCTTATACCCGTTTTCCATCTTCCATGCCAAAAAAGCTACAATATATTGTTCGATATTACTAATAAATGTCCAAAACTGTATCTACATTAGCCCTTTCACAATTACGTGTTCTGAGAGGCTATTAAGTTTTTAGGAAAAATATAATTAATTAAATTCATATTTGTGCTTCTATGTTGTCGTGAAGAACAACATAAGGCTGGTCATAGTGGGAGTATCATACTACTAGTATCATGCATATGATACTAGTGTATGATATTATCTATATAGTGCATGGTATCATGTGGTAATATCATAGTAGTACTATATTTAATAATTTAGAGAATCTCAATGTAAAATTATGTAAAAGATTTACATGCATTAGGATTTCTAGTTTTACGTGCTATAATACGGTATTCTATGATACTCTAACCATCTATTTCTTCATTAATTGTTGTGCCACATCACATTTTGCCAACATCGCATGCATGATACTAGTTATGATACTCCCACTAGGGCTAGCCTAAAGAGGGTATGCGACTATGTCATTAGGCCTTTCACAATGCGGGTTTCTTAGCACAGTATCTAAGGCACTTTGTTTATATGACACTATAGTTAATGAGAAAGAGATTGCGGTTGTATCTTAGCTAAAAACACCTCTTGCATGAAACCATAGGCCAAAAACCTTGTTAGTCCAACCACATGCATGCATGTTTTTTAAATCATCAAATGTAGAGACATAACCTAAGAAACAATGCATTGGAGGAATTGTCTCTTAATCATTTATTTCTCCTATGATGACGTGCTAAGAGACGCTCTATTTTGAAAGGCAAGTAAAGGATGTGTTTGATGACCGTGTTGTTAGGCGTCGAACACAACACAAATGACACGATATTTATTGGTGACCTGGTTCGGCCTTGACTTGCGTATAAGAGGGGCCTAGTCCCATTCAGGGTTATGACCTCAGGCACAAAAGCACAAACCCATAGATGTACCGTTCCCACTAACACACCATAATTTCCTTCGAGGTCCCTTCCCTAAGCCTGAAGTTTGTCATAAATTCTACGCAAAATAATTGGCCGAAAACAGTCACCTCGTGAAGCTTTAGGCCTCACCCTAAGATGAGATATCTTGCGCCATATAATAGATGAGTTACAAGTGACCCATGTGGTGCCCTTGGCAAGGAGGAAATCACCAGTACCGTTGACGAGGAGGAAAAAGATATGGTCAAATAGATCCATTCTTGAAAACCCTAAAATACCCCTGAATGGAAATAAAAGCAATTTTTTATTTCGTCTATGTTGTTTGCTTATTTACGTTTTACGGCCCTATTTTCTATTTCTCTTATTTCATGGACCTATTTTCTCTTGGCTCCTCCCGAATTTACCTTTGACAAATTAAACTTCACATTTCTTCATATTGTATAACAATGGAATATCATGTAGCATATGTTGGAAAAGTTTTCTTTGCATTTCCTCTTGTATAGTAACCGGTTATGTAATATCTTAGTTGCGAGAGAGCCATAGCTTGTTCTTTTTTCTTCAAAAACCATGCATGTGTGATGTAATAACCAGGCCGTGTCCATTTTCGGGTTCTATAAGAGACATACTCTCTCATTTCCTAAAACTCAACATCACAATAAGAAAACTCTCCCTATAACAGTATTTATTGATTTGTTGGACTAGAACTTGTCTATTGAATCGTTGAAAGTGAAGGAGATATGCCCAAGAGACAAATAATAAATGGGTTTATTATCATATCTCAATTAGTTCATAATAGGTCTATACCATGCTATAACTGTATCAATCAGAAACATTGATACACGCGTGGTATGTAAACAAACCAAAGTCCTTAGTAGCTTGTATTCAACTAGTTCATTGGACAACTGTTGATTAAGGTTTCCTGATCATGATGCATTTATACCAATTGACAATAAAGTCATATCATTAGCTAAATGATGTGATGGACATTTACCAACATAAGTACTGAAACACGATCAAGTCACAAAGTTTATCGTTGCAATAGTTAGAAATGAAGTTTATCGTTGCAATAGTTAGTCAACATCAATGTCTGCTCAAGAAACCATCATCGACAACTAAAGTTCTTCAGGAAAGTCAATGAAGTTTACATAGACATCAACCGAAGTGAAGACTAAGTTCTTAAGTAGATAGAAGTAGAATCTCTAGCCATAAAACCTACTTCTGTAGAGTATTGCAATAGCAGCAATGGCAAGCCAATAGTTTATATACTAGTCGTAGTTACTAGATAGTTTTGAGTTATTATTTCTGGTTCTTCTTTGTAAGAAGTTCTTTCTCTCTCTTTAACCTAGAGTGTTCTCTAGATCTTTTGTGAAGAGTCGAGTTATAATCTATAGTCATGTCTTGGACCTGCTGTGTTTTTATTGTACCATTCTAAGGAATGTAATACTAGTGAACGGTGTTTCATTGGTGTTATGTCAACGACTATAGTGTACTACATCATGCAGTGGTATGCTGGGTCACCGCAATTCAGCCACATGCTATTGCTCCCCGACAACGGCGCCAGAAAAGGTCTTGATAACCCACAAGTATAGGGGATCGTGTGTACCTTTTTGATAAGTAAGAGTGTCGAACCCAACGAGGAGCTAAAGGTAGGATAAATATTCTCTCAAGTTCTATCAACCACTGATACAACTCTACGCACACTAAACGTTTGCATTATCTAGGAAATAAAATTAGAGCAACAATACGAGTAATAGAGATAGCTTTGCATGATAATAAATAACAAGAAAGTAAAGCTAGTTATTGCAGCAATAAAATACACTAAACTAACAGAACCATGAGTGTGGAACAGTGGTTGTAATTGTGGTGGCTTTGTCCAAGTTTAAATAGCGAATAGATCAGGTTCATTGTCTTCAATGCAGTTTTCTATATGGGAGAGGCTAAATATACATGCGCTTTACTACTTGGAATTACATGTACTATATAATTGGATTGTTAGTAGACATCCATAAGTACTAATCAATGCATTAAGGTTTCCACAACCATAGTCTTAAATTTAATGGTCCTCTTACTCCCATACGTGCAACGTTCCGGTTCGCGTCCTCAGGTTTCTGTCACTCCGGCAGAACTCCCCCTTCCTTTTACACATACTACAAACCCTATAATGTTTAATCCATACACGCACAAATATAATGGATACCAAAAGACTGTACCATATCAACATACAACTCTAATGAACCCAATGCGTTCAACCATTCAATCTAAGAACAACAAAACTACACAAACATGACATAGATCAGAGGATTATGACTTATAGCATCAAACACTATATTTACATAGGACGGTATAAAGGTGTGTGGGAGGATGAACCACTGCATACTAGGAGGATTAGGTGATGGAGATGGCGGTGAAGATGGTGAAGAGGGCGGCTGCGGTGCCAACGGCGGCGCGGGGGACTCCTTCCCCGCCACCCGTATCATGGGGAGCACCGCCCCTTAACCCCTTCCTTCATGGCTTCTTGGGAGCCCTCCCCCATGGAGATGGGATCCATGGGGGAGGTAAAAACGTGGCTGTGGTGGCTACAAATTCGTGGGTGGCGATGCCCTGGGCGAATTAGATTTTCTCCGTTTATATAGCTTCTCGGATTCCCATCACCCCATCTTGGGTTGCAGTAAATCAGGCCTAGCGGGCCTGTCCGTACTCGAAATCAGCTAAATTTTATGTGTAGAACATTTGTCGTGAAATTTGCAACAACTTTGTAGTTGAAGAGTTTTCCGTTTGACGCCGTCTTAGACCCAAAACGTGACCATCTTAAAAAAGAGTTCTAAGACAGATTTCTGGAAAAATCCCAATTTGACTCCAACAAGGTTTCCACTTGTATTCTTGGTAATTCCTACACATCAAAGTGTAAAACAAGAACATTGTGCACTTTTGCAACTATTAGTAGGTTAGTCCAAATAAATCATAAACTTTATACAAAATGGAGTGTCAAAAGCATATTATTAGCATAAAACCATCAAAAATTATAGATACATTATGGACATATCAATTATCTAAGACAATTTCCTTAGGGAATATCTCCCCTCTCTCTCTTCTCTCTTGCAACCGAGGTCTCATGTAAGGACCGTGCATGTAGGAGACTGCTTCGCTACGGTACACCGTTGTGCTGCGGTGATTCCAGCCAGAAGATATACCAAACCCCGGCTGGATCAGGGAGAACGGGAGTAGTCGTCGAGCACCGGACGTATGCGAGACCTCGGGGGGTGCTGCCATATATGGCGCCAAGAGCTGTCGTGCTAGGACCAGGAGGTGACAAGCGAGGATCTTTGTGACCTTGAGGTCGGTTCGAGTAAGAATACATCATCCATGTTCCTGCAAGAGCATAAGCGTTTTCGGTATACAAGGGTATGTTATCGAAGTCTCTCTCCATTACAACATTACTCCTAGATAGATCTTGGGCATATTGGTGATACGTTAGTCAGGATTTTTTGTTTTCTGCTACGAACTACTTCAGAAAGTCCATGTATGCACCATGTGTGGTTTTGGTAATAAATGACAATCTCTATGGACCAATATTTGTATTAAGTAACTCTTGTAGGAATTGTCCATTGGAATCACTCGAACCATTTGTTGTCTTCAAGGTTTAAGGACGAAGAAAGGAAAAAGAATAAGAAATGACCAAAGAGGTATTCAAGGTGTCATTCGAAGAATGGTCATATGAGAGTTGATTTTATTAGAAGCATGTCTTGAAGAAGAAAATCATATGCTTGAAGCCTGGCATCCTCGGTGATCATGGATAGGTGAAGGCATGTTCAAAGAATACTCTCGCATGGGATAACGGGGGAGCCATTCACATGTCTTCGTCAAGCTAGCGCAAGAAAGATCAATCAAGAAAGGTGTTCCATCTTAGGAAGGACAAGATCATATTCATGAAGCTCAAGTGGAATCCGTAGAACAAAGGTATGATCTTGATAGGTTTTATCGTTGACTAATTTTGTGTTGTTAGTTGGGAGACGGGTTATAGGATAGATAGCCATACTATCAAGTGGGACTCTCAAGTGAGTAACTTGATCGTATATTTGAGAGAGAGCTCAAACCTTTTCATATTTGGCATCATCTATCTTGGTTGTTATTTGGATATTATCGATGTGAAGTTTTAGAGCTTGTGATTTTTATCATGACAATCTCTAGTTCATCAAAAACAGATTTCGTATGAAAACCTTTTTGCGTTTTTTATGTTAAAGTCTTTTATCGGTTATTTTATGAGGTGGGTTCCACACATCTATCTACTTGGTATTTTTTTAATTGGCCTTAGAGTGTAATAGTCATTTTTCTTTATAGTATGTTTGGCCAGTTATCTATGTGCATTGCTATAGGTGTTTGGTTGCAGAAGAATGCGTTTCCTGCACCTGGCCTAAAGAAATAATAAGTGTGTTTGGTGTGTCATCGTGTTCACGAGCTTGGTTGGCACGGGTCTTAAAGCACCCCAAATCCTGGTTCCACAGGAATGCTAAAATTGAGCGTTTCCACAGGGACCGGCCCTAGCAGCGCAACAAGAGGATCGACGTGCGTGAGGAGGCATCGCGGAGATGGCGGGAGGCCAAAACATATATTGCATCGCGGTATGACGCGAAAAGTTTGCACACCTCCCTCTTATGTTGTCACCACCTGTGGGAAGACAAATACATCTACATTATCCTCTTGGGCTATGGATTTGGTGGCGGCAATGATTTAGATCTGCGTTTTGGCACCTAGTCATTCACTACATCTTCTCTGGCTTCGCAGATCTACAACACCGGTTAGTCCTCTTCGTGTTCGTGAGCATCTTCTTCGGCTGCACCAGGTCGTCGTCATCTTCAACCATGGATGTAAGCACTGCCTCCGTGCCCCTTCTTCCCAAAGTTAGCTACCTACATAGTTTGGTCAACATTACGACCATTTTTTAAGTACTTATGCAACGTCGATTTGATTAGAACCAACGATTGAAGGTTATCATCGAGGTTGCTGCCCTGGTGGCTGTTATTCAGGCATGGATGATTTTGATCCACAGAAGAGTGGATAATAGGAGTAACAGGCTAACAACGAAATATGCTCCGATGATACATCATGACGAAGAGAGGATGGCAAATCCAAACTACATCTACAACAACAATGATGTAGAGGCTATCGCCATGCTCCGGATGTGGAGGGACCATTTTAACCTACTTGTGCACACATTAAGAGTTATAGGTTTGCTTAAGGAGAACATCCACACCTATATAGAAGAGCAAGTGGCACTGTTCCTTCATGCTCTAGGACATAACGAGAGATTTCGAGTGATCCAGAACACTTAGAGGAGATCTACGAAGACACTATCCTATTTTTCCATCAAGTGTTGTATGCTATTGGAGAGCTCAGAGGAGAGATGGTCAAGCTACCATGATCTCAAACTCCAACTAAGATACAAGAAAGCTACCAATGGTTTCCATATTTCAAGGTGAGTAACTCTAGCTTGTACTCCATGAGAAGATTGTATTGCCCCAAGGCCTAACATTTATTCCATGTCAAGGTTGTATTGGAGCAATTGATGGTACTCATGTGTATGCTAGAGTGCCGAAAGCCAAAGCAGCTACATACATGGGAAGAAAGAACTGCCCAACCAGAATATAATTGCTGATGTTGATTTCAACATGAAGTTCAGATATGTGCTTGTGATATGTGAAGGATCATCCTATGATGCCACAATTCTGAATGACGGCCTTGAGAGCTAATGGCATGAACATCCCTGAAGGTAAGTTTTGCCTAGAAGATGTCGGATATTCTTTGTCGGCCTGGAATTCTTCCACCCTTCAGATCAACATGGTACCATTTCAATGATTTCTCTACAAGATTCCATCCTAAGATTGTAGATGAACTTTTCGATCTTAGACACTCTAACCTTAGAGTCATGATTGAGAGGTTTTTGGCTGCTCTGAAAAACAGATTTAAGATCCTTGATCAGAAGCCACTCCATTCTTTTCCCACCCAAGTTAAGCTTGTTCTCACATGTTGCATTCTGAATAACTAGATCTTGCAATTTGGCGCGGATGAATTCTTCCCGGCAGATGAAGATGCAGTTCCTGACGAAAATGACGATGATGGTGGTCACAATGTCCCATTAAACGATTGTTGTGCTTGGAAGAACAAGAGACAACAGTGTGCTAACGACATGTGGGCAGCCAGAGGACACACACCAGGATCTGAAGCAGAAGAAGTGAAGAAGAATTTATGAACTGGTGATGTAGTTTTCTATGAACAACCCCCATTGTGGGTGTAAAAGTTCGTAGTAGCTAGGTAATATTATGGTGAACTATCATTTGCTAGCAGTTAGGTAATATTGTGGTGGACTGTCATTTGCTAGCTGCTGAACTGCTATTTGCTAGTAGCCAGGGTTTAATTTTCTCCCTATTTTTTTATATTTGGCTTACGAAGTGCGTGGTAATGTTCACCACGTGTGAGAAGTTATGATCAGAACACTACCATGGATACAGCCAAACAAGCTGTTTTTTTTGCACCAACCAGCCATTATCAGCTTTGTTGACAACCAAAGAACTGGCCAAGATTGCACCAAAATTAAATGTGAGCAACCAAACAAGTGTCAAACTTGGCTTAAACTAAATCTAAGTGCATGTAGTATCCAGTGAGCCAAGTAGCAAAAATAAGAAATGTTAGCCCGAGTAACCAAACACGCCTACGATTTGTTGTTTCCGTCGTAGTACTAGCAGTATGCTCCGATATGTACATGCCCATCACAAAAGTCCCGATCCACGGATTAAACCACCCAATCAATTTCCCAAGTACTGCTCCACTATATAAATGTGGCCTTAAAATGGTGACAACAACAACGATGCACATGCTAGGACCCTAGCTAACCCTATAGGCGGCCGGCCATGCTGCTTCATGAGTGTTCTCGCTAGTACCACAATCATGCGGGACTGGGCTTTTCTCGCGCTGTACGTGCCCTCCTCATCTGTCGAGCCATATGATGATCTTGGCGTGCTCGTCACGATAGTCAAGCCAGTACCACCTCACAGTTTACTCCGAGAATGAGGATGGGGTCAGGAGGAGGAGGCTGCGTGTACGTGGATCAGTTATCTTTGACAACTCACCGGCTTAATTCGTCTACGTGCTGCCGTAGCGTAGACTGTTGAGCTGCCTGGGCGCTTTAACTTTGTACTCGAGGCGGCGAGAGCAGTTGCTACGCCACGACATTTTGTCCCCCTCTGCGAGTAAAATCCACCGGACGGACGGAGGCGCTGCAGATGCGTATTCCACTGTGGTGATAGTAGACTAGTGCTAGTACTGTGGTGATATAGTATACAGGTGAGGGGAAACATTGACTAACCTCTGAAGCTTCTGGCGCCTTGTTCCGGGCGGGCCGGTCTAGATTCGTCGCCATGAGCAATATTCGGTTTTTCTCTCGCATGGGTAGCAAGATGGTATGCGTGGTCAGGCATCTACAGTAGCTGAGGGGGTATTATGCATGCAGGTGGTCTCCGTCTGGGATTATACAAGTTAAATAATCGCACTAGTCGTACTCGGGGGCAGGAGTAGTATCTACGTAGTTCCTGGCTCCAGCCAGTCGTGCCATTGATAATCGCCGGATACCACTTGTGTTTTTGCTCATCGTGTCGTACAGCACGAGTCAACTCGTATCGTCACAAAATCAGTCAGACGCCCGTGTCTCGCTAGCTGTTCTGTGGAATGCAGGAGATGAAAGGTTCGGTAATCGCGTGGCGTGGTGTTGCGAGACCACGCAGGCAGGCAGGCAGGCTAGAACCGAACCCCGATTGGGAACTGGACCAGCGTGCTTCTGTTCTGTCAGTTCCGGCACTGCCGGCGCCGGAAACCACGCGATAGCAGAAGGCAGTCAGGCAGAGTGTGGTTGCCACTGCCCAGCGGACAGGCTGTAGCAGATCAGGTTACCTGCTTGGCCGCACGGACGTACTACGTGATCTTTGCTTTGTTTATGCGTACGTCGACGAGCGCTGGCAGTGGCAGTGGCTCTGGCCGGCTCACGTTCCGGCCGCGTGCCGACCGATCTGCCCTGGTCACTGCTCCGATCGCCGGTTCGAACCTTCCTGGAACTTGTATCTCCACCTGTGTCCCCAACCAAGATAGGGATGGACGGTAAATAAGACCAACACTGGAGGCCACCGAGCGGTATCGGCAGATCGGATCGCCCTCCAATCTGCCCACATAGGGGCTGAGCTGGGCTGCCGGCAATCTTGCTAGCCACAATACGCCCTCGTCCGTGATGACTCACCGTCCGACGGTGCGAAAGTATTCCGTTGCCACCATTTTCCGCTGGTTTTCCTTCCTGTCGGTTCCGCCTTCTTTTGTCAATCCCGTGCTCTCCCACCAGAGCGGCTGCCCTGCTAAAAAAGATGGGCGAGCCCGCAGAGCACCGCACCACGTAATGGCTGGCCACCTCCCCACCACTTGGGCGATGCTCTTCGCGGCCGCTCGCATCCGGAGATAGTGGCGGATCTAGCTCTCGGCTACCCCGTACAGCTGCGCGGGCACGGCAGAGGCTTCTCCATTAAGAGATGAGGTTGATACATGAATTAGCAGCCATTTTTAGCTAGGGAAATGCTAGCCGGCGGCGCCGCAAACAGACCTTGCTCGGGCTCCTGGAGTGAGCTAGCACCACCACTGGCAGGAGAAAGATGACGACGAGGACGAGCTAGACAAGCCCGTGGAAGATCCGTGGATCAACGAGCACTCCAGTCACGCGGGCCTTCTAGGCGCAACAGGCCACCACCGAGGATGAGTTTGACTTCAGCGACTACTATGCAGAGGAGGAATCACCCATCGACCACCGGGCGCTCGCAGAGTCGGCGCGCCGTGCGGCTCGCGAGCAACGGGTGCAGGAGACCCACGCGCACGAAGACCTGGGCTTCATCGATGAGCCCTTCCGTCGACAGGTGGTGGTTGGCCCTCGTCGGGGGACCTTGGACCGACGTGAAGGGAATATGCCCAAGAGACAATAATAAAGTAGTTATTATATTATTTCAAGTATGTGATAGACGTTTATTTTGCATGCTATAATTGTATTGATTAAAAACGTTAATACATGTGTGTTTAATAAATAAATAAAAGGTTCCTAGTTATGCATCTCTTATAAACTAGCTCGTTGATTAATAAGATGATCAAGATTTCCTGACCATAGACATTGAATGTTGTTAATAATAAGATCACAATATTGGTGGAATGATGTAATGAACATTCATCCGAACTATAGCAATACGATCAAAGACATTATGTTTTAATTGCTATAACATCATACACATAATCCTAGTTCTTAGACTATAAGATCATGTCAATCACTAACACTAGAAGAATAACTTGATAACATCAAATGTCACACCGTAACAGGGTGACTATAAAGTTGGGTTCAGATACTACTACAGTGTTATATAGAGTCTCATGGATTAAGAGTGGAATTTGTCCATCCTGATGACGGATAGATATACTCTGGACCCTCTCGGTGATATCACATTAAGATAGATTACAAGCAAGTGATGTGATCACTAGAATGTTATATCACGGGAACGAGAAAAGAGTGCATGTCGGCAACGAGATCAAATTAGGTATGGAGATTACGATGATCGAATCTCGGACATGTAATATATCGCGAGACAAAGAAATTTAGTTACTAGCGTTAATGGTTCTCACGATCACAGAAGTCATCGTTGAAGGTGTATGAGTTAGTATGGATGTCCAGGTCTCGCTGCCGGTTATTGATCGAAGAAGGGTCTCAATCATATTTGCATTATTCGCGAACCGTAGGGTGACACACTTAAGGGATACCAACACCATTTGGAGCAAACATGTTACAGAGAAATGAATTGCAAAGCGCTGGAATTATTTCAATGGACACCAAAATTGTTTCGGGTAAAATTGTTGAAATTGGTTCTGCATGTGATATTGAAATATTGCAGTGGGTTTTACGTGAATATTTATTAATTAAAGTAATTAACAAAATTCTAAATAAAATAAATAAATGAGTTTATTAAATGAGAGTTGTATTAAATTTGGTGAAAATTTAATGGAGATGAGTAGAATTTTGAGTGAAATGGAAATTGATGTGAGTGGGAGCTCCACCACATGAATGAGGAAGAGGTGGGACACCCACCTTGGCCGCCGGCCAGCGGAGGGGCTGCCGCCCGCTCCCCTATAAAAGCCCTCCCACTCCCTCCTCTCATCTCACACCTCCTCGTAAAGGATCTCTTTCTTTCTAGAATTATTTCCCCATTATCGGATTAGCAAGATACATGCTAAAATGAGTTGTTGCTTCCGCTGCATCGCTGGAGCGAGGAGACGGAGGTTATTTGATGGACCGTACGTGTGTACGATCACGGATGTGCTGCTGATTTGCGGCGTTGGACTTCCTCTCGATCATGAGATCGGCAATCGTATGACTACGTCATCCACGAGTCCAACCTCGTAACATTTTGTCGGTCTTTAAGGGTATGTTCTCTATGGATGTATATCCACCTGTTGCTTGTATCTAGGTAGATAGATCTTGGTGCTTAGTAGTTTTCATTGTAGGAAATTTTTTGTTTTCTATGCTGCGAACCAAACACGGGGCATGTCCTCCTTGGAGGCAGCGACAACATCGCGCATAATAAGGACGGAGAGGAACCGCTGCACCGCGAGGTTGGGCGAGGACATGGAGCACCTTTGCGCGGAGAGACACCGGTGATGGCAGAGGCGACTAGATGCGCAGGATGGAGCCGACTTCAACGCCGGGATGTAGATTTCTCCCGTTGTAATTTTAGTTTCAAGAATTTCATGTATGAAAAAATGTTTTAAATTGCAAAATAAAAATCATGTATTGACCGTTTAGGGGTGCTGATGTGGGACAGCTTCCCTAAAAGACCGGTAGTTTGGGTGCCGGTCCACAAATTCACAGCTGGCAATCCTCGCCGGTCACTTTTTGGAGAGCGCCGGTGGAGATGCTCTTACCGAGTAGCTTTTCATTTTTTTGCTTACTGCCGTAATTCTTCTACCTAACGTATGAATGGCTCCAACACCGGACGGGTGCAAAAGGAACAAAAGGGGCTCCAGGTACGGAAAATGCCTTTGGAGGATGTTCTGAATTCTCTGATATTGATATTTTGAAGTTTCAGAAAATTTCAAAAAAGATCATGGATGTTAACAAATAACAATGACTTATTCTATGACCTTGGAATTACTCGGTTCGAGATAGTTCATATTCTGGCATATACAAAAAAAGACAAATATGAAGATTTTCAAATTTTGCACTATTCAGCGTCTGAAATCTAGATACATATCATTCTTACAAGGCCCAAAATACGGAATATTTCGTATTGGATTTAGATTTTTGCACGCCTAGTCGTCATTATCTACAACTAAGTTTCTTTTCAGGATATTTGAAACTTCAAAGTGCGATTTTCAAAAAAAATCGAAAAAGGGATCCATGGTCCCCCCGTCTCCGAATTGACGCACTCCCTGCTCCAGATAGAGCTTTTCTACGAGCAGATGGATTCTAAATGCGGCCGTCGTGGATGCTCCTAGGGCAACTACATGTGGCGCCGGAGCGGGAGGGGAGTGGAGTGGGAGTTAAGAGAAAAATGTCCTATCTCCAAGCTTTCCAACACGTGCAACCGTGGGCACGCGGCGCTCGCCAAAGTCTGGCTCCGTGAAAACGTTTGATTTGGGGTTCCCTGCGGGCCAAGTTTTGGCTAATCTAAAACTCGTGCCATGCTAGCCACGGATCCGACCAGCCTAACAAACGGGCTTATTTATGCGCGCTGAGTGTGCGAGAAATGGAAACACGCCCAGCAAACACGCCCCAAACCACCGCGACCGTGTTGCATAGATCGATCATGGTTCCTGGATATTTTTGAACAAGAGGGGTATTTCTCTGCAACGTGATGCGATCATCTTGCTACGTACTCCATGGACAAGAGAACCGCAATGTTTGCATAATGTGGTCGTACTCAGGATAGGATACGCTTCCTAACTTGCATGCGTTCTGCTAAAGTTTTGGAGTCTGTATACTGCTGCTGTTCCGTTGGGCACCCTAAACCCACAGGCTCATGCCATGCTCGTCCTCCGCCTCCTCAGCCGGCGCCATGCTCACCCTCGGCGGGCTCATCATCAGCCCCTCCGCCATGCTCGCCAGCAGCCGCGGCATCTCGAACACGTCGTCCTCGTCCACGACCATAACACGGCCCTGATCACCCGTCCCGCAGCTCGCTGACCCCGACCCGGCCCCGGCACCGTTCGCCATGGCCGCCGCAGCGGCCGCGGCCGCTGCCCGAATGTCGTCCGGCGCGCGCGAGGCCGGCACGGGGCGCGAGCGCGACATGGCGGCGCCTGGGAAGTTGAGCGCGGGGCCGGCCGCCTCGGCGCCCCGCAGCGCCAATGCGGCGACGTCGTACGCGGCGGCGGCCATCTCGGGCGTCCGGTACGTGCCCAGCCAGATCCTGCTGGCCTTGCCGGGCTCCCGGATCTCCGACACCCACTTGCCGCCGCGGAACCGGATGCCGCGGTACGTCGGGTGCCGCGTGTCCGCGCGCGCCCGCCTGCTCGTCAGCGCCGCGCCCGCGTCCTGCTCCATCCGCACACGACAGAGTACAGCAATGCACGTAGCTCAGGGACGTTCAGAACAATCTCCAGGGAAGTACAGGCGTCAGGCGAACACTACTGCATGAACGTGCTGTAATACCGAGGATCCCGGCGAGGGTTTAAAAACAGGCCCGTTGGTGCGCCGTGGCGGTGAAATTTCTGAAAGAAGTGGCAACACGTGCGTCTAGGTTGCTTCCTCCGCTAACTGCTAAGGATTAGCTGGGGAGCACACAGGGTGCAACAAAGGCCTAAAGATTTTATCGTCTTTTCGGAGGCGGTCCAATGGCGAGCCGCCACATCAGGCCGTCTTAGGTTGTTAACAATGTGGTTAGTGCGCAGCCCAGCATGCTGCCTTTACAGGGCTGTCAAGAACACCCAGGGATTAGACATCTATCCTATCAGTGCCATTCCAGTTGACTGGGGATAGTACGGTCGGTCTTGACTCGTTCTCCGGATCACCGACGACAGTATCACGATAATAGTCCACTACAGGAAAGGTGAAAGCGAAGGCAAGGAAAGCATTATTTTTTCTGTGACAATCTTTTGTACTACACAGAAACAAGATCAGATGGATGAACGGTGAGATATTTACATATATAACAGGATCTTTCAGTTGATACAGTGTTGTAAGAAAAGGGCAAAGAGGGATTTACAACAAAATGGAAAGATGTCGTGGTATAATTGCAACATGGGAACATAAATACGCGAGAGGTATATATATGAAACATGTCCTATGTACATACGTAGTTTCCTTTTCTGAATTTACGCCATTGTAAGGCGAAGCAGAGGTGGCAAATCCTTGTTCTCAGAGAAGCAGTGGCTAAGCCTTCAGCATGCGCAAGTAGTCTTCGATTATGGACATAGCTGACGAGCGGTACCCAGACCCGAAAAGGTTGTAGTGATTCAGGTAGTGGTAGAGGAGATACAGGTCCCTCCTCTTCTCAAAGCCTGGCTGTTTCGGCATCACCTGAATAAAAGTTCAGTGTAGGTTCAGTGTGTACAAGGTGTGATATACTCCCTCCGTTTCAATATATAAGATGTTCTAGCTTTTGTGAAGCGAATGTATCTAGACATATTTTAGTATGTAGGTTCACAAAAGTTAAAACATCTTATGTTATGGAACTGAGAGAGTAGTAGTTAAATAGGAAGAGAGAAAGACAAGAGCTCAGGGGAATGAACTCAAATGAGTGCATCTTGAGGCGATGGACTTCATTTATGGGTGTGATATACAAATTGTATTCCAGTTTATTGCAAGATGCGCAATGAGTTTTGAAATAGTAGCCAGGCAGTTGACCCTTTCGGCATTTCAGATGATGACAAAGTGAATTCTTTATTTCCATGTGAGAAGTGTATACCTCGAAATAAGAGTTATAGAATGCCCCTCCAAATC
Source organism: Avena eriantha (assembly GCA_910589775.1). Classification (NCBI taxonomy): domain Eukaryota; kingdom Viridiplantae; phylum Streptophyta; class Magnoliopsida; order Poales; family Poaceae; genus Avena; species Avena eriantha. Next base: position 13,351,953 of record OU342742.1, on the reverse strand, counting down.
CAGCGCACCATGACATCCCAAACTCTGCTTCATTATGTCCATCTGCAGTTAAAGAACAACCAATAAAGTTTCTTCAGCAACTGTCTATGGGTTCTATTCTGTGTGTGCACCAAATTCTGGGAATCCAAACATATCAACAATCACAGGGTCCGCGTTTTCCTTCGACGTCACTTTTGTTTTTAAATGGAATTGATATATGCACTTTAAAAATTTGTAAGTCTGGAAATGGAGACAGGGAATAGTTAACTTTACATACAGTAGCATGCTGGATCCAATATTACAGGATCTCCATTAGCATCAGAGCTTATGTTTCCACTCCATAAATCTCCATGAAGCAGGCATGGCTCAATAACAGCACCATCGAAAAGTGGATGTATATTCTTGATCAACTGCTGACCTGTGCATGAGGAATTTACATGCAAATAACATAAATTATGAACTATTAACTCACCAAATCTTAGTTAAGATGAAGGATGGCAAATGAAGAGAGAAATGATGTGTCTATAACGCGAAATGGGAAGTGTACAGATAGTCCTCATTTCTCCTACATACCTTTTTCATATATAGCTGAATCTCCAAACCGTTGTGATATCAACTCCAACTGGTATCCCAGTCTATGCTTTGAGTAAAACTCAATCCAGTCAGCGGTCCAAGTGTTAATTTGTGGAGTGCTACATCATGAGAATTGGCGGGTTTGAAACCTGAAGATAGTGTTTCTAGGCAAACATGAGTTGCAACCCACTGAGAGACATTTCAGATGCTTATATGTACCTTCCAATAGTATTTTCAACGTAGAACCCATAGCCCTTGTCAGATTTGGCAGCTTTATGCATTTCAGCGAGCTTCCTTCCTAGAGCTGACTGGCAATAAAAGATTTGCTCAAGATAAAGGATTCAAATGAGAGCTTGCAATATGAAGTGCAAAGTTACCTTTTTCTTTGTATGAAAGGGGTTTCTGGACAAGGTTACCTGGTCTCCCCTAGAACGACCAAACTGAATAAACTCCATGATGATAAAAGAACCGCCAGTTGGTAAGGATGCAACCTGTATTTCAGTACACAGAGTAAATATACTAAGTAGCTTACTGGTTGTATATGAATTCCAGTCCAATCAGCAGATACTAGGTTTCTTAGATAATGTAACAACCTTGAGATGAGTAGAACTGAAATAGGAAGACGTGTGCTAATCAAATACTATCAGCATATAATGCACACCATATTTCAAAACTGAAGAAGTACTTGTATGATTTACGGATGTTAGTACAGTTTCAGTCATGAGAATGCTTTACACTATCTTGTACTGTTTATGGTTTTATGCATCAGACAACTTATATGTTCCTGAATCCAAGTCTTAACTCACCTTGTATGGTAAAGGAACACGGATTGATTTCGTATCATACATTGCCTTCAGGCCCAGAGCCTCCCCCTCAAACATAGCTGGACCGATGCGCCTGGCATACAACAATAAGTTTCCATTCCATCATCGCCAGTAGCATAGCAACCTGATGAACTCCATGGCAGGATGAGTTGGACAGATAAATTTGCTTTGGCACACCTGTTGGTCTTTACAAAGAAGGAGCCAACATCCGTCTCATAGCGCTGGGCAGCGTTAATACAGCCACCGCCTATGGAGCTTGTCCCTGTAATCTTAGTGGCCTTCCCCTCGGTGAGAATCCATTCCTTGATCGGGTCATCACCCATCGCCGCCACTGCGGAATCGCGGAAAGATGGCCGGTCAGAGTGAACATAAAACACACACTTACACAGGGGAGCACATCACACCCAGAGCAAGTGACACACTGCAATGCCACGAAATGGGGGTGGAAACTGAAACCGATAGGCACCAAATTACAACTACAGCAAAGCTATTTTCTGCCCCCAGACCCTACCCAAATTTAGAAGACCCACATTTGATCTCGTGTTCGGTTGTCCTCGCCAAACAGCGGAACTATAGAGTCCAGCACAGCCACGGCGGCGAGGTAATAGTCGGGCACAATTTCGGGAGTGGTGAGCGGGCATCGACTCGCCTCTCGAGGGTGGAGGGGGTCGAGGCGGACTTACCGACGGAGAGCTTGGAGGCTGCTCTTCGGAGGCAGGCGGAGCGGCGAGGGAGGAGGGAGGCGGCGGCGGAGGAGGTGGAGGGCGAAGAGGAGGAGAGCAGCGCCACGTTTGCCATCTCCGAGCACGGACGCCCGGCGCAGTTCGATTGGCTCTTTTTTTTTTTTTTTTGAGAGAGAAGTTCGATTGGCTGCCGTGGCTGGGACTGGGACTGGGAGTGAGGACTGAGGAGTGACAGGTTCCAGTCAACCGCCTGATGGGCCTGGTGCGGACAAGCAGGCGGGTCACTGTCCCAAAGTTGCCCTCGGCTTTCTCAGGTTAGGCCCATGAGCCTGCGAGGCCCAAATATTGGCATAATTAATAAGGAGAAATGCAAATTCTGAAGCAGTTTTTCCTTCTCTGAAAACCGCTGTGTTTATCTGCAGAAGAAATGCTTGCTCGCTGAAAGAAACAAACAATGGCGCACCAATTCTAAAACTTCACCTAGTATCAGATTCAACCACCACCAAGAAACCAGTCACCCATGATGGAAGCGATCTCTGTTTCACAGTACACTAATCATGATTTTTACCGCTGCAGCCTGCAGTACAGGAAATCAGAAGCTGAACCAAACTACATTGGTATGACCAAGATCACCTCATTCTACACCGAGATCTAGTCTTCACCAGCTCCGGCATCAACCACCGCCGCAGCAGTAGCGCTGCAGGTCATACTAGCGGCATCAGACGCGTCCCCGACATCATCTTGACATTCTTCTTCCACGGACAGAAATTTTGTAGTGTTGTAAGAGCCTCCAGTGAATGTTTGACGATACAAAGTTGTGTTTGTTATGCCATACCATCCTTTTGTGCATGTTTACAACTCGATGGGGAAAAAGGATATACTGATCTATATGACATGCATGTGTTAGGACGGCTGACCTCTTTACATAAAAAATAGTTATTTTCAATGATTCATTTCCTGCAAACATAAATACGTATGTTTTTCTTATAGTTCTTAACTTTTTTTAAAATCATTTTAGCGATCTCACCTAGTATAGATTTGTTTTGCTTCCATGAAAACATCCAATCACACATGCAGGCTGCAGTATACTACATAATTAAATCCGTATACATTACTTCTTGCCATAAATATGCCCTGGTTATCAATGGTGGATATGGTCATGAAAGGAGCAAGTCACACATGACACTAGCTAGTCACTTGATCACGCCTTGGTGAGCGATACAGACAGCCATGCTAGTCTAGCAAGTTGATCCTTCAAGATCCCGTCAAGGCTCCATTGCCTCTCTGCGGTTCTCATGAATTCTTCCATCACTTCTCCAAAATGTTGCACAATTATTGGCTCAAAAACGGCTCTCATCTGGTGCATGAACCTATTAGGAGTTAAGAGCGCGGACTCCTCGTCACTTGCGTAGTCATGCACTACCATCTCCTTGATCGAAAAGGAGCCCTCTTCTTGGATGATCTCCCTAATCTCTTCATTGGAAGGTCCATACATCGGCATGTAGAAAGAATCAAACTTACTTTTGTCGATCACACCCTGTTAATCATACCCAAAAGATCAATTACTTGCGCTTCCATTAGCAAATCATAAAAGCATATGCAAGATGGCAAGAAAATATACCTCTAAGGCCATAACACTTAGAATCTGAATTATGGGTTCCCATATGTGAAATAATTTGGAGGAAATTCGCCTTCCTGTAAGGGAAATAACCATCTGGCCTCCTTGGAGCAATTCTTTGGCTCTTAGGTTTAGGAAATATGTGAAATCATTCTTGAACTGTTGTGCATAAGCCTCAAGGATCGTTGGAAGCATTTCACGTCTAGCATTCTCATCAATGTTGTACACCGGAATATGGTTCCTCCTTAGTGTTTCGGGAGCCTGTAAAATAAAGGTTTCAGCTACATAATTAACAAGCGATGCAACTGGTTGATGCATCGAGTAGTGAAAATGCCACACCTTTGAAAGCCAATGCAGGCTGCTGGATGAGCAGATAAGATGCAATGAGCCACTAGCAAAGAGTCTCTCGTAAAATGACCCTGGTGTGACATTGGCCACAACAATAGGCTCGCTACTTTTCTGGAGCGTGACCAAGCTTTTTGCCACCGTGTTGAAATCATTGTTAGGAAGGTCGTTGAGGAATATACACACTTCAGGTGCTTGCCTTTGGAACTGAATGCAGTAACTGTGGATGGCCTCGATGGCAATCGATACCAGCACTAGCGCGTTTGGACCAGAGGAGCAACCCAAGTCCGCGATCACCATATTTCTAGGCAACAAGGTGCTGGTACCGGAACATAAGTCAATGATGGCCGCTTCTATCAGGGGCCTCATCCTGTTCTGCTGAGCATTCTGCATTCAAGTTGTAGATATTAAGAAAAATCAATATAGTGTTTGTGAGTTCATGTTCTTCTTTATAAATGTTAGTTTACTGGGCGATATAGGATGGACAATTTCTTGAGTGAAAAATGTTCGGCCAAGTGTTGAAGAATATTCTGGGAAAACAACACTAAAGTAAATTGTGATTCACTAGTAAAATGGTCACCCTTTTTAGAGGTAACCAAAGGGAGTTTGGGGTGCACCCTGTTTTTTTGTGTGTGACAAACTTTCAAACTAACATAACCTCACCACTGCAATTATGGCATATCATTAAAACCATATATGACATGGTGGTATGATTTAATAATTTTTAATTTAGTTTTATCAATGAATATGGTTTCTGTGACATGTGCATCATAATTATAGCACCAATTATGGGTAGCCGACGTAACCAGGGATGTTGTCTTCGAGAAGTGTGTATCGCAAACTATATCTCCTTTCATCATGAGTATAGACCAAGGAAAAAATAGTGCGCTATTTCGCCGTGTTAGCGTCGCTATAGTGTATTTGGAAGACGAACACTACTTTATGCAAAAACTTCTCACTATGGCCCTTTATGATTTGTAGATGTACTAATCATTTTCATCTCATCTCATAATATTGGTTGCATTTTGTTCATTCATACATATCTATAGTCTGTACTGTATCCAGTAAATTTGAGCAGGTTTGATTTGAAAAGATTAGGACTTAGTTCAGTTCAACTCTGTGTTCTTAGTTCGGTTCAGTTACATATAGTTCTTGTCTTCATCCTGCATCTTTTGCTGCTTTGAGAGCCTGGGCATGATTTGTAATGAACTGCTGTACTGCTGCACTTATATGTTTCTTATTGTCTAGCAATTTAACGGTAGTTGAACTATTGTACTGTTGTACTGATGTTTCATGTTGTATGATTGTCTGATTGTAGGTGTTCGCGTGTCAAGAACAAGATCAACAACACATGGAGACGGTGTTGTTATGAGATCATTATTATCTGGACTCTTGTCATTTGGCCACCATTGGTTATACACGTATAAGTATTACTCTGGACAACTTTTTAGCCGCCTGAAATCCTTAGTATACATGCTATATTTTTTTTTTTGCAAAATGCTATTTTGAAAAATACTCCGTCCGTTTAGAAATATAAGATGTTTTAGCTTTGTGAACCGAATGTATCTAGACGTCTTTTAGTGTATAGGTTCGTAGAGGTTCGGAGTAAACCTATACACTAAAAACATCTAGATCCATTCATTTTACAAAACTAAAATATTTTATATTTCTAAACGGAGGGAGTAACACTCTATTGGCATGCTATAACTTTCATAGCGTTTGACGAAAGGCCACACAATATTAAACAGCGCGCTATTTTTCCTTGGTTTAGACGCGCCCAGTGACCCGGCGTATCCGCTATCACTCACAACATCAAATGGTGTTGTCTCGACACATTTTTGGAGTTATGAACATATTTATTTAATTTTCTAAATACCGGGAAAACATGGAGACTAGAGAAACTAGAAGGAAAAGGAGGAAACACCAGCCGCAACCTTTGTCCAGTAGGTAGCCACGGTAGTAAATAATAAAATACTACTACTCTCTCCGACCCAAATTAGTGACTTAGATTGTCTAGATTCGATTGTATCTAGTACTAAAACATGTCTAGATAAATCTGAATCTAGACAAATTCGAGTCAACTAATATGGGCCGGAGGAAGTATTATATTCATCCGTATCTTGACAAATTTGAGTCAAGTAATTTGAGTCGGAGGGAGTAGTAGTTTATAGGAGTAAATACCTGAATAATGGAGTTGCGAGCATAGCTGGTATCCCCTTCTCCATGGTTCATGTGCTCCATCTATGCTCGCTAACAGCAGGGCGAAGCTCCAGATCCAGAAGACCTTCAACCTGTGGCTGTGAGAGACAGATCAGGAAGGCAAATGCTAATGGTGTATCGGAAGCTCCTACTCCCTCCTTTTATGCTAACTGCATACATATGGCAGCTTTCTAGTGCCAAGAATAGCATGTCAAGAACGTAAGGCCTTTGAATTGCAAAAATAGCATATGGCCAAGCAAAAAGGAAATCTACTCGGAAAACATGTGGACGAGGATGAATCAAGCACCACGTAGTTCAGGATGAACGTGAAATCCGTGGCTGGCTACTGTCCAAAACGCCATGAAGCCATCAATCAAGCGGGACAAAATCTTGGAGGTGGAGAAACATGTCTTGTCCCAGGTTGGTGATGGCGATCCCCTTGTACTCCAGTAGTGCTACATTCTGAAGCTGTCTTTTCTTTTCTTTCTCGCCTGAAATGAAACGCTGTGCTTGTCTGTTCTGTTCTGTTGGTTCGAACAAAAATCTTTTGCATAAATGGTACTAGCAGCTCGCTGCTGATCCTAAAACTTGAGTTAGCACATCCAAGAAACCAGAACTAAGCAACCAGCCAAAAAATCTTGAGTTGTTTTGGCCTTCTCTGAACTCTGCGTGAAACGAAACCATGTGTTTTATCTCTTGGTTGGTCGGTCTGTCCGTGTGCAAAATTGCTAGTTCAGTGAAGCTAACATTCATCTTTTTTGGAGAGGAGAACAACGACAGAGGGAGAGGGGCGCCAGAAGTACTCGGAAACTTCCATTTTTCTCCTTAAAAACCCATTCCACAAGGAAGAAACAACCAACCGGAGGAGAATAATGATGTGCAATCATTCTGAAAATCCGGTTAGCACATCTATCTAACCAAGAAAGAGGACATCGTTGCTTCGCAGCAGATTACTATTCGTGATTTTCATCCGTTGCAGCACCTGAACCAAACCCCAGAAATTGTGACCAATATTACCTCACTCTACATGGCTCACGACACCGAGATCTAATCTTCTTCACCAGCTCCGGCACCCGTCTCCTCCAAATCAACAGCGCTGCAGGTGGTGGCGGCGGCGGCATCAGCCGCATCTCCGGCATTCCAATCTTCACATTCTTCTTCCTCCTCTTCTTCTGCCACCACTGAAAGCGCAGCAACGGGCACCCTGACATCTCTGTAGCTGCAGACGTAGGGCGCGTCGCGGCCGTGGTACGTGCCGGTCCACCTCCCCTCGTCCACCCCGCTCGCGTCCCACAGCGAGGCGTACAGGTACATGGGCTTCTCGGGCCACGGCTGCCCCTCGTCGCGCCGCTCCTCCCGCCGGACCACCTCCCCGTCCACGCGCCACTCGATGGCCTCGGCGCCCCACGCCACGGCGTAGTGGTGGAACCCGTCGGAGGAGTCGAAGGGGAGCGCGTGGACCGCCTCCCGGCCGCCGACGCCCGCGACGTAGTAGTTGGTCTGCACGGCGCGCTTGTCGCCGCCGAGGAACTCGAAGTCGATCTCGTCCATGTCGGGGGACCCCTCCAGGGAGGACAGGTAGAGGTTGTAGTTCAGCCCCGCGGTGTCCCCGGCCGGAGCGCGGACGGCCGCCGCCACGGCGCCGCCCGGCAGGAAGCGGCGGCGGGACCGCCACCGCGCGCCGCCGCGGTGGTCGTAGGTCACGTGGATCTCGCCCGAGGCCCGCGCGTGGTGGCACGCGTCCGGGGTGTAGTCCACCGCGATGCGGGACAGCGGCTCCGTGCCCTCCGGCCGCAGGTGCTCGTGCTGCCGCGCCATGCCGTCGCCGGACTCGCACTCGGGCGCCATCATGGACAGGAGAGTGCAGAGGAAGAGTGGGATGGAGGTGGTGGGGTTTTGTCGTGCCGGGCAGGCGACAGCCGCCGCTCCGGCCACGTGCGGCATCTCCATCCACACATGCCCTTAGGCTCTGCTGCTGCTGCTGCTGCTGGAGTAACATGAAGGACACTTCACAATGAGCCAACTTGCTATTAGAAATTGAAGAAATGTTATCTGGATTACATGAGGAGGAATCCTGAATCCACATTGTTCAGCGGAAAAGACTCCAGGTTGCTCAGCCTCGATCGAGCTCACCATCCAATGGTTAGCACAAGGATTCCTAGAAGCATCCTCCATTCCTGCTCGGAGGGATACATCATACAAAGCTATGTGGTGAGGCCAACTCCTCTTAATTACACATACAAGCGGCAGTAGAACAACAACATCATATGTACCGCGTAATCTCGAGCACTAAAGTGTCAGTTTTCATGATAAGTGTTTCAGAAAAGGTTCTCTTCAAATATTGAAATCCTCCAACACCGAGTGCAAAATATTGTTACACTTCTCAAAAGATGACTAAATAACCATTTTTATCTGCATGATCTTGTGGTAAGATGTGACACAGCTGGTTTATTGCTGGCAATTCAAATCTCGAAATGTAAATATTGTATTGCTCCAACAGGGCTAGCACGTTTTCCCTCCCTTCAAGAAGATCGCATATTTACATTCATGAGTTCCAGTTGCACTACAAATACACTCTCCATATATCTTCACTGTTTTACTATTTAATTGTCACGCACGACGTGGCAACCTAGTGACCATGCGTATCACTTAACCAGTAATGTAAGATGGGCACACGAGTGATGTAGCCCGTGACAAGTGGGCCTGCGTGCCTGAGTGGGTCGTGTGCGTGACAGAGTATAAATCCGGCAACTGTATTCAAACTGACTATGATCTGGATAAAGTAGAAAACGTGAGGGCGTTCTCCTCTCTGTCTCCCTCATCTCTCTCTCTCGTGTTCTACTTCTGCTCCACGAAGATCATCCTATCTGCTAGCCAATCACTAGCAGGTAGTACAAGTGGTATCAGATTCGTTCGATCTCTGGAGGCGCTTCCGCGAGTGACAGGTTCGGGTGGCTATCCTTGGATCGCTCACTCGGTAAGATCCTCATCCTCGTGGCGGAGTGGTGTGCCGGCGATCTCCTAATTCGCTGGGCTGTTGTCCGTAAAATTCCGGGAAGCGTTCGCGCGGATCGGTTGGCTTGGGTCGGCGAGGAGCAGCCACGGCGCCCTCCAAACCGTCCCCGCAGACAGTGCTGGTGTTGGTGGCCATGGGCGAGGCAGCTGCGGCGGCGGAGGCATCCCTCACTGAGTGCCGCCAGGCGGTAGATCTGTTGCACGGCCGTGTCGCGGTCATGGACTCAACGCAGCAGGATCTCGTTGTCCAACTCGGCCTCATCGCTGAAGCGGTTCAAGCGAGTTCGAAGGCGCAAACCGAGGCGGCGCGGCACATCGCTGCTCTCGATGAGAAGCTCTCAGAGACTATTGAGCGCCTGGATCAGCGTCTCGCGCAGCCCTACTCGCCGAAGGAGGACGACCCAGATCCAGGCGCAGTACGCGCTGCTGGCAAGAGTATTCTCCAGGCAGCCACAACCAGATGGTTCGGAGATGCACCTGGGGCGTCCGGATCAAATTCACTGCCTGGAACTGGGGGCGGAGTTGCGGCTGGTGGATTCGGAGGTGTTGGCGGCGGTAGAACTGGCGGCGTGGGTGATGGGGTGCTCAGGGGTGCTGGAGGAGGTGGATTCGGTGGCGCTGGCGGCGGTAGAAGCAATCAGGTGCCTGACCCTGCCACCAAGCATAATCTAAAGATGTCCTTCCCACGTTTTGATGGGGATCAGCCACGGATTTGGAAGGATAAATGTTTGGACTATTTTCGATTGTTCAATGTGCATCCTTCTTTGTGGTTAGTTTCCGCTACTCTGCACATGGATGGTAATGCTGCCTTGTGGTTGAAAGCTTATAGACTTAGGCATGAAATTAATACTTGGCCTGAGCTAATGTCAGCGGTGGATGAAAAGTTTGGTTCAGATGATTATCGCAAATACCTCAAGTAATTGCTAGCATTGAAACAACGTGGTTCAGTTGCAGAGTATCAGTTGCAGTTTGAGGCACTGTCTTACCAAATTTCCATCCAAAATCCACATTACGATGAGCAGTGTTTTGTGACTCAGTTCATTAAAGGGTTGAAGATTGACATCAGGGGAACAGTGGAAGCACAAGTACCTGAATCGGTGGAGCGGGCAATTGTGCTGGCGCTGGTACAAGAGGAAGTGCTAGCTGAAGCAAAACCGTGGGCACAGAAACATCAGGCGTGGGCGCGGACTGAGCCACAAATGCCCAAGCAGGAGTTGCTCAAACCGGCTCTGAAAGTGGGTGGAGGTGATCTTTGGCGGGATTGACAGCTGCGGGATTACAGACGCACCAATGGCCTCTGTTTTTGGTGTGGAGCAAAATATGAGTCTGGCCATCAGTGTGCAAAGAAAGCCGAGACAGAGCTTCATGCTACACAGTTGGAAGAACAAGCAGAAATTCTTTCTGAGGAGATACTGAATCTCATGGAGATGCAGGATGTGGCTCAAGCTGAGCAACTGACTCTGTCTCTTCATGCACTAGCTGGAACTGAAGGAGCGGAAACTCTGAAACTCAGAGCTATGGTGGGGAATCAGATTCTGTTGGTTTTGGTGGACTCTGGCAGTAGCAGCAGTTTTGTGAATGCTAGTATGGTCGATAGACTGCATTGTGAGAAGCGACCAACTCCACCTGTGTCTGTCAAAATAGCAGATGGATCATCTCTCCACTGTTCAGAAATGGTTCCCAAATTTTCTTGGTGGTGCCAAGGGGAGACATTCACTTCAGACATGAGAGTGCTGCCTTTAGGGGCATATGATGCCATCTTAGGCATGGATTGGTTGCAACAATTTGGTCCCATGGTCACAGATTGGAAGAATCATGTCCTGGCTTTTCCTTACAAGGGTAAAGTTATTCAGCTGAAAGGCATTGCAGCACCGGCTCATGCCACTGTCAGAGAACTATCTGTGGAGCAATTGATCAAGTGGTATAAAGAAAATGAGATTTGGGCTATGACAGTTGTTCAGCCTAATCTGGACACGACACGAGAGGTTTTACCCCAACAAATTCAGAAGGTGTTGACGGAATTCTCAGATGTGTTTGCCACACCTACTGATCTACCTCCTGAACGAGAATATGACCATGTCATCTCTTTAGTACTTGACGCCGTGCCATTCAATGCTCGACCTTATCACTACTCTCCTGCACATAAGGACGAGATTGAGAAGCAAGTAAAGAGTATGCTGGAATCAGGGATCATTGTTCCTAGCATGTCACCTTATGCGTCTCCTGTGTTGCTGGTATAGAAGAAAGATGGATCCTGGCGTTTCTGCATTGACTACCGACGCCTCAATGAACTCACCATCAAAAATACTTTCCCCATGCCAGTCATTGATGAACTCCTGGATGAATTGGCTGGCGCCACGATATTTTCCAAGCTAGATTTACGGGCTGGGTATCATCAAATTCGAATGCTGCCAACTGATGAACACAAGACGGCTTTCAAGACACACCAGGGACACTATCAATTCAGAGTGATGCCGTTTGGTTTGTGCAATGCACCAGCGACATTTCAGTGTGTCATGAATCGAGTACTGAGCCTGTGTTTGCGCAAATCAGTTTTGGTGTTTATGGACGATATCTTAATCTACAGCACTTCAGTGGTTGAACATGTGCACCATTTGAAAGAAGTACTGCAGATCCTTCGGCAGAACAAATTATTTGTGAAAGATAGCAAGTGTTCTTTCGCCTGCAGCAGTTTGGAATACCTGGGGCACATCATCTCGGAGAAGGGTGTTGCCACAGATCCTCGTAAGACTGAAGCAATGGCGAATTGGCCCCAACCCTCTACGATCACAGAACTTCGCGGGTTTCTCGGTCTGACAAGGTACTATCGCAAATTCGTGAAGAATTATGCAATTATTGCTCGTCCTTTGACGAACCTGCTGAAGAAGAAGAGCTTCTTGTGGACAGACAGTGTCACATCGGCTTTTCAGGCACTCAAGGAGGCCATGATGTCCACTCCGGTGCTTCAACTGCCCAATTTCGAGAAACTGTTCATTGTCGAAACAGACGCCTGCACGACGGGGATTGGAGCAGTTATAATGCCAGACCACCACCCATTGGCGTTCCTGAGTAAACCATTGAGCACCTCGCATCAACAACTGTCAATTTATGACAAGGAATTTTTGGCCCTAATAATGGATGTTGAGCGCCGGCGACCGTATCTACAGCGGAGATAATTTCTTATTAAGACAGATCACCTCAGTCTTTGCTATCTGGAGGATCAACAACTCTAATCACCACTGCAAGGCAAGGCTATGGCATTTAATGGCAATTCAGGCTTGCGCAGAAATGCAACCGACGTGGATTCAGGAGGTGGTCAATTCATATACCACCGACCCAGAAGCTCAACGACGACTCATGGAACTCGCACTGGTCAGCCCTGATGCTCACGGGTATGAACTGCAGCAGGGATTGATTCGTCTTCAGGGGCGCGTGTGGCTGGGGGCGAAATCCGCACTTTAGACCAAATTAATTGCAGCGTTTCATGCAAGTGCTGTGGGCGGTCATTCTGGAGTTTAGGCAACCTATCAAAGGCTCAAGCGTTTATTTGCCTGGTCGGGAATGAAGTTGGCAGTCACTGAATTTGTGCGACAGTGCGATGTCTGTCAGCATGCTAAACACTCCAACCAACATTCTCAAGGGCTCCTTCAACCCCTGCCTATTCCAGTTGGTGCTTGGCAAGACCTCACCATGGATTTCATCTAAGGATTGCCGATATCGGAGGGATTTAACACTATCTTGGTGGTCGTCGATCGATTCAGCAAGTACGCACATTTCCTGCCTCTTAAACACCCTTTCACGGCTCAACAAGTGGCACGTGTATTCGTGGACTCGGTGGTCAAGCTACACGGGATGCCCCATTCCATTGTGTCAAATCGTGATCACATCTTCACCAGTCATTTTTGGAAGCTGCTGTTCGCCAAACTGAGCATCAAACTGAACTTTACAACTGCGTATCATCCACAGACAGATGGGCAGAGCGAAAGGGTAAATCAAAGCTTGGAGATGTTCCTTCACTGCAGCATTCATGACCAACCTAAGTAGTGGAAATCTTGGCTACCTCTGGCAGAGTTATGGTACAACTCTTCGTTTCATAGTGCTCTTGGCGGTTCTCCTTTCAAGGCTCTCTATGGTCATGAGGCAAATCTGGGTATCATGCCCCTGGAACCTCCTAACCCAGATTCTCCAGTCGCTGACATCCTAGCAGATAGAGCTGCCCAAATGGAGTCACTCAAACAACATTTGGCAGCAGCCCAAAACAGGATGAAGCTCAAAGCAGACCGACAACGCACCGAGAAAGAGTTTCAGGTGGGAGATCGTGTGCTGCTGAAACTCCAACCGTATGCTTAGAAATCGGTGGTCAATCGTCCTTTTCCCAAATTGGCGTACTGATATTTTGGTCCTTTTGAAATTCTGGAGCGAGTGGGACAAGTGGCGTACAAGCTTCAGTTACCTGCAGGTAGTCTAATTCACCTGGTATTTCACGTGTCACAAATCAAGGAGTACCATCCAGATTATACACCAGCTTTTTCGGACCTACCCAAGATACCGGCTCTAGATACAGTTGACACGGTACCTGAGAGGATCCTTGATCGTCGCATGGTGAAGAAAGGAAATGCAGCAGTGACACAGGTCTTGATCAAGTGGACGGGCATTCCTGAAGACTCGGCGACCTGAGAAGATTGGCATGTGATTACTACCCGTTTTCCAGCAATGCTTGTCTGGGGACAAGCAAGTTCTCCTCCAGGGGGTATTGTCACGCACGACGTGGCAACCTAGTGACCATGCGTATCACTTAACCAGTAATGTAAGATGGGCACACGAGTGATGTAGCCTGTGGCAAGTGGGCCTGCGTGCCTGAGTGGGTCGTGTGCGTGACAGAGTATAAATCCGGCAACTGTATTCAAACTGACTATGATCTGGATGAAGTAGAAAACGTGAGGGCGTTCTCCTCTCTGTCTCCCTCATCTCTCTCGTGTTCTTACTTCTGCTCCACGAAGATCATCCTATCTGCTAGCCAATCACTAGCAGATAGTACACTCTGACAGGTATTACTCTGATAGGTATTGGTCTAGGAGTCGACAGACATGGAATGGCTATGCCGTGATGACTCTTTTACTCTCAGGAACAAATCACATATATATTATCACTTGACCTCTGACACAGACTCACATTACATGGCGTCTCGAGGCTTATGTAATTCCCCACAGCTCAAACACATCAATATCGTAAATCCCTAGAAAAGTGAAGTACTGTTTCAACCATTTTGACATTTGTTTACACAAGGTCCATACGAGGCACACAAGATGAAGATTGTAAATGAGGTACAGCTAGCAGTCGCAGCATGGTAAGCCAGTGAACTTTATTCTGTATATGCATTCATTCCACAATTGCGACTTACTCCACTGGCACTGGCTGCATGGCCTCGGCTTCCTTCCTCAGACCCTCGAACAGCGCTGACGACAAGTATCGCTCCCCTGCGCTCGGATGAACGGTCTGAAACAAGTGGTGCACCGGTCAGTTAGCCTTCTGAATAAAACTTCTCCATGTGAGCATCTTTTTTGATACATTTGTTTTTGGCAAATATGGGCATGTATGAATGGATATGACATACCACGATGAGCTTCCCTTTGTTTTCTGGCCTCTTGGCGAGTTCGATGGCTGCAACCGTGTTGGCTCCTGATGAGATCCCTACCTGCCAGATTTGTTACCAGTTCATCAACATTTTATTCATTTAAACATTAGCCAAGAATTGCAACAGGATTCTGTTCTTCATCTTGATTCTTCTCGAAGATAGCAGAGGCAAATATGGTTTTTGTGACTCACCAGAAGACCCTCTTTCAGTGCCAACTGTTGCGCCATCTTAACGGCATCCTCACTTTTCACCTGTTATATTCATAGATTCAGTAAGACTTACATAATTTCTTCAGCCAAATAACATGATCGATTTGATTTCTTACCTCAAGAACCTTCTCCATTATATCCATGTCCAGAATATCTGGCTTAAATCCAACTCCATTTCCAGTGATGAGGTGAGGCCCTGCAATTAGTTTCAGTTAGCAATTATTAAAAAAGTACTTCCTCCGTTTCAAAATATAAGATGTTTTAGCTTTGTGAATGAAGTGTATCTAGACCCCTTTTAGTGTCTAGGTTCATTGAGGTTTGGAGTGAACCTACACACTAAAATAGGTCTAGATACACTCATTTCATAAAGATAAAACATCTTATATTTTGAAACGGAGGGAGTACACTGTTTACACAAATTGATAACCTACCTGCTTAAACCTTTTAAATAATAAAGCACCCATTATATAAAAAATTGATAACCTACCTGGCTTGCCACCATTGAGAATATTTGCTTCAGCTGGTTCAACTCCATAGATCTGCATACAAACATGCACGCCGGTGAATTTCACAACATTAGCAAATAAAAGTTACAGGAACAATTAAGGAGTACCTTTGCATTGGGGTTCTTCTCTTTGAGGTACTTGCCAACACCGGTGACGGTACCGCCACTACCAATCCCCATGACGAAGATGTCGACCTGCCCGAGCGTGTCCTCCCATATCTCTGGACCGGTCGTCTCATAGTGTACCTGCCAATTTCGATTAACATCATGTATAAGAAACAACACCCAGGATAAAGTCCCCAAAATTCTTGAAGATGAATAGTCATCCGTGGTTTTGAAGAGGTAATTTAACTTGGGAGTAGTTTGTGGTACCCAGTGGTAGTTTTCTCAAAAAAAGACTTTGCCAAATATACACTTATTGTGCACTCATATAATCTTCTGTCAAGATTCATGAAAGGACTAACCTGGACATTGGCAGGGTTCTCAAACTGCTGGAGCATGAAGGCGCTAGGATGGTTCTCATAGAGCTGGGTTGCCTTCCTCACTGTCCCTCCCATCCCTTTGGTCGGGTCGGTGAGCACGAGCTGCGCGCCGAAGGCCTTCATGACCACCCTCCTCTCGAGGCTGGTGTAGGACGGCATCGTCAGTATCAACTCGTACCCTTTGAGCGCGGCCATGAAGGCCAGGCCGATGCCCATGTTCCCGGAAGTCGGCTCAATCAGCGTCGTCTGTTTTGACAAGTGGCTTATGGTTAGTTATAGATCATATGCAGGACAGGTTTCTTGCAGAATATTTATCTGAATTTCTGTCAAAACTGACACAATGCCTTTTAATATTTTATTGTCATTTCCAAGTGAAGTTCGATGACTGACCTTGCCCGGGGTTATCAACCCCTTTTTCTCCGCATCTTCAATCATGGAAATTGCAGGTCTGGATGGATCATACCACACACAGACATATTAATCACACTGGACAAAGAGGTGGAATATAGTCTTCTTTGTCAACTACAGACAGATAATAAATAGACTGGTGATTTTCTTATTTCATTTTATATGCTAGTTTAGTAGTTTTGGGGGTATATGTGCAGCTAGCATAAGATCATGTCTTAAAATTCCTGACAAAACAATTTGTTCCAACGTGACACAGGTTATCAGATTCACTAGAGTGTGGAATAAAAATATATAATAGAGAGATCTCTTTTACACTAGACCATGATGGAGGGTTTGTACTAGATTATTACAAAGTACTACTCACACTTGAGCGACCAAATCAGAGTGAATTTCTATCTAGTTCCTTGGATCCCTATCACTTTCTATCACATTCAGGCTGACACATTGGATCCCTATCACTTTCTATCACATTCAGGTAGCCAAGAATATCGGAACAGAGCCCTACTTGTCCCTTTCTAGATATATTTTCTCTTTGTGTGAGAAAGTGACAGAGTGGACCGCGGATTTTCTTTAATAAAATAAATCCAGTTGCTATCAAGAGCAGAGCAGAAAAATAACCATTCAATCGATGTTATACAACCAGGGTCCTTCGTCATAGGCAAGTTAATAATAATGATCGCTCGGTGGCCTTTCTTATCCGATGTTGTAACTGACTGTTTGGATTTACTAGGTTGTCTGCTTGTGAGACCAATAATTTAACTGGTCGAATAGGGGTCTGGATCTGACATTCGAAAAACTTGATGGGATGCTTACGACAGCTGAGTGGAAATTATGATTTAATTTAGTCTCGCTCCATGCTTTTGGATGTATTGAGGCACTGTCGGATCACGTGATGCCTCTCGGTCTGTATCGTTCCATTCATATTTGAGTTGGATTGGCTTACTCGGTGAGGTTTTATGAATAGGGTCAAGGAGGTATTGAGAAGGTGATCTAAAGGGCGCACACCAATTCTGAGATGGAACCATACGATTCTTAAATAGCAACCAATGATCTTAGCATTCCAGACAGAACAAATGGCCCCAAAGGGATCGAGGCAGGTTATCGATTCCACCAGAATAAGTCCTAGAGTGGAATATAGATATGTAATACTACCTTGGATCCATAATAAGTGTCGCTGTTTTAGTACAAATTTTGGAGGGAGTACTAGAAAGATCCTTTCCACAGTATCCTTGATGGATTATTGGCACAAGATCCCAAGATGATACTTTAACCCATGACTTTTATCAAAAGCTCTATTTACTCTTGAGCTACAAAAATCCCTTTATTTTGTTAAAATCTAAACTCATATTTACAAGTTTTATAAAAATGTTAAAAATTATTGCACTAGCTCCCAGAATGAGACTTTAACCCACGGCTTTTATCAAAAAGCTCTCTTTGTTCTTGAGCTACAACAATCCCTTTATTTTAACAAAATCTAAAATTATATTCAATGATGTATTTTACGAGCATGCAAAACCAGAATGCAATTTTTTGAACATTCTAGGCTGCACAAAAATGACAAATTCCGGTAATTTTTGGAGTTCTGAAAACATCACTACACTCGGATCCATCCTTCTCACTGTTGTGTAGTTCAGAGTACAAAGTATTTCAACGTGAGATTTTTCATGTTCATAGAATACAACATTGAGTACACCCATAATTGTTTTTTTTTTAAATCCTTGGATCTCACTGCATATCATTTCCAAAGTTTCAACCACGTTCTGTCAGACAAGAGCATATATGGATCCCGAGGCAAATTGTCCCTTTATATTCTTCCTCATGAAAATCGACCGGATGATGGACAATTGATTCGGTCGATGTATAAGTATGATACTCCCTCCGACCCAAATTAATTTTAGTTCTAGTTGATAAAAAATCGACCATACAACTATACAAGTACAATACTCCCTCCGACCCAAATTAATTGGCTCGCAGAGAGGGAGTAGATTATTTCTAGCCACCAGAAAGAAACAAAATGGAACCGGTCCCCGTCAGGTCAGTCTCGTACGGAATTACTAGATTATAGGACGAAATGATGTGATCACGTACGTACGTGAACAGGAGATTAATTATGCGTAATAATCATGTAGGATTACGATCGCGGGAGGGAGACAAGGTAGGTAGGTAGGTAGGTAGCATGCAGAGGAAGAATGGATGGGATTGAGGTGGAGTGGTGCTACTGGCCTGTCCTTGACGCTGAACGAGGGCTGGAGGAACTCGAGCTTGGCGGCGACCCGGGCGCCGCATCCCTCCGTCACCTTGTTCAGGTACACCAGCGGCGTCCGCCCGATCAGCTGCGGCCATAACCCAACAGACGAAACCAGATCAAGAACGAGCTACTAGCTATTAGATGTAATAATAATACTCTAGTTAAGGAAGGAAGAAGAAGGTGTTGCAGAGTGCTGCACGTACATGGGCGGCGGTGTCCCTGATTTTGAGCGCCGGCGGGTCTTCCACCAGCTGCTGCTGGGTGGAGAAGAAGGACGAGCCGCCGGCGCCGGAGACGACCCTGATGCCTCCTCCTACTTCTTGGAAGAGAGACTTGTTCCTCCTGGCCAGCCTCATCACCATCCTCTCCATCTCCCTACCCTGTCTATCTGACTCCTCACTCTGTTTCTGTGTCCGTGAGAGATATGGTAGCTAGTGTGGTGTGGCTCGCAGTGAGTGTTCGATCTATATATAAATAGATAATAGGTAGGTATGAAAGTGGAGGCCGGCGACTTGCAGGTGGTACGGGTAGCATTATTGGGAACGTATCACCATAGTATCTTTCAAGTCTGATACTACTATGGCATGATTTGGTACCAATGGCAGCGTGCGTCATGTCATGTGATACAGAGGGAGAAGAGATCAACGAGATTGATCGAGTCGTTGCATCTGGTCGGCCGGCACATCATCGGTGACAACTCAAAGGCAAACGATCCTCGAGCACCACATCCGCATATGCTGCGTGGAGCGTTTCAAAAATGTTGCTACAGTATTTTGGATTTCAGGACAACACAGAATTTCTTCTGAATTTGCCTTACAATTAAGGAACTATCTGCCTGGACGCAGGTTCAGGCTCAAGTTTACATCAGTGGGTGTTTTACAAATAAAAATAAATGGTTCTACAGGTAGCCCTCGAGCAGCAGAGTCCCATTCACCTCCCTGCGCTCCACGTTCTTCAGCGGAAACGACTCGCTGCCACCGCACGCCAGGTCGCTCGGCCCCAGGCTGACCATCCAGACAGGAGAGAGCTCCACGACGACCTTCTGCACCAGCTTGTCCTCCTGGAACCTGTTCAGCAGCGACGCCAGGCAGCCTCCGATGTCTCGGAAATCCACCAGCACGCTGCATAGCCCTCGTTCCGCTAATAGTTGAAGGATGGAGTCTAGGTTCATCTGATCGAGGACGGAAACGCTCACTCCTGATGGCTCCACGGTGACAGGACTGTCGGACAGGACTATGACGTTGGCCGCGGTCTCTTCGTCGAGAGATGGGATGTGTAGTTTTGAACTTCCCCCCTGCGCTACGATGATATAGAGGGGTTGCTTTGCGCCAGCTTCTCGTGATACAGGTAAAGTAGTCGTCTTGGCCATCTCGCTTGAAATTATGACTCCGTCGTATTCTTTCGCTAGCTGCGAGTAGTATCCTCCTGGTTGGTCGGCTCCACTCCCGATTTGGTTGGTGACAATTCCGTTCATCGAGAGTGTAGCTCTGATGGCAATGTGACAGACAGACATCAGATCCAGCATCACAGATTATATTAAAATGAAAAGAACCAGAGAACGTGATGTGCATTTGTGCATGCAAAATATAAGCATTGCTACGCTAAACTAGCTGAAGCCAATGTGTTCCAGATTTTCGTAACTACAATTGTAAGAAAACATTGAAAATACCGTCCGAAAATGGGCGAGGAGGAGAGCATTTATGATTGCCAAAAATACAGCTACGCCACTGTACTGTATTTATAATTGCCAGAAATAGCTGAATCACACATTGTTATTGAACTAAAGGATCGCATTACAAGTTCACAACACTAAAATAGCTGAATCGATGTGCACTCTACATTTTGCCAAACCACATTTATAAAACCAAAGTTACGAACATGCCGTCCAAATTATGTTTCGAAACAGAGCGACACCACTGTATTAGCAGGAATTTGTGTTATGTTACCATAATCTGGACTTCTAGCAGGATACTTGGAGTTGGATATATTTACCTCAAAGTTGCAAAGGCCTTCCCAGTAAGCATACGATGGATGTAAGCCTCATTTAATCTGAGGCATAATGCTTCCTCCACGCCAACCGTCACATCTATACCAGCGTTTCGGAGTTTTTCAATCCCTTTAGATGCTACGATAGGATTTGGGTCAGTCATCCCCACCACAACCTCCTTAACTTTGGCTTTGATAAGTGCTTCAGTGCAGGGAGGGGTCCTCCCGTAGTGGTTGCAGGGCTCCAAACTCACATAAGCAGTTGCGTTCTCAGCTGAATCCCCTGCATCTCTCAGAGCAAATACCTGCACACAGGCACATAGTCATAAAACCATACTTTAGCTTCCCATGTTCTTACAGGCGAGCAAAATTATTTCATCCTTCAAGAAGTAAGATAAGAAATGTGAAACCTTTTATCAAATGCTACACCTATCAGTGTACCACTATCACTGTTTCGCACTGCAGGCATCCTGACCGTTTGGTAAGAGATTCCTTGTGGTTTGAGAATGCAACAAGGTTACCAACAGAACCCAAAGAAGGCCCTGTTTGCATCAGAGACAATGACTGAACCCAGCTCGATTTCTGCAGATGAACCACCTGTCCTCACCATTTTGTCTGCAGATGATGATACTAATAACATATATATCTTTGGCTGTTGTACTGACACAAGCTGAACCTATATTGTGGTGTGCCCGTGTCTGAAGTCTGAACTGCAGAACAAGGCATACTCTTGAAAAAAGTGTACAAGTGATGTTTCATGAACATATGTTTGCTGTTAGAGGCACCGTTACGAGTTTACAGCAGTGGTGAACAATGTAGTGCTGGTTTTCACCTGTAATTTTCTGAACTACTAATAATAGACTGGGGAAGAAAGAATCATATGAAGATTTTCAACAATTGCTGTCAAGCATGGTTACCTCGGCGTGGGGCTGGCCGGCTTTGGGGTGGAA
The DNA here is from genome assembly GCA_910589775.1 of Avena eriantha. Taxonomy (NCBI): domain Eukaryota; kingdom Viridiplantae; phylum Streptophyta; class Magnoliopsida; order Poales; family Poaceae; genus Avena; species Avena eriantha. Next base: position 13,330,294 of record OU342742.1, on the reverse strand, counting down.
TCCCTCGCCGACGACTTGGCCGTCGCGGACGAGGACGCAGCCGACCATGGGGTTAGGGCTGGTGTGCCCGGCCGCCTTCCGCGCCAGCTCGACGCATCGCCGCATGTAGTGCGCGTCCATGTCCCCCGCCTGCGCCTGGCACCGCACGCCGGCCACGAGCCCCCTCGCGCCGCCGCCGACCGCGAGGCGGGCGCGGCAAGGGGAGGTCGGGGCGGAGGCGGAAGCGCGGCGCGGGGCGAGGCGGGGGCGCGAGATGGGCGAGGAGGAGAGCATGTCAGAAGAGGGGCCCAATCCAGCGAGATGTGTGCGGAGTTTGAGTTTGGGATTGTGCGGGTGCGGTGCCCCTGGAACCAGCCTGAAGCTTCTTCGTGTCTCTGCCGCTGCTGGCGCAGCCGTCGCGCGCGGCGAGGTCTCGCCGCCACTTGGAGGTGTCAGCCCTGAGCGCCGTCGTGCGGAATCGCCGCCGGTCCGCTCTACCTTCCCGGAACAGGGAGGCCCAAATGGATATCGTCATATGGAGTCGGGGGATGCAATTATCTTCGAATAATGGGCCTGGCTTCCTATCGACCTGGGCCGGTGATTATATAAAATAGTACTCACGAGTAATGTACCGGGAGTAGTAATGTACCGGGGCCGGCCAGAATTTACATTGTGGTTTCGGCCTTCCCTACAAAGATTAGGTTCCTTCTTTTTTAAATCCACTATTCCCCTAAAAATAAAGGACGCTTCTAGCGAGCGCCCGGGCGTTGAATCGACATCCTGAGCGCTTCACGTTGACTTCTCTCTCGCCAAGAACACGTCTGATACAAAATCAGCAGCATAGTAGCCACCCGGCGAATCCCCGGGCCCTCACTGTAACACCTGCATCGCCTGTCACCTGATGCAGTGTAACAAGTGAGAGCAAGAGATGGACCGTGTGTGTGTGTTGGGCCGGAAGTGGGCCGTCAGGTTGTAACAGGGGTTAAATACTGGACTGTGAGTTGTATTCGGTATCGAATGAAACAGAAAGTAAGACGTATCTCACCTTCTCTCTGTATCCCATCTCCTGCTTGCTACCCTCATCCCCTTCCGATTTCCACCAGATTCTCGCGCGATCCGAACCATCTACGATCGGGTCGTGACAATTTGGTATCAGAGCCAATAATTCCACCACAAAAAATTTCTTCCTCCGGCCTCGTTGTGCTCACAATCTCTCGGTATCGATCTGTAATTTCGTGCGAAAGGTGAGATTCACTTCGGTGAGTTCTCGCAAAATCCTTAGCCGGTCGGATCTACTTGGAGCGAGTCGCAACGGCGCCGCAGAAGGCTTCGGCGCAGACGCAGTGGGTGCTATCGGCCATGGAGGAGGCGGCGGGGGAAACGAAGCGGATGTTGGAGAACATCATCAAGCGCCTCGACGACCAGGCCGTGTTGAGCGACTAGCGGCATGCCGTTCAAGCCGCGTTCAACCAGCAAGTATCGCAGGACCTACACGACGTGCGGAAACAGCTGGAGGTAGGCTGATGACTCCCAAGAGCTCTTATCGACGGAGTCGTTTGGCACCTCGATGTCGACTCATCACATCCTGGGGTTGAAGAAGGTCCCAAGGGTTCGGTTGTTCGCCGATGAAAGTGGTACGTGAGTTGGGTTTAGAACGTCGTGAGACAGTTCTGTTCCTATCTACCGTTGGTGTTAAAGGGAGAACTGCGAGGAGCCAACCCTAGTACGAGAGGACTGGGTTGGGTCAACCTATGGTGTACCGGTTGTTATGCCAATAGCAGCGCCGGGCAGCTAAGTTGGTATGGAAGAACTGCTGCGCCGCTTAAAGAAAGTCTTTCCTAGATCCTGAAAAAACAAGAAAGAACAGAATGAGAACTAAGAGTTCTTTCAGTCGAGCAGTTGAAGGAACGAGTAAGATACGTTTGTCAGTCTACTATTCTTTCGGGAAGGAATTGAGCCTCAATCATCATACGCAAAGAAAGAAATCCTTCGATAGCGAGAACATTCAGAGTTAGTAGTTGAGTAAGTATAGATTCACTCTGATTACCAAACGGGCGACTTTACAACTTAGGGAGGAGCAGGCCTTGTGTTTGTGGTGAAGGTACTGGACGCAAGCAGATGTCGATGAAGCCCGGAAAGCAGTGTCCCCGTCAGGCTCGGCGGCCACAGCGCGTTCGCAGCTTACGGAGCCGCACCATTTTGAGGGGGCAGGAGCGCCGCCAGTGAGATCTCCGGGTACTCCTGGTCAGGCTAGGTTGGCCAACGACGGGCCTCCCTTGATTCCAGTATCTCCGACAGTTCAGCTCACGCAACCTCCACCACCGGCGGCGCGACCGCATCATCAGCACCTGTATGGCGAGGAACGCGAGGCCTTCGTCAAGCCTCCGAAGCACGACTTCCCTCGTTTTGATGGTACTCTGCCCAGCTTATGGATTGACCGATGTTTGTCCTATTTCGAGCTCTACCGTACATCACAGCAAGTATGGGTGGCCACAGCGTCTCTCTATTTAGACGGCCGTGCTGCTCTGTGGTGGCAAGCAGCTCGTCAGACTCGCCGCACTACTACATGGGAATTGTTCACCAGGGCGCTGCGGGAGGAATTCGGACCTGATGAGTTCGAAATTCAGATGCATCAACTGCTGCAACTCCGTCAGACTGGTTCAGTTACAGAGTACAGATTACAGTTCGAGATGTACATGTATCACTTGTTGGCTTTGGATCCCGGCTTAAACACCAAGTTCTTCGTTACACAATTTCTGCTAGGACTGAAACCGGAGTTGCGAGCAGCCGTGCGCATCCAGGAACCCTCCAGTATCACCAGAGCAGTTGTCCTGGCACGCATTCAGGAGGAGGAGTTGGAGACAACTCGTCCTCGCATTCGACCAATGCCTGCAGGACGTCCTCCACCACCAGCACCGGTTGCGGTGCCATGACAGCAGGCGGCACCTCGCGCGTCTGGGGATGATTTTGGCCGTGAGCGTCAGCTGCGTGATTACAGGAGGGCGAATGGACTATGTTTTCGCTGTGGGGATAAGTATACTCACGAGCACCAATGCAAACAGCCGATACAATTATTGACAATTCAGATGGGAGATTTTGGAGAGATGCTGTCGGATGAAGCTGTTCGTGCCTTGGAGTTACTGGATGAACCTGAAGCAACCCCAATGCTGCATGATTTCCTCACATGCCTTGACTGGTACAGAATCAGCTGCTACTATTAGGCTGCCAGTCACAGTTGGGAATACGGTGATGTTGTTGCTGCTGGATTCAGGCAGTTCACATAGCTTCATCAATACTAATTTTGCTCAGTGCATTGGAGCACCAACTCTTGCTATACCACCAGTGCCGGTTAAAGTTGCTAATGGCCAATGTATACAGTGTGACAGTTGTTAGGGTAATAGATCTCTTATATTACCAGAGGGCCAAAGGCCAGAATATATAGTACATGTACAGGTGCAAATATACAGAAAGCCCCCTAACATATGGGGAAACTACAATATACAAATATACTCTAACACCCCCCTCAAACTCATGGTGGATCCACAACATTGAGTTTGGAGAGTAAGAAATTATGCTGAGCGCGGGTTTGTGCCTTTGTAAAGAAATCTGTCAACTGCAAGTCTGAAGGCACATAATGGAGCGCAACAACCTGATCCTGCACCTGAGCACGTGTATAAAAAGCATCAACACCAATATGCTTGGTCAGCTCATGCTTGACCGGATCACGTGCAATACTGATAGCACCTGTACTGTCTGACAAAAGTGGAGTGGGTGTCGTAACAGAGACCCCAAAATCTGCAAGCAACCACCGTAACCAGGTCAACTCAGCAGTCACCGAAGCCATAGCCCGCAACTCAGCCTCAACACTCGAACGGGAAACCGCTACCTGTTTCTTCGTCTTCCAAGCAACAAGCGAACCACCAAGAAATACAGAGTAAGCAGAAAGTGAACGACGATCCGTAGGATCATTCGCCCACGTAGCATCCGAGTAGCACTGGAGCTGGAGAGAGCTAGAACGAGGAAAGAAAAGGCGACGAGTAATCGTGCCACGAAGATAACGAAGGACACGGAGGAGATGACCGTAGTGAATAGTGGTAGGAGCTGAGACAAACTGGCTCAGAATATGAACATGATAAGAGATATCAGGACGGGTGACAGCAAGATAAACGAGACTCCCAATAAGATGGCGATAACGAGTGGGATCGGGAAGAGGATCACCATCCGTAGGACGAAGCTTAACATGAAGCTCCATAGGAGTCTCAACGGTGCGCTCATCCGCAAGAGCAGCCCGAGCAAGAAGATCCTGAATATATACTTTTCCTGAGAGATAGAAAACCCATCAGAAGTGGATGAAACCTCAATCCCAAGAAAATAGCGAAGAGGACCAAGATCAGTCATAAGAAACTGATCACGAAGACGAGCCTTGACAAAGGCAATATACTCAGGATCATCACCAGTAATGATCATATCATCAACATAGAGAAGGAGAAGAGTGCGTCCACGAGGAGAAGTGTGAACAAAAAGCGCTGGATCATGAGAACTAGGAGAAAAACCAGCAACAGTCACCACAGAGGCAAAGCGCTCAAACCAGGCACGAGGGGCCTATTTCAGGCCATAAAGAGAACGTCGAAGACGACAAACCATCCCATCGGGAACAGAATACCCAGGAGGGGCTGCATATAAACCTCCTCACTCAACTTGCCATTAAGAAAAGCATTCTGAACATCAAGCTGGGACACAAACCAACGTCGGACAGAAGCAACATCAAGAAGAGTACGCACAGTGGTCATATGTGCCATAGGAGCAAAAGTCTCATCATAGTCACGACCATGTTCCTGCTGAAAACCACGAGCCACAAGACGCGCTTTATAGCGCTCAAGAGATCCATCAGAGCGGGTCTTAATTTGATAGACCCACTTACATGTGATAGGACGAACACCAGAAGGGGGAGAGACAAGATCCCAGGTGCCTGTGCGCTCAAGTGCAGCAATCTCCTCAGCCATGGCAAGCTGCCTTTCAGGATGACACGCAGCATCCCGATAAGAAGTCGGCTCAGAAACTACAGAGAGACCATACTGACTAGGGGAGTAACGGTCTGGAGCACGACGCTGACGAACAGGTCGTGAGGAAGGAAGCTCATCCGCGGAAGATGACTCATCAGAAGAGGAGGAAGAAGGAGGCACGGAGGAAGGATCCGAAGCTGGAGACCGAGGAGAACTAGGGGAACTAGACGGAGGAGAGGATGGCACCGAAGACAAAGGAGGCGCAACAGAAGGAGGAGGTGGAGGAGAAGAGACAACGGAAGGTGTATCAGGAAAAAGAAGAAAAGAGAGATCATCCGTTGGGTAAGTACCAGAGGTGGGGCGAGGATAGAAAGGACGCGTCTCATCGAACGTGACATCACGAGAGATGCGCATACGACAACCAACGGGGTCCCAACATCGATAGCCCTTATGCTCATCACTGTAGCCAAGAAAAACACACTCAACAGACTGAGCGGTTAATTTGGTGCGTTCACGAGGAGGGAGAAGGACATAGCAAACGCAGCCAAATAAACGAAGAGCCGAGTAGTCTGGACAGGAGCCAGAGAGACGCTCGAGAGGAATGCCACCCTAAAGAGCAGCTGAAGGCTAGATATTAATGAGGTAAGTCGACGTAGCGATAGCCTCAGCCCAGAAATGCGGCGGAAGAGAGGAAGCAATCATCATAGCGTGGGTAGTCTCAAGAATATGATGATGCTTACGCTCGGCGACACCATTTTGAGCATGAGCGCCGGGACACGAGAACTGAGCAAGGGTGCCCTGCTCAGCAAGGATGCCATGCAGGTGCTGAGAGATATACTCTCCTGCAGAATCAGCACGAAAAACACGAATATGCATGGAATACTGAGTACGAACCATAGCCACAAAGCGCTGATAAATAGCAAGCACCTCGCTACGAGAGCGCATAAAAAATAACAAGGTGTACCGTGAAAAATCATCAATAAACAAAATATAGTATCGGTGGCCCCCTTTTGAAGCAAAGGGAGCCGGACCCCACACATCTGAATGAACTAAATCAAAAGGTCGCTGAGATACAGACACACTAGTAGGATAGGGAAGCTGAATCTGTTTACCTAACCTATAGCCCTGACACGAATGTAACGATGACACATCTCCTGAGACAAGCCCCAGAAGATCACGACGAACTAAGGATGATAAACGGGAGCCACAAAGATGACCCAGCCGATGATGCCACTGCTGAAACGAGCCAGTGACAGACGCAGCAACCGCAGGAGAAGTGGCAGAAGAAGTGTCAGCGGAAGGAACACGAAGCCAGTCTAACTCCCATAGCCCCGGAGACTCAATGCTGCGAGGGCCAGCTCCAACCAGAGCCTGTGTACGACGGTCCTGAACAGCACAAGAATCAGCATCAAGAATGACGCGACAACCAGAATCAGTAAGCTGACTAGCAGAGAAAAGGTTCATCTTAAGGCTGGGAACATGAGAAACATCAGGAACAGAGAAGGAGGAAGTAGAGAGGGTGCCTCGACTGGAAACAGGAAGAGAGGTACCATCAGCCGTAATAACACGGACAGGAGAAATAAGAGAGCGAATAGCAGAAAGAATAGAAGACGCAGAAGTCATATGAAAAGAAGCTCCAGAATCCAGATACCACGGGGATGACGTACCTGACTGTGTAGAAGATGATGGTCGCGCGGTGCTAGAAGAACTAGTCACAGAACCAGCAGTACCCGACGAGGAGGAGCCTGTAGCAGCGAGCAGACTACGAATACCACGAATAATATCCTGATTAGACAGAGCACCAGCAGGGGGTCCAGAAGCACCAGCAGGAGGTCTAGAAGCAACATCAGAAGATCCTGAAGAACCTGACTGGCGACGAGCAAGATACTGCTGACGTAAGCGTGGATCCCTCGTCCAGCAACCAGAGATATCGTGGCCAGGCTTGCCACAGTGAGCACAGGGAGGACGAGAACCACGGGGCTGCTGAGACTGACTCTGACCCTGGGCCGGTGGAGCAGAAAGTAGCGGCGGCGCGAGAGACCGCGACGAAGCTGGCGACACAGGGGGACCACGAGAAGCAAGAACAGAAGGAACCTCAAGAAGACCAGCACCACGAAGACGAGTCTCCTCAGCACGAAGCTTAGCCAGTACCTCAGAGAGCGGAACACGACCACGGGCAAGCAGCTAGGCACAGCGCGGCTCAAACTCCTTGCAGAGCCGCGACAAGAACTCAAAGACACGCTGAAACTCCAAATCCGCGCGCACAATCAGACAGCAGGGACAGGTGTTACACACCACTGTACGAAGAGAGTCAAGCTGGCGCCAAATAGCAGCACTCTGAGTATAGAAATCATCAATAGTAGAATCACCCTGCTTAAGATCATGCTCCTGACGAACCACAGACAGATAAAGAGCATCTCCAGACGGCTGATAGCGCTGACGAAGAAAAGCCCACTGAGCAGCAGCAGTAGGAAGACCCATGAACTCAGTAGCATACTGAGGCAGAACACTGGAAGTGAGAACAGCAGCAGCACGAGCATCCTCATCTATCCACTGAGTGTAGTCAGCCAGATTCAGCCGGTAGGTCGTAGTAGCAGTAGAATGCTCCTGGACCTGGCGCTTATAATCAGCCCGAGCAGAAGCATCAGTACTCTGGGCTGCATCCTTGACCGCCTGAGTAGCATCGGGGGCAAGGGCAACGGGCGTCGGGGCACGAGGCACTGGAGGCACAACGGGGCGCGGTGGACAGGAGACCTCACCGGAAAGCACACCCCAAAGGCGAAGACCACGCATATGGACGCTCATGAAGGCAGCGAAATCAGGATAATTCGCGCCATCAAAAATCACCGGGCAACGAGGAATCTCAACATAGCCCGATGAGGAAGACATTTTTTTAGCCGAACGAGATCAGATCAGAACGGATCTGGAGGGTGGCGGCTGGAGGGCGACGACCAGGGGCGGATCCGGTCGGCGGCGGCGGGGGCGGGCGGCCGGCGACGGCGGCGGCCAGCAACGGGGGCGGGCGGCCGGTGGCGGCAGGGGCGGGCGGCGGCGATAGGGGCGGCCGTTGTCGGTGGCGGGCGGCGGCGGCGAATCCGAGGCGGGCGGCAGCGTTGGTGGCGGCCGTCCGGTCGGCGGCGGCAGGGGCGGGCGGCCGGTGGCGGGCGGCGGCGGCGGCGGCGGCGAGGTCTGGGGCGGGCGGCGGCGGTGGCGGCAAGGGGCCGGCGGCGGTGTCGGCGACGAGAGAAGAGAAAAAAATGCCTTACGACTCTGATACCATGTTAGGGTAATAGATCTTGTATTACCAGAGGGCCAAAGGCCAGAATATATAGTACATGTACATGTGCAAATATACAGGAAGCCCCCTAACATATGGGGAAACTACAATACACAAATACACTCTAACAATAGTTTGGTACCACAGTTGGAATGGCAATGTCAGGGAAGTGTGTTTCATACAGATCTGAAAGTGTTGGAGTTGGGAGCATATGATGGTGTTTTGGGCATGGACTGGCTAGCTTCTTTCAGTCCTATGAGTTGTGATTGGAGTGTCAAGGCCATATCCTTTGAACATGAAGGAAAGACAGTCACCTTACAGGGCCTCATACCTGATACCATTGCCTATCCAACTCAGGTGGATCTCAGTGCATTACTACAGCTGCAAGCAACAAATGCCATTTGGTCCATGGCAATAGTGGAAGTGGTTCCTACACCAGTCAAACCCTCAGAAATTCCAGTGGCCATCAGCAGGGTGCTCTCTGAATTTGCAGATGTGTTTGAGGAACCATCAGGTTTACCTCCTCATCGGCAATACGATCATGCTATTGCATTAGAAGCTAGAGCACAACCACCAAACACTAAGCCATATAGATACTCTCCAATTCAAAAGGATGAGATTGAGCGCCAAGTCTAGGAGATGCTGAGATCCGGGGTGATTACCCATAGTATGAGTCCTTATGCTGCTCCTGTTCTACTGGTGAAGAAAAAAGATGGCAGCTGGCGTTTTTGTATCGATTACAGGCGCCTGAACGTAGTGACAATTAAGAATAAATTTCCACTACCCATCGTGGATGAGTTACTGGATGAACTAGCTGGTGCAGCCTTCTTCTCCAAACTTGACTTGCGAGCAGGATATCATCAAATTCGCATGCGAGAGGAGGATGAAGAGAAAATTGCGTTTAAAACACATCAATGCCACTTTCACTTCAGAGTGATGCCGTTCGGTCTGACGAATGCACCAGCGACCTTTCAGTGTCTGATGAACACCATTTTTGCGCAACATACACGTAAGTTTGTTATCGTTTTCCTGGATGACATTTTGGTGTATAGTGCTACCCTTCAGGAACATCAAGAACATCTGCGTTTGGTATTGGACCTCCTTCGCCAACATCAGCTGTTTGCCAAGGCTTCCAAGTGTTCATTTGCGCAGACACAAATTGAATATCTGGGGCATGTGATCTCGAGGGATGGTGTTGCAACAGATATGACGAATACAGAGGCAATGCGTAATTGGCCAGTACCAACATCTGCCACAGAATTGCGAGGATTCCTTGGTCTGACGGGTTATTATCGCAAATTTGTGCCTAGGTATGGCATTATGGCAAAACCACTCACACAATTGTTAACAAAAAAAGGGTTTCAATGGAGTGAGCAGGCGCAGTGGGCTTTTGATCAGTTGAAAGCAGCTATGGTGCATACACCAGTCCTGGAATTACCCAATTTCGATCGCCCCTTCTCGATTGAAACTGATGCGTGTGACACGGGGGTGGGTGCAGTATTGGTGCAGGATGGCCACCCAATCGCCTACTTCAGTAAGGCACTGGGAGTGCGGAATCAATGCCTCTCGACTTATGAGAAGGAATTCTTGGCGGTCATGATGGCGGTTGACAAATGGCGTGCTTACCTGCAACGAGGACCGTTTTTGATTGTCACGGATCACAAGAGCCTCTGCAATTTGGGCGACCAACAATTGGATACTGAGCTGCAGCGCAAAGCGATGTCTAAATTGGTGGGATTGCAATTCCGTTTTCAGTACAAGTGAGGTGTGGACAACAGGGCTGCGGATGCTCTGTCTCGTGTGGGTCATCTCCTCACGGCCAATGCTCTGTCCATTTGCCAGCCACAATGGACTCAGGAGGTAACCAATTCGTATGAAACTGATTCTAAAGCTCAGGAACTATTGACTAGGTTGGCAGTGGTATCTCCGGATGAGGAGGGGTATTCTTTGACTCAGGGCCTGATTCGTTATCATGGGAGAATGTGGATTGGTGCGAATACAGCTCTGCAAACTAAGTTAATCAGTGCTTTGCATGAGAGTGCTATTGGGGGTCACTCCGGAGCTACGACCACATATCAACGAGTCAGAAAGCTGTTTGCGTGGACGGGAATGAAATCAGCTGTGGAGGATTTCGTCAAGCAATGTTTGGTTTGCCAGCAGTCTAAACATGAACATTGCAGACCGGCCGGTAAATTGCAGCCACTGCCCATTCCGCTGGTACCTTGGCAGGACATTTCCATGGATTTTATTACGGGGTTGCCCAAATAAGATGGATATGAGGTGATTATGGTGGTGGTGGACCGGCTCACAAAATTCGCTCATTTTACGCCGTTGAAGCACCCATTTACAGCAGTTTAGGTGGCGCGCGCTCTCTGGGACACGGTTATCAAACTCCATGGTGTTCCCCTCACAATTGTGTCAGACCGCGATCCCATATTCACCAGCAACCTTTGGCGGGAGCTATTTTCGACTGCAGGTACTAAACTCTTGTACTCTACGGCCTATCACCCTTAAACGGACGGTCAAACAGAGCGTGTCAATCAGAGTTTGGAGATGTATCTGTGCTCTGCGGTTCATGATTCGCCCAAGCAATGGCGTTGGTGGCTGCCGGCGGCAGAATTCTGGTACAACTCGAATCACCATACATCGCTGGACTGTTCTCCCTTCAAGGCTCTTTATGGTCGTGAGCCCAATATGGGTGCCATGTTACAGTGGGACGAGTCAGACATCAGTTCTGAGGACATGGATTGGATTGGACATACGGCGCGTCTGCGCGCATAGCTGCAGCGTGCTCAGGACCGTATCAAGAAGAAAGCAGACCATAATCGCTCTGAGCGCAACTTTGTAGTTGGTGAACAAGTGTTACTGAAACTGCAACCATATGCTCAATCCACAGTGGCGAATCGACCGTGTCGGAAGCTAGCATACAAGTATTTTGGCCCCTTTCCAGTGGAAGAAAGGATTGGGGAATTGGCATACAAGTTGACCTTGCACCTGATGCTCGAATTCACCCTGTTTTCCATGTATCCTAGCTCAAGCCCTTCACGCCAAACTACACTCCAGTATTTGGCGATCTTCCTCGACCACCTGACCTGTCGAAGCATGCTTTAACCCCAGTTGCTATTTTGGACAGGCATATGGGCAAGAAAGGGGATACTGCAGTTGTCCAACTTCAGATACAATGGTCTACTCTTTCTCTTGATGCAGCTACCTGGGAGGATTACGATGTGCTGCGCGCACGCTACCCTTCGGCCACAATCTGGGAGGGGGCTTCGTCTCAAGGAGGGGCAATTGTAACACCTGCATTGCCTGTCACCTGATGCAGTGTAACAAGTGAGAGCAGGAGATGGACCGTGTGTGTGTTGGGCCGGAAGTGGGCCGTTAGGTTGTAACAAGGGGTTAAATACTAGACCGTGAGTTGTATTCGGTATCGAATGAAACAGAAAGTAAGACGTATCTCACCTTCTCTCTGTATCCCATCTCCTGCTTGCTACCCTCATCCCCTTCCGATTTCCACCATATTCTCGCGCGATCCGAACCATCTACGATCGAGTCGTGACACTCACCCTACGTCCAGCTCCGGCCACGAGCGCCCACCAGCTTCCCCACGCGTCCCATGTGCCCATCTGCCTACTCATCCCGCTGCCCTAGAGGAGACCGACGACGGCTAGAATCGACAGCAGGGGCAGTTTTGTTGGGGGCATTAGGAGAAATCGAGAAGGATTAGAAGGAGAGGTAGGAGGAAGAAGATATAGAGAGAGGAATAGACCGGTGGGCCCATCTTGAAAAAATGCTACTTGCCCAATAATGATTATTTGTTGCCTAAAAAGGCACAATAGTTGCTTAAAAAATACGTTACTCCCTCCGACCTAAATTAGTTGACTTAGATTTGTCTAGATTCGACTGTAGCTAGACATGATTTAGGATTAGAAACATCTGTATCTTGATGACTTGCCTCGTCGGGCTCCGAAGTTGTCTTGTCAAGCAATTTCGTGTCTCGGCGGGCAAAAGTTGCCTCACCGAGCTCTGGAGTTCCATCGTCAGGCACCGAAGTTGCCTCATCGGGCACAAAAGTTGCCTCATCGGACAACTTCGTGCCTTGTCGGGCAAAAGTTGCCTCGCTGGGCTCCGAAATTGCCTCGTGAGGCACAGAAGTTACCTCGCCGGGCACCGAAGTTGTCTCGCAGGGAAAACATTGCCTCGTCGGGCACAGAACGGACAACTTCGTGTCTCATCGGGCAAAAGTTGCCTCGCCGGGCTCCGAAGTTGCCTCGTGAGGCACAGAAGTTGCCTCGCCGGGAAAAAGTTGCCTCGTCGGGCACAGAGGTTGCCTCATCGGATAACTTCATGTCTCGTCGGGCTCCGAAGTTGCCTCATGAGGCACAAAAGTTGCCTCGCCGAGAAAATATTGCCTCGTCGGGCACAGAAGTTGCCTCATCGGACAACTTCGTGTCTCGTCGGGCAAAAGTTGCCTCGTCGGGCTCCAAAGTTGCCTCGTGAGGCACAGAAGTTGCCTTGCCGGGCATCGAAGTTGCCTCATCAGGCAATTTCGTGTCTCGTCAGGCAAAAGTTGCCTCACCGGGCTCCGGAGTTGCCTCGTCGGGCACAGAAGTTGCTTCACCGGGAAAAAGTTGCCTTGTCGGTCACAGAAGTTGCCTCATCAGACAACTTTGTGTCTCATCGGACAAAAGTTTCCTCGTCAGGCTCCAAAGTTGCCTCGTGAGTCACAGAAGTTGCCTCGCAGGGCACCAAAGTTACCTCGCCAGGAAAACGTTGCCTCGTTGGGCACAGAAGTTGCCTCATTGGACAACTTCGTGTCTCGTCGGGCAAAAGTTGACTCGCCGGGCTCCGAAGTTGCCTCGAAGTTGCCTCGTTGGGCACCGAAGTTGCCTCGCCGGAAAAAGTTTCCTTGTCGGGCAATTTCGTGTCTCATCGGGCAAAAGTTGCCTCACCGGGCTCCGGAGTTGCCTCGTCGGACACCAAAGTTGCCTCGCCAGGAAAAAGTTTCCTCGTCGTGCACAGAAGTTGCCTCATCGGACAACTTCGTGTCTCATCGGGCAAAAGTTGCCTCGTCGGGGTCCGAAGTTGCCTCGTGAGGCACAGAAGTTGCCTCGCTAGGAAAATGTTGCCTCGTCGGGCACAAAAGTTACCTCATCGGACAACTTCGTGTGTCGTTAGGCAAAAGTTGCCTCGCCCGGCTCCGAAGTTGCCTCGTGAGGCACAAAAGTTGCCTCACCAGGCACCGAAGTTGCCTCGTCAGGAAAAGTTTCCTCGTCAGGCAATTTCGTGTCTCGTCGGGCAAAAGTTGCCTCACCGGGCTCTGGAGTTGCCTTGTCGGGCACTGAAGCTGCCTCGCCGAGAAAAAGTTGTCTCGTCGAGCACATAAGTTGCCTCATCGGACAACTTCGTGTCTCGTCGGGCAAAAGTTGCCTCGTCGGGCTCCGAAGTTGCCTCGTGAGGCACAAAAGTTGCCTCGCCGGGAAAATGTTGCCTCATCGGGCACAAAAGTTGCCTCATCGGACAACTTCGTGTCTCGTCGGGCAAAAGTTGCCTCGTTAGGCACATAAGTTGCCTCATCGGACAAAAGTTGCCCCATCGGGCTTTGAAGATGCCTCGTTGGGCACAAAAGTTGCCTCGCCGAGAACCGAAGTTGCCTCGCTGGGCACCAAAGTTGCCTCGTCAGGCTTCAAAGTTGCCTCACCAGGCTTCAAAGTTGCCTCGCCGGACACCGAAGTTGCCTTGTCGTGCAAAAGTTGCCTCGCCAGGCAAAAGTTACCTCGCCGGACTCCAAAGTTTCCTTGTCGGGCACCGGAGTTGCCTCGTCTAGCATCGAAGTTGCTACCGCGAGCACCAAGCTCTAGTGGGCACCAAAGTTGCCTCGTTGGACACCGAAGTTGCCTCGCTCGGCAACTTTGCAGCCCGATAAGGCAACTTGTGCCTGAATGAGCAACTTTGGTGGCCAAAGAGGTAACTTCGGTAGTCCATTAGGACGGCGATGCCGTGGTGCGTGAGGACGGCCCTCCTCAGGATAGCCGCTGCCCGATGAGGCCACTTCGGAGACCGGGGAGGCAACTTCGGAGCCCGATAAGAGAACTTGTACCGATTGAGAAACTTTGGTGCCCGCTGGGCAACTGCGGAGCCCTGCAAGACCACTTTGGTAGGCCATTAGGACGGCGCTACCGCGGTGCGTGAGGATGAACCTTTTTCAGGCAAGCCGTTGAGACAACTTCAGTGCTCGACTGAGCAACTTTGTGCCCGATGAGGCAACTTAGGAGCTCGGCAAGCAGCTTTGGAGTCCGACAAGACAACTTTATTTCAATAGTAGGGAACTTTATACCAGCGACAAGCAACTTGTTCGCAATGTATGTAAATTTATACGGTAGCACACACAACTTCACTCAGCACTAGCGTATCGGTAGTATGCAATTTAGACAACTTCATACAGTATTCGAAAGGCAACTTCACTCAGCGGTAGGATTTTGCACCACGGATCAAAGCACACACACAAGCTAGCACATCAGATCCATCCACGATCTATACACAAGCCAAAGTAAGACATCAGATGTCCAGAACGTCAAGTCGTATGGCGCTCAATGGATCAGAGCAGCGTGCTTGGTGGCCTTCCCGGCTCCGCGAAGTGGATTCGGTGGGGAGGAGTGAGCTAAGGGGCGGCGCAGGGCATCGGCCAACGGCGTGCGGCACAAGAGCAGAGAGGAGCAGCCTGGACGGGACGCCGGCAGCGAGCGCATGCTCTGGTGCCTACCGGCGGCGCCCGGGAGGATGGGGGCAGTGCGGCGTGCTTGGTGGCCTGCCCTCTCCGCACAATAGACTCCTGGGGAGGAGAGGGCTGAGGGGCGCATGGCACCTGCCGACGGCGTGCGGCACCGGAGCGGCGTACCGAGGGATCCTCGCTGGCTCTAGATACGATGGAGCGGCGTTGACTACGGAAAACGTGCGCCACCTGAACGGGTTAATCTCTGCGTTAACAACCGACCGTATGGCAGCGCCCGCGCGTGCCCGGCTCGTTGTTCTGGCGCCCGCACGCCCGTAAGTTTTCATGAAAAATAAATTACTCTCGACCTATGCAAAATTTGAGCTTGAGGTCGAATCTCGTTTCGTTTCCATCACAAGTTCAGGGTGTCTTTGGTTCTTTTCGTGCCAGTCCAACATGACCTTTATTTTGTTACTACTTTATTTTTGAACTCCACATTTGTTTTGCAACATGCCAGTGCAACAGATAGAGGTTACCACCAGCATTACCCATTGTATTCAAACGAAAAGGAGCAGATAACATGATATGCTATGGTGCGGAAATATAAGCATTACTACTACACTAGATTAGCTGAAGCATTACTACACTAAAATAGCTGAAGCAATGAACATCCTACATTTTACAGAATCGAAGATGCAAAACCAAAATTTTGAACAATGCATCCAACCTTATACTACTTCAAATGATAGCTACACCATTGTACAACATCTATGAATTAGCAGGAACGTATGTACCGATCTTATCACGACAGAGAACCGGAGCAAGGATACTTTGAGTTGGATATTTACCTCAAAGTTGCGAAGGCCTTCCCAGTAAGCATACGATGGATGTAAGCCTCGTTTAGTCTGAGGCATAATGCTTCCTCCACGCCAACCCTCACATCTATCCCAGTGTTTCGGAGTTTCTCGATCCCTTTGGACGCTACTATAGGATTTGGGTCAGTCATCCCCACCATAACTTCTTTAACTTTGGCTTTGATTAGTGCTTCCGTGCAGGGAGGGGTCCTCCCGTAGTGGTTGCAGGGCTCCAAACTCACATAGGCCGTTGCATTCTCTGCTCAATCCCCTGCATCTCTCAGAGCAAATACCTGCACACAGCCACATAGTCACAAAATCAGACTTGTCTATGAGCCTATGATATTATCAATACCATTATACTCTACTGTCCCAAGTTCCAAGCAAGCAAAGAAGCTATGTGTTCTTGCCTATAGCTAATATCGTAATACTACAGCTGCACTAATTATTATTTCTTCGTAATAGCAGAAGCTGAGACCATATTTGTTGTGTATGGCTTAAAAATACTGCATACCGTGGATGTAGCGCTACAAGTGGTCAATTTATGACATAATGCAGCATTGGAACAGTAGGGAGTAATGCAGCACTGTTTTCTTTTTTACTATATCAACTACAAGATTACTAGACATTATGGGTCATATGAAGATTGGGGAACTGCCATGGTGCCTTAGTTACTAGTACAAACACATGAAGAAGATTAGGGGAAGTCCTCCATGCTCTGTTAATGATGAGCATATCAAGAGTTCACAGAAGTCAAATTCTCACCCTAGAAATAAACTATAACACCCGTCCACGGGGCCCGGGGATTGTCACTCCTGGCAGCTTAATAGGATATCTAGACTGGCCCCACAGACCAACACTAGTCTTGTCTGCGCAGTTTGTCCTCACTCGTGTGCACCCGGTATCCACTTCCCGGTTGGTCACTCATCCTAGAATTGCTCTAGGCCAAGAACGCTTAATCTTAGAGTTTTTTTCGAATGGGCTTCCGGAAAAGAAATTGTAACTTATTGGTATGAGTATTCTATCAATCCTATTAAGCCATGTGCCTGGTATCATATAAACATCATGCAACAAATCTTTCGTAGTCTAATAGAGTGATAATAATACGAAAAAAGTCAAATGAAAGTATGAGACAGGGACCTTAGCGTGGGGCTGGCCTGCTTTTGGGTGGAACCCCTCCCCGATGACTTGGCCATTTCGGACGAGGACGCAACCGACCATGGGGTTAGGGCTGGTGTGGCCGGCTGCCTTCCGCGCCAGCTCGACGCACCGGCGCATGTAGTGCGCATCCATGTCGCCCGCCTGTGCCCGGCACCGCACACCGGCCGCGAGTTCACACGCTCCGCCGTCGACCGCGAGGCGGATGCGGCAAGGGGCGGATGCGGAAGCGGGGTGCAGGATGAGGCAGGGGCGCGAGATGAGCATATCAGAAGAGAGGAGCCCAATCCAACGAAATGTGTGCAGAATTTGGGTTGGGATTGACTCAAACAGCTGAAGAACACAAGGAAAATGAGATGAGGCAAACAGTCGAAGACTGAACAAAAGCCAAACGGCGGCAGTGCGGTGAGGTGATAGTCTAGTGGATGTGCGCGCAGGACGCAGTCGACGGGTTGTGCGCAGGCAGGAGGTGGAGCCGTGGAGGGACAGCACCCGGCAAGAGATGGAGAGCGGTGCGCCGGCGGACGGCGGTTGGCGGAGCGTGAAGCCAAGGTGCGGCGCGAGGCGCGACACTCGAACAAAGGTGGTGGAGGGGCGGGGCGCCGACAGTAGGTGGAGGAGCCGAGCTGCCCTCCGTCTTTGTCACTACTCCCTCGAATCAAGCTGTTGTCACCATGGTCTATCTCTCTCGTCCACAAATCCTGGTCCCGTCGGCTCGTCGCTCGCCTGAAGCGGCTGCACCACGCCACCAGCCCACCATACCGACTCGGCCCAAGAGGCAAGGCAGGCAACACCAGACGGCCCAATGCACTATCTGATGTTTTTTAGAATAATAGGGGCATCGCGAAACGAAACCCAGGTCGAACAAGGGCTAGGATTTTTAGCGTTTTGCCTACAGCAAGCACGTGAAGGATTCAGAACAAAAGATAACAGCAGCTTCCTAGCACATCATAGGTTCAGCAAACCCAGAAAGCTGAAGACAAACAGCTTGACGCTTACAAACAAAAAGCTACTCGGGAGGAAGAAGGCTGTCTCAGACCACATCGAGCTCCCAGTCCTTCCCTTTTTCTCTCACACAAGGACGATGTCGAAGTCTAGGACGGAGGTAGGGGTTGTCTAGGTGCCTGAGCCAGCCATCTTCTTCTATACCGGAGATCTCATGGACGCATCAGAAAGTGAGGGAGCATATCTCAGCCATTTTCCAGCTAGGGTAGCTCTCGCAGGATCAAAGTCACGAACAGGCAGAAAGCGTCCGCGCCCTCCGGCATGTGATCATTGAAGATTAACCACCATGTCCCGATTGAGCACATGATCCTTCTCCACACCGGCATAACATCCATCCAAGGGTGACCATTGAAAATTTGATCATTTCTCATTTTCCATATACTCCATAGAATAGCAGCACAAACTGAATTTAACAGGGAATGTTTCTTATTAGCAACCCATAGTCTAGCAATAGATTCATAGGAATCACCAACAAGTTTCCCAAAGAAAGAAGAAATACGTGGCCAGATCTGCTTGGCAAGTATGCAATCAAAGAACAAGTGATGCATAAATTCTAATTCCGAGGAGAAAGTACAATTCTCAGGCTTATTCATATTTCGTTTCTTAAGTTATCCCTAGTCATAATTCTGTTATGCGAAGGGAGTCAAAGGAAAATGTGGACCATCGGAGGAATATGCAACTTCCAAACAAAAGGAATAAAAACAAGAACCACTCCACCAAAGCTAATGATGCTGTAGAGAGAAGCGGTAGAGTAAACCCTGTTAGCATTGTGCTGCCAAATGAGAGCATCACAATCTATAGAGGGAGTAGCACTAGATGCAATTTACACTAATTCAAACCAACAACCCATCATAAGGGGAGAGAAGTTTCGTCTAAAAGTTAGCATAAGTTGGGAACCATCCCACACCTAGCTAATTGTTTTACCAGACTCATTGCAGATTATATAAAGGTTGAAAAATTGCACAACCAAGGGAGAGGTACCAAACCAACTGTCTTCCCAAAACCTAATAGTTTTTCCATCACCAACCTGCCACCTATACCCAAATTTGATAGCCTGGGCAGCCCACATAACACCCTTCCAAAAATTGGAAACCCCAATCTCATCACTATAGAAAAGTTTGGGATTATGAGTGTTATATTTGCTATCAACCAGGGTTTTCCAAATTTTCCCTTGATCTTGCGAATATGTTTTAATCCAGGATCCTAACAAACATAGATTCACATTGGCCAGGTCTAGAATACCAAGACCACCAAACTCTTTTTTCCTACAGAATAATTTCCAACTTGCAAGATGGAGATTTTTGTGACCCTCAAAGTCATTCCAGAGGCAGTTAGCAAGTTGTGTATTAATAAGATCAAGAGCCCATTTTGGAAACTTGAAAAACAAAAGCAGGTAGATGGGATATACTAGAAATGCAGGCTTTGATCAAAGTCAGCCTGGCTGCATATGACAGCAACTTGCCCCTCCAACCAGCTATTAGTTTGAGGATCTTATCTATTAGAGGTTGAATATCATCCCTTCTCAACTTATCATAATGTAAAGGGATCCCTAAATATTTGATTAGGAAGGAACCTAAAGAGCAACCAAATATATTAGTGAGCCTCTCAGTTTCAGCCTCATCTAAGCCAAGCGGGATCAGCTCTCTTTTTATGTAGTTAATTCTCATACCCGAGACTTGCTCAAAATAGGTGAGAACACTTTTAAGGTTTGTGGCCATCTCAGGACCACTGTCAGAGAATAGGATGGTATCATCTGCATATTGCAAGCAAATGACACCCCCTGGACATATATCTGAGCACATACCTCTAATCAAATTAGCATCAACAGCTTTGGATAACATTTAGGTCAGAACATCAACTACTTGGTCAAAAATTAAAGGAGAGAGGGGATCACCTTGCCCGAGCCCCCTCCCAATAAGGGAAAAAATGCCTACTACATTGTTTAGCTTGGCTCCAATAGAGCCTCCAAACATAATAGTTTTGATAAGGGAGATCCAACGTTTGCCAAAACCTCTTTTAGCAAGAAGGTCTAAAAGAAGCTGAGGACTTACTTTATCAAAAGCTTTTTCATAGTCCAGTTTAAGGACCACACCTTTATCATGAGATTTAATAACAGAATAAAGGACTTCATGAGAAGTTACTACACTTTCTAGGATAAATCTACCCTTGATGAATGCTGATTGGTTAATAGCAGTTATGTCATTCATGGTCAAAGAGAGCCTATTAGTGGGAACTTTAGTAAAAAACTTAAAAATGCAGTTAAGGAGACTAATGGGTATAAATTTTTTCATGGATGTAGCATCTGGCTCCTTGGGGATCAGTGTGAGAATAGCAAAATTCAACCTATAGATGTCTAGATTCCCTGCATGGAAATCCTAAAACATAATCATGATATCTTTTTTAACTAGATCCCAAAAATGTTGATAAAAAGAAAAGGCATACCATCAAAGCCAGGGTCTCCATCTGAGTATGACTCAAAGACAACTTTTTTAACCTCGGATTCAGTAAAAGGAGCTTCTAGCCCCTCATTCTGATCTTGAGTGATCCTTTCATCAGGGGAGAAAAAATCATCTCTAATGACAAAACCTGAGCTATCCTATTTTCTAAAAAGATCTTTATAGAAATTAGTAGCAACTTCTAGCATCTCATGTGTTTTAGACACTATCCCATTTGGGCCATCTAAGGAGTGGACCCGCATTTCCTCCTCCTCTGATTGGCCACAGTGTGAAATAGGCAGTGTTTTCTGTCCCCCTCTTTGATATGTCTATCCCTAGATCTTTGCTTAGCTTTAACCTCTTCTTTTAACCATAGAGCGTGCATTTTAGCATAAATTACTTTAAGCCTAGAATGCTCATGTAGGGGTTCCGCGCATGAAAACAATAAAATTTTACCCTACGCCCCTGAACCCCTGAAGCTGCCAGGACCTATATATTAGTAATACAGTAACGGGAGGGGCTTTTCGCGAACTTACCCTCGAAGACCGAAAAGCGTTATCAACGCTTAGGAGAGCGTGGTTAATGTAGACGAGCCGAAGCCGACCTCAAGGTCGTGATGAAGTCCTTGCGCTCCTTTTGGCTCCAACGACTTGAGTGCCTCAAGTGTGACACCTCGTGGGAGTTACACACGTCCGGTGCCTGACGATGACTCCCGTTTCCCCGATCCAGCATTAGTTGTGGAAGTAGAGCTCCCGGATCCGAATCCCGCAGCGCGACGACGCTCCGTGGTGAAGATGTCTCTCGCTCGCGCAGTCCAGACTTGGGACCACGGTCACGAGAGAGAGGGGGAGAGAGAAAATATCAATTAGAGGTCCTCCCAAAAGTGAGGAGACCTTTATTGATTATTGGGTGTATTTTCTAGGCCAAATACCCCACCTTATATAGGGGGAGGGGATCTACTACCTCCCCTCAAGTCCCGGGGTGGGACTAAAGGAGAGGAGGGGGTGGGGAGGCCGCCGGCCACCCCTAGTGGGCCCCGCGAGGGGGGGGGGCAAGGCCCAGCCGGCCACCCCCTTTGGTCCCTCTCCCTCTCTCCTTTTCCCTAATGGGCTTCCTCCCTCCGGAAATTGGCCCATTAAGCCTTTTGACATTTTAATTGATTTTCTCTTTATTAAATAATTATGAATAAATGATTAAATCAATATTTAACAATCATTCACATATCATTAAATCTCCGTGCCCATGGAACACCTTCCACCTCCACTCCGGACATCCTCCGGACTTACCGAAACCCTTCCGGTTTTCTCCCTTCTTTTCTTCAGTGATTCTACCGATCCTATAAACACTCTCTAAGCATCATCAAGCCCTTAAGAGTGATACCCTAAGGTTCGGGAACACTCCAGACATGGTCGGGAAACTCCCGCACCAATGATCAATAGAGGGACCTGGATGGCCATGTGACCCCCGTGCGTTCCACGAAGATCTTTCGTCGTTTGAACCAGGACAGTCGTGTCTTATTCCCTTTGTCATTCGATACTTGCATTGCCCGAGACCTGATCAATGACATCTTCATGTCGAGTTCAATCTCGTTACTGAACAATGCTATTTGACTCGTTCCGACAAGTGATATCCCCGTGATCTAATCACACGCTGTGCAGCTATTGGATATAACTTCTCCGAGTGGGCCCTTGAGTATCTTTCCGTCACATGGACGGACAAATCCCGCTCTTGACATAAATTGCCTCTACGGTTTCCTCTGAATACCTGAACACACCTTTATAACCACCGTTTTACCAGATGGCGTTTGATGCTATCTAAGCACTCTCGGGAGACAGTGATTGATATGGCCTCACGGTCTAAGGAATAGTCTACGAGGATCCATTTCTAATCATCGTAACTTGAACTTCGTGATATGATTGAATCACGATGTTTAGGTTGGGTATTGGTTCATCATCTCATTCACAGAATGAGATGACCTCATTTCCAACTAGCATAAATGCCACATGATCAGGAAACATGATCATCCGTTGACCAATGAACCAGTGACTAGAGTTTCACTGGGAACCCCTGGTTTGTTTGTATATCACACGTGTATTGATGTTTCCACTCAATACAGTTATAGCATGATATAAAAATTAATCATAAACTATATGAAATATGATAATAGTCCTTACTACTATTTGTCTCTAGGGCATATTTCCAACAGTCTCCCACTTGCACTAGAGTACAAATACACTAGCTGCATTTGTTCTTAATTATTGGCACCATATAACCGGTACCTAGAACATGCTTGCTCATGGAAGAGGTTGAGTCTTGGTTCTGTACTTTACAGTCCCAGATCCTTTGCAACTTACTAATGTCACTTTGATTGACATTAATATTCTATCATCACATGACAGCATCTGTGTGTATGCATCGTCGCTATGGCAGCAGAACGAGGCCTGATTCTAGGAGCCTACAGTGACGTTAGATCAACCTCGAGGGCTTTCTCATGGGTACTGTGCCCTGGGACACATCATTCTACGTTAAAAGCGAATTATCCCCGCCATAACATTATACAACACTTTAGATGGTACCCTTATCTATTATTATAAATGTATTCATCGAAACACTAGTGCACTCTGTGCAACTTTCGATGTTTTGTTCACCTCGCTTCCTACTTGACTCCAATTGGTATCTAGAGGAGTTTCCAACATATTCCCTTATAACATAACTCTTTATGCTTTAAGATATGTCATCCTTTATGGATTTGGAAAAACATGTCTACAGTTCTCTGTTAGGCACTGCGGACAAAACTCAGCTCAACGTTCTGTGATTCGAACTTGATCACTTTCAAACGTTCCTTAATTGGATCACATATTATGCTAAGTTATCATCATGGTTTTCTAAGATAGACCTATGTCTTAACATAGTGGATGACGATCATCCTTTTCTTTCTTTCAACCATTGATGTTTAAACTTAATGCTATTCCCAATTCGAGTTATTGAGGACTAGTTCCTTAATTAACTTCTATCCTGAAACAGCTTTCAGAATCCCTTAAGGAATACTACATAATATCATAATACATCTATCATCAACTTCTACATCTTATAAATCATTATGTATAAGTATTTGCGCTTTCATCCTTAACTTACTTTAAGAATTACTCCTATAAGCTCCCACTCAAAATATGTTGCTAACATATTTGGGTATGAGTCAGTACTCTTACTCAAACTATGTTCCTACATATTTGAATTTGAGTCTTATGTTTCTCCCACTTAAAAACATGTCAATCACATATTGTTTAAGGAAGACTTACATAACTCCCACTCAATTTTATGCAAATTGCATATCTCCTTTACTATTTTGAATAACTTCAAAATCCTTTGATCAAATATCAAACTTGGACATTTACTATGAGATACTAGTACTTCACTAGTTTTAAATCCACTAGACACTTAGCACACATGAATCAAATTCATTTGAATTCATCCAATACTTGACAAATCGTGCTTTTGTCATTTACCCCTTTTCCTACTATGGCTTTGCAGTCATTTGGGAAAATTCCAAGTGACTCCTTTTACTTGTGAGATTCAGCAATGAATTGCTTTCTAATCTCAAGGGAATTTTGCTATTAGGATTTCTCATAATTCTAGTTTACCATCATTTCCTTTGTAGTTCGTAGGTATTTCATATTTCAAAGACCATGACAAGTGAATCACAAATGTCTCCATACAAGATATGGATTTACATTTTGAATCCTACTTCATATAGTGAAAAACAACAGTGGAGGGAAAAAACACAATGATCAAAATCATTGATTCTTTCCTTCTGTGAAGAGAATCGTTTGGGAACGTTGTCCGTTGCGCTTCTCAACACTCTGATGCAGGATTTTGAATCCTCATCGTGTTTTACACTAATTTCCATTTGCTCCATAATTGAGAAACATCACTAGAAGTGAGCTTTCTCAAGAATGCACCAAAATCCAAGCAATATGAATCTTGCTTTCCTTTTGGTTTGAGCTATGGGTTTCGTATTCAAAGTTTCCAATGAATACGCTACAAGGACTTGCTCACTATTGTTTTGGTTATATCGAATAACCCCAAAACTTTCACGAATTCAAATGCTTTACCAATTCTAATTGAGTGCTAACTATTTCTAAACTAATGGTCTCTACATATACACTTCAACGATTTATTTGGTGCCTTCTATTCAACCCCCTTTGATATCTAATATCATATTGTGATGCTTTGTATTTTGACGTATCAAAACACTTTGCATTCCACAATTTCTTTTATGCCATCCTTATAAAGTTCGAATTTCATTACTATTGATCAAATCATAGCAATTGGATTCTCTTTTATATTTATACCCTTTTATTGATGAAACACTTTGATCAAATCAAATAGTTTTATATTCATGTTTCTTTTGGTAAACTACTTTACACATTTAAACAATCAATTAATGATAATTACCATTTTCGTTAAAACCCAATACATCGGATATGTATTAACTTTTAACAATTCATTAAACACTTTGTATTCAGGTAATACATGATGTTCAAGTTATTTTGCCGAACTTAGGCATGATTTATATGTGAGAAGAAATCGAATGACTTTCACATATTATCACATAACTTTGAATTTAAACAATTGTTTTTCATTCACTAATGAACATATCATTAAGTTGGGTATTTTTAAACAAGGCATTTTAATGTTTTACAAATGTTCATGCATTATCAATTAGTTTCAAACAATAAGGATAATTCACAAGTAATCAAACAAGATATGAACACGAATAGAAATCATTCATAAAAGCAGAACAACTGTTTGTTACAAACTCATATGAATAACCGTCTCACGAAGTGTGAGACACACTAAAGAAGTTCAAATCTCTCGATTACATTAATCATCCTAAAACACAAACTAAGTGATAAATGTCGAGGGAGAGTGTCGTTGGCCATCATCATCATGCTCGCCATCAACACGCAACATCACCTCCTCTCCAGCAAGCACCTCTCATGCAGAAGGACCTGTTTTCAGTAAAACAGAACAAGTATTAGATATACTTAACACTTCAATGTGTTTGTAAGATTATAACATTTATAAAACTGTATATCAAATATATACCTTTGTCGTTGACGACCTGAGCGACATCTGGTTCAACCAACACATTCCTGAGATGTGTCATGAACCGGTGGAACTCCATTTCCGTGTCGCCCCTCATTATGCAAGTCCTGACTTGTGCTTGGTAGCTTGGTGGCAGCGACCGCAGCACAGCAGCATTTGCAAAAGATCCTGCAATCCAGACATCCAGGAAGTATGCTGGCCTCATGTACACATCATGCATGTGCTGCAAGTGGCTGTCCAGTGACGAGTTCTCCTCCATCTTAATGGAGAGGAAGTCTCCCATCAACTCATGCTCCCAAATGCGTGTCTGATCCACGAAATGTGTCCTAAGCTACAACATCACCGAACGAGGGTTGACATCACCCACGAAAGGCCACAGCTCGTCCACCATTCTGAAACGCATCACAACTGAAATATAGGAGGCCATCTCACGATGGAGATAGCGGTCTTTCCGCTCCTCTAGGGTCTCAAGGTCTGTGAACGGATCCAGATCCATCCCGTCGAGTATGTAGTCGACCATGTCGTTCTCGCTAAGGAGAACATGGAGACTGGCAACCCAAATGGAGAAGTTCGATCCATCTAATCTGAGCTTCTCTCCTTCTAACCATTTAGTTGTCAACACGAAAGAACCCATCTACATTTATAATTGCAAAAGGAATTTAGACTAAGTTTATAATTAAATGAGTTAATAATAACTCCACTCAGAAACACCTATCCCCAGTGAGGGTTCCTAGTGATAACATGACCCCTATTAGCCACATCTCCCCCGATCGTCACGGCCACCAATGTGGGTTCAAGGGTGGACGCTAAACGTCGGTTACATCATCCATGCGACTCGTGCTCAATCTTTCGACCATCCGCGTTCCGAGGCCACGCTTCTCTAGCGTGCTAGGCTCGCCAACTCAACCTTAGTGTATTCGCTGTGCAACATGGCTTACACCCACTGTATGTGAACGTAGATATGTATGACACCCAGGCCTGTCACCCTGGATCGCCTCATACCGAAGAACTTTCTTGGTGGTGCACACTAAGGGGGAACACAATTGTTGGTAATTTTAACATGGATCATCTTTTTAGGCTACCGTCGAGTATCTAATACTAGCACACAATAAGACATACAAACAATAACATTGAATGTAAATGCTATGTGATATGGTCCTTCACGTTGTGATCTCCATCTGTCGTCACCGGGTTCCGGCGCCAGGGTTCCGGCGCCGTAGACACCAGGGTACCAGTGTCACTCCGGCGTGGTAGTTCGTCACTACCGTGACTATCTACTACTATGCAACAAAAGGTAATTACTTTACCTTTGCCACAACCATATCACAAAGCAACGCCCCCTGCAAAACAAAGTTAGACGCCTCTACTTTATCTTTGCATGTTTTACGTGGCTGAATGGGCTTTCACACAAGAACCGTTCTTACCTACGAACTTTCAGCACAACACTGGTCAAGTAGTTGTCTCTACTACACCCCTTTCGGGGCCCTCCGTTGCAAATGCATACCAACTAATGCAAGAGAGACAGACACCCCCTAAGCCACTTTATACGGTACAAGCCGTATGTCAAGCGTGGACCAGTCTGACGAATGAACGCGTAAAGTCGGTTGGGGTCCGCTTCATCAAGCATTACTGTGGTATACACAAGTACACGTGGGAGGGTAACAACTAAAAGATCAATGCCCACACGCTAAATCTCGTGTGTTCTACCCGTACTAGCATTACTACGCATAGATCTAGCTCTGATACCACTGTAGGGGTTCCGCGCATGAAAACAATAAAATTTTACCCTACGCCCCTGAAGCCCTGAAGCTGCCAGGACCTATCTATTAGTAATACAGTAACGGGAGGGGCTTTTCGCGAACTTACCCTCGAAGACCGAAAAGCGTTGTCAACACTCAGGAGAGCGTGGTTGATGTAGACGAGCCGAAGCCGACCTTAAGGTCGTGATGAAGTTCTTGCGCTCCTTCTGGCTCCAACGACTTGAGTGCCTCAAATGTGACACCTCGCCGGAGTTACACACGTCCGGTGCTTGACGATGACTCCTGCTTCCCCGATCCACCAGTAGTTGCGGAAGTAGAGCTCCCGGATCCGAATCCGTAGCGCGACGGCGCTCCGTGGTGAAGATGTCTCTCGCTCGCGCAGTCCAGACTTGGGACCACGGTCACGAGAGAGAGGGGGAGAGAGAAAATATCAATTAGAGTTCCTCCCAAAAGTAGGGAGACCTTTATTGATTATTGGGTGTATTTTGTAGGCCAAATACCCCACCTTATATAGGGGGAGGGGATCTACTACCTCCCCTCAAGTCCCGGGGTGGGACTAAAGGAGAGGAGGGGGTGGGGAGGCCGCCAGCCACCCCTAGTGGGCCCCGCGAGGGGGGGGGGGGGGGGGGGCAAGGCCCAGCCGGCCACCCCCTTTGGTCCCTCTCCCTCTCTCCTTTTCCCTAATGGGCCTTCTCCCTCCGCTGTAATTTTTTCACCCAGCATGTTATCTATCTAAGGAGAGCCACCTCTAGTGAACTATGGATCCCGGTCCTTGGATGACGGTCTATGTATAATGTTGTAATGCCCAATCAAGTCTCAAAGGATTCAAGATGATTAGTATACGCATGTATTGCTTTCTCGGTGTTTGTCAATTGCCCCGCTGTAATTTTTTCACCCAGCATGTTATCTATCTAAGGAGAGCCACCTCTAGTGAACTATGGATCCCGGTCCTTTCTCTTTACATACAATCTTTACATGCAAGCAACAAATTATTGCTTTACGAACTGCATGTAAAGTAAACAATACGATTGTTCTATGAACAAAGGATTGTTGTTTTCTCCCTAATAGCAACAACACATCTAGTACCTTAGAGATTTCTGTCACTTCCCCAAATTACCAGAGGCATGAACCCACTATCGAGCATAAATACTAACTCTTGGAGTTGCTAGCATCTACTTGGCCAAGATAGCTACTAACAATGGAAAGCATGCAAGATCACAAATAACAAAGACATGATAGAATCAATAATCAATCTGAAATAGCATCTCAATATCCATCGGATCCCCGCAAACACAACATGCAGAATTACAAATAGATGATCTTGATCATGAACGGAGCTCACAAGATCTAGACATGAAAGCACAAAGGAGGAGAACCAGCCATCTAGCTACTACATGGATCCGTAGTCCAAGGATGAACTACTCACGCATCACACCGGAGGCTTGCATGGTGATGAAGAAGGCCTCCAGGGTGAATTCCCCTCTCCGGCAGGGTGCCGAGAAGAGCTTCAGATCCCTCCCGATCTTGGGATGGCGATGACGGTGGCTACAGACTCTTTCGTGGAATTTTGATCGAGTACTTAGGGTTTCTGTATCGGAGGTATCTT
Organism: Avena eriantha; assembly: GCA_910589775.1. Taxonomy (NCBI): domain Eukaryota; kingdom Viridiplantae; phylum Streptophyta; class Magnoliopsida; order Poales; family Poaceae; genus Avena; species Avena eriantha. The sequence continues at coordinate 13,301,396 of OU342742.1, read as the reverse complement.
ATAGTCGGAAGCGGAGGCCGAGGGGGTGCCAGGAGCGGCCACACCACCCCTGGCGCGGGCCAGGCCTGGCCGCGCGGCCAGGTGGTGTGGTGGCCCCCTGGCCCCTCTCCGTCTCGTATTCTGGCACTTGATGACATCCGGAAAAATAGGCACTTTGGCTTTTGTCCCGTCCAATTCCGAGAATATTCATTTTCTGACTTTCCTGGAACCAAAACAGTAGAAAACAGGCAGCTGGTACTGTGGATCTTGTTAATAGGTTAGTCCAAGAAATCATATGAAAAGTACTCCAAAGTTGGAACAAAACACAAGAAAGTGGATAAAACCAAGCATGGAACATCAAAAATTATAGATACATTTGCAATGTATCAACATCCCCAAGCTTAACTCCTGCTCGTCCTCGAGTAGGTAAGTGATAAAAAGAAAGAATAATTTTGGAGGTGACATGCACCATCAAAGACTTGATCAAAGTATTTGCAAAACATTCAAAGCTGGGATCATAATACTTCAATCATAGCATGAAAGACAAAGTTCCAGCAATAAGCAAAGAAACTATGACACAACATGAAAATGCATAAACAAAAGATTCATGAATAACAATGCTTTGCAAGACGTTTGTTTGTTTCACATAAATAAAACATAGCATAATAGCATTTAGCTTGTCCCTCATAGAGTAGCAAATATAAATGCATAGGACACCTTCAAAGTTCATAAGAGTGACTAGATACAAATAGTTTAAAACAAGCAATATCAATGTATGCATCAATCAACTAGTCTTGGGACAATGCACATAGAACTAACAATGGCCACTATGCTCTCAAAGTAGGTGCATAAAGATAGAAGGTGGAGACTCAATATAATGGTGGAAGAAAGGCCTTTGTAAAAGGAAGTACGGATTCAAGTCTCATAAAGAGCTTCCAAAAATTATGGTACTTATAGCTTTCAGCTCTCATTGCCCCTATCATAAGCATCTTGAAGTGGTTAAGGTTAAAGTGACACAACTGAGAGGATATGCTTGACAAGTTATAAACTGGAACCTCATGCCCCTTACTTACGAAGACCGATTGTCATGGAAATGGCCACGGCAGTCGCTGCCATAGGCAGCGATTGAGTGTTTCGTGAGGAAGAGTTGGCGGCCATCTGCGGTGCGAGATGGGGGCGGATGCACATGGGTTTATCCAGGTTCAGCCCCCTGGAGGGTAAAGACCTACTCCTGCTAGATTGGATTATGAGAGAGCGAATTACAGGGGTGGCGAGCTCGGCGGCTAGGCAGCGAGTCGCTTGAGGGGGTGTATGATGGAACGTAAGGTCCCAGGATACCCTAGGGAGGTTTATATATGAAGCACCTTGCTAGGGTTTACAAGCTGTCCCAGAACAGGATAAGGATCCGGGGACTTTTGACCTAATCCGACTAGGCTTCTGCTATGCTTCTGGGCTTCCACTCGCCAGTCGATGGGCCTTCCCTTCCTTCATGGTCCAGTCACTATCCTCCAGACGCACTCGCAGGCTTTTCGGCCCACTCGGAACGTTCTGCTGGGCATACCCCCTTTGGCATATCCCCATCAGTAGTCCCCGAGGCCATCGTTGGTGCAGGCGCGGGCGTCCTTTTGGCGTTCGAAGTAGGCGAGACCAATTCAGGCGTCCAGTCGAGTCAGCGATGGACTTTATTAGAACCGAGGAGAATTTCTCCATAGCTCCATTCGTCACTTCAATGAACATCACTGTCGCTCAATCGCCGTTTTGACGAGAGGAAAGACTAGCGGGTGGCGAGTAGACCAAAGGAGCTGGACCGTCAAATCTGGTCAAACTATCCGTTGGAATTTCCAACGGTAACTACGGCGCAATTACCGTGAGTAACGGCTATCCCGATTTTGGCAGGTGACTTCTCCCATATAAGGGGAGTGATGGATCAGCTTCGCAATCCTCCTTTGCATTCTTCATCCTTCCTCATTTGCTCTTCCTTTCTGCTTCCTCCCAACTTACTCTCCCCGCGTCCCGCGATTCCACTTCTCACTCGATGGCGCCTCCCAAGGGCTCATGGGGGAAATCCAAATGCACCACGGCCCAACTTAGATCCTTCGAGGATGCCGGGGTGCTCCGCAAGGGGAATTGGCGGGTTCCCCCCTCCTCCGAGACCAAGCCGAAGCCACGACCCGGCGAGTTCATCTGCTTCACCAGTCATCTTGAGGGGGGCTTAGGGTTCCCTACCTCGCTCTTCTTCCACCGCTTCTGCGCGTACTACGTGATCAAGCCCTCCGATCTTGGTCCACACAGCATCGAGCAGCTGGCAATCTTCATCGCCTTTTGCGAATGCTACCTTGGCTGCAGGCCATATTTCCCGCTGTGGCTGGAGCTCTTCCACGACCGCATCGGGCGCGAGGCGTCCAGCAGCTTGATGCTGGCCGCAGGCGGGGTCACCTTCCAGTTGAAGCCGAAGGCCAATTTCGTCAAGCTCCTCCCGCTGAAGAAGGCTGCCAGCGAGTGGAAGAAGAGCTGGTTCTATGTCAAGGAAGCCACTCCCTCCGGCGAGGTATCTCTTCCTGAGTTCGTCGCCGAGAGGAGCGAGCCCCGTCGGTTGGTGCCGAAGAAGCTTCTTGAGGATCAGCGGATGGCCGTCGCGGAAATGATGGATCAGATCCAAAAGCTGAAGGATTAGGGGTTGGTCCCAATCAACCTCTACAATTGCTGGCTCGGGCGGCGCCTGGTCCCGCTGGCAGCTCGGCCGCACTAGATGTACGAATACAATGGGAAGCATGATCCATCACGAACCAGCAAGGAGTCGTGGGAAGCCGAGGATTACAAGGCCACCCTAAAGAAGATTACCGACGCAGAGTTCACTAGCACGGCGGTCGGGGTCGCCCCGTATACTCCTATGAAGAATGAGGCTCCCACAGTAAGTTTTCTTCCCGATCACTGCATCCATACCTCAATTTCAGTCTTCTCGCTTGATGTGTTTTGACTTGTGGTGGTTCTCAACTTTTTTAGGTATTGGAGGGTTGGCTCCCTCCGCTTGACGAAGAGGTTCCCCAGGAACTGGAGGAGGATTCCGAGGGGGATCCTTCCGACAGTGACGGGGAAGAAGAAGAGGTCCCTCCCCTAGCGCCTGTGGCTCGCAAGACCTGGATGCAGAAACAGCGGGAGGTCGAGGCGAGCCGCATCCTGGACGAGTTCGAAGAAGGCGATGAGGTCACCCAGGAGCAGACGTCCCGGCGCACCGCTACGCCGTCGAAGCCCCCATGCCGGCCCAAGTCGCCGACAAAAAGGCCTGCATCACCGGCTAGGTCGTTAGTGGTGTTCGAGTCAGATGACGACTCCGACGATGAAGGATCTCCCGAAGTCTCGCACAAGGCCCCAAGAGACGCAGTCCCGACGAAGGGGTTGGAGGGCGAGGACGCGGAGGTGGTAGTAGAGGTTCCCCTGGCGACGATCGCACCGAAGGCCTCGGGGGTTCCGAGCCAAGAAGCGGCTGAGGCGATGGCGTCCAAGTCGCCGCAGCCGTCGAAGGCGGCCGCGTCGGAGCCGGAGATCCCGGCGACTGCAACTTCATCGTCAAGGAAGCCCTCGGTTTCGTGGGCTTCGGACGTCTTCGAGAGGGGGCTCAGCCGCAAGCTGGGTCCCGAATTGGACGAGCCCACCCACATCAATACCGGGCTTCATGTCCTTCCAGTCGCCAAGTAAGTTGCGCTTCCGCGTCCCACTTTGCCTCTCTTCTTTCGTGTTGTTGTCGTCCTGATTGGAGGGGCTCGCGCAGGTCGGGGGCCAAGAAGATTGGTCGCCCCTCGGTCGCTAAGATTCCATCATCCACTAGCATGGGAGAGGGCGATCTGCCCAAGAAGAGGAAAGCCTCCGACGATGTTGCAGCCGCTAAAGCTGCGAAGAGGCAGAAGGGGGGCGCTGACGACGCTTTGACCAGGGGGAGCGCCGCGGAGCCAGCTGCTGCGCCCGTCGCCAAAGAGATGGCGGCGACGCAGTCGAAGCCAGTGCCGGCTGCGTCCGTGCCGGAGGCGCCGGTCTCGGCGACCCTGCCATGACATCGGCGACGTTCCCTCGTTTCATGGTGAAGGGGTTTCCGGGTGTTGCGGACACGCAATCTCCGCAAAGTCCGGAAATCGTGGATGCGGATATTGGGTCCCGCCGCGAACGCACCTCCTTCACGGTCCCGTCGACTGACGCCGCTGAACTTCACAAGATGCTCGGCGCTGCTATTCAGGTATGTCCAGTCCCCGAATTCCTAGTCGTTGAATTTCAGCGGCTAGGGATTGTTTTTTGTTTCCTTCCTTCTCCAGTCCCCGAGTTCCTAGTCGCTGAATTTCGGCGGCTAGGAACTGGGTTTTTTTTCTGCCTCCTCCAATCCCCGAGTTCCTAGTCGCTGATTTTCGGTGGCTAGGAACTGGGTTTTGTTTTTCTTCCTTCTCTAGTCCCCGAGTTCCTAGTCGCTGAATTTTGGCGGCTAGGAACTGGGTTTTGTTTTTCTTCCAATGCTTAGTTGGGTTCTTTGTTTACAGGGTTTACAACGGGAGTCGACTGATCGGCAGGCTGCACGAGAGCGCTTGGAGCGTGACTTGCACGAAGCGCAGGAGGTGAACCGACGGCTTCAGGAGACAATTGGTGAAGGAAATATGCCCTAGAGGCAATCATAGAGATGATTGTATTTCATGTGTATCCATGAGTTATTATAATGTTCCTTGAATATCCATATACCAGGCAACTTGTATTGATTGGCAATTATGTGAATTGTTTGTGAAACTCTTTACTTGTATGGTTATCTAATAATTGTCCCTAGTCGGAGTTCATGCGAGGACACACGTGAATATTAGACTAGCACATCGATTGGTTAATGACTATGTTTCGCAAGTCATTGACATGGAGATGTCAAACCAATGATGTGGACACATGTTATGAACATGGGGTTGGACTGACCCAACATGAGACTAGCAATAATACTTGCAGCTCTCTCTACACATCGTGTACGTTTTGTCCTTAGACCTGAGATTGTCGCATGTACTTGAGATGTGGATCGACCTACTTTGGGGCTATCAAACACTACTCCGTAACTGGGTAGTTATAAAGGTAGCTTTCGGGTTTGTCCTAATACATGCTGCAAGGCATCGGTCAATCAAGATGGGATTTGCCCCTCTCTACTTGAGAGAGATATCTCTGGGCCCCTCGAGTGATCGGATCCAGAAATGCATGGCCGTGCTACATATGGTTAAGAGTTAACCTAGTAAAGGGATTCTGAATCACAGTATCGAGAAAGAGAGGTCAGCTTAGAGCTAGACCAAATATCGTGAGGCAAAGGGAAAGACATGTACTCAACCTTGTGATGGTTCGTCCGAATGATCTTTATATGCGTTTAGGAGTTGGCACGTCTTGCTAGAGGCCGCTACCAACTATTGACGGAGTAAGTGTACTCGCGTCATGTCTATACGTGTATGAACCTATAGGGTCACACACTTTAGGGGCTGGAAGCCTAATGAGGATTGGATCCGAATTAGACCAGGCTTAGGCTGCTAATGGGCTGCTAATGTAGAAGCCCACCAGGGATGCCTATATAAGAGGGAGTGAGGCGAGATGAAAAAGAGAGAGCATTCCACCCAGCCGCCACTCCTCTTCCGCCTGTGTTGCACGCGCAGACCTAGCAGTCTGGCGTGTGACGACTTCCACTCCGGACGTGTGGATACCTCGGAGGTGCTGCATCTGTAGCACTTGGACGAGCCGCGCAAAGGGGAGCTGCTCGTGGGACGAGGACGAGGAGGAGACGTAGAACATCTACACTGCCGCAACGTGCTTCATCGAGTTCCGCACCCGCGCGTCTAGCGGTAATCCCGTGATCTATGACAATAGTATTCCTGGTTGACGCGGTAGAAATTTTTGATTTTACGCTAGTGTAGCCTACCCGTTACCCTTCAATTGGTGAGTGACTGTTTAGCTTTATTCTTCTTTTCCTGGTGTGAACTGGTTTGTGTGCAATACTCTGATATCTTCTCTTGCAGATGGTTTCCCGGCTGAGATCTCCAAGGCCCGTGAGGGGTATGTCCCACTCGCCGAACTGGACGCGGCGAATGGGCGAGTAGCCTCCCTGGTTAAGGACTTGGAGGAGGCCAAGGCGGCCTCAATTTCTTCGGAGGAACGGGCGATGGCTGGGTTCGCCGCGGCTTAAGAGGAACGCAAGGCCGCCGACTCCATCATCGTGGGGCTGCATAACAAGCAAACAACCTTGGAGAATCATGTCAAGGAGAACTGTCACAAGCTTCTTGGTGAGTCTTTTGTCTTTGCTTGTCCCTTTCGTCTGTTCCCTGCTATGGGGATTTCGTAGTTTCACTGACGTCTGACTTTGCAGCTGTCGTAGGCCAAAGCGACCCAGTTGTGCAGACATACAACGCCTCGCAGTGCGTGACTACCGTGGGGAATGCAGCCACGGCCTCGGCGTTGTGCGTCCAATCAGCTCTCCAAGGCATGTCTCCCACCGAGGTTATCCCTGGGGGGCTGACGGAGGTATGGCGCTATCTGGAGGAGGTACCCGCCGTTGTGGATTGGATGACGCGCTCGGCGTTCAGACGCAGGGCTGCCACGACGTTGAGCTTGGATCTCGCCCATTTCCCCGATGACTTCGATCTTGACGATGTGACGAGTGGCTATCCGTCGGCGACCGGCACGGTGGAGATGTCGGAGGTGCTGAAGCTGACCGCGAAGGCCACTCCTTACACTGATTGTGTCTTGGCGATGGGAGATCTGCTGCCGTACAAGGAGACGGTGTTGGCGCCTGGCGACCCCGAGCCAGAGTACCGCGACATGAAGTCGGAGCAGCCCTTCTGGTCGTCGGTGTCGAAGTCGCTGACAACATATCCGACGAACCCGTGGCAGCCTTTTGTGCGCGTCAAGGGTGGTGGTGGTGCCTCGTCATCAGGTCCTATAGAGTAGACAATGTAATTTGCCAAGTTGTTATAAATGCCGAGTGGCGAATGCTGTAAGATACTTTTGCAATATATGCCACGGGGGGTCGATCACCTCATGTTTTGATGAGTAATGTATGTTGTGCTTTTGCCTATGAATTATTTTGATTGAGCAAGTCCCCGGGCGCGTCCGCCTTTTAATGGGGTATAACTCGATTGTATACTTCTGTGTATTTGTTGTGTTTACGTGTTGTTTTTATCCCTCGCGTCTTCTGAGTGGCAAGTCCCCGAGCGTGGGTAGGACTGACTTATGAGCGAGTCCCCGAGCGTTGTGCCCGACCGTACTGGTCATGATCCTGTTGCAGGTTGTGAGTGCGTTGTTTGTAACGCGTCTCCTCCCCTAGCCCGGAGAGCCAGTCGCTTGGCGAGCCCTAGGCAGCTCTCTTACTTGGTGTGTTCCCGAGCCGCGTGGGGGTTTCCCTTTCGCGGGGTCCCCGTGCATGGTACTTTACCGTTCGAGTCACTTTGCGCGAGGGTGGGAGGGACAGATCGCTGTGAGAAGCGTGTATCGGATGTCTTGGCCCGGTGGACCAGTCGGGCTAGGCGACTCCAATGGTGGCTCCGGGTTGGCGTTTTTTGTGGACGACCCAAGGCCCGAATATTTCCGGTGCCGTTGTGCCGCACTACTTGGCCGTGCCGGTCGCTCGACCAGAGGTTGACTTCCGTAAGTAGCGTATTGCTGGCATCTACGAGTGCGAGTGGCACAAGAATATGGCAAGTGGACACAATTTGTGCGATCCGAATGAATTTCATTATATATTCTGATGGAGTACAGTGTGGGGTTCTAAGTATAGAACTTTCTGAGGAGGTTTACATTCCATGGCCTCCCGACCTCCAATTGGCCATCACCCCGTATGTCGATGAGGTAGTAGGCGTCGTTGCCAAGGACTCGGCCTATGGCGAATGGCCCCTCCCATGGGGGGGGGGAAAGCTTGTGCATGCCCTTCTTGTCTTGGGCTAGTCGTAAGACCAGGTCGCCTTCCTGGAAGGTGCGAGTTCGCACTCGGCAGCTGTGATAGCGGTGAAGTCCTTGCTAGTATATGGTGGTGCGGGAGCGAACCAGGTCGCGTGCCTCGTCGAGTTGGTCGATGCTATCTTGGCGGGCGATCTCGTTGGCCGCCTCGACGTAGTTGGCGACTCGAGGGGAGTCGTGCTCCAGGTCTGTTGGCATTACAGCCTCGGCGCCATACACCATGAAGAAAGGTGTGAACCCGGTTGATCGGTTGACGGAGGTGCGGATCTCCCATATGACAGAGGGGAGCTCGTCGACCCAGCATCCTGGGGTGTGCTCGAGGGACACCTGCAGTCGCGGCTTGAGCCCGTGGAGGACGCTCTGGTTGGCGCGCGCTGCTTGGCCATTTGATTCCGGGTGGGCGACTGATGCGAGGTCGAGTCGAATACCATGCTCCTCGCAGAATTCCACCATGGCCCCCTTGGAGAAGTTGGTGTCGTTGTCTCTTATGATGCTGTGCAGGTAGCCGTACCGGTAGATGAGTTCGCGGAGGAACTTGGTGGCCGTCTTGCCGTCGCACTTTTTGATCGGCTTGGCCTCGACCCATTTGGTGAACTTGTCAACTGCGACCAAGAGGTGAGTGAACCCAGACGAGGACTTATTGAATGGGCCTACCATGTCCATGCCCCATACGGCGAATGGCCACATGATGGGGATTGTCTTGAGTGCCGAGCCAGGAAGGTGCGTCTGGTTGGCGTACTTCTGGCACCCGATGCATCGTTGGACGATGTTGGCGGCGTCGGCGTGTGCGGTGAGCCAATAGAAACCGTGCTGCATGGCCTTGGCGACTAGCGACTTGGCACCAGCGTGATGGCCGCAGTTGCCGGCGTGAATGTCCTGAAGGATCTTGCGGCCTTCTTCTGGTTGTACAGAACGCTGGAACACGCCGGTCACGCTGCGCTTGTGGAGCTCGCCGTTGATGATGACGAAGGATTTGAAGCGGTGCACGATCATTCGCACCTCTGTCTCGTAGCTCGGTAGGAGTTTGTGTTCCAGGAAGGCGACATATGGCGTTGTCCAGTCACTAGGTTCCACAACCATGGCGACTAACGCCGGTTCTGGTTGCAGTGGGATCCCGACGTCGATCTCTTTCGGTGGGCTGACGGAGGGTTTGTGGATGATGTCGAGGAAGATGCCTACTGGTGGTGCCTGTCGGGTCGATCCGATGCGGGAAAGGGCGTCCGCCTCCTCGTTTTTGCGCCTGTTGATCCACTCGACGGAATAGCCGTCAAAGTGTCCTCCCAACTGGTCGACGGCTTGGCGGTATGCGATCATTGTTGGGGAGACAGCGTCGCACGTCCCGGCCACTTGACCGGCGACTAGGTCGGAGTCACTGTAACACCGTAGGCAGTTGATGTTCATCTCCTTGGCAGCTCGCATGCCATGGAGGAGGGCCTCGTATTCCGCCATGTTGTTGGTGCAGGGCTTGAAATTGAGGTGGAGCACGTAGCGGAGCTTGTCTCCCTTGGGGGAGGTCAGTATGACCTCAGCCCCCGCACCGTCGGTGTTCTTGGAGCCGTCGAAGTGGAGCAACCAATAGTGAAGGTATGGGAGCTTCTCTGGCTGCTGTGCTTCTTCCCAATCTGCGAGGAAATCAACCAGGGCTTGTGACTTGATTACTTTTCGGGGCTCGTACTTGATGTTGTGGACGCCGATCTTGATGGCCCACTTGGCGACTCGCCCGATCGCCTCGCGATTGCGTATGATGTCCTGCAGGGGCGCGAAGGAGACCACCGTGATTGGGTGCTCCTGGAAGTAGTGTGGGAGCCGCCGCTGTGCTCGGAATACCGCGTACACCAGTTTTTGGTATTGCGGGTAGCGCTGTCGTGAGTCCGTTAGGACTTCGCTGATGTAGTATACAGGGCGCTGTATGGGGCGCTCCTTGCCCTCTTCCGGTCGTTCGACGACCATCACGACGCTGACGACTCGATTGGAGGCTGTGACGTAGACAAGCATTGGCTCTTTGTCGAGTGGCGCGGCGAGTAGTGGTGCCGCGAGTAGCACTTCTTTGAGTGCTTTGAGTGCGTCGTCGGCCTCCGCGTCCCATTGGAACGTTGGGTTCTTGCGCATCAGGCGGTAGAGGGGCACTGCCTTCTCGCCTACTCGGGGGATGAAGCGACTGAGAGTCGCGACTCGCCCTGCCAACTTTTGGACGTCGCGCAGGCACTCGGGTTTCCCGAGTCGCGCGATGGTGTCGATCTTGGCGGGGTTGGCTTCAATGCCTCGCTTGGAGACTACGTATCCCAGAAGCTGTCCGGTGGGTACGCCGAAGGTGCATTTTCTAGGGTTCAGCTTGATGTTGTACCTCCGCAAGTTTGCGAAGGTTTCAGCTAGGTGGGCGAGCAGATCATCCTGGCGGGTGGATTTTACCACCACGTCGTCGATGTAGACGTGAATGTTGCGGCCAATTTGGCTCGCAAGACACTCCTGCATGCACCTCTGGTATGTGGCGCCTGCGTTTTTGAGGCCGAACGTCATGGCCATGTAGCAGAATGCGCCGAATAGCGTGATGAACGCCGTCTTCTCCTCGTCTTCGACCGCCATCTTGATCTGGTTATAACCAGAGTACGCGTCGAGAAAACACAGCGACTTCGATCCCACGGTCGAGTCGATGATCTGATCGGTGCGCGGTAGGACGAACTCCTCCTTCGGGCAGGCGCTGTTGAGGTTGGTGTAGTCGATACACATTCTCCAGGTGTTGTTCTTTTTGAGAACCAGGACTGGGTTCGCCATCCACTTGGTGTATTTGATTGGCCGGATGAAGCCTGCGGCTAACAGGCGCTAGACTTCCTCGGCGATTGCTCGGCGGCGCTCTTCATTGAAGGATCATAGCGACTGCTTTACAGGTCGCACTTTGGGGTCGGCGTTAAGTTTGTGCTCAGTGAGTTCCCTCGGGACACCTGGCATGTCAGATGGCTTCCATGCGAAGATGTCGCGGTTCTCATGGAGGAACCCGATGAACGCGCTTTCCTATGTGGGGATCATGTGCGACCCGATGGTGACCGTCTGGCTGGGGTAGCCTGGGACGAGCTCGACGGTGCGGGTGTGCGTGGTCGCCTCGAACGTGGAGTTCGCGGCGACCGGTTTCTTCAGGATGGTGGGATCGTCCTTGTTGATGTTGCCCGCGTATTTCGCTAGCTCCTTCGCGTGGTCTGTCTCCGCGGTGATGACGGCGTCGGCGAGCTCGACGCCTTTTTCCTCGCATTCCACGGCCATGTCGGGGTCGCCGTGGACAATGATGATGCCGCTTGGCCCGGGAAGCTTCATCGTGTTGTAGGCGTAGTGTGGGGTCACCATGAATTTTGCGAATGCCTGGCGGCCCAGGACGCAGTGGTAGGGGCTGCGGAAGTTCACCAGCTCGAAGACGATCCTCTCCGTGCGGTAGTTTTCCGGAGTGCCGAAGGTGACTGGCAGCGTCACTTTCCCGATCGGGTACGCCTTTTGGCCGGGGACGATGCCGTGGAAGGTCATCAGTGTTGGCTCGGTGGCTGTTTCTGGGAGCTGTAGCCTTTTGATGGTGTCGAGGTACATGATGTTGATGGAGCTCCCACCGTCCATTAGCGTCTTGGGCAACCAGTAGTCGGCCACCTTTGGCCTGACTACCAGGGCGACTCGGCTTGGGTACTCGATTCTTGGTGCGTGGTCCTAGCGACTCCAAGTGATGCTCTGCTCGGACCAGTTTAGGAATAAGGGGATGTCGACTTGCATCACCGCATTGATGGCGACCGCGCGAGCGAGCACCTTCTTCTCACGCTTGGTGTCGAGCCCGGTGAAGGTATGTAGCGGCCCGACGGCAGTTCCGAAGCTGCCGCCGTTCTCGTTGTCCCGAGGTTGGTTGTTGTTGGGGTGCTTGCTTGCACGTCTCGCCTTCTCAATCTCTTTGAGAGAGTGACAGTCAGCGGTGGTGTGGGTGGCGGGTTTTCCCTCCCTGCTATGGTAGATGCAGGGCTGATTAAGTAGGGCGGCGTGGTCGAATTTCGGCCTCATCGCGTTGTTGGCGCGGTAGTTCCCGCTGTCGCGGTAGTTTACTCCGTCACGACGGTAGTTCTTGGGGTCGCGCTGGCCGTAGCCCGCGTTGGCGACGAAGTCGACTCGCCCATCCGTCCGGCATTTGCCAGTAATGCGGGTGTTGCTGTAGCGCATGTCGCGTAGGCGCCTGCTGTCGTGGAATATACTTGGAATAACTTGGTTTAGGGAGTTGGATGCATGAGTGGAACTCATACTTGGTTGTGGAGGCTAGCAAAAGACTGGGAGCGACAAACTAAGAGAGCAATAATGGCCATAATCATGCAGAGCGACAAAACATCATTGATCAAAGCATAAAGTGATACTACAAGTTGAAAACTAAAGGATCATAAAGGCTATGGTGACTTGAGATAGTCATAACATGGTGTGAGCATGTGCCAAGTCAACCCAAATAAAGCATCAAAGGAGAATACCACTATACTATGCTTCAATATGCTAAAACAACGCATGATTCATCCAAGGCACATGAAGCAATCTCAATTGTTTATAACAAGTCATGCTACAGCAAAGAATACTAAGCAAAAATCCAAAACAATATCAAGCATGGCATGACAAAGCATAGGCCACAGTAAAAAATGAGCTCTTTTTACCACATAAGTATGAACTTTCCTACTCTTTTCCAAACCAAATCAAACTATTTGCAAACCAATGTATGAAAGAGGGGGTCCAACCAATTTATTCAGAAAACTAAGCAAACCAAGCAAACTAAAAACCAAAACAAAAAACGAAAAAGAAGACGCTCCAAGAAAAACACAACTGTGCATGAAACAATACAAATGAAGCGTTTGGAAGAAACCTGGGATTTTTATTGATGAAGAAGGGGATGCCTTGGGCTTCTTTGATATTTCTTGGGGTGACACGCGTGGCATCCCCAAGCTTGAGCTTTAGTCCATCCTTCATCTCATTACTCATTCCTTCCATACACCTGAAATTTTTCCTTCATACAAAACTTCACACAATCTTTATTAGCAACATTAGTGCACTTAAGATAAATAAGTCTTAAGGTTGAGTTCTAACACCAAATAAACTTCCATTAGAACACTAGCTACTGTAGCACTTCCCTCAAAAATCTCAATTCCCCAAAAGAACTCAAGAAGGAACCAACAAGAAGCAAATGCAGAAAATGGCAGAAATCTATCAAAACAGACCAACGGGTAAAGACGAATTTTTTTCGAAGACCTTCTATTGCTCAAATCAAAAAGTTTTGAACTAACGAAAGTTAGATAAACCTGGGGAAGAAGAACAAAAAATTACAGCTCAATCCGACATACAGAGCTCATAACCAAGGGGAGTCCCTCATAACCAATCTCTTTATTTTGTTTTATTTGTTTTGCTTAGTTTACTTTTTACTTTGTTTACCTGTTTCTTTATCAAAACACAAAAAAATAGTTTTACAACTTTGCTTTGTTTATTAAATACACACAAAAAAATTAAGTCTTCTATAGTTGTTACCTCTTCCTTAGCTCACCATGTTGATCCCTAAGTTCACCCTGAAAGACCTTTCAATAGGTAGTGGCTCTATAATTGGAAAATATAATATTGAAGAATTATTTAATCATGTTAGTAAACATGAGGATATTGATGATAGATCCCTTGCAGAACTTGCTCCAAACTATGAAATTGTTGCAGCTTCTTTAGTTCACATGTTGGAATCTAGGTTTGTTAACCTTAATCCCTTAATGCAAGCAATGTTTCTTAAACTTAAAGAAATTGATGACCCTGAAAAGATATATTTTATGCTAGAAACTTTGCTTAAGGAATTCTATGATGTTGCCAAGGAAGCTAGGTAAGTTTTTGAACATTTTAATAAGCTAGGCTCTGTGTAGATGTTATTGGTACACGAGAAAAGATGGACAAAACCGAACCTAATGGGGAGGAAACTAAGATACCAATACCTTTTAAACTTGTAGCAATGCATGAAGCCATAGAAAAGAATATTGATTGGATTGTTCCTGAAAACCCGTTTGATGAAAATAGTGAACCCAAGAGCATTGAGAGAGGATCGTCTAGAACTTATTTGGATGAGATACCTTGCCTTGTTAAAGATATTTCGGGTATCAATCTTAATGCTTCTTCATTTGAGAACACTTGATTCTTTTTCTTGCTTCTTATGCCTAACTTAAAGGCGTTAAAGAAAAGTACTTATTGGGAGATAACCCAAAAGTTTTAGATGAGTCTTGGAAGTTATTACCTCTATAATAACCTCTCCTTATCCTTTTATTTGCTTTTTGTGCCAAGAGTAACCTCTAATGAGAGAGAAGTAATGATTGTGAAAGTTGCTGTCCCGAAACAGATTTTTGTGCTTCACCGTAAAAATCTGTGTAAAATATCTGTACGTCCTTTTGAGGCGTGAATTTTTGTGCTTCTGCCCCAGGTTGTTATCTAACTTTCGTTAGTTTAACACTTTTCGATTTGATCAACATAAGATCTTCGAAATGTTTTGTCTTTACCTGCTGGTCTATTTTGACAGATTTCTGCCATTATTTGCATTTGCTTCTTGTTGGTTCCTTTTTTAGTTATTTTGGAGAATTGAGCTTTTTGAGGGAAGTGCTACAGTAGCTTGTGTTTTATTGGAAGTTTTATTGGTGTTGGAACTGAACCCAAAGACTTATTATCTTGAGTGCACTAATATTGCTAATAAAGATTGTGTGAAGTTTTGTATGAAGGAAAAATTTCAGGTGTATGGAAGGAGTGAGTAATGAGATGAAGAATGGACTAAAGCTCAAGCTTGGGGATGCCACGTGTGTCACTCCAAAAAATATCCAAGAACTACAAGCTTCAAAGCTTGGGGATTCCCAAGGCATCCCCTTCTTCATTAATAAAAATCCTAGGTTTCTTCCAAACGCTTTATTTTTATTGTTTCATGCACATTTGTGTTGTTCTTGGAGCGTCTTCTTTTTCGTTTTCGTTTTTTGTTTGCTTGGTTTGCTGAATAAATTGGTTGTGCCTCCTCTTTCATGCATTGGTTTTCAAATAGTTTGGTTTGGATTGGAAAAGAGTAGGAAAGTTCATGCTTAAGTGGTAAAGAGAGCTTGTTTTTGACTGTGGCATATGCTTTGTCATGCCATGCTTGATATTGTTTTGGCTTTATGCTTAGTATTCTTTGCTGTAGCATGACATGTTATAAACAATTGAGATTTCTTAATGTGCCTTGGAAGGATCATGCGTTGTTTTAGCATATTAAAGCATAGTATTGTGGTATTCTCCTTTGATGCTTTATTTGGGTTGACTTGGCACATGTTCACACCATGTTATGACTATCCCAAGTCACCATAGCCTTTATGATCCTTTAGGTTTCAACTTGTAGTATCACTTTATGCTTTGACTAATGATGTTTTGTCGCTCTGCATGATTATGGCCATTATTGCTCTCTTAGTTGGTCGCTCCCAGTCTTTTGCTAGCCTCCGTAACCAAGTATGAGTTCCACTCATGCATCCAACTCCTTAAACCAAGTTAATCCAAAGAGTCCACCATACCTACCTATTAGCATATGCTATTCCAAGTATATTCATGTTTTTGTTTACCTTCCAAATTAAACTTGTTATGAGAAAACTAGTGATTAAAGCTCTCACGAACTTGATGGCACACTTTACTTTTCTTGCCCTTAATAAACTTGAACCATTATGTCATCTATGTTGTATATGCTTGCACTTATATGTTGGGGATTAGCAAAACCATGCTGCCATGGGGAACGCTTTCAACATTGCACTTGTACTTTGTACCTACTTGATATCATGCTCTTTTGTCTATGGATGTCGTCGGTGTGAAATGAAAGGGGAGGTTGTAAGTCCATGGAGTTATGTATATGTGTTAGAGAAACGCCTGGCCGCTGGTCTAATCCATGCCGTCATGGTGGAAACCTGCAGCGTAACCATAATGAGCTGTCTATGAAGCATTCTTCTTATATAAAAAAGAGTCAGATATTGAGAAAAAAGAGAAAAAAAACAAAAAAAGAGATATGAGAAAAGAGAGAAAAAAGCACCATTTTCCCATGGTAAATAAGAAGATTGTTGAGATGCTCGTTGTCTTCTTGCCTTGTCATTTTTGATATGGGGATTCTTCTGTATCATCGGGCAAGGGGTACCCCGTTGGCGGTTCTCTATGATAGACATGTACTTACGATGACAAGAACTTACCGGTGACTAAACTTGAGTAGCATGAGGAGCGACCCTCATATTCAAGGGACATGAGATTTCCAACTTATACTTTGTCAAGCATGTACTTCATAGTTTGTTCACTTTAACCTTAATCACTTCAAGATGCTTATGATAGGGGAAATGAGAGCTGAAAGCTAACAAGTACCATAATTTTTGGAAGCTCTTTATGAAACTTGAATCTCTACTTCCTTCTATGAAGGCCTTTCTTTTACTTTTTATGTTTAGTCTCCACCTTCTACCTTTATGCACCTACTTTGAGAGCATAGTGGCCATTCTTAGTTCTATGTGCATTGTCCCAAGACTTGTTGATTGATGCATAACTTTGATATTGCTTGTTTTAAACTATTTGTATCTAGTCACTCTTATGAACTTTGAAGGTGTCCTATGCATTTATGTTTGCTACTCTATGAGGGACAAGCTGAATGCCACTATGCTATGTTTTCTTTATGTGAAACAAATAACCATCTTGCAAAGCATTGTTATTCATGAATCTTTTGTTTGTACCCTTTCATGTTGCAACATAGTTGCTTTGTCTTATTGCTAGAACTTTATCTTTCATCGTCTCTGGGTGGATGCCGAAGGCGTTTATCCACAGTTCTTGCCACCTTTGGATCCACCGGCGGGTCGACTCGCGTGGTCCCTGGATGCATCGCTCCAGGTCTTCTATGGTGGTGGCGCGGTTGTAGGAGCCCTCGAAGTGCCTGACGAAGGCATCCCGCATTTCTTCCTAGGAATCAATGTTGTCGGGAGGGAGGGTGTTGATCCACTATCGGGTCGCACCCTCCATCATCAGGGGGAGGTAGCGAGCGGCGAGCAGGTCGTTGTGGCCTGCGATCCCCATTGCCATGAGGTATGTATCCAACCAGACGGCGGGGTCGTACGATGGGTCGTACTTATCGATCTCCTTAGGGGCCTTGAAGGTAGCGGGGTATTTTTCCCCACGAATCATTGGTCCAAAGCATTGCGGACTGACTCGGCTGAGCGAGCTTCTTGGCTCCGGTTCGCCGCGGTTGGCGAGGGTGTGCCGCAGGTCGTAGGGCTGGCGCGACTGCCATGTCTGGTTGTTGATGATGTTTGTTCGGGCGTCGATGGGTTGCCCGTTGGCGGCGACCGTGTTGTTTGCTGGTCGCGGCTCGTTGGTTGAGAGCGCAGGATTGGCGGCCCGTGGTTGATTTGCCAGGGGCTAGGGTGGTGGGCAAACTATTGCGTTGGCCACGGTGGGGTGGCCGCTTGATGCCGCCCTGCTTGCCGAAGAGCGGGAGTACATTCGCCCCCGCGGGTCGACTCCCGCGGCTTGTTGCTCGACGGCCCTGACAAGTAGGGCCTTGGCGTACTGGATCTGTAGCGCGCTGTCGCCCTGGACATCAAGGTTGGCGATCGCGGCATCAACCGCGACAACGTTGTCCATCGGGGTGGAGTATAGTGGTAGACCGTTGGCGTCACGGGCTTGAGGCGAGATGATGATCCGCGGTTGGTCCGGTGGGGGCGCGAGGCCCATGGGTGGTGGAGGAGCCCCAGTCGCCGGCGCTCCAGGTGGTGGTCTTGCGGGGTTGCTCCCACCTGGCGGTGCGTTCTCGTAGTATTCGCGCTCTACGGCGCGCGTGGGGTTGCCCTCGTCGTTGAAGTTCAGGACGCGGCCCTGAACGTCGGGGTTCAGGCGGGTCCTGATGCGGCGCTGGTGGTACAGCGATAGCTCCCGTGCCGTTTCTTGCTCGAGGCGGTATTTCTCGCGCTCGACATGTTCGTTGCGTTGCGCCTCCACGAGCCGCAGGCGGGCTTCCTCCACCTCCGTGGCTGTCGCGGTTGGCGGGATCGGCGTGGAGAACGGATCTGGCGGTGCGGCGGTGCTTCCTGCCATGTAGAACACGTTAAAGCGATTGGATCTGGCGCGAAAATCCTCGGGGGATTCCGAGCCGGAGTCGGAGTCGAAGATCCCTAGGATGGAGGGGTCCTCGAAATCCTCGGGGTTGGAGACTCACGTGATGGAGTCCTCCCGTGATGCGGCGGTGATAGATCCGCCGACCGATGCAGGGGTCGCGGAGTCAGCGTCGTCGTTCAGGGCATCGTCGTTGGTGGCGACGTTAGTCTCGACCACGTCGCTGGCGGCCGAGTCGTACTTCGTGACGAGGCTCCTGATGGAACGGACCTGCTCCTCCGAAAGTAGGTCGCGGTGTGGCGACGATCCGCCAACGATCATTGTCGCGGCTGGGTCGATCGCGCCGGTGAAGCCGACGAAGAGGTTGATGGAGCCGACCGACATCACCGCGACGTGGATGACCGGGCGTGATGCCAGGATATAACTGCTGGGCAGGATCTGTAAGATCCCGCCAATGGCAATCATGCGACCGATGGCGATCGGCCGATCGATTGGCGAGTAGGGTCTCGCCGCAGAACTCAGGCTAGTCCCGCTATGCCCCACGGTGGGCGCCACTATCGTGGAAATGGCCACGACAGTCGCTGCCATAGGCAGCGATTGAGTGTTTCGTGAGGAAGAGTTGGCGGCCATCTGCGGTGCGAGATAGGGGCGGATGCACATGGGTTTATCCAGGTTCGGCCCCCCGGAGAGTAAAGACCTACTCCTGCTAGATTGGATTATGAGAGAGCGAATTACAGGGGTGGCGAGCTCGGCGGCTAGGCAGCGAGTTGCTTGAGGGGGTGTATGATGGAACGTAAGGTCCCAGGATACCCTAGGGAGGTTTATATATGAAGCACCTCGCTAGGGTTTACAAGCTGTACCCGAATAAGATAAGGATCCAGGGACTTTTGACCTAATCCGACTGGGCTTCTGCTACGCTTCTGGGCTTCCACTCGCCAGTCGATGGGCCTTCCCTTCCTTCATGGTCCAGTCGCTATCCTCCAGACGCACTCGCAGGCTTTTCGGCCCACTCAG
The DNA here is from genome assembly GCA_910589775.1 of Avena eriantha. Lineage (NCBI taxonomy): Eukaryota > Viridiplantae > Streptophyta > Magnoliopsida > Poales > Poaceae > Avena > Avena eriantha. The sequence continues at coordinate 13,282,361 of OU342742.1, read as the reverse complement.
AACGTTCTGCTGGGCATACCCCCTTTGGCATATCCCCATCACCGATCCTCATGCTACTCAACTTCAGTCACGAGTAAGCTCTTGTCATTGTAAGTACATGTGTATTATTAAGAACCGCCAACGGGGTACCCCTTGCACATGATACGGGAGCTTTCCCATAATCAAAATGACAAGGCAAGCATACAATAAGCATCTCAGCGATCTTTTTATTTGCTATTTGCATAGGTTTTTATTGAGGATGCTTCATAGAGTGCTCATTATGGTGATGCTACAAGTTTCCACCATGATTAGGCATGGCTTAGGCTAGCGTCCCAGGCGTTTATCTAACACACATACAAACTTCATGATCTTACAAGTTCCACTTTTATTTCACACCGCCGGGATCCGTAAGCAAAAGAACAAGATATCAACGGGGTACAAAGTACAAGTGCAATGTTGAAAGCGTTCCCCATGGTACATGGTTATGCTAATTTCAACTTATAACGTGCAAGCATATACGCAACAAAGAAGGACCCAATGGTTCAAGTTTATTCGAGGCAAGTAAAGTAAAGTGTGCCATCAAGTTCGTGAGAGCTTTAATCACTAGTTTTCTCATAACAAGTTTAATTTGGAAGGTAAACAAAAGCATGAATATACTTGGAATAGCATAAGCTAGTAGGTAGGTATGGTGGACTCTTTGGAATAACTTGGTTTAGGGAGTTGGATGCATGAGTGGAACTCATACTTGGTTGTGGAGGCTAGCAAAAGACTGGAAGCGATAAACTAAGAGAGCAATAATGGCCATAATCATGCAGAGCGACAAAACATCATTGATCAAAGCATAAAGTGATACTACAAGTTGAAAACTAAAGGATCATAAAGGCCATGGTGACTTGATATAGTCATAACATGGTGTGAGCATGTGCCAAGTCAACCCAAATAAAGCATCAAAGGAGAATACCACTATACTATGCTTCAATATGCTAAAACAACGCATGATTCATCCAAGGCACATTAAGCAATCTCAATTGTTTATAACAAGTCATGCTACAGCAAAGAATACTAAGAAAAAATCCAAAACAATATCAAGCATGGCATGACAAAGCATAGGCCACAGTAAAAACGAGCTCTTTTTACCACATAAGTATGAACTTTCCTACTCTTTTCCAAACCAAACCAAACTATTTGCAAACCAATGTATGAAAGAGGGGGTCCAACCAATTTATTCAGAAAACTAAGCAAACCAAGCAAACTTAAAACCAAAACAAAAAACGAAAAAGAAGACGCTCCAAGAAAAACACAACTGTGCATGAAACAATACAAATGAAGCGTTTGGAAGAAACCTGGGATTTTTATTGATGAAGAAGGGGATGCCTTGGGCTTCTTTGATATTTCTTGGGGTGACACGCGTGGCATCCCCAAGCTTGAGCTTTAGTCCATTCTTCATCTCATTACTCATTCCTTCCATACACCTGAAATTTTTCCTTCATACAAAACTTCACACAATCTTTATTAGCAACATGAGTGCACTTAAGATAAATAAGTCTTAAGGTTCAGTTCTAACACCAAATAAACTTCCATTAGAACACTAGCTACTGTAGCACTTCCCTCAAAAATATCAATTCCCCAAAAGAACTCAAGAAGGAACCAACAAGAAGCAAATGCAGAAAATGGCAGAAATCTATCAAAACAGACCAGCAGGTAAAGACGAATTTTTTTCGAAGACCTTCTATTGCTCAAATCAAAAAGTTTTGAACTAACGAAAGTTAGATAAACCTGGGGAAGAAGAACAAAAAATTACAGCTCAATCCGACATACAGAGCTCATAACCAAGGGGAGTCCCTCATAACCAATCTCTTTATTTTGTTTTATTTGTTTTGCTTAGTTTACTTTTTACTTTGTTTACCTGTTTCTTTATCAAAACACAAAAAAATAGTTTTACAACTTTGCTTTGTTTATTAAATACACACAAAAAAATTAAGTCTTCTATAGTTGTTACCTCTTCCTTAGCTCACCATGTTGATCCCTAAGTTCACCCTGAAAGACCTTTCAATAGGTAGTGGCTCTATAATTGGAAAATATAATATTGAAGAATTATTTAATCATGTTAGTAAACATGAGGATATTGATGATAGATCCCTTGCAGAACTTGCTCCAAACTATGAAATTGTTGCAGCTTCTTTAGTTCACATGTTGGAATCTAGGTTTGTTAACCTTAATCCCTTAATGCAAGCAATGTTTCTTAAACTTAAAGAAATTGATGACCCTGAAAAGATATATTTTATGCTAGAAACTTTGCTTAAGGAATTCTATGATGTTGCCAAGGAAGCTAGGTAAGTTTTTGAACATTTTAATAAGCTAGGCTCTGTGTAGATGTTATTGGTACACGAGAAAAGATGGACAAAACCGAACCTAATGGGGAGGAAACTAAGATACCAATACCTTTTAAACTTGTAGCAATGCATGAAGCCATAGAAAAGAATATTGATTGGATTGTTCCTGAAAACCCGTTTGATGAAAATAGTGAACCCAAGAGCATTGAGAGAGGATCGTCTAGAACTTATTTGGATGAGATACCTTGCCTTGTTAAAGATATTTCGGGTATCAATCTTAATGCTTCTTCATTTGAGAACACTTGATTCTTTTTCTTGCTTCTTATGCCTAACTTAAAGGCGTTAAAGAAAAGTACTTATTGGGAGATAACCCAAAAGTTTTAGATGAGTCTTGGAAGTTATTACCTCTATAATAACCTCTCCTTATCCTTTTTATTTGCTTTTTGTGCCAAGAGTAACCTCTAATGAGAGAGAAGTAATGATTGTGAAAGTTGCTGTCCTGAAACAGATTTTTGTGCTTCACCGTAAAAATATGTGTAAAATATCTGTACGTCCTTTTGAGGCTTGAATTTTTGTGCTTCTGCCCCAGGTTGTTATCTAACTTTCGTTAGTTTAACACTTTTCGATTTGATCAACATAAGATCTTCGAAATGTTTTGTCTTTACCTACTGGTCTATTTTGACAGATTTCTGCCATTATTTGCATTTGCTTCTTGTTGGTTCCTTTTTTAGTTATTTTGGAGAATTGAGCTTTTTGAGGGAAGTGCTACAGTAGCTTGTGTTTTATTGGAAGTTTTATTGGTGTTGGAACTGAACCCAAAGATTTATTATCTTGAGTGCACTAATATTGCTAATAAAGATTGTGTGAAGTTTTGTATGAAGGAAAAATTTCAGGTGTATGGAAGGAGTGGGTAATTTGATGAAGAATGGACTAAAGCTCAAGCTTGGGGATGCCACGTGTGTCACTCCAAAAAATATCCAAGAAGTACAAGCTTCAAAGCTTGGGGATTCCCAAGGCATCCCCTTCTTCATTAATAAAAATCCTAGGTTTCTTCCAAACGCTTTATTTTTATTGTTTCATGCACATTTGTGTTGTTCTTGGAGCGTCTTCTTTTTCGTTTTCTTTTTTGTTTGCTTGGTTTGCTGAATAAATTGGTTGTGCCTCCTCTTTCATGCATTGGTTTTCAAATAGTTTGGTTTGGATTGGAAAAGAGTAGGAAAGTTCATGCTTAAGTGGTAAAGAGAGCTTGTTTTTGACTGTGGCATATGCTTTGTCATGCCATGCTTGATATTGTTTTGGCTTTATGCTTAGTATTCTTTGCTGTAGCATGACATCTTATAAACAATTGAGATTTCTTAATGTGCCTTGGAAGGATCATGCGTTGTTTTAGCATATTAAAGCATAGTATTGTGGTATTCTCCTTTGATGCTTTATTTGGGTTGACTTGGCACATGTTCACACCATGTTATGACTATCCCAAGTCACTATAGCCTTTATGATCCTTTAGTTTTCAACTTGTAGTATCACTTTATGCTTTGACTAATGATGTTTTGTCGCTCTGCATGATTATGGCCATTATTGCTCTCTTAGTTGGTCGCTCCTAGTCTTTTGCTAGCCTCCGTAACCAAGTATGAGTTCCACTCATGCATCCAACTCCTTAAACCAAGTTAATCCAAAGAGTCCACCATACCTACCTATTAGCATATGCTATTCCAAGTATATTCATGTTTTTGTTTACCTTCCAAATTAAACTTGTTATGAGAAAACTAGTGATTAAAGCTCTCACGAACTTGATGGCACACTTTACTTTTCTTGCCCTTAATAAACTTGAACCATTATGTCGTCTATGTTGTATATGCTTGCACTTATATGTTGGGGATTAGCAGAACCATGCTGCCATGGGGAACGCTTTCAACATTGCACTTGTACTTTGTACCTACTTCATATCATGCTCTTTTGTCTATGGATGTCGTCGGTGTGAAATGAAAGGGGAGCTTGTAAGTCCATGGAGTTATGTATATGTGTTAGAGAAACGCCTGGCCGCTGGTCTAATCCATGCCGTCATGGTGGAAACCTGCAGCGTAACCATAATGAGCTGTCTATGAAGCATTCTTCTTATATAAAAAAGAGTCAGATATTGAGAAAAAAGAGAAAAAAAACAAAAAAAGAGATATGAGAAAAGAGAGAAAAAAGCACCATTTTCCCATGGTAAATAAGAAGATTGTTGAGATGCTCGTTGTCTGCTTGCCTTGTCATTTTTGATATGGGGATTCTTCTGTATTATCGGGCAAGGGGTACCCCGTTGGCGGTTCTCTATGATAGACATGTACTTACGATGACAAGAACTTACCGGTGACTAAACTTGAGTAGCATGAGGTGCGACCCTCATATTCAAGGGACATGAGATTTCCAACTTATAATTTGTCAAGCATGTACTTCATAGTTTGTTCACTTTAACCTTAATCACTTCAAGATGCTTATGATAGGGGAAATGAGAGCTGAAAGCTAACAAGTACCATAATTTTTGGAAGCTCTTTATGAAACTTGAATCTCTACTTCCTTCTATGAAGGCCTTTCTTTTACTTTTTATGTTTAGTCTCCACCTTCTACCTTTATGCACCTACTTTGAGAGCATAGTGGCCATTCTTAGTTCTATGTGCATTGTCCCAAGACTTGTTGATTGATGCATAACTTTGATATTGCTTGTTTTAAACTATTTGTATCTAGTCACTCTTATGAACTTTGAAGGTGTCCTATGCATTTATGTTTGCTACTCTATGAGGGACAAGCTGAATGCCACTATGCTATGTTTTCTTTATGTGAAACAAACAACCATCTTGCAAAGCATTGTTATTCATGAATCTTTTGTTTGTACCCTTTCATGTTGCAACATAGTTGGTTTGTCTTATTGCTAGAACTTTATCTTTCATGTTATGATTGAAGTACTATGATCCCAGTTTTCAATGTTGTACAAATACTTTGATCAAGTTTATGATGGTGCATGTCACTTCAAAAATTATTCTTTCTTTTTATCACTTACCTACTCGAGGACGAGCAAGAGTTAAGCTTGGGGATGTTGATACGTTGCCAACGTATCCATAATTTTTGATGTTCCATGCTTGGTTTTATCTACTTTCTTATGTTTTGTTCCAACTTTGGAGTACTTTTCATACACTTTCTTAGACTAACCTATTAACAAGAGCCATAGTGCCACCTGCATGTTTTCTGCTGTTTTTGGTTCCAGGAAGTCAGAAAATGAATATTCTCAGAATTGGACGGGACAAAAGCCAAAGGCAGTTTTTCACCGAGGGACACAAGGAGCCAGAATACGAGACAGAGAGGGGCCAGGGGCCACCACACCACCTGGCCATGCGACCCAGCCTGTCCCGCGCCAGGAGGTGGTTTGGCCGCCCTAGGCACCCCCTCGGCCTCCCCTTCCGACTATAAGATGCCTCTGATACAGAAACCCTAAGTACCCGATCAAAATTCCACGGAAGAGTCTGTAGCCGTCGTCATCTCCATCCCTAGATCGGGAGGGATCTGAAGCTCTTCCCGACACCCTGCCGGAGAGGGGAATTCACCCTGGAGGCCTTCTTCATCATCATGCAAGCTTCCGGTGTGATGCGTGAGTAGTTCATCTCTGGACTACGGGTCCATGTAGTAGCTAGACGGTGGTTCTTCTCCTTTGTGCTATCATGTTTAGATCTTGTGAGCTCCGTTCATGATCAAGATCATCAATTTGTAATCCTACATGTTGCGTTTGCGGGGATCCTATGGATATTGAGATGCTATTTCAGATTGATTATTGATTCTATCATGTCTTTGTTATTTGTGATCTTGCATGCTTTCCGTTGTTAGTAGCTATCTTGGCCAAGTAGATGCTAGCAACTCCAAGAGTTAGTATTTATGCTTGATAGTGGGTTCATGCCTCTAGTAATCTAGGGAAGTGACAGAAATTTCTAAGGTACTAGATGTGCTGTTGCTACAAGAGAGAAAACAACAATCCTTTGTTAAAAGAACAATCATATTGTTTACTTTACACGCAGTTCGTAAAGCAATAATCTGTTGCTTGCAACTTAATACTTGAGAGGGTTCGGATGATAACCTGAAGGTGGATTATTAGTCATAGATGCAGTTGGATGGCGGTCTATGTATAATGTTGTAATGCCCAAATCAAGTTCCAAAGGAGTCAAGATGATTAGTATATGCATATATTGCTTTCTCGATATTTGTCAATTGCCCCGCTGTAATTTGTTCACCCAACATGTTATCTATCTTAAGGAGAGCCACCACTAGTGAACTATGGAATCCGGTCCTTTTTCTTTACATACAATCTACAAACTATTTACTGCTTTGTGTTTACTTTCTGCCAAATTTTACTTCTTTCCATTCGATACGTTTAATCATTTGTTTTCAGCAAAACACGGTGAGATTGACAACCTCATCGCAAGTTGGGGACAAAGTTCTGTGGTTGTGTTGTGCAGGTCTCCACGTTGCTACTAGCACCGGTAGTGCGCCCTGCCAAGGCTCAGCTAGCAACACCTTTGGGGTGTTTCCTTAGTCCTACTGGTTTGATTAAACCTTGATTTCATAACTGAGGGAAACTTGCTGCTATGCTCATCATACCTTCCTCTTGGGGTTCCCAACGAGCTCTACATCAACACCGAGCCATCAAGCATCTCAATATCTATCAGATCCCTGCAAATACAACATGCAGAATTACAAATAGATGATCTTGATCATGAACGGAGCTCACGAGATCTAGACATGAAAGCACAAAGGAGGAGAACCAGCCATCTAGCTACTACATGGACCCGTAGTCCAGAGATGAACTACTCACGCATCACACCGGAGGCTTGCATGATGATGAAGAAGGCCTCCAGGGTGAATTCCCCTCTCTGGCAGGGTGTCGGGAAGAGCTTTAGATCCCTCCCGATCTAGGGACAGAGACGACGGCGGCTACAAACTCTCTCGTGGATGTTTGATCGGGTACTTAGGGTTTTGGTCCCGAGGGCAATATATAGGCGGAAGGAGAGGCCGAGGGGGTGCCTGGGATGGCCACACCACCCCCTGGCACGGGCCAAGCCTGGCCGCGCGGCCAGGTGGTGTGGCCACCCCCTGGCGCCTCTCCGTCTCGTATTCTGGCTCCGTGTGTCCCTCGGTAAAATATTGACTTTGGATTTTGTCCCGTCCAATTCCGAGAATATTCATTTTCTGACTTTCCCGGAACCAAAAGTAGTAGAAAATAGGCAGTTGGCACTGTGGCTCTTGTTTAATAGGTTAGTCCAAGAAATCATATGAAAAGTACTCCAAAGTGTGAACACAACACAAGAAAGTAGATAAAACCAACCATGTAACATCAAAAATTATAGATCCATTTGCAATGTATCACCTGAGTCACATTAGCATAACATTAGCATAACAATCAGCCTTGTCCTTCCCTTTGAGAGCTACTTGGGGCAATAGTGGTTGATCAGACAAAACGACATTCAAAGTTGGTGTTGCTGTGACAGTATCTTCTTTGGCTTTCTGCTTCTGCTTGTTCTTCCCAGCTGCCTGATTCTTGTTCTCGCATGCGCTCTATTATTGGGGTTGTTGCACAGACTGAACATGAGGGGGATGTTGTTGCTGGACAGCCGGTGGAGCTTGTTGCATTAGAGGACCTTGCTAGTAGCCAGGAGGACCAGACGATTGCTACCAGGGCGGAGGGAAACTGACCTTGAAAACCTGGGGGAAACTGGCCAGGCAGCTGCTGCCATGGTTGCCATTGTGGAGGGGCAAAGCCATATGGTGGGAAGGATCCATATTGCAGAGGTTGTTGTGGGGGATCAAATCCAGGTGGCTTGGACCCATTGTCCTCCCTTAGGCATATTCTTCCCCTTCCTCGGCCTCTTTCCCCATCAGCCATCTCCACCTTCCAGGAGATCTCTTCGACAGAAGGCCGATTGATTCCACTCCACTTTCCCTTCATCAGATCAAAGTTCCGGAATGGAGTGAGGAGATTGTCTCTAGTAGTGGTGGGTATGCAATCAGCAATGGTGACAGCAAGGTTATCTACTAACTCCTTCCTGATCCAGAAAAGGAGCACGGTGGGGGATAAGCGGCGGCGGGGAGGCAGAAGGACTGTGGGCCGTGGGACGCGGAACCCTATCTTCACGTGCCCGAGGAGATGTGGAATACCATAATTGCCCAACGCGGTTGATCCGCCTCGGTGTCCGATCTAGGAGACCCTAAAGGGTAGGGCCTCCGCGCACCATTGGCGTGGCATCCAAAACTCTGAAAAATCGAATCCCGCCATGGCTCTGAACTACCACACTACAACTTTGGGGGAAAACCTGGAGCAGTTCTTCGCACCGGGTGGATCATGGGTCCCGCTGCACAACGACCGGTTCTATCACAGAAACTTGGATAGGAGAAATAGGAGCATCGATTCGCGAGTGAATCTCATCAGAACTACCGCAAACTCCATCTCTGCAATGGTTGTGTCGAGTATGAATGGGGGCTCCGCCTCTACCTAGTGCCCAGCAGCTTGCATAATTAAGTCGGACCCTGCATCCGAGTGGTTGCCCGAGACACGACGAGACTTTGCTGCACGAGATTCCGGTGATCGTTGCCACACACGGGACAAAACCAGACGGCGATCGAACCCGGTGAGATGCAGGGGAAGTAGGTCTCGACGCGCTCGATGATGACTTCGCCGACCTCAACGACCCAACTCCGTGTCGCCGCCAACAAGAGCGGCGCCTGATTCCCAGTGACCTTTTCCCTCTCCATCTCGTGCCAAACCACCTCCGAAATCTGACAAAACTATCGCGATTTCCTCTTGCATTGCGGGATCTCTGCCCCAATCTGAGAGCAGAGGGACTACTTCCGCAATTAGAGAGTACCACTCTTCTCCCGCCCTAAGCCAGAAGGCGGCTCCCGAATTCGCGTCACAGCGTGAAGTATCTTCTCCTTCATCAGCGTGAACCTCCACAGTCAAACGCTAGGAAGCAAGCGAGTTGATCTTCGTGCATGGAAGCAGGGGGCGCATGCGAAGGGGTGCGGAGAAGGGGGCGGAGAAAAGGAGGTGTGAGGGGTGAGGTCGGGGAGAGGCCCGAGGACTCGCGGGGCCCTGGCGGAACAGTGCCGGCGGCAAGTGGAAACACAGTGCCGTCGTCATGGCCTGCATAGGGGGAGCTCTCGGGAGCCGAACCCATCCGCTTAACTTCCAAACAAGCTAGTAGAAAAAAATGAACTCTATCTAATGTTTTTTCCTCAAATAAAATCCGATCTTTTTTTAGTTTTTCTAGATCTTTTTTAGTTATAAATACATGACGCACGAAGAACATGTCCACGATGTGTAAACACACCAACAGTCTTGCAATTAGGCTCAACAAATCTTTTGAACTTTTCTATAATGTGCAAAGACACCCATAAAGTTGTCTTGAAAGTGTGCCTACGACACATGAAATTATTCATGATGTATGCCATAATAAAGAAGAAGGGATTATTTTAAAGCTGGATTACGAGAAGGCTTACGAATAGAGTTGATCTCTCCTTCTTAGAGGAGATACTTAGAAAAAGATATTTTTATCCCAAAGTGGTTAGGGAAGATTCACATGTTAGTCCACAGGGGATTCATTGGGGAATACGAATTAACGATGAAAATAATAATTTCTTCCAAATAGTTAAAGGGTTAAGACAAGGTGATCCTTTATCCCAATCCTTTATAATACGATGGTGGATGTTTTCTCGAAAATGCTCACAAGAGAAGCGAGGCAAAATTTGAGACCAGAGGGTGTGATAAGCTTGCAATATGCATGACACATTGCTTTTGCTAGAAAAACAATGTGGAGTCGTCAATGAATCTCAAGTGGATTTTATATGTCTTGAACAAATGTCAGGGATGAGAATAAATTTTGAGAAATGTAATATGGTCCCTATAAACATACCTACATAACAGAGTAATGTGCTAGCACAAATATTTGGTTGTAAAATTAGCTCGTTTCCTTTGAAGTACCTTGGTGTACCTTTGCATTTTTCCAAACTTAGGAAAGAGGATTTACAACCTATAATTGATCAGATTCTTAAAAGGGCTGGAGCCTGGAGAGGCAGATTACTCTCTTATGCAGCCAATATTAGTTTAATAAAATCGTGTTTCGCCAGTATTCCTATTTACTTGCTATCTGCAATCAAATTCCCTGCTTGGGCCATTAGAGCCATCAATTTCCAAATGTCCCATTGCCTTTGGGATAGCTATGAAGGACATAACAAATATCATTTGGAAAATTGGGATCTAGTAACTTTGAAAAAAGAATATGGTGGTCTTGGTACTCCAAATATTAGAGAAATGAACATGTGTTTGCTAGCTTCTTTGATAAGAAGATATAATATAGATGGGGAAAAACTTTGGAAGGAAATAGTGGATTTGAATTATGATACAGGACCCCCTAATATTTTCAACTGCAAAACCTTGGATGCCTCTTCTTTTTTGGAAAGGAGTCACGTGGGCTGCAAATGCTTCTAAAATGGGATACAAATGGAAGATTGGTGATGGAAATACAATCAAGTTTTGGGAGGATCAGTGGTTGGGCAACACTAGTTTGGCAATTATGTTTTGGGATATTTACTATGTGTGCAACCAACAAGGAGCAGCTGTTAGAGAATTTTTGGGATGGGAATGATCTAAATCTCACATTTAGGCGAAATTTTAGCACTGATATGATGGAACAATGGGGACAGGTTTAAAAAATCGCTACTTCAATTAATTTTGATGATGTAGATGATTCTATGATTTGGGAATTTCATAGTTCTAGGATTTATACCTCACAATCCCTGTATGGAGTGATTAATTTTAGGGGGGTTACCCAAGTATACACCCCTGCTGTCTGGAGCATGTGTGTGCCCCCTAGGGTACATGTTTTCCTTTGGTTGTTATCACACAATAAATTACTCACTAGAGATAACTTGATTAAAAGGAAAATAGTACTGTATGCAACTTGCATTTTCTGCGCTGAGAGTGAAAGCGTAGATGAAAGATCACGAATGTCGCCTAGAGGGGGTGAATAGGCGGTTGAAAACTTTTACGAGAAGGGCTTAACAATGGCGGAATAAAACTAGCATTTTCTTTTGTCAAGCACAAAGCCTAGATATACTAAGGTTCACCTATGTGCACTAACAACTTATGCTAAGCAAGACAAGCAACAATGTGATAGCAATATATTACTTCAAGCACGATGGCTATCACAATTTAAAGTGCATAAGTAAAGATCTCGGGTATAGAGATAACCGAGGCACGCGGGGACGACGATATTTTACCGAGTTCCTCCCAACAAGGGAGTATGTCTCTTTGGAGGGGTGTGCGGTACTAAGACCACCAATGCCACAAGAGGCCTCACCCTATTCTCTCGAGCACCCACCACACAGCAAGCACCCGTTCCACTATGGGACACTTGAGGGCGGTCACCAAACCCGTACAAGATTGGGGTTATCTCCATAACTTAATTGGAGGCTCCCAATAATTGCCACCAAGGCCTTAATCTTGGGGAGAGCTTCACAACTTAATTGAAGCCCCAAGAACACGCCACAAAGGCCACACAACCGTCTAGGGTTCCAAGAACCCAAGAGGGACAAGCTTCTTGATTTCACCAAGCAAATCCTCTGGGGAGGACTCAAACCGATGCACCTAATGCAAATGGCAATAACACCACAAAGATGCTCCAATGCTTCACTCTCAAGTTCCAACAAAGCTACTAAAGCTACTGGGGAAACAAGAGAGGAAGAATTAAAGGGGAACACAAAATCCCCCAAGATCTAGATCCCCAAGATTCACTCACAAAGATTTGATTTGATTTGGTCAAAATGTGGATCTAGATCTCATCTATCTTCCTCTCAAATATGGGCAAGAATCACTGGAGGGGAAGAAAGAAATCAAGATCAAAGGATTGAAACAATGGGGCAAAGATTATCAAGCTGTTAGAATATAATTATAGCACATGAATTCACTTAATACCTAGTGAGGTAACAAAAGAAAGATAAAAACCATAGTAGATCTTGAATTTGTTGTCACTATTCAATCACTACCACCATGTTACTCCATCTAATACACACTTTCCCCCACACATGCTCTTGCATACAAGTTGGATCAAAACAAGTAATTAAGAACGGGTACATGATATGCATCTATAAATACATCTTACACATAGATAGGTTCCAATCTCATATATCAAAATCAAAGAATAAAGATCCACCACATAGGAATTACATATATGACCATAATCATGTTGGGTAGCTCATGTAGTACTAGATCTATGAAGAACAAGATATAGATAGATCAAGCTAATGGTACAAACCCATAGTACAGGGGTGGACTACTCCCTCTTGATCATGGTGATGATGTTGGACATGTTGGAGAAAGTAGATATCCATCCGGTGATGGCTCCGATAGAGTTTCCCCCTCCAATCTTCACTGGTTCTGTCTCCGTTTTGGTGTTTCTATGTTTCTATGACGCTCTCCTCGAGGATGCCCCGGGGGGCTATATAGGAGTTTTTAGGTCAAACCAAGTCTGTGCGCGAAAGACTCAAGCAAATCATATGGCCGAAGGCAAAAAGAGGGTGGGTGGCGCGCCTAGTAGGGTAGGCCACCCATGCTCTTTTGGGCCTCTAGGCCCCTCTCATGAGGTTCAAGGACTCCAGATCATCACTCTCCGCGAAATATTATCTTTTCCAGAATCTTAGCTCCATTTGACTTTGTTTAGGTCCTTAAAAGATAAAAATACACAAAACAGGGTTTTCCTGTCCCACAGAGTTATAACCAAAATAAAAGGGATCATTGGTAAATCTCAAAAAATCAATATAAAACATGGATATATATGTTGCAAATATGTGGAAATATGTATAAATAAACTACAAAGTTCATGTATGCATTTTTCCCGCATTTTTCCCTTACATTTAGGGTGTGCACATCGTTTTGTCCTAATCCTACTATATACGTGCTAGAGATCGCGAGTAGTGACATTGCCCTTGATGGTGAGTTCTACAAGTGTTGGGGTCGTAGACATTGTCCCCCTAATGATACCTCTTATTCGTGCTAGGGTCGTGGGCAATGACCCCTCAATGATACCTCTTGTTTGTGCTAGGTCGTAGGTAATGACCCTCTCCCCCAATAATACCTATTTTATATGCTGGGCTTATAGGCAATGACCCCCGATGGTACCTCTTGTTTGCGCCCGATTCGTACGTAAAGACGCCCCCATATGGTACCTCTTGTCTCTGTTGGGGCCGTAGGTAATGACGCCCCACTCATGGTTCCATGCAATTTTTGGCATGTTTAAGATGGGTGTGAGTTTTTGCTATCCCCAAATGCTCTTGATCATGAGGAAGTCTTGTGCCACTATCCCGTAGCCAACATTCCTCGAGAAATCTGAATATCTTTTAACAACGCATCGAATATTTTGTCATATTTGCATGTGTCAAAAATACACTTGAAACATCCATCTAGATCCTTACAGACCGATATATTTTATAGTATTAATCTGGCTCCAATTCACCTATTGTGTTTACCTCACCTCGTTAGCCTCCCTTTCATGAGCCAACACTCTTTCTTGAAGTTGTTCGGCCTTGAGAAAGGAAAAGTGCTCAACTTTCTCATGAAGTTGAAGTTTTAAACCTGCAACCACTAAGTCGTCCATATCTTTGTCTGCAACAACGGTTTTTAGTTTCTCTAGCCCGTCATGTAATTGGTGATAGATTCATAAGCTTCTTATTTAATGTATGTTATATGTGATAATTTCAACTCGTTTTCACCAATGTATGCTGAAAGTGTTCATGGAGTTTCATATCTAAAGTATACCAGTTGGTAATAGATTCATGTGGTAATGAAGAAAGCCATGAAAAAGCTACACCAGTAAGCGATAAAGAAAACAAACATATTTTGAGATGTCCTTGGTTGATGGCGTCACCAAGTTAAGCTAAGTACTGTCTAACGTGTTCCATAGTAGTTTTACCATTAGACCCACTGAATTTTAAAAAATTAGGAACTCTATAACCAGAGGGATATGATAGTTTATCAAAGTATTCGGAATAGGGTTTTTCATAAACTCTATGCTTTGGTATAACCTTGACTCTTTATAAAGCAACCTGATCTAATTCCCTTTTGAGTTTTTCAACATGCTCATCTAGGAACGATTTCCCATTTACCTGTTAGGTAAGAGATGCCATTTTGATTTGAACCAAACCTAGGTTCGGTGTGGATCCTTGGCCCGTAAAACACAATGCTTGACTCGGTTGATTGGCCAAAAAGGATGTAGTTGGGGAAAAACCCATAGGACAGAACCGTCATAAACCGATTGTCCTGGATTTTTGGTTGATTTACCAACGGTGTGGCTTGAGAAGTATTATTCTTAGCACTATTTTACTCTCTAAACAAACCATTCACTTGTGTGTGGTTTGTGAAAACATGTGTTGAAGTATGGCTACTGGAATAGAAGAAAAAACATCGTCACTTCATTGGGCTTGTCGTTGACAATCGGAATCAGGTTGAACTCTCCCACCAACTCGATGATTCCTTGCCGGTGTGTCTTGAAGGTGGCCAAGTAGGTTTCCAGATCTTCAACTTCTTGCTTTTCCTGAGTCCTTTGCGCTCCTCCCTTCTGTTCTTCTGGATATCCTCGAAGGGTTGGCGTTGTTCTTCATTGAGTTAATCAAAAGTTGGTCTTATGATGTTACCATGAGTAACCGCGGCAGGTTTGTTGATCTTAATACCGGTCATAATTGTATGGCCGATGATTTTCGTCCCCTGCGGAGTTGCCAAAAAGTGTGGTGCGCCAAAACGGGTTTCGGCTCGGTACACTCGCACACACGTTAATGAATACCTCCAACACCGAGGGTGATGCACTGCAAATCGTGACGGAGGAGGCCTGCTACAAGCGCAATACACAAGACAATATAGCTGACACTTTTGAAACCCGAAGTCCCAGTTCCTCAGGACGAACCCTATTGAAGGTTATGACCACTATGGGTTGAAACAAGTCGGGCTTGGCCGTTCTTAGCTCGGTTGTCGATTCAATGGATGATCTATGTGCGAAGTTGATGAAGAAATGGATAGCAGGGACAAGGGTTGATGAGACAAAAGTAAAGGTATTAATTTGTCGATTGTTTTCCTCTAAGACTCAATTGTCCATCACCTCTCATATATATATGAGACAGCCGGTCTTCCCGTTTAAGCCAGGGCAACTCATACACGTTTACGAGTAGGATTCAACGTCTAACTCTAGCACTAAAGTATGTAACTTTTCCTCTGGCTTTACTCTGAACATGGACCCAAGTGCCCGTCTTTCGTCTCCCGCGTCGAGTCGCCATGTAGATCCATGGGCTTGTTGACATAAACGGGTACTAACTAAGCCTTCTTGAGATTCAATCCGAGTTTCCGATTATTGAATACTTGTTCAAACCGGCAAGAAAACAGTCGTATTGATGGTTGGTGTCAACCCATGTTAGGTTCCCTGAAACAACTTCCAAAGCCTTCCGGTACCTTCTCCCGCTTCCGGCCGGCTTGCTACTTGACTCCATTTTGATCCTGCTTTAAGGCTGAAACGTGTCCATCGAGCCCATTTTCAATACAGGCCTTTGTTGTCTTAGTCAAAAGTTGGCCCAAACTAGGTGACAACAGTGTGTTTAGTTCCCCTCGTGCCAATCCAACAGCCCATATTTTATTTACGTTTCTATCTAAATTGTTTTCTTACTATTGTACGGAAACTTGATTGTGAGGGTCCGCTAGCTTCTTTCGGCCAGGGTATCCCTGGCTAGCCAACCCTCAATGGCTAAATCGCATCGAACTGTCTCTGTCTCCAGCTCTCTCCAGTCGGGGTTTATGTGTGTAGAGCTTATTTAGAAATCCTTGCCACCAGAGACTTTCGGAATTAAGCCTACTCGTGAACTATTCAGAGACTTGTCAATGGAAAAAGTAAAAATATTTTAAAGGTCATATCGATATTCAAAACATCATTTTTTTTAAACAGGAATAGTAGTTGCTAAAAATTGCAAAGTTACAAAAATGATTAGGTGGTACATATACTGGCATGTTTGGTAGGCACGACCTCATCGGTTTAATGGATTGGTACGGTCTTATAAGTAATTTATTAGATTCGTTAATTGTTTAAACACGTAGTGTTTTGCGTAACCGAAGATAAGTACTCCCGTACTAGCTAGTCATGATACGGACGTACTACATGCTTGGTTACCACCAAGCATGTTTCTTCTCTGATCGATAGAGGTGCCTGTACGACCTGGGGTCGTCTCACCTTCAAATTAAATTTTCTAGAATGTATTATCCATGGAAATATTCTCTTGCACAAATGAATAGCACAACAGCTAGATCTTAGGTGATCAACAAACTAGTAACACAAATCCACTCGCCATTAACATTTAGTGCAAGTTGTGCAATTTGGAAAGGTCAAACACTATGGTCCACCATAGACCACTAGGAGAAGAGAATGGTTCATTCTACTTTGTTCTAATGCTATGTCCTGAGAAAAAAAAGAAAACACATAATTTTAATCGGTTTTGTTAATTCTCAGTCGAGTTAGAGCTCAATCATGTCTATCACGATTCGTGCTGCGAGTTGCAAGTGGGGTTATAACTAGGATTTTTGGGTTACAACAATTTTTTTACTTTCAAACGGGATTTAAACTGAGATATTTCTAGTGACAAGTGAGGTTGCAATTAAAATAGAATGGCATCAACCTGACTGAGAATTATTAGACACACCTAATTTAATTATACACATTTAACTATTTTGTTTGACATTATGGTGAATTATCAGAATATCAATGGCTTAACTAGTGGGTTGGTTAATCAACTCATTCTACCTATTATTGAAGTCTTCTGTGGATCATACATGCGCCCACGACGACTGGTGATGCACCAGCCACAAGCTTACATGCTTTGTCAACCAAGGCGCCTATATAAGCATTAGCTCGGTTGCATGTATTCCACACAAGCATACAGCCTAATTAAGCTAATCAAGATGGCTTCATCTACGCCTTGCCTCGTCCTACTCCTGTGCCTCACCAGCCTCCTGCAGGCATCGCTTATCGCCGCAGATTACCCGGCGCACGAGGAGGAGCCGTCGTGGGAGCTGCCGGAGTCCGAGGTGAGGGAGAGGTTCTCCAACTGGATGACCAAGTACTCAAAGCACTACTCGTCCCACCGGGAGGAGGAGAAGCGGTTCCAAATCTTCAAGCAGAACACCAACTCCATCGGCAAGTTCAAGTCGCAGAACAGGGGCACCGGCGGCGTCGGCGTCGTGGGCGGCGGGTTCAGGTCGCAGAACAAGGGCAGCGCCGTCGTCCGCATGAACAGGTTTGGCGACCTCACCCCCAGGGAGGTCGTCCAGCAGTTCACCGGGTTCAACAACACGGGCTTCCATGCCGCGTCACCCACCCCGCTCCCCTACCACTCCTGGAAGCCGTGCTGCGTCGACTGGCGCTCCAGCGGCGCTGTCACCGGCGTCAAGAATCAAGGCGCTTGCGGTAAGCTCGTCAAGCTATAGTTTATTCCTTGTTGCATGCAGAGTGCGGTGTCTTTTCAATTAATTACTCATATGTGTCTATGGAATGGAAATTAAATGGCAGGATCGTGCTGGGCGTTCGCGGCGGTGGCGGCGATCGAGGGCATGAACAAGATCAGGACCGGGGAGCTGGTGTCGCTGTCGGAGCAGGTACTCTTGGACTGCGACACCCTGAGCAACGGTTGCGACGGCGGCCGCTCAGACACGGCCCTCGGCCTCGTGGCTGCCCGCGGCGGCATCACGTCGGAGGAGAGGTACCCATACAATGGATTCCAAGGTAAGTGCGACGTGGACAAGCTGCTGTTCGACCACCAGGCATCTGTCAAGGGCTTCAAGGCCGTGGTGCCCAACAACGAACGTCAGCTGGCGCTGGCCGTGGCAAGGCAGCCCGTGACGGTGTACATCGACGCCAGCGGCTTCGAGTTCCAGTTCTACGCCGGCGGTATCTACCGTGGCCCATGCTCCGGCAATCCCGCGAGGGTGAACCACGCCGTCACCATCGTCGGCTACTGCGAGGGGCCCAGCAAGGAAAACAAGTACTGGATTGCCAAGAACTCCTGGAGCAACGACTGGGGTGAGCAGGGATACATCTACCTCGCCAAGGATGTGCCCTGGAAGACGGGCACCTGTGCTCTCGCCAGCTCGCCCTTCTACCCGACAGCTTGACCACGGCCCACATCTATCGTACCACATGAGTTGTGTCCATTTCGTTGTGATTTTGCAAAATAAACTTTTAACTAATTCCCTTTTGATCGATTAATAGATCATGTAATACCATTGCTTGACAGTAATAAATTTTGAAACATTGTGTGCTCTTCTTTCTCTCTGTATTTCTCAATGACCGGGGTTATTTCATAGAACATGCATTAACCACTTAGGCTATGCTAATTTCAAAAGAAATTAAAGCACAAATAAGAAGCTGATGGACCATCAAATGATTTGTTTAGTCAAAATGCACAAGAATTCGAAATGTAAACTACCAAGCTGAACACCACACCGCCCCCTCCCCCCCCAACACACACACAGAAGCAGGAGTGCTCTCGATCTCTGACGTGGATTCATGACGACCTCACCGTACAATTCGACGTGCCACCCCACGACCTCGCCGTCGTGGCGACAAGGATCTCTAGCAGAAGAAGCCCGAGATTAGTGCTATTTTTAGTTAATAATTCATTTTGGTTTAATCCTAGGGTAAGGTTTGGTTTAATCCTAATTTGATTTTTGTTGCCACACTTTGAATTGTTGACATAATTTTAGATACTCGGGTCCGAGCTAGAAGCCATTGTAACTTTTATAATTTTCTAACTCACTGTGCTCAATATAATGCATTTATTTGGGGAATTATATGCAAACAACTTGAGACTTGCATGTGGCTGAACTAATTGAAGACTGTTGCTATGTCAATGTCTTATTTTTTCACTCTATTCTAGTGTTGCATTCTTATATAATTACATTTATAGCAAATGAGATTGGCATTGACACTTATGTATTTCTAGCACTAGTAGAAAGAGGGCCTTTGGTCCAGCACCCAAATTCCGTTGGTCCCGGTTCATTTCCGTAATCGGGACCAATGCCAGGCACCGGTCCCGGTTCATGCCGCCAAGACATTGGTCCCGGTTCATCTGTAAGCATTGGTCCCGGTTTGTGGCACGAACCGGGACCAAAGCCCCCGCAACGCACACGTGGTGCCCTGCGAGGCATTAGTCCCGGTTCATGCCACCAACCGGGACCAAAAACCCCGCGACGGTCAGCAGTCCAGGACAATTAATATAAATTAATTCGGGGCAGAAATTAATTCGAGGCAGAAATTAATTCGAGGTAGAAATTGAATTGATCACTATTTTTGAACAAATCTTTCACGAATTAATCGAGACAAAGGTCTAAATTGAGACATTTTATTATTCGACCACAAATTTCTCCATACAAATAAAGATGGGACTTTATAAATTCCTAGTCGACAACACTTCCGCTGCCGCTGTCCTCCGTACCGCCGGCTTCCTTGTCGTCGTCGGACGAAATCTCCACGATTTTGGCGTTGTTCGGGAGACGGAGCTCGTCTGTGCGCATAGCGGCGTCGATGGCGGTGTAGATGGTCCGTCTAGGGATGGACCAGAACAACTCCCGCCCTTCTTGGTTGGGGTGATCCGGGTGCACCAGGCGCCCGTCCACGAAACGGCTGCCAAGCCTGGCCTTCCGCTCCTTCTTGAACAGCCGGGGCCAATACTCGCTGCCCGCCGCGTACCGGGGCAACGCCCTAATGCACGCGGGCAGTTGGCGGCGACGCTCCGCGATGACGTACTCCATCTCGTATCCACGGGGGTTGAGGATCGGAGCCACCGGCACACCCCCCTCACTGATGCGAAATCCGGCGGGAAGGGTCGCGCGCGGCGGCGCGAGGATGCCGTAGATCGCAAACTGCGCCGCCTCGTAGTGGTTGAGCGTGGGAACCTTCATGACGGTGCGGTGGAGATTGGAGAGGGAGGAGAGGCGAGACGACGGCGCGGTGGAGAGGCAATTGCTAAAGTGGTGGGGTGGAGAGGGACTGTAGAGAGGCAGAGGCGATGGCGAGAGCGAGCGTTGTGGCCTCATATTTATGCACGGGGACGACGAAGCGACGGGGGCATTGGTCCCGATTATTGCCACGAGCCGGGACCAAAGCCCCTCCCGCGCGACACGTGGCGGCCCAGCAGCGCGCCCCCCACCGAAGTCATTGGTCCCGGGTCGTGCCATTAACCGGGACCAATGACCTGGGTGGGGTGCGAGCTGCTGGGCTGCCACGTGTCACACGGGAGGGGCTTTGGTCCCGGTTTGTGGCAATAACCGGGACCAAAAACCCTCCCCTGGCTATATATAACCCAGCCCTTTGCCCACCAAATTTTGCTGGATTGTGTGTGAGGTGTGGGTGCTAGCTTTTTTTTTCTTTGATTGCACACAAGGTGTTCGACGAAATGTCCGAGCCACACTTTAGTTCACACAACACGGTATCCTCGGCTGAGGTTAGCAAGCTTATCTTCTTTATCTGTAACTGATACAAAAATATTGCATATGTCCATGTAAGGTGGTCATTTTACTATTCACGATGTTATTGTAATGGTTAATTATTATGACGCGGATCGATGCACGGATGCGCTGGATGTATGGAGACCGACGCCATTCCGATTTTATTGCAGGCCTCCATAAATTTAACGATTTGGCTAAGGCAAACAAAGTGGATAATTTTATGCCTTGTCCCTGCGTCGACTGTCGGAACATGGTGGAGCACTCTGCCCCGAGAATCCTTCAAAGCCATCTGCTTCCGAGAGGTTTCATGCCCGGATATTATTGTTGGGCCATGCACGGAGAAAGAGGGGTTAGGATGGAAGAAAATGAAGAAGAGGAGGGTGATGATAGCTATCCTATGTCCCCTGAAGAATACGGTGATACTGCAATGGAAGACAATGAAGAAGAGGGAGGCGGCAATGAAGAAGAACAATGGGCATCGGATGAGCCCGCTGATGGTCTTGGTCGGGTCATTTCTGATGCAAAGCAACAATGTGATATAGAAAGGGAGAAGCTTAAGTTGGAGGCCATACAAAAGGATCACAAAAATTTGTTATACCCAAATTGCGAAGATGGCAGCACAAAGCTCGGTACCACACTTGAACTGCTGAAATGGAATGCAGAGACTGGCTTATCTGACAAGGGATTTGAGAAGTTACTGAAAATAATGAAGCCGAAGCTTCCAAAGGATAACGAGCTGCCCGAGACAACGTACGAAGCAAAGAAGACTATCTGCCCTCTAGGATTAGATGTGGAGAAGATACATGCATGCATTAATGACTGCATCTTGTACCGCGGTGAGAAGTACGAGAATATGGATAAATGCCCGGTATGCAATGCATGTCGATACAATATCAGACAAGATGACCCTAGTGATGTTGAGGGTGATGACGAGCCCTCCAGGAAGAGGGTTCCTGCTAAGGTTATGTGGTATGCTCCTATAATACCATGGTTGAAACGTCTGTTCAGAAATAAAGAGCATGCCAGGTTGTTGCGATGGCACAAAGAAGAGCATAAGAAAGACGGGAAACTGAGACACCCGGCCGATGGGTTGCAGTGGAGAAACATCGAGAGAAAGTACTCGAACTTTGCAGGTGACGCGAGGAACTTATGGTTTGGTCTAAGTACAGAAGACATGAATCCTTTTAGGGAGCAGAGCTGTAGTCACAGCACCTGGCCAGTGACTCTATGTATCTACAACCTTCCTCCTTGGTTGTGCATGAAGCGGAAGTTCATTATGATAACAGTGCTCATCCGAGGACCGAAGCAACCCGGCAACGACATTGATGTGTACCTAAGGACATTAGTCGATGAACTTTTGCAGTTGTGGGCAGAACCAGGTGTAAAGGTGTGGGATGAGCACAAACAGGAGCCATTTGACCTACGAGCATTGTTGTTCGTAACCATCAATGATTGGCCTGCTCTTAGTAACATTTCAGGATAGTCAAACAAGGGATACAATGCATGCACGCACTGTTTAGATAATACTAAAGGTACATATTTGGATAAATGTAAGAAGGTTGTGTACCTGGGGTGTAGTAAATTTCTTCCGACCAATCATCAAGTAAGAAAGAAAGGCAAGAATTTCAACGGTGAGGCAGATTACCGGAAGAAGCCTAAGCTCCCTAAAGGTGCTGATGTATTTGGTATGGTGAAGGACCTAGAAGTAATCTTTGGAAAGGGTCCTGGCGGTCAATCTGTTCCGAAAGACCCCATTACCGGACACACGGCCATGTGGAAAAATAAATCTATATTTTGGGAGCTTGAGTATTGGAAAGACCTAGAGGTCCGTTCTTCAATCGACGTGATGCACGTGACGAAGAATCTTTGCGTGAACCTGCTAGGCTTCCTGGGCGTGTATGGGAAGACAAAAGATACACCAGAAGCACGGGAGGACCAGCAACGTATCAAAGACCCACACAACAAGCATACTGATAAATGACGTAAATACTTAAGTAGCTATGCTCTTACCAAAGCAGAGAAGGAAATCTTTTTTGAAGTCCTTTACAGTATCAAGGTCCCGGGTGGGTTCTCGTCAAATATAGAGGGAATAATAAATATGGCAGAGAAAAAATTTCAGAACCTGAAGTCTCATGATTGCCACGTAATTATGACACAGTTGCTTCCGATTGCATTGAGAGGGCTTCTACCGGAAAATGTTTGATTAGCCATTGTGAAGCTATGTGCATTCCTCAATGTAATATCTCAGAAGCTAATCGATCGAGAAAGTCTGGAAAGGCTATAGAAGGATGTGGTCCAATGTCTTGTCAGTTTTGAGTTGGTGTACCCCCCGTCCTTCTTCAATATTATGATGCATCTGTTAGTTCACCTAGTCGAAGAGATTTACATTCTCGGTCCTGTATTTCTGCACAATATGTTCCCCTTTGAGAGGTTCATGGGAGTATTAAAGAAATATGTTCGTAACCGTGCTAGGCCAGAAGGAAGCATCTCCAAGGGCTATGGAACATAGGAGGTCATTGGGTTCTGTGTAGACTTTCTTCCTGACCTTAAGCCGATTGGTGTTCCTGAATCACGGTATGAGGGGAGACTGAGTGGAAAAGGCACGCTAGGAAAGAAAGCAATGATATTTAGGGACGGACATTCTTTGAATCAAGCACACTGCATAGTTCTCCAAAGTTCTACCTTCGTGGCTCCGTATATCGAGGAAGACATGAATGTTCTACGCTCCAAGTTCCCAGGGAAGGATGACTACTGGATTAAAAAAAATCACATGGAGACTTTCGGCACTTGGTTGTAATTACATCTCATGAATGACACCACTATTGGAGATCAGCTCTACTTGTTGGCCGCGAAACCATCTGCGACTGTATTGACTTTCCAAGGGTACGAGATAAATGGGAATATATTTTACACGATTGCCCAAGATAAAAAGAGCACCAACCAAAACAGTAGTGTCCGCTTTGATGCAACATGCGAGAATGGGAAAAAGGACACATACTATGGTTACATAGAGGAGATATGGGAACTTGACTATGGACCTACTTTTAAGGTCCCATTGTTTCGGTGCAGTTGGGTCAACATGAATGGAGAAGGGGTAAAGGTAGACTAGCTGTATGGAATGATAAAAGTGGATCTCAAGAATCTTGGTTACAGAGACGAATCATTCGTCCTAGCCAATGATGTGGCTGAGGTTTTTTATGTGAAGGACATGTCCTCTAGACCGAAAAAAAGAAAAAATAAGGAAACGAATACATCAGATGATGAGCCCAGGCGTCACATAGTTCTTTTAGGGAAAAGAAACATCGCAAAAGTCGAGGACAAGACAGACATGTCAGCAGCTTATGATAAGTTTGATGAAATTCCGCCCTTCACCGTGAAAACTGGCCCAAGCATCCCGTTAAGCAAAGAAGATGCTCCATGGTTACGCCCTAAGAAGCGATCATAGGCAAGGGATCGACATACGCGACGAATGATTCATATCCTAAACCCTAAACCCTATGTAAATCTATGTAATGTATGGAAACTTTATGTGATGGTGGAAACTTTATGTGACGTATCGAAACTTTATGTAATGAAGTCTTTCATGGGCTTGCAGGGAAATTTTTCCGAGGCGGAGCTTCCGAAGATGCCGTAGGGTGTGTGCACCAACGACATCTTCGAGAAGCTCCGCCACGGGAGATTTCTCAACCCTTTCCCCAACACTGTTAGAGGAGATGGAGTCTTTCACGGGCTTGCAGGGAAATTTTTCCGAGGCGGAGCTTCCGAAGATGCCGTAGGGCGTGTGCACCAACGACATCTTCGAGAAGCTCTGCCATGGGAGATTTCTCAACCCTTTCCCCAACACTGTTAGATGGAGTCTTTCACGGGCTTGCAGGGAAATTTTTCTGAGGCGGAGCTTCCGAAGACATCGTAGGGCGTGTGCACCAACGACATCTTCGAGAAGCTCCGCCACGGGAGATTTCTCAACCCTTTCCCCAACACTGTTAGAGGAGATGGAGTCTTTCACGGGCTTGCAGGGAAATTTTTCCAAGGCGGAGCTTCCGAAGATGCCGTAGGGCGTGTGCACCAATGACATCTTCGAGAAGCTCCGCCAAGGGAGATTTCCCAACCCTCCATCCATGGGGATGAAACTCTCTCTACCTATGTTGGCTTGTTGAGCTGCTTGCCATGGCGTATCGATGGTCCTTTTATAGGCACGACGCCGCTTATACTTTGTCTTGTTCCTCCGACAGGGCGTCGTGTGCTACATGCTTTATCTCATCGAGCAGTGCGTCCACCCACACGTCCTTATCCCGCCGACAACTTTAGTCTCGGTTGCACCCACCAGCTGGGACTAAAGGTTACCCACGCGTCCTTATCCCACCGACAGCTTTAGTCTCGGTTGCACCCACCAGCCGGGACTAAAGGTTACCCACGCGTCCTTATCCCACCGGCATCTTTAGTCTCAGTTGTACCCACCAACCGAGACTAAAGGTTACCCACATCCTTATCCCACCTGCAACATCGTAAGCCATCCCAAGATGCACATGTGTGCACAATTTCTTATGTCGTTTCAAACTATATTCAAAACGGCGGCCATGAAGCTTCTTAGCCCGGGGCTGAGCCTCGCTAAACTTGAAGTGGATCTCTGATGAAATAGCATGTTGTGAACCTATAAATGATTTTTTTTAAAATTCACAAGGATTATATCATGTACTTGTAGTTCAAATCTTAGCAACCTCCTACCGATTTGGCAGGAATTTGTCCTTTTTATGAGGGATGGACAGAAAGGTTCCAGATACACCGGTTGGGAAATTGTCCATATAAGGTGGTATAGTATTTTTGAAAAATGTTTGGTACCAATGCCAAACTTTAATTTGGTGGTTGCTTCACAGAACACCCCGATTTCGGCACCTCAAAAATGGAAATTGGCTTTTTCATGTGTCGAAAGGGAAAACTTCCTCCTGCAACATCGTAAGCCATCCCAAGATGCACATGTGTGCACAATATGGGCACATTATCACAAACTATGCCCTGATTCTAGCCATAACATTGGTGGTTTGACCTAAATGCCATGAAACCTCGAACATGATAGGTCATTTTGTGAAGGATTTTTTATGATGTTTGCAATTTTTCAAGTTCAATATTTTTCCTTGCAACTGTGACACATAATATGACACCACGCAAAGGTTTCACATTGTTTGGATCATTTTTGAATTTCTTATGCCCGTTCAAACTATATTCAAAACGGCGGCCATGAAGCTTCTTAGCCCGGGGCTGAGCCTCGCTGAACTTGAAGTGGATCTCTGATGAAATAGCATGTTGTGAACCTATAAATGATTTTTTTAAAAAATTCACAAGCATTATATCATGTACTTGTAGTTCAAATCTTGGCAACCTCCTACCGATTTGGCAAGAATTTGTATTTTTCATGAGGGATGGACAGAAAGGTTCCAGATACACCCGTTGGGAAATTTTCCATATAAGGTGGTATAGTATTTTTGAAAAATGGTTTGGTACCAATGCCAAACTTTAATTTGGTGGTTGCTTCACAGAACACCCCGATTTCGGCACCTCAAAAATGGAAATTGGCTTTTTCATGTGTCGAAAGGGAAAACTTCCTCCTGCAACATCGTAAGCCATCCCAAGATGCACATGTGTGCACAATATGGGCACATTATCACAAACTATGCCCTGATTCTAGCCATAACATTGGTGGTTTGACCTAAATGCCATGAAACCTCGAACATGATAGGTCATTTTGTGAAGGATTTTTTAAGATGTTTGCAATTTTTCAAGTTCAATATTTTTCCTTGCAACTGTGACACATAATATGACACCACGCAAAGGTTTCACATTGTTTGGATCATTTTTGAATTTCTTATGCCCGTTCAAACTATATTCAAAACGGCGGCCATGAAGCTTCTTAGCCCGGGGCTGAGCCTCGCTGAACTTGAAGTGGATCTCCGATGAAATAGCATGTTGTGAACCTATAAATGATTTTTTTAAAATTCACAAGCATTATATCATGTACTTGTAGTTCAAATCTTGGCAACCTCCTACCGATTCGTCAGGAATTTGTCTTTTTCATGAGGGATGGACAGAAAGGTTCCAGATACACCGGTTGGGAAATTATCCATATAAGGTGGTATAGTATTGTTGAAAAATGGTTTGGTACCAATGCCAAACTTTAATTTGGTGGTTGCTTCACAGAACACCCTGATTTCGGCACCTCAAAAATGGAAATTGGCTTTTTCGTGTGTCGAAAGGGAAAACTTCCTCCTGCAACATCATAAGCCATCCCAAGATGCACATGTGTGCACAATATGGACACATTATCACAAACTATGCCCTGATTCTAGCCATAACATTGGTGGTTTGACCTAAAAACCTCGAACATGATAGGTCATTTTGTGAAGGATTTTTTATGATGTTTGCAATTTTTCAAGTTCAATATTTTTTCTTGCAACTGTGACACATAATATGAAACCACGCGAAGGTTTCACATTGTTTGGATCATTTTTGAATTTCTTATGCCCGTTTCAAACTATATTCAAAACGGCGGCCATGAAGCTTCTTAGCCCGGGGCCGAGTCTCGCTGAACTTGAAGTGGATCTCTGATGAAATAGCATGTTGTGAACCTATAAATGATTTTTTTAAAAATTCACAAGCATTATATCATGTACTTGTAGTTCAAATCTTGGCAACCTCCTGCCGATTCGGTTTAAAAATTCACAAGTTTAATTGAAAATAGTAAAATTGTATAGTCCAAATAAAAATATTTGAAAACAGAAAATGGTTTTTGATTAGTTATTTAAATTGAAGCACTTTTCCTGTTAAAAGTTTTTTGAAATTCCAAATTATGCAATAAATATTTTGTTAATGCAATTTTAATTGAAAATAGTAAAATTGTATAGTCCAAATAAAAATATTTGAAAACAGAAAATGGGATTAGTTATTTAAATTGAAGCACTTTTCCTGTTAAAAGTTTTTTGAAATTCCAAATTATCCAATAAATATTTTGTTAATGCAATTTTAATTGAAAATAGTAAAATTGTATAGTCCAAATAAAAATATTTGAAAACAGAAAATGGTTTCTGATTAGTTATTTAAATTGAAGCACTTTTCCTGTTAAAAGTTTTTTGAAATTCCAAATAAATAATCATCTTAAATTGAAACATCTTATTAATTAAAGAAGAAACAAATTTGAAAATGGCGGGAAGACCAAAAGGTTTGCCAAAATCTGAAAAAACGGGTCAACGATCCCGGTTCGTGGACCGATAATCTTGGATGAGCGCGCTGCCATTAACATACCTTTGGTCCCGGTTGTTGGCACGAGCCGGGACCGTTGATCCTTTGGTCCCGGGTGGTGGGACTAACCGGGACCAAAGGCCGTGCACGTGGCAGCACAACAACGCTCATGCCCCAGACCTTTGGTCCCGGTTGGTGGCACGAACCGGGACCGTTGGTCCTTTGGTCCCGGTTATTAGGATGACCCGGGACCAATGGTCTGTACAGTTAACAGCCCCGGTCTTCCTCCTCCCCAACTCCCCCAATTTACAGAGCACATCGACGCGCGGCTAAGGAAAATTTGCGGCGGAGCAAAATCATGCCGGCAGGCTGCCCAAATCTAGAGTGGCCGCTTCACGTCGTCGGCACTCGTCGCCGAGCGCCACTGTCCGCCGCCGCGAGCAGGCAAGGAAGCTCCGCCTCGCTGCAATCGACCCCACCTTCCTCGACTCCGGCCGCCACGTTCTCCACTGATTCCGGCAGCGCCCAGCCTCCTCCGGCCTCGCCGCACCCTCCATCGGCCTCCTGGTGAGCCACTAGTGCTCCAGCACCAGTCCTACGTCTCCCTCCCTCACTGTATCGTCCTTCCCACGAGCACCTGCCGCCGCCGGCCACCGTCAAACGGCTTGCTCCGGTGCACCTCCTGTAGCGGCGCCGCCCGTTTTAGGTAGTCCGCATCGCGCTGGTTCGAACCGGGACAGTGGCGTCACCCCGCGCGCTTCTCCGCCGTCTTCCGCCATCGCCTGGCAGTTCGCCGGCGACCCTACATGGCGCCACAGTGGCGTCGACGTGGCGTCTCGTGTGCGTGACGTGGGCGCTGACCAAGCCCCGCCAGCGTGGCATCTGAGGTGGCTTGGGCCCCCCGCGTCAGTCTCTGTGGCTAGTTTAGCCGTGGAGAAAAGTTTAATGACGCAGTAAAAGTTTAATATTTGTTTAAATAATTTCAGAAAAGAGTTTAATCTTATAAATTCAATAACTAATTATTTCTAAGTCAGAAAAATATGTATAATATATCAAAATGTTCTGAAAAATGAGATCTACACACTAGACTCATAATCACACATTGTTCAACAACTTTAATTACAAGTTTAATAAGAGATTGAAATCAACCCCTCGTAGG
Organism: Avena eriantha; assembly: GCA_910589775.1. Classification (NCBI taxonomy): domain Eukaryota; kingdom Viridiplantae; phylum Streptophyta; class Magnoliopsida; order Poales; family Poaceae; genus Avena; species Avena eriantha. The sequence goes on along the minus strand of OU342742.1, from coordinate 13,253,110 downwards.
TGATTTTGGGGTCTCTCCTGTACTAGGGTTTGGACCCTTTGGATCCCACTTAAATTGCCAAGCATGCCTTATGGTTAAATTTCAACTATGTTTAACTTGTCATATCATTATCGATTCCATGTCTTGATTGTTTAACTTGCAGATACTATGGATCCAGCACATCAGGAAAACATCCTCCAAGGGATGATCTGTGAAAATGAAGATATCGATATCGATGTCACAAGTGAGTTTCTGAACGATTCCGGTCAGGGAGATGAGTCTCTCAATCGAGGAGACGGCTCGGGTGAGGTAGAAGCCGAAGCCTGGGACAAGGGAGAAGCCGATAAGGAAGAAGGCGACGGCTCCAGCGGAACCTTAAATCTCGCAAACACCGGCGAGGTGTATATATGTATTTTTGTAATTAAAATGCTGTTGTCTATATATACATGCATATATTAACACTCTTTCTTCTTTTAGCCCTCCGGACTGAGAACTTCTTCCGTAAGAATGAAACGAGGCCCAACAAAAAACTTGGATGACACTGTGAGGTATAGGATCGACGTGGTCGGTGTAGATGGCGAACCGCAAGCTCCCGTCGATGTCGCAAGAAAATTTGTCAAGCAATGCGGAATTCTTGTGAGGGACTACATCCCGATCACCGTTCAAGAATGGAATCGGCCAAGCGGCGGTGGAGTCCCGTATGTCGGCGACAACGCCAAAGATAAGCTTTTTGACAAGCTCATGACTAATTTCGTCCTGCCGGAACCAGATGTGACTCCAGATGAGGAGGAGAGAGCAAGAAGGGAGCTTGTGCAAAGAGTCAAGAAGTTTGCTCTCAGCAAGATGGCCGATGCATTCAAGAACTGGAAGAAGAAACTGTACAATAACTTTCTCAAGGTAGAGAAGACTCTGAATTTCAATGAAGCCGGCTATGCTAAGTTAAGACACCAGTGGGAGGATTTTGTGAAGTACAAGACATCGAAGAAAGCTAAGGAAAGGTCTAGAATAAATACGGAGAATGCTGCTAAGAAACTGTACCATCATAACATGGGGCCTGCTGGCTACGCCGGTTGCATGCCTAAGTGAGATGCACTTGAGGTCAATTACATAGCTGCCGGGATCAGACCAGAGCCCGCAACATGGACACCACGGGCGAGAAACTGGTTTTACGGCCATGGGGGGATGTTGGACAAAGAAGGGAGGCCAATATATAATCAGAAACACAAAGATGATCCCCTACTGCCCATCAACGACATTAGAAATGTAGTAGATGATGTTGCAGCGGGACGGTTCGTTCCCGATAGAGAGAACGACGAGCTCACACGGGCCCTTAAAAATCCTGAACACGACGGACGAGCACGAGGCACACCAGGCTCCAAGCCGTGGAAGGTTGCCTTCCCCCCGAAAATGAAGAGATATCCCGATAAAAGCCATCAGAGGAGAAAGGAAAGGGAGGCAGCTGAGAAAGTGGCCGCTGTAGACCGGCTGCGTAATGTAGAAGAAGCATTAAAGCGGCACCAGGATCAACTCGACATACTTAGCCAGCAAGGTACTAGCGGCCAATCTCAGCGGCACGTGGTAGAAGCTGCATTCGAGGGTACCGGCGCCCCATCGAATAAGAAAAGCAGCATCGCTTCCACGTAGCTCTATGATGTTGATGATGATGCACCGATGACATCTCCTCCTAAACGCTACCCAGTGGATGATATCACGGAGACAACAGCTTGTGAGCTAAAGGTGTAGGTTATGAACTTAAGGGTGACGGCGGCGGTCAGCATGGCGGTACCAATTGCGCCTAACCCAACTTGGCATTGCAGACCGGTTCCAAAAGGGTACGCTATCGTCACGGTGGATGAGGTGAAGGAAGATTTTGAGGAGTTGAAGCTAGACCACCCTGCAGGGGAAGATATGGAGCTGACTCAACTAGGAGAAGCCAAAGAGGGACTATTCTATGGCTAAAGGAGCGCATCATGCTTCCAAATTATGTGCCGCCAAGGCCACCCACTCCTCAGAGCAGCAATCCACCTTCGCCGCCACCTCACCATTCTCAAGTGCAACCGTCGCCTTCACCGCTTCACCGCTCAGCGCAACCGTCTCCATCGCCGCCTCCGCCGTCTCCACCGCCGTGTCAGCCGTCTCCGTCCCTTGAGCCTCAGAGACAAAAGCGGAAGTATACTAAGGGGGGCAGCACCACCAGCAGCATCAAGAGCACGTTCCGATCACCGAAACATAAGCAATCACCCCTCCCAAGAGTACCTCATCAGAATATGAAGAAGCTACCTTGCGAGAAGACAAATGAGAAAACTGATGCGGCCGCAGCTGCCCATTATGAAAAGTGGAAGATTGACATGGCTAACAAGAAAAAGCCGATAGAGGCATTTTTCCCGGTCACCGCAGAAGATAAAGCCAAAGCAGCCGCGCTTAAGATTCAGCTTCACCAACCCATAGCGCTCACATCAGACTATAATCAGTTTATTACCAAGTCGGCTGAGGCAAAAGAGCGGAGAGTCGGGAAAGAAGTTTCCCAGCTCGGACAACAGAAAAATCAATCGATTGAACCGCTCAAAGTGTACGATACCAATGAGTGGATGATCCAGGAGCGGCATGATCCGAACATTGATCCGGAGTTTGTTCGACTGTACGGAGAAAAAGCCCAATTATATGGACTGTCTATTACTGAGTACATGAGCCGTATAAATGAGTTCGAGGGGTACCAAGAAACAGTATACGTGTACCAGTACGGGGCTCCTCTCGTCAAACTCCGAGTTAGTCAAAGATCTACCAACAAAAATGCGAAAATTGTATAACTGGTACATCCAAGCTAGTGCTGATTCCAAAAACTGGATCTATGCTATATAAACACCACCATTACGGTCATGGAGATGGCTTCCTATTGATCGAATTTCCAGAATTATTTCAGTTTTACCAACAAGACGCCCTCGACAAAACTATCGTCAGTGCCTATTATTTGTAAGTATTATTAATTTATGTAATTAAGTCTTTCTAGCTCAGCTCATTCGTTGCTTGTATAATCTTACTAATCACTATACTAATTATATATGCAGAATGAAGATTCTAGAATGCAACAAAGGACAAATTTATGACCTTGGGTTTGTTGACTGTAATTTCGTTCATGAAGTTACTCTAAAAACAAATCCCAAAGAGAGAGAGGATAACTTGTTCCAAGCATTGAAGTATTTCAGCAACAGAAGGGAAATACTATTTCCTTACAATGCTCTGTGAGTGTTATTGTCTTGTACACATTCTGTTTTTGATTACTCGATGTTAAGCGTATAATTGACTCGTGTTATATTTTGTTAGTGTGTCAAGCTTCCACTATATTCTCTTAATCATTTCTGTTGACACCGGAGTAGTAAAAGTCCTGGACTCGAAACGCACACCATTAGAAAAGTGGGCGGACATGCAGGAATGCCTCCAGAGGGCTTGGAAATGGTTCACCGCCAAAACTAGGGGTGTTTGGAAGCCAGAGCTTACATTTCAACCATTGATTGTAAGTACTACTTGCTAGATCCACGCATCTCTTTGATTCTAGTTTCAATACCACCATTATCATGCTTGATTATTATTTTGATTGAACTCCGTTCTCGTAAAGTGCTTGAGGCAGGAAGCCGGGAATAACTTATGTGGATACTATGTCTACGAGTTCATTCGCCAGACGACCAAAGAGAAGGGGGCAGACCGGAACATCAAAAAAATTGAAGTACGATAAACAATAATCACAACTTTATTTTATTACCACCAATTGTGTTTAGTTTCATTCATGTATATTGATTCCCTTCTTTATATTAGATCGAACGGATGCGGGACGGTCTTCTATCACAAGAACGCGTGCAAGCAATTCAAGAGGAAATTGCCGGATTCTTGTTAGAACAAGTCATAGATCCGAAAGGAGAATACTATTACCCACTTCATTTGGAAGGGTGAAGTGTATAAAAGAAGATGTAAATTAGATCAAATTCGTGTGAGAGTATCGTTTGTAATTATAATATGTTTCGACCAAAAAGACGGATGAGACGGTGTATATATTTGTGATCATGCATGATGTGTAATATATATATCGTGGTTTTATTATTGCTGTATATATGTAGTACCATTAAATTTATAAAAAAATCCTGCCGCGGCACAAAACCCTGCCGCAACACAGAGACCAATGATCCCGGTTCGTGCCAAGAACCGCGACCAATGATCCACCCCCGCCCGTCTCTGGTGCTGCTACGTGGGGACCCATTGGTCCCGGTTTTTCCCACGAACCGGGACCAATGATCCACCCCTCCTCATCGCTCGCCCGCCCACGTGGAGACCCATTGGTCCCGGTTCGTGCGCGAACCGGGACTAGCATTAGTCCCGAGTGATTGGTCCCGGTTCTGGAACCGGGACCAATGGCCCTTATGAACCGGAACTAGAGGCCATTTTTCCACCAGTGTAGGAAATAGAAATGGCTTCGGTGGATGCTTGGAACGCATCGGTGGATACATGAATAACATGGGCGGATGCTTGGACCAACAAAATGAATCATTGACGATCTAGTTACTTCAATGTTGTGCTTTAACTTATATTCAAATTAACCTAGTATATGTGTTGAATGCATATTTTTTGAAACAAGGGGGACCAGGTTTGCCTCTATTAATAAGCACTTATTCTTTGGTAGTTTATTTACCTGATTCTTCTTATCACCATACAAGTAATGGAAATGACTAAATGAGTGTGTATTAAACATTTTTTAGTTGTTTTCAGTTATGTTTTGGGGTGTTGTTGGTGGAAAATCTATGAGATTGCTACTATTTTTCGGTTTCGACATTGTTGGTTCCGGATAATGTATCTATGTCCAGGCCCTATGCATTGATATTTCTAACTTACTAATGTCAAGGAACTTCTTTTGGACTTTGTTATCCAAGAAGTGGCAATCAGCGATTTAGTAGGAATAAAAAATGTGGTCTTAGTAAGTTATCTCGTTTAACGTCATGAGTATATGTTACCTTGATCATGTAAATATGCCAGTTGCTTGTGGAACTAGACTCCCTATGTTGCTTGATGTACCCTTTTTTAGTTTGCTTGATGGACCTTATTTGAGCTTGGAAGAACCACTAGTACCTACATGTAACATCCCAAGATTTAGAAATTCGGATTTTAAAAAATTGCATTTGCATTGCAAAATGGCATCTCATGCAAAACCCCGATTCAAAAATCCTTTGCCAAAAACCGTATTCAAAATAATTTGTCAAAATCCTGTTTAAAACTCCCCAAAATCATCTATAAGGTTTTGTTTGAACAATATGTTTTTTGCATTTTATTGGACTGGAAAATGATTCCCTAATGTCCAAAAATTATTTTCCTAAATAATTGGATTTTTCTAAAACCCGAGACACTATTTAATATATTCCCAAAGCTAGCCATATATTGCAACAGATGCAAATGGCATTTTTGATATTTAAGTTCTAATCAAAATTATTTTCTATAAAGTTCATTGTGTGTATTTTGATTTAACAAAAGTTTGGGAATTGATTTCATTTGAATAGGATTCCTAAAACTACAATTAGAAAAGAAATAAGAAAAACAGAAAAGAAAAGACCAAAAAAATAAAAAAAATAACTAAATCAAATCGGAGAGCCACCAGCCTGACCCACATAACCCGCACACTGTCTACCGCTTGATGTGTAGCGTAGCAAGCCATACAGGCCCAGGCCCAACACAGAAAGCAGTGGGCTGGCCCAAAGCTAGCAGCAGCTGACATCATAGCCAGCTCGCAGCCCTCCTCTCTGTCACTGGCACGTGGGCCCCACCCCATCATCTCCTTCCTCACGCGAGAGATGAACACGAGAACGGGTTCGATCCCGACTCAGATTCCCTGCAAAATTCGCTCGAATTCACCACAGATTCTTGCCCTCTACCGCACACCAAGACCCATAATTTTTTTTTGACAGAGAACATCGCTTTATTGATTAAAGCACATCAATACACAAGGTTCCCCGGATGCAATCCGGAACAGTACGAAATAACTCAGTAGGGTTTACATTGCGAATACAAGACTTAGCTAAGATATGCGCTGCTTCATTCAAAACACGCTTCACATGGATGAAAGACGCCAATGTGAAATAACTCGTCGCCAACTTGATGTCGTCGACCACCAAACCCACCATCGATCTGTCAGGGGAAGCGGAGCGCAGCCTCTGGACCAACGAGAGACAGTCGGAGGCAAACATCACACGATCATAGCCCTCCTCCTGTGCTAGCCGTACCGCACGCTTCAGAGCAAGGGCTTCAGCATGCTCCGTAGACACCACTCCCTGCATCTGAAATCGACAAGCCATGACGAAGGTCCCCATAGAGTCCCTTACAACCATGCCTGCCCCCATCAAACCCGCAACCTCGAAGATAGCAGCATCCACGTTGAGAAGAAGAACACCAGGAGGCGGCGAAGTCCATTTGGGTGGAGCGTTGGACTCACGTCTAGTAACCGGTGAACACTTCAGTAGATGCTCCTTAATCAGATCCATATAAGCAAGGATTTTAGCACAGGTACGCTGCGGGTTAGGCTTCTCCATTGAGTTACGAGCTTCGTTTCGAGCATCCCAAATATGCCAGAAAGTAACCGCAAGCACCGCGGGATGCAGGTCGCTGGCTTGCTCAAGGAAATCAAAAAGCCATTGGCGGCAGGAGGAGAAATTCTTCCGACGAAGCTGGAAGTTGAAGTGACATTTGATTTCCCTCCAAACCACCCGAGCATATTGGCAGGATAACATGGCATGATCAATACTTTCAAAGCGCGAGCAGAACACACACGGACCTGTGTCAGGTACCCTTCTTTTCTGTAATTGATCACCACTAGGAAGACAGTTATGGGCAAAGCGCCAGAGATGGATTTTCATCTTACCAGGGGCCTTAATCCTCCAAATGGCCCGCCACTGTTTATCTCCCTCCATCCAGCCTGAACTAAGACCCTGACCCGTCGAGCTTCTCCAGCGAAGATACTTCGCAGACCTCGCCAAATTATAACCAGATTTTACCGTATACATGCCATGGAGAGTCAAGGGCCAGCAAGCAAAATCAGAGTCTGCTCTCCTTGAGATAGTGGAGCAAAGAAAGCTTGAACGTTTTCCTGGTTCCACGTCCGCGTTTCTTCGTCCATCAAATAGTGCACAGTTGCGTTCCTTGGGATCGGTGAAATTGACTGAATCTCATCCGGAGGGAACCTAGGCACCCAGTTATCACACATTATTTTTACCGATTTGCCATCCCCAATTTCCCAACAAACACCTTCATAGAGCAAGTCCCTTCCATGTAACAAGCTTCTCCACGTATAAGAGGCCGATCTTGGCTTTTGAGCGTTCCAAAAATCAGTATTCGGATAATACCTCTCGTTCAAAACCCGAGAACAAAGAGAATCAGGTTCAGTTAACAGCCTCCAGCCTTGTTTCGCCAGCATAGCTTGATTAAAAAGCCCAGATCACGAAATCCCATTCCTCCCAAAGCTTTAGGCGTCGAAAGCCAAACCCAAGATCTCCAATGCATTTTCCGCTTGCCGTCCTCCACCCCCACCATTGGTTGCCTATCACCGCTTTAATCTTATCACAGTTGGCGAGTGGAAGCTGGAAGCAACTCATCACAAAATTTGGAATAGCCTGAATCTCATTCCCTGCCCTGGACAGTGGCCGGCCGACTAGGCCATTGATACTTCCAAATTTTGTCATATAAGAAGTTGAAAGTACCAGTAGGCGATCTACCAACCGAAGTAGGCATGCCCAAGTAGAAGTCACTAAGTACCTCACTCTGTACTTCCAAAGCTGCCTTAACATCACTCTTCACTTGATCAGGGATGACCAAAGAAGACAGAAGATTTCTCAAGGTTGATTTTCTAGCCAGACCCATCACAATAAACCTTGAGGGTAGCCTTGAGAGCATCCACACACCTCTTATCACTTCTTGCAAAGAAAATGCTGTCGTCTGCAAACAGTAAGTAGAAAATAGGGGGACCGAGTCTGCCATTGCGAATTCCATAGAGCTCACCTCGATCCTCCCTTAGTTGCAGTAAACTAGACAACCCTTCAGTGCAAAGAAGAAACAAATAAGGACTGATTGGATCCCCTTGTTGGATATCTCTAGATGGAACAACCGGATCAGTTAAATCACCATTAACACGAACTGCATACCGGACACACGTCACACATCTCATCACCGATTGAATCCACACTGGATCAAAACCAAGCTTGCAGAGACAACCATGCAAATAGTCCCATTCAACCCTGTCATAAGCTTCCGCAAAACCTAACCCTGAGCTCTGATTTGATCTACCGCCGCGAGAGCTCCAGATCTATCCCAAACCGAGGGTTCACGCTGTCCAGTGCCTCTCCTCTCTCCCGCATCCTTCTCCTATGTCTCTACCACGTCTCCTCACCATATTTACCCTTCCACGAGAGCATCCGACCACAAGGAATCCTTTGCTGACCATCATCGGCATGTGCAACATCCATATGCACTTCACCGTCTCAGTTCTTACAATGATGATTGTCCTATGACCATGGTTGCTGAGCTGCTGAACACTGAGGCAAAGAAGTGGAATGTCGAGCTACTAAACCAGTAGTTCAACCCTCTTGATGTCACCCAAATTCTTATGATTCCAATCTGCGAGGATTCTGAGGACTTTCTTGCATGGCATTTCGACCCTAAGGGACAGTTCTCGGTCCGTTCGGCGTATAAAGTCCATGTGGCTATGCTTCAAAGAGAGTCGGTAAGGCAGCTGGGTGAAGGTAGTAATAGGTGTGTTGCAGATCAGTCCATTTTTAAGAAAATCTGGAAGCTCGCCTATCCGCCGAAAGTCCATCATTTTCTATGGCGTTTAGCTCATAACAGTCATCCCTTGCTTATGAATATTGCGAGACGGGGTGTTGAGCTGGATACTAGATGCTCTATTTGTCACAGATTTTTCGAGGACGGGGGTCATCTGTTTCTTAGATGCAAAGATGCAAAGCTGAGATGGCGAGCACTACTGCTTGATGAGGTACGTATTCAGCCGCTGGCCTGCCCTTCGGTTCCTGCTGTTATTGAATCTATTCTTGGCCCGACTGATAATAAAAAGATGACGGTGGTTGCTTTGTTGTGGAGTTGGTGGAATGAAAGGAACAAGAAGAATCATTGTGAACGATTTCTCACTGTTGATGAGTTTCAGTTTACTGTTGGTAGGCATGTCGTTGAATGGGAAGCACATCTGAAGGCCAAACAGAGTACCAATATTCATCAGGCCAGGTCCTGGCAACCCCCGCCTACAGAGTTTGTTAAAATCAACGTTGATACCGTGTTTAACACTTCGTCAAAATCAGGTGGTTGGGGGTGTATTTGCCGGGATGAAGATGCTGTTGTCAGGTTTGCAGCGGCAGGCAGAATTGCTACTACTTCTGATGCACTACATGCTGAAACTCTTGCCCTTCTTAAAGCTGTTGAGGTTGCTGATGATCTGGGAGTGGGCCGAGTGGTTTTTGAAACTGATTGCCTGGTGTTGAAGCAAGCTTTGGTGTCTACGACGTACGATTACTCCCGGTTGGGTTTCCTTCTTACTGAGCTGAATACAAGTTGTGTCTCCGTTTTACTGAGGCTCGTATTATGCATGTTCAGAGAACCTGTAACAAACCAGCACATGTGCTGGCGTCTTTGGGTGTCGATATAGTCGGCGACGAACATTCTATGTGGATGTCAAACTATCCGAGTATTGTAACCCGTGAGGTGACCGACGATCTCGCCGTGTTTAATGGAATAAGAGTGTTCCATATCAAAAAAAAAGGAAGAAGGAGCCGCAATTGATCGCACCATATGGGTCCCCATCCTCCGCCGAATCATGTGAGCTTCTTCCCCGTCGCCGGAGATCACTAGAGCACCATTCAGGACCATATCCCAAGACGCCCCCACCATCGATGTCGACCACCAGCCGTCACTATCTCACCTTCCTCAATGGTGACCATCGGATCTAATCGTAATGGTCCAGATCCATCAGAGTCGAGTCGAGTCCAGCCCCAGTCGTGATCCCATGCCAAGCTGCAGCCGTAGCCGAGCCTAAGAACTCAAGCTGCCCGATCCAGATCCAGTGGTCTAGGATGACCCACTTAACCGAAGGGGTAAGAGAAAATCAGAAGCCTCCACGTGGAAGGTTGACTAAGTAATTTGAAAATCTAATTTTAATATAGGGGAAAACATAAAAATTTCTAAAATTCATAGGAAATTATTTGTATGTCCAAAAATTATGTAATATATATCAATGGATTCAGAAAAATAAGTAGAACACTATTATGTAATAAAATCTGCATATTTCCCAATGTATATTTTATGAAATATTTACATCTATATAATTGTATTTAATTCATAGAAAAATATATCAAACTCCAAATTGAGTAAAAAAAATTGCTACTTTTTTTTATCATACCCATCTATAGAAAATATTTCCTAAATTATTTGACATTGTTGTCGTAGATTTTTTTGCAGAAATGCTTAAATCACCATGCAATAGTCTCATGATAGAAAAAAGATCAATAAATCCTTTTTAGTTGATTCCAATCACTACTTTCTCTAAATTGAATTATATATTCAATGGTATTTAATTCACAATTTAATATTACAAAAACATTAAAAGTTGAATTAAAGTGATTTAAACCCTATTTAAATCAATATAGTCTTAATAATAAATTATTTTATGCATTAAATGCTTTTCCATTTGCATCATCTAATATAATAATGTCCATACAACTAAATAGAACCATTGTGACTTATTAATTGTCATGCATGCATTTGTTTATCATTGTTTTATGGTATTGCTGCATTGTTGCATGATTGCAATGTTTGTATCGATTGTTTATGGTGTTTTGTTTGAAACATTAGATTGGAAGGGATGCAACTATTATGATTATAACGAGTTCAACCATTACAATTGTGAGTATTATCTGAATGACTACATCTACCAAGGTGAGTTATCATAAATGTCCTACTATTTTTCCTATGCATGTAGTATGATTTTAAATAGATATTGCATGTCTATAATTTTGTTTTTCTATTATACTATGCTATGATACCCATGCATGATTGCCATATTTCCTTGACTTGAATACCTTTGATCCATTGTATTATAGTTGCTTAGCCATGCTTATTAGAAACGCAAAGGGAAATCATCATTGATTATCTTATGAAAAGATATGTTTTGTTATAATGAAAACAATTGGAATTAATGAATTCTCTGGATGTGATGGATTGGTATGGGGTTGGATGCTTTTATTGCGGAAAGCACACCTAGGCATCAGAGGTTGGATAGGTTTCTTGTGTGGTAGCTTCTAGTACAGCCGCATGTTATCTCTATCTTAACTAAGTAAGTTGTAGGACCTAGTCCGACCTGACTAGCAGATGTAGGGGATAAAGGTTGGTATGGGTCCGTCATGAGGGCTCATGGTTCTGCTTCTAAAAGGTTTCGTCTTGGTATTTTTCCTACCATAATACAAAATAAGTGTAGTGGTAAAAGGGACTAACTAGGTCATGCGAGTAAAGTGTACAAAATCTCTCGAGAGTGTAAATCTAAGTACGTAGTCGTGTCCCGATTACGGACATCTATGAGCAACTAGACCTTGAACTGTTTGGAAGATCTCACTCATCCCAAATTCTTAAATTAAAACTTTATAGGTGAACATGGATTTAGTAGCATACGAAGCTGGACTGTCATGTTTCAACATTGGTTTATGTTGGTATGTTCTTGGAAAAACTGATTTGAAGAAAGAAGAGTATTTTAAAAGTAGGAAAATGGTATATTTCTTTCAACAAATGTTCCTGAACTCCACCAAGCCAATATATTCAAAGTATGGACCATTCATGGCTAGAACTTTTCATGCTGCAGGTTATTCCATTTCTGAGTGATCGTTTATAGGTTGCGAGACTCCACTCAACAATTGTTCGCGTATGGCACATTTGAAGGATGGATATCTACCTTGTTATCATTTTTCACTGTGTAACTTGAATAATATAATGTAAATTCGGGATCATATTCATTATATTTATGATGCATCGTTATATTTGGTATCATTTTGTACTATGTGTGTTAGTGAACTGATCTAGAGATTAACACTATACACAGGAACTTAGCCTTATCAGATGAGGGTGCTACAAGATGGTATCAGCGCCATGTGTTGATTGTAGGATGATGACCTAGGAATGGAATAGGAAAGCCATAGGAATTATAAACTCTATTTCATTTTATCTTCTTATCTTCATATACTCCACTCTAGTATCTTCTTATCACTTCAATTCTCATACTCTTCTCTTTTAAAACATAGATCGATACCATACCATACAACACATGAGAGGTACGATTGATGAACTGGAGAACAAGAGTGAGGAGCTGAAGAATGAGAATGAGAAGCTAAAAACTAGAAAATGGAAATGAGCCTTGGAGCTATGCGATCGATATGAGATGATTATTTCCAAGAATGTTTGGATAGATAACTTGATGTGAAGGATTACTGGATTGATGCAACATATACCACCAGCAATGAGCACTCACTCGACGAAGTGCCAGAATCGAGAGCAGTTAGAATTATGTCTAGCATCAAGTTCTTCATTAGGAAGTCGATATCACATTAGCTATTTATCATATCAAATCTTGTGATATGGAAATATTATTGATTAGAATATGTTATTTGAAAACCTAAATGTTCAAGGATTTTTTTCATAAGTTTTTATATAGTATTTATGAAAGATTGTTCTTCAAAACCCAAACAAATATTATAATAGTTTTAAATTATTTTGTGGGTCTTAACCACAAGAATACTTCCGGAGCTTGAATAAATTTTTTATTTCAACTTGTGTGTTGATTGATTATGATTGCTTGTTTATGCATGTTTTTTGTTTGATTATGTTGTGTATGGGTAGGAAATGATTCTCTTGGTCCTTTTCTATATATACTCATTTATGTTATCCCTAGAAGATTCCTATTATCGTCAACCCATTGAAGTGGATAAGAATTGATAGCCAATGAGGGATGCCACAATAAGAGCACACAGTTATCCCACTAATGTGTTATATTGGATTCACATGGCTTAGAAGTAACTCTAGCATTGATTGGATGGTCAAGTACGAAGGAATGATAAAAGGTGCATAACAAGATATTACAACCACAACTAGAAGGAAGAAGAATCAGATAAAGTTCAGTATTTAACTCTAGAGATTCCAGGTTCAATTCTCTTAAGGGGTTTAGCCTAGAGAATGTGCCATAGCGAGAAAGCCACTTAGAAGCTAGAAGATGATATTCGAGAAATCACCCACACCTCTGCTAGCCATTTCGAATCTCAAGGAAGAGATTCATCTTAAGGGGGTAGTCTCTTATATCCAATTATTTAGAAATTGGGATTTAAAAAAATTGCATTTGCATTGCATCATGGCATCTCATGCAAACCCCCGATTAAAAAATCCTTTGCAAAAAACCGTATTCAAAATAATTTGTCAAAATCCTATTTAAAACTCCCCAAAATCATCTGTAAGGTTTGTTTCAAACATATGTTTTTGAATTTTATTAGATAGGAAAATGATTCCCTAATGTCCAAAAAATATTTTCCTAAATAATGAGATTTTCTAAAACCCGAAATCCTATTTACTATAACGCCAAAACTAGCCAAAATTATTTTATTCTAGCCAAAATTATTTTCTAGCCAAAATGACATTTTTGATATTTTAGCCAAAATTATTTTCTATAAAGTTCATTTTGTGTATTTTGATTTTACAAAAGTTAGGGAATTGATTTCATTTGAAGTGGATTCCTAAAACTAAAATTAGAAACAGAATAAGAAAAATAGAAAAGAAAAGACAAAGAAACAAGAAACAAGAAAAAACTAAATCTAACCGGATAGCCAACGACCCAGCCCACCTAACCCACGCCCTATCTACCGCTCGATGTGCAGCATATCAAGCCTCACATGCCCATGCCCAGCATAGCAAGTAGTGGACAGCGCAGCCATCCCACACCCCTCCTCTTTGTCACTAGTGTGTGGGCCCTGACCCGTCATCTCCTTCCTCACGTGAGAGACAAACACGAGAATGGGTTCGATCCTGACTCGGATTCCTCGCAAAATTCGCTCGAATTCAGCGCAAATTCTTGTCTCCTGCCGCACACTAAGACCCCTACTTAATTCCACTGCACCCCTCTTGTTTTTCTCTTTGGAAAATCCTCTGCAAAACCTAACCCTAAGCTCCGATTTGATCTACCGCCGCTAGAGCTCCAGATAATTCACAAAGCGAGGGTTCACATTGTCCCGCGCCCCTCCTCTCTCTTGCATCCTTCTCCCTGTCTCTATCGCGTCTCCTCACCATATTTACCCTCCCGCGGGAGCATCCGACCACAAGGAATCCTTCGTTAATGATTTATGCATTCAACGCATATACTAGGTTAATTTGAATATAAGTTAAAGCACAACATTGAAGTAACTAGATCGTCAATGATTCATTTTGTCGGTCCAAGCATCCGCCCATGTTATTCATGTATCCACCAATGCGGTCCAAGCATCCACCGAAGCCATTTCTATTTCCTAGAAATACATAAGTGTCAATGCCAATGTCATTTGCTATAAATGTAATTATATAAGAATGCAACACTAGAATAGAGTGAAAAAATAAGACATTAACATAGCAACGGTCTTCAATTAGTTCAGCCACATGCAAGTCTCAAGTTGTTTGCATATAATTCCCCAAATAAATGCATTATATTGAGCACAGTGAGTTAGAAAATTATAAAAGTTACAATGGCTTCTAGCTCGGACCCGAGTATCTAAAATTATGTCCACAATTCAAAGTGTGGCAACAAAAATCAAATTAGGATTAAACCAAACCTTACCCTAGGATTAAACCAAAATGAATTATTAACTAAAAATAGCACTAATCTCGGGCTTCTTCTGCTAGAGATCCTTGTCGCCACGACGGCGAGGTCGTGGGGTGGCACGTCGAATTGTACGGTGAGGTCGTCATGAATCCACGTCAGAGATCGAGAGCACTCCTGCTTCTGTGTGTGTGTTGGGGGGGGAGGGGGGGGTGTGGTGTTCAGCTTGGTAGTTTACATTTCGAATTCTTGTGCATTTTGACTAAACAAATCATTTGATGGTCCATCAGCTTCTTATTTGTGCTTTAATTTCTTTTGAAATTAGCATAGCCTAAGTGGTTAATGCATGTTCTATGAAATAACCCCGGTCATTGAGAAATACAGAGAGAAAGAAGAGCACACAATGTTTCAAAATTTATTACTGTCAAGCAATGGTATTACATGATCTATTAATCGATCAAAAGGGAATTAGTTAAAAGTTTATTTTGCAAAATCACAACGAAATGGACACAACTCATGTGGTACGATAGATGTGGGCCGTGGTCAAGCTGTCGGGTAGAAGGGCGAGCTGGCGAGAGCACAGGTGCCCGTCTTCCAGGGCACATCCTTGGCGAGGTAGATGTATCCCTGCTCACCCCAGTCGTTGCTCCAGGAGTTCTTGGCAATCCAGTACTTGTTTTCCTTGCTGGGCCCCTCGCAGTAGCCGACGATGGTGACGGCGTGGTTCACCCTCGCGGGATTGCCGGAGCATGGGCCACGGTAGATACCGCCGGCGTAGAACTGGAACTCGAAGCCGCTGGCGTCGATGTACACCGTCACGGGCTGCCTTGCCACGGCCAGCGCCAGCTGACGTTCGTTGTTGGGCACCACGGCCTTGAAGCCCTTGACAGATGCCTGGTGGTCGAACAGCAGCTTGTCCACGTCGCACTTACCTTGGAATCCATTGTATGGGTACCTCTCCTCCGACGTGATGCCGCCGCGGGCAGCCACGAGGCCGAGGGCCGTGTCTGAGCGGCCGCCGTCGCAACCGTTGCTCAGGGTGTCGCAGTCCAAGAGTACCTGCTCCGACAGCGACACCAGCTCCCCGGTCCTGATCTTGTTCATGCCCTCGATCGCCGCCACCGCCGCGAACGCCCAGCACGATCCTGCCATTTAATTTCCATTCCATAGACACATATGAGTAATTAATTGAAAAGACACCGCACTCTGCATGCAACAAGGAATAAACTATAGCTTGACGAGCTTACCGCAAGCGCCTTGATTCTTGACGCCGGTGACAGCGCCGCTGGAGCGCCAGTCGACGCAGCACGGCTTCCAGGAGTGGTAGGGGAGCGGGGTGGGTGACGCGGCATGGAAGCCCGTGTTGTTGAACCCGGTGAACTGCTGGACGACCTCCCTGGGGGTGAGGTCGCCAAACCTGTTCATGCGGACGACGGCGCTGCCCTTGTTCTGCGACCTGAACCCGCCGCCCACGACGCCGACGCCGCCGGTGCCCCTGTTCTGCGACTTGAACTTGCCGATGGAGTTGGTGTTCTGCTTGAAGATTTGGAACCGCTTCTCCTCCTCCCGGTGGGACGAGTAGTGCTTTGAGTACTTGGTCATCCAGTTGGAGAACCTCTCCCTCACCTCGGACTCCGGCAGCTCCCACGACGGCTCCTCCTCGTGCGCCGGGTAATCTGCGGCGATAAGCGATGCCTGCAGGAGGCTGGTGAGGCACAGGAGTAGGACGAGGCAAGGCGTAGATGAAGCCATCTTGATTAGCTTAATTAGGCTGTATGCTTGTGTGGAATACATGCAACCGAGCTAATGCTTATATAGGCGCCTTGGTTGACAAAGCATGTAAGCTTGTGGCTGGTGCATCACCAGTCGTCGTGGGCGCATGTATGATCCACAGAAGACTTCAATAATAGGTAGAATGAGTTGATTAACCAACCCACTAGTTAAGCCATTGATATTCTGATAATTCACCATAATGTCAAACAAAATAGTTAAATGTGTATAATTAAATTAGGTGTGTCTAATAATTCTCAGTCAGGTTGATGCCATTCTATTTTAATTGCAACCTCACTTGTCACTAGAAATATCTCAGTTTAAATCCCGTTTGAAAGTAAAAAAATTGTTGTAACCCAAAAATCCTAGTTATAACCCCACTTGCAACTCGCAGCACGAATCGTGATAGACATGATTGAGCTCTAACTCGACTGAGAATTAACAAAACCGATTAAAATTATGTGTTTTCTTTTTTTTCTCAGGACATAGCATTAGAACAAAGTAGAATGAACCATTCTCTTCTCCTAGTGGTCTATGGTGGACCATAGTGTTTGACCTTTCCAAATTGCACAACTTGCACTAAATGTTAATGGCGAGTGGATTTGTGTTACTAGTTTGTTGATCACCTAAGATCTAGCTGTTGTGCTATTCATTTGTGCAAGAGAATATTTCCATGGATAATACATTCTAGAAAATTTAATTTGAAGGTGAGACGACCCCAGGTCGTACAGGCACCTCTATCGATCAGAGAAGAAACATGCTTGGTGGTAACCAAGCATGTAGTACGTCCGTATCATGACTAGCTAGTACGGGAGTACTTATCTTCGGTTACGCAAAACACTACGTGTTTAAACAATTAACGAATCTAATAAATTACTTATAAGACCGTATCAATCCATTAAACCGATGAGGTCGTGCCTACCAAACATGCCAGTATATGTACCACCTAATCATTTTTGTAACTTTGCAATTTTTAGCAACTACTATTCCTGTTTAAAAAAAATGATGTTTTGAATATCGATATGACCTTTAAAATATTTTTACTTTTTCCATTGACAAGTCTCTGAATAGTTCACGAGTAGGCTTAATTCCGAAAGTCTCTGGTGGCAAGGATTTCTAAATAAGCTCTACACACATAAACCCCGACTGGAGAGAGCTGGAGACAGAGACAGTTCGATGCGATTTAGCCATTGAGGGTTGGCTAGCCAGGGATACCCTGGCCGAAAGAAGCTAGCGGACCCTCACAATCAAGTTTCTGTACAATAGTAAGAAAACAATTTAGATAGAAACGTAAATAAAATATGGGCTGTTGGATTGGCACGAGGGGAACTAAACACACTGTTGTCACCTAGTTTGGGCCAACTTTTGACTAAGACAACAAAGGCCTGTATTGAAAATGGGCTCGATGGACACGTTTCAGCCTTAAAGCAGGATCAAAATGGAGTCAAGTAGCAAGCCGGCCGGAAGCGGGAGAAGGTACCGGAAGGCTTTGGAAGTTGTTTCAGGGAACCTAACATGGGTTGACACCAACCATCAATACGACTGTTTTCTTGCCGGTTTGAACAAGTATTCAATAATCGGAAACTCGGATTGAATCTCAAGAAGGCTTAGTTAGTACCCGTTTATGTCAACAAGCCCATGGATCTACATGGCGACTCGACGCGGGGGACGAAAGACGGGCACTTGGGTCCATGTTCAGAGTAAAGCCAGAGGAAAAGTTACATACTTTAGTGCTAGAGTTAGACGTTGAATTCTACTCGTAAACGTGTATGAGTTGCCCTGGCTTAAACGGGAAGACCGGTTGTCTCATATATATATGAGAGGTGATGGACAATTGAGTCTTAGAGGAAAACAATCGACAAATTAATACCTTTAGTTTTGTCTCATCAACCCTTGTCCCTGCTCTCCATTTCTTCATCGACTTGGCACATAGATCGTCCATTGAATCGACAACCGAGCTAAGAATGGCCAAGCCCGACTTGTTTCTACCCATAGTGGTCATAACCTTCAATAGGGTTCGTCATGAGGAACTAGGACTTCGGGTTTCAAAAGCGTTAGCTATATTGTCTTGCGTATTGCGCTTGTAGCAGGCCTCCTCCGTCACGAGTTGCAGTGCCTCACCCTCGGTGTTGGAGGTATTCATTAACGTGTGTGCGAGTGTACTGAGCCAAAACCCGTTTTGGCGCACCACACTTTTTGGCAACTCCGCAGGGGACGAAAATCATCGGCCATACAATTATGACCGGTATTAAGATCAACAAACCCCGCCGCGGTTACTCATGGTAACATCATAAGACCAACTTTTGATTAACTCAATGAAGAACAACGCCAACCCTTCGAGGATATTCAGAAGAAAAGAAGGGAGGAGCGCAAAGGACTCAGGAAAAGCAAGAAGTTGAAGATCTGGAAACCTACTTGGCCACCTTCAAGACATACCGGCAAGGAATCATCGAGTTGGTGGGAGAGTTCAACCTGATTCCGATTGTCAACGACAAGCCGAATGAAGTGACGATGTTTTTTCTTCTATTCCAGTAGCCATACTTCAAGACATGTTTTCACAAACCACACACAAGTGAATGGTTTGTTTAGAGAGTAAAATAGTGCTAAGAATAATACTTCTCAAGCCACACCGTTGGTAAATCAACCAAAAATCCAGGACAATCGGTTTATGACGGTTCTGTCCTATGGGTTTTTCCCCAACTACATCCTTTTTGGCCAATCAACCGAGTCAAGCATTGTGTTTTACGGGCCAAGGATCCACACCGAACCTAGGTTTGGTTCAAATCAAAATGGCATCTCTTACCTAACAGGTAAATGGGAAATCGTTCCTAGATGAGCATGTTGAAAAACTCAAAAGGGAATTAGATCAGGTTGCTTTATAAAGAGTCAAGGTTATACCAAAGCATAGAGTTTATGAAAAACCCTATTCTGAATACTTTGATAAACTATTATATCCCTCGGGTTATAGAGTTCCTAATTTTTTAAAATTTAGTGGGTCAAATGGTAAAACTACTATGGAACACGTTAGACAGTACTTAGCTTAACTTGGTGAAGCCATCAACCAAGGACATCTCAAAATATGTTTGTTTTCTTTATGGCTTACTGGTGTAGCTTTTTCATGGCTTTCTTCATTACCACATGAATCTATTACCAACTGGTATACTTTAGAAATGAAACTCCATGAACACTTTCTGCGTACATTGGTGAAAACGAGATGAAATTATCACATATAACATACATTAAATAAGAAGCTTATGAATCTAACCAATTACATCAGACGGTCTAGAGAAACCAAAAACCGTTGTTGCGGACAAAGATATGAACGACTTAGTGGTTGCAGGTTTAAAACTTCAACTTCGTGAGGAAGTTGAGGACTTTTCCTTTCTCACGGCCGAACAACTTCAAGAAAGAGCGTTGGCTCATGAAAGGCAGGCTAACGAGGTGAGGTAAACACAATAGGTGAATCAGAGCGAGATTAATACTATAGAATCTATCGGTCTGTAAGGATCTAGATGGATGTTTCAAGTGTATTTTTGACACATGCAAATATGACAAAATATTTGATGCGTTGTTAAAAGATATTCAGATTTCTCGAGGAATGTTGGCTACGGGATAGTGGCACAAGACATCCTCATGATCAAGAGCATTTGGGGCTAGCAAAAACTCACACCCATCTTAAACATGCCAACAATTGCATGAAACCATGAGTGGGGCGTCATTACCTACGGCCCCAACATAGACAAGATGTGTCTAATAATGTCAAAATAGAATAGTTAACTGTTCATAATTAAATTAGGTGTGTCTAATAATTCTCAGTCAGGTTGATGTCATTCTATCTTAATTGCAATCTCACTTGTAACTAGAAATATCTCAGTTTAAATCCCGTTTGAAAGTAAAAAATGCCAGTTGCATGTGTTGCAACTGAAAATTTCTACTTGCAACCCCACTTTCAACTCATGGATGTATGAATCATGATGTAAATTTAATGGATTAGGACATAACCGAGCTCTAACTTCATTCTCAGTCGACTGAAGAATTAGCAAAACCGATTAAATTATATGTTTTCCTTTTTCTCAACATAGCCCATCAATAAAACAAAGTAGGATGAACCATTATCTTCTCCTAGTGGTCTACGGTAGATAATACTGTTTGACCTTCCCACATTGCACAACTTGCACTAAATGTTAATGGCGAGTGGATCTATGTTACTAGTTTGTTGATCACCTAAGATCTAGCTGTTGTGCTATTCATTTGTACAAGAGAATATTTCCATGAATAATACATTTCAGAAAATTTAATTTGAGGGTGAGACCCCAGGTCGTACAGGCATCTCTATCGATCAGAGAAGAAACATGCTTGGTGGTAAGCGAGCATGTAGTACGTCCGTATCATGGCTAGGTAGTACGGGAGTACTTATCTTCGGTTGTTTCAACAATTAACGAATCTAATAAATTACTTATAAGACCGTATCAATCCATTAAACCTATGAAGTCGTGCCTACCAAACATGCAAGTATATGCACCACTTAAAGTTTGCAGTTTTTAGCAACTATACTGTTCCGGTATTAAAAAAGATGATGTTTTCAATATAGATATGACCTCTACAATATTTTAACCTTTTCCATTGTGACATGTCTCTGAATAGTTCACAAGTCTCCAGTGGCAAGGATTTCGAAATAAGCCTTACACACATAAACACCGACTTGAAAGAGCTAGAGGCGAGGACCCTTTACTCGTGCTTTCGGCGTTCATCAGACTCTCCCCTCTCCCCTCTCTCACGCGTTTTGAGAGTCGACTCCTTCCCGGCTTCCCTCTGCCTCTCCTTCGCCAGCCTCGCCGGCCAGAATGACTGGGAGGGGGAGGCCGAGACGTCCTTGTAGATACTAGTTGTAGTAGTAGGAGTTGTCCTTTGTGCCGGTGTGGTGTTTTGCTATTGAGGTCGTCGTGCCTGAAGCTTCCGAGCTCCTTCAGGCATGCGGTGGAGAAGTGGTGGAGGTTGGCGGTGCTCAGGTGGTCGGAGTTGGTGAGATGCTATAACTCCTCTTCTACCTCATCAGATAAAGCTCATGGTTGTGGTACGAGTCAAATCCATCATGTTGCCCTTCCTCTTTCTCCGGTCGGATGTGGAGGCGGGGGGAGAAGACGAGATGGTGGTGCGATGGGTGTTGATTCATGGCGGCAGCAGGGAGTGGTGAGGCTCTACCTGCGGATGCATCCAAGTGATGGCGATGGGTGTCACCGCTATCTTAGGTAAAAAGGGCCGCTTCGCACCATGAGGGCTTTTGCTCCTAGAGTTTATCTTCCTCCAGGCGTGAGGATCTTCACCTACAACACGGCGACTCATCGTCGACTCCAGACCAAGTGGTCTCGTCCCCTGGATGGAGCTAGTGGCCGTTGCTGCGAGGCCGACAATGGCGACGATGGAGAAGTACTAGATCACGTTCCCAGTTTCTTTGCGAGCTCCTTTTTGCATTTTATAGGGCTCTGATATATTTTCCTTTTTTATTCTAGGTCCTTCTTGTAAAACTTGTCCCACCACTAATGATGCTTCGAGGGTCTTCGACCCTCTCGCCATTTAGAGAAAAAGAGAGAGCTAGAGGCAGAGATAGTCGATGTGATTTAGCCGTCGAGGGTTGGCTAGCGTGGGCTACCCTATCCCAAAAGAAACTAGCGGACCCTCAGAATCAAGTTTTTCTTACAGTGGTAAGAAAACAAATAAGATAGAAATTGTAAACAAAATATGGGCTGTTGGATTGGCACGATAGGAACTAAACACATTGTTGTCCCCCAGTTTGGGCCGACGTTGGACTAAGACAATGAAGGCATGTTATGGAAGATGGGCTCGGTGGAAGCGTTTCAGCCTTAAAGCCGGATCGGAATGGAGTCAAGAAGCATGCCAGCCAGAAGCGGAAGAAGGAACCGGGAGGCTTTGGAAGCTATTTAAAGGAACCTAACATGGGTTGACACCTATTGTTAATAGAGGTATATACATCTTTAATCCCACAACTTGCACCACGGGGTATTTTAGTCCCGTATCTTGTAAAGTGAACAAATCTAGTCCCACAACTTGCATTCCTGGAGCATTTTAGTCCAGTTTAAACGAATTTTGGCGAGTTTGACCGAATTCGTCCACCTAAAGGTTAAAACGCATTGCAATTTTTGCAAAATAAACCCTGTGTAATTTTTGTCTGTTTACACCTTGGTAAAGGGCCTGACATGAGGGGCCCATCTGTCAGTCATTGTACTAATAATAAAAGTTCTAGGTGCATGGAAGAGATTCGAACTCAAGATCTGCCATCCTAAAGAGATACAAGCTAGCCATCACAATTCATGTGGCACCGTGCTAATTTGAAGAACGCTGGTTTATTATACAAGATCATTTGAAGAACACGTGGTTTAACTTATTGGATTTTTTCACCTTTCTTCTCTGACTTTTAGTTGGTTTGTGTGAAGGGGAAAACTGTACTCCCTCCGAGTCGAATTAATGTTCTCAAATTTTTCTAGATTCAGATGTATCTAGTACTAAAATATGACTAGATACATCCGAATATAGACAAATCTAAGTATATTAATTTGGGTCGGAGAGAATAGTATTATTGAAAATGTTGTTATTTATATAGGGATTAATATTTGCGGAAAGAATAGGAGTTATAAGATAATTCCCAGGGATCTTGTTGAGTATCATGAACTAGTACTATTATAGCTGACGGTTCAAAAATCATTTCAGTTGTGATGCTTTTTCCAATTTCTATAGCTTCTCCCAAGAGCATATTCATTCGTCCCCCCAAAGGACAAAAAAAGCTAAATGGGGGCGCCGGAGACAAAAATCGCTTCCAGTCGCGCCCCTATATTCAGTTTTTCCACCACCACAATTTTTATAACATCTGGTGCTTCATAGCGAACCCCTGTCCAGGGGGAAACCGGGGGCGCCGGCTAACGATTAGAAACGCTCGTGTAGCGTCACGCGTCACAAGGCCCCACCCACTTGCCCCCGTCTCGTTCCCTCCTCCCTTTCCCACCTACCCTGTCTCTCCCCCGTCGCTCCCGACCTCCTCCTCCTCTTCAAGCGTGCTCGGCGGGTGGCCAAGGGCGGCGCGAGAATGAGGAGCCAACAAGTAGAGGCATGCGGGGATGTGAGTCGCGCCGGGACGGAGGCGCGGGGTCGCGACCGGGAAGATGCGGGAGCGGCGCAGTGCTGGAGAGGCCACGAGGCGGTGCACACGCATGTGAGGTCGAGCGTGAGGCGGACGATGAGGGAGGCGAGGTTGGTGGCCGGCATAGTGGAGGTCGGAGACGAGGGCCTCGGTTGACGAGGAGTCGTGACTGAGGACGGCGAGCGGCGCATCCATGGGCAGGAGCCATGGGTAGGGCAGGGGCAACACCAGCGCCATGGCCAGGGGTTCCGGGGCGGCACCGGCACCAGCGCCATGCCGCATCAGGTGGGGTTTCGAGGCGGCGCCATGGCTAGGGGCAACACCAGCGCCGGCGAGCGGTGGTCCACGACATTGGCATCGCGTTGAGCGATGGGCGACATCGGCGTCACTCGTCCACAATGCATTTGTGAAAATCCTCGGGCAAGTTTATTTTTATACTGAGGGTGTGACCGAGTGATACCCACCCCTCAAAAATCAAAACTTAGTCGGCGCCCCTATACGAGCAAAAAAAGCTCTATAGGATGGCAGCGGAGATGCTCTAAACTCAAATTTTACACATGTGGAGAACATTTAGACGAAAGGCAAATGCTTTCGGTAGGGCCAACCCCTACTCTAAACCTGTCTTCAACCATCCTGCATAATAAGCGTGTCGTTCTTTGATGTGTCATGTAGTTGCGTGAGTAGTAGTGGCGTGCTTGTAACTCTTTAGCCTTGACAGGGCGCGCGTTCGAATCCCTTTGATGCACTTTCAATTTTATTATTTGTACAACTGCTGACAATTGGGTCCCACCTCTCAGGCCCATATCAAGGTCCTAAAATACACACGGGTTATTTTGCAAAACTTATGATGCCACATGTCAGCTCGAGGACAAATTCGCTCAAACTCACCAAAATTCGTTTAAACTGGACTAAAATGCTCCCGGAATGCAAGTTGTGGAACTAGATTTGTTCACTTTACAAGATATGGGACTAAAATGCTCTCGTGGTGCAAGTTGTGGGACTAAAGATATATATACCTCTTGTTAATACAAAGGCCCTATCGGTTTTCTTGCCGGTTTGAACATGGAAACAATAATCAGCACCGGATTGACTCTCAAGAATTCCTAGTTAGTACCGGTTTATGCCTGCAATCCCATGGATCTACATCTATGACGGTGTAATGACGAAGGAAAGCTTTACTCCAACACGGAAGGATCCCTGGCGGCTTGACGACTCAGGATGAAGAGTCTCCGCTTGCTGCTTGGGCTGCTACCGAATGTTCTCGTTATACCGGCATAGCTACAGGACGTGTTTGCAGTTGTGTCGCCAGACCATGCAGTAGGGACCGAGCGGCAGACTGCTATTCCAGCGCAGATTCTCCCTTCGGCGGTCGACCGCCCGCTGCGGTCAGCGCGGCAGCGCCTCGGACAATCGCAAGAATCAATTCGTTTTCCCTTCGCGCATGCAGATAACACAAACCGGTGGGTCTACACGTCGGTAAATCTCTCGCGCGCCACGTGCTTCGGTTGCTACCGTGCATGCCTTTTTCTGGTCCTTTTTTCTCTCCAATGCACATGCACATGCATACTAGGGTCCGCTACACTCGTTATATCATGCACATACAGGCTGCTATGGTGACCGGCCATCCTCACTTCTCCCGCTTCTATTCTCTCCTTTTTGTGTATTCTTTTTCTATTTTGCTTTCTAATACTCCCTCTGATCTAAATTATTGGATTAATATTTGGCTAATTCGGATGCATCGAGTACTACAACATAACAAAATACATCTCAATCTAGACAAATCTGATTATTACTTCTTTTTAATCCGTGAACATTTTTGGATCCACAAATTCCATAAACATTTGTCAATTCTCTTTTCTCGTGGTTATTTGATATGTGATAAAAAGTTATGTCCATTTATCAATTCCCTTTATCGTATAATTGATCATGTATTTTACTAACAATTCATGTTTATTGGGTCAACTTTCTTTTCTAATTCCCTTTTTGGGACTATGGTTTTTGTAAGGAAAAAAACAGGTGGGGAACAACTTAAACAAACTACCACTTTCAACTCAAATGGTCTACCACTGCCAATTGGTATTTTATTGAAATTTTATTATTTGTCTTTTAAGTAATGTTTTTTTCTATGTATGGACATGGAACATGTATTTTTGTATCAAACGTCTTTAGTTTTGATTTTTTTACCAACAGAGTGCTCATGTACTTATCAAGGTGTTTAGTAATTTGTCACCAACACAATGCCGATGTATTTATCAAGGTGTTTAATAGTTTGTCATCAGCACAGTGCTGATGTAGTTATCAAGGTGTTCAGTAACTAGTTACCAACACGGTACGGATGTATGAAGGGGTTCAGTAACTATTCACCAACACTGTTCTGATTTAGTTACCAAAGGTGCTATCAACATGGTGATGATGTGGTTATGTAAGTATTGAGTAAATATGTGACAACATGAGGATACGTAATTACAAAGGCATTGAGTGAAAAGAGCATGATGCACTATTTTTATGTAATTTGTACGGTGTTGTACCATATACCTTTTGTTAATATGACGCTATTTAGTATTAAGTAACTAGCCACCACCTGCTATTTATATAGTTATCAAGGTGTCATGTGAAGCTAACCCAAGCAAACTAAGATTTGAAGCCCGTAACAACATGTAAACAACGGTAAGTGACGTATTACTCAGTTGATAAATTCTGAGCTAAAAAATGTGTCAAAATATGTTAAACGAAGTTAACTTTTAGGGTTGATAATTGTTCATGTTTACCGTTGATAACTCATTACCTTTACCGTTGATAATTTACGAACGGAGGGTCGATAACTTTTAGCCTGTAAAAAAAGTTATCGAAACATATCAACATGAGATCTACTTTTGTAGATCTCGTCGAGACCGATTTATTGGTGAAAACAAATCTTAAATCCGAGTTGCCGTTTGAAAGATATAACGTTTTAAATATACGCATTCGAACTGATTCTCGCTGACACTAGCTTTTTCAGGCTGGGCTATAAACCGTGCATGCAGATCTTTCTGTAAATACTAAATAGCATACTCAGACTGAACTGTTTTTACCAAAAATAGAAATTCTAGTCGGAAATGACCGCGCGCTACGGTCGACCGCTAGCTAGTGTCGCCCATTCCAGCGGTGCAGCCCATGGGGGGAACTTAGGTCTAGCTCGAGATGATCGGCAGCAGGCGATCTTGGCAGGCATGGTCATAGTAGAACATGTTGGGCGGTCCATTCCTTCGCGGCCGAACACGGCGAGCTGCTAGTCCTCTCTTCCTCACTATCTTCCTCCTAGGAGAGCGAGTCGATGAGGCATGGTGGTCTAGAGGTCGCTACGGCAGGATCTACTTCGACGGTTCAGACTGCTGTGGAGATGTTGCGCGAGGAGTATGCTCCTAGGACACCTCCTGGTGATTGAGGTGTCCTGAGGGTATGCGTCACTGCGGTTCAGTCTGCACCTACTGGGGCGAGGGGGTCTACACGACCACACACCCCTATGCCACCGGACACGCTAGAGAGTACCCCATTTCGATGGGGCAATTGTCATGCGGTGGAAGAGGATGGGGCGACTATGACAGATCAAGAAACGATGGCAAAGGTGACACGACGCACGGCTGCAAAGAATACCAATGCTCGTGGTATGAAATCGTCTTCCAAATCCAATATTTCTTTTTATACCCTATCTATTACATCAAAACTTGTAAATATTGGTATTAATTTGGGTATTTTTGAGAAGGAAGTTTTTTTGGCCAATGTGTTGAGACACATGGAGTATGATCGTCTAACGGTTACACGTAGATTCTCTCGCAATCCAGATATCATATCGATTGAGGAGTAGGAGGAGTTGCATGCCATAGTAGATGGTCAACTCCCTTCCCACTTAGTTGGTGAGGTATCAGAGGTGGTCTTTGATGCGGCTCGGCTTAGTTCTATTTGCGAACTTAAAGCTGTGGGCCAAAAATCGAAAAACTCCTCTAAAAAAGGTCAGAAGTCTTGCAAGAGACAACATTTGTCAAAATCTCCAAGTGTGTTTCCCAATGTGTCAAGGTCATAGGTACCAGGTGGGCCCAGACAACCAAAAGAGCTCCACCAGGAACCATTGTGGCTAAGCATGAAGACTCGGGCCTTAGGCGGGGGCCCGAATGGAGACGCCTTGGTGGCCAAGCCAGGGCGTATTGGCGAACATATTCTTCGGGGTATCGTGATTACATCGCCAAAATTGGATCATCTCTTCTAGGGTTTTATATAGGTGCCTCCACTTGTAACACATCTCGGCATCATGTAACCCTACCCGACAGTGTATATAAGGGGGCAGGGATGCCAGATGAGAGGGATAGAAGCAACAAGAGCACATCATCCCTAGATTGAGAGGATATGTAGATCTTCTCTCAGATCATCTTCTAACATCCATCCACCATAGGTGACCTCGAGCTGTATCTCGATCTCACCAGAGCACACTATGATAATCCCAAGCAGCCACACATAGGAGTAGGGATTTTACCGGTCACTATTCCTCTGAGGTCTGAACCTGTATAAATCTATGTTTAGTGTGGTACCATCCCGATATCCGAGTCTGACCCCTACGAGTATAAATCTACTGTGCATAATACCTCGATAGTTGACGCACGAGGTAGGGGTTCATGGCGGTGAGGGAGAGGTTCTATCCTCCATGGATGTCCTCACCATCACCGTCGAAGATATGTCGGAGGACACCCGGCAGGAGCAGAAGCTCCTATCTCGGGAGATCAACGCGATCAACACCTTGGTTCCAATTGATATTCCTTGGTCAGATATTACGCACCTTCATTCAAGAAGATCATCTGTATCACGTGCCATTCATGGGGCGCCTCCCCCATGTTGTGGAGGTAAACGTGGATAATAGGTAGCTCTCTATCATCTTGGATGGGGAGTAGCGTCAGTGTCATCTTCATCGACACCCTCGACATCCTCAAAATTCTAAGATCTATGATTCATTTGAATGAGCGCGCCCTCCATGGTTTCATGCATGGGCAGTGGATCCGGCCCTTCAGAGTTGTGAATCTCTAGATCTCTTTTGGCGTCTCTTCCAAATTTTGTTCATAATGGCTCGAGTTTGTTGTGATACCCCAACTAGTGCCTGTCACATCATCCTTGGGCGGTCTTTCTTCGCCAAGTTCATGGTCATCTTCAGCTACATCTTCCTAACGCTTAAGATCCCTGGACCAAACAAGGTCATCATGATCCCGAGCAATTCAAGCAGGCCTATGAGTGCGATCGGGAAAGTCTACTCATACCAGATGCAATGGTGGCTATGGAAAAATTTCATGATTCCAAGGCCTCCGTGCATAAATAACCACCAAAGAGGAAGGCACAGGGTGGAACGGTGTCTTTCCAACCTAGAAAGGACTCCAAAAGGGTACACATATGCCCAGAGTATCCTAGCAAGAAGGTCACGCTTGGCACCGACCTAGGTCAGGAGCTCGAGGGCTCGCTCATCACGCTTCTCCACAAAAACATCAATGTCTTTGCATGGAAATCTTCTGATATTGTGGGGGTACCACAAGAAATAGAGGAACACTCCTCAACGTGCTGGTCGGGTCAAGGACTATGAAGCAGCACACTTGGCACTACGCGGAGGATTGGCAGAAAGCTATCGGGGAGGAGACTGTCAAGCTCCTAGGTGCGGGCAACATCTGGGAGGTTCTCCACTCTGAGTGGCTAGTGAACCCTGTCATGTTAGTAAAAAGCAATGGGAAATGAAGGATGTGCGTCGACTACATCAGTCTGAACAATGCATGCCCTAAGGATATGTTCCCCCTCACGCGGATTGAGATCCAGATGAAGAAGGAAGACAAAGAAAATACTGCGTTCATCACATAGATTGGAGCTTTCTTCTATGTCTCCATGCCCTTTGGGCTCAAGAACACGGGTGCAACTTACCAACATTCTATTCAGAATTGTCTCAATAACCAGATCCGTAGAAACGTTCAAGCTTAAGTTGATGATATCATCGTGTCCAGAAAGAATGAATACCTCCTGGTGGATTTGGCGTAAAATTTTCAACAACTTACGCTGCTACAACATGAATCTAAACCCAGAGAAGTGTGTTTTTGATGTACCATTAGGGAAGTTGCTTGGCTTCATCATATTAGCGCGAGGAATAGAAGCCAATCCTGAGAAGATCGACGCTATCGACAAGTTGGGGTCATCTCAGAGGCTCAAGGATGTGCAATGACTGACTAGATGCATGGCAGCACTGATAATCCCCAAGAGTAGGATTGTAGTACAACTCGATAAGTATTTGAGTGTCAAACCCACGAGGAGCTGAAGCTAAACTATCCATTCTCTAAATCCCTATAACCCACTTATATGGCTCTCCGTGCAAAGCACGGAACTAGAGTGTATGGTTGTTTTTACTACTAACTAGAAACCGGTAAAGTGCTTTAAGTAAATATTATAAGTAAACTATTGCAAGCAAGTAAAGTGAGATCTAGTGAAGTAGGAGTAAGTTTCTCAAGGGAGCAAGTGTTTAGGAAAATTTTTATTTCATTCGTTTGGTTGTCACAATTAGTGAAGCATATGGATAGCCTTTTATTGTTTCATCTAGAGAGGAGACATAGATAGGTGCGGCCATATACATGAGCAAATACACCCCTAGTGATTGATACCAAGACCAATTAAGAACAAATGAGAAAATTATTAAGACATAAGTACAACCACCGCATTTAGATTTAAGGTCTCCATATTAAATGCCTCCCGTTAATTAACCATGAATTAATATAACATGCATATCTAAGACTTGGGATTTGATTTCTATCAAACTCTGGCTATCCCTCCTATCATCATGCAACGGTCAGAACCTTATGCATCCCCCAACATATGTATGGACTCATATATTAGTACATAAGATCATCATATAGAAGATAACATATATTTGTATGCAACCAACAATTAAATATTTCACAATTGTCATAAAAAATTCACTACTCAAATATAGACACAGAGATACAATAGATCATGGAAAAAATAGATTGCATCACACATCATGTTTTCCAAGAGATTACAGCAGGGATATGGAGAGGATCTTGCTATATATGTTGATGATGAACACGTCGGAGGGGGTGAGCCTTCCGGGGCGATTCCTGCAGCGGTTCCCACCTCCGATCTCCGCCAGCAGCGGCCTGCAAACTCTAGAGTTTTGTTTTTTTATCCGCCTCTGTTTATGTCGAGGACGGTCGCCAGGGGGTATATATAGATGTTTTTAGGTCAAACATGTCTGTGGGTGAAAGATTGGAGCGAATCGGATGACCGAGGTAGAAAAGAGTACAGGTGGTGTGCCCAGTATAGGAGGTCATTCCATTGTGCCTCATTTGTAGCCCATTAATCTCCTTTGGTACTTCTTTGGCATGTTGGATGCGTCTCGAAATTTATGAATTGTGGCCTCTGACATTGCCCTTTTTGGAGTCCAGTAGCTCCTGTAATATAAAATTAGTAACAGAAGGTATATTCTGCCAGACAGAGTTAGAACCATAGGAGAGGAAATTGTTTAGAAAATCCCCGAAACCATTAAGAACATTGATAATAACTACTAATACGATGCAAATATGTGGGAATGTGTATCAATAAACTACAAAGTTCTAAGCATTTTACATGCATCAAGCACTCAGCCGGTTCATCACCCGACTAGGGGAAAGGGCGTTCCCCCTCTACAATCTGCTCAATAAGGCTGACACGCTCGTTTGGACAAGTGAGGCTTAGGAAGCATTGGATCACCTCAGGACTATGCTCTCTTCGCATCCAGTTCTCGTGGCACCCATGTCAAGGGAGCCCTGGCAATTGTACATTTATGCGGCTGATCCGGTTGTAAGCATCATGTTGTTAGTGGAGCGAGAAGAAGAATGACACGTTTCAAAAGGTGCAAAGACCGGTTTATTTTTCAGTGAGGTCCTATCTGACTCATAGAAAATATACCCACAAGTATAGAAGATCGTCTACGGTCTTCAACATTGCGCGGAAGTTGGTTAACTACTTCTAGGCTCACACCATATCAGTTGTGAGCCAGTTTGCTGATCGCGGAAGTGGTCAACAATCGCGAATCTAGGGGAAGGATTACTAAATGTGCAATTGAACTCATGCCTTATGGGATTACATATGTGGCAATAACAACCATCAAGTCTCAGGTTGTCTTAGACTTCGCGACTGAACGGACGGAGACACATCCTCCAATCACCCTGACCCCAAGCAAGTATTTAATTCTTCACTTCGACGACTCCTTGATGGTTATAGGCGCAGGGGCTTGAGTAATGTTGACTTATCCAAAAGGGGATTGCTTCATATATGTACTCTAGCTCCACTTCCTGGCCTCCAACAATGCACCAAAATATGAGGATCTTCTTCACGGACTGCAGATGGCGTTGTCACTCGGCATTCGGTGTCTATTGGCTCGAGGGGACTCAGAACTCGTTGTTTGGTAGGTCAAGAAGGAATGGAAGTGCCTAGATGCCACTATGGAACCATATTGCCGGGCCATTCAGAAGTTGGAGCCTCGATTCAAGGGGCTCGAACTGACACACGTGCTACGGTGGGACAATGAAGTTGCGGATGCTCTCGCATGGATGGAGTCCACTCAGGATGAAGTCCTGATGCATGTAAAATGCATACATAAACTTTGCAGTTTATTGACACATATTTCCATGTATTTACATCTCATAAAATGTTATATTCATGTTTTACATTGATTTTGGGGATTTTCTAAGCACCTCCCTACTAGGTGCTTTTCAAGCTACTTACCGAGGAGTGTGTTTGGCAAACCCTCCCGAGGAGGAAATATGTTGGCTC
This sequence comes from Avena eriantha, assembly GCA_910589775.1. Taxonomy (NCBI): domain Eukaryota; kingdom Viridiplantae; phylum Streptophyta; class Magnoliopsida; order Poales; family Poaceae; genus Avena; species Avena eriantha. The sequence goes on along the minus strand of OU342742.1, from coordinate 13,220,537 downwards.
CAAAGCATTGTCTCAAGTACTCTGGAAGCCAGGAGACTCGAATTTTTGAACCGGGATGATGGTATCAAAGAAACACTTCTTCCGCTTTCCACATTTTCTATCAAGGATGGAATGCCACACTCTGGGAACAATATCCAGCTCTATATAGTATTGTTAGTCACAAAGTGGATACCATTTCCACGATACTAGCATCTTCTCCTCCGAGTGTGACGTTCAGACGTAACTTTATTGGTCCTAGACTTGCTTCGTGGAACGCTCTGTTACAATATTTAACCACGGTGCAACTACCTGATGGAGCTAAAGGGTTTAGATGGAATTTACATGAGAGTGATAAATTCTCAGTAGATTCTATTTATAGAGAACTAGTTCAAACCTGATGTACCAATTAATAATAACAAAAAAATTTGAAGATGAAGATACCACTAAATACGAAAATAATCATTTGGTGTCTTCGTCGAGGGGTGATTCCCACAAATGATAACCTTTTTGTAAGAAATTGGCATGGAAGTAAGGAATGTGTTTTTTGTCATCATGATGAGACAATCAAATACTTATTACTCCAATGTAAAATTTCTCAAACTATATGGTTAGTCATTCAAATAGCTTCTAGGTTGTATCCTTCTCGTACAGTTGCCAACATATTTGACAACTGGTTACATGAGATTGATTTTAAAATACATAATTTTTATTAAGGTAGGAACACTTTTCGTTATATGATCGTTTTGGCTATGTACGATGATAACGTATTTAATGACAAGTCTTTATCACTTCTGCAGGTTATCTACCGTTGCACCGTTATTGATCCATTTATGGTCACCTTTACATCGTATGGAGTTTCGTGGTCTATTTACGGAGTTTTGTACACGTTTGGACGATACGGCTACGGATATTCTTTCCCGGCATAGATGACAGCTTGAGCTCAGGATCGGCCCTCCATCTTCTTGTATTAGGCATTATACAGGCTCTAATAATATCTTGTATTTTACCTTGTTTGCATTTTATGCTTATGTCCAAACTTGTTGCGGTTGTGTGCATCTCAGTTATGCAGATGCTGGTGTAATGGTTTTTTTCGAAATGGGGAGCGAAGCTCCGGCCTCTACATCAAACGATGCACACAACCTTTATTTATTATTAGAGTAATAAAATGTGGCAAAAGCCATTACAAAGATCATACAAACCAAAACCGCCAAATACCACCAGTAACACATCTTGAAGTCTCCGAAAGATCTGTCGTGCATAGCACCTGCCGAACATGCATGACTCGGCGTAGCACTTGTCAGTCAAACATGACTTGACATCGCCGCCGAAGCTTCGTGCAAGACAAAGCCGCTCCACCTGTCCTGCTTCTTCCATCCAGCGATGCTTCCAAGATAGAGCACGACACCCAATATCAACACAAGTATTAGTCAAAAACTTGCGTTCTCTGAATTTTATGTCACTCGTGTCTTGCTTAGTTAGTTCAAGATGGGATAGAGGAACAGTGAGCTCATCCTATGCCACGAGAGCAAAGCTGTTTGTACCCGTGAACAAGGCCGACGCCAGGGACAATATCTGCAGGGCAATCCAGTATGATATCAAGTTCTTAAGAGCAACTCTAGCAGATACGCTAAAACGGTCCCATCCCGTAAAAGTCCGACAACTTTGCGGTTTGGCCAAAATTTTCTTGTCTAGTAGATACGCTAAAATGGCCCGACATGTAAAATCTTTTAGGATGGCATGAAAACATGCGACCGGCCACTGCATGAAGTGTGCGGAGGGGTGGTTGCGGGTGCAAATCCTTACTTCCCCTACCGCTCCTCCCCCTCTCAGCCACCACCCAATCCACCCTACGACGACTGAATCGATGAGCGGAAGCGGCAGATCCGCTCTCCCAACCACGCGATGTGGACGATACGAGGCTCAGTCGGAGTGGGGGTAGCTGTTGCAACCACGGTGGAAGCTCTCGTGACCGCGAAAGCTCGTGCAATGGAGGCAAAGGAGCAAAGAAAAGGGCGGCACGGCGATGGACCAACAGTGGCATGACCCTGTCGGCGTCCTTGCGCACGTATGCGCCGCCACCGTCCCCACCCTACGTCCCGCCTTCGCCCGAGCACGTCCCATTCATCCGCGTGTATGCGGCCCATGCCCACGACGTGGAGGTAGGGTCCTCACGTAGTCGCGCTCCTCCGTTCCCCACCTACCCCAACATGGAGGCGGAGTGGAGCACGTCGTCGGAGTACTTAGCCTCCACCGAAGAATCGGAGGGGGGTAGGGTGGCAGCGCGCAACTTCGTCGACACAAACAAAGTGGAATAGGGCTCACTTTAGAAGCTACATTGCAGGTCGAAATGAGCTTTCACCGTGGAGCGGAAGCACGAGCAGAAGGATGTGGAGGAGGACGTTCTGGCGGAGGAGGGGTACAAGGCGAGGGAGGCGAAGCTCGCCAAGTACGAGGTCATCGACCTCAACGACTGAGCTGCACCACTGCCGCCACGCCTAGATGCTCCGGAGAGGTCACCCAGGGCACGGCTTTGCCATTAGGGTTTAGCGGCAGTGATCCCCTCTGTAATAGGCTAGTTGAATTTATATTCCACACTTTTGATATCGCGAATTACGTATAAGTACGCACTGCTTTCGTATGATCAAACACCGTGTTCATAACTAAATTTTTCCACGGGTGCAAAATTTTAAAAGTACAATCCACTGTAGCGTTTCTATTCTTTGCGACCGAACTGAGAACCGAAAACCCAAGTTCATTGTCCTGTGCTTGTGTTTTACAGTTTGCGAATTTGGCATATTTGTTAGAGTTGCTCTAAGCAACGGGCCGCCCGTTTCCGCGCAGAACGTCGACAAATCCACCACCTTGGCTCGCGATGTGTTCTGGCTCGTTCGATTATGTTTCTTTCATGTGGACGAGCACTACCTCGGTAAGATGAAGCAGTCGGATGACCGGATCCCGTCGCTGGCGAAGGCAGACATGGCCGTGTCGGTGGCCGTGCTGCTTCTTCAGTTGGCTGCAAGACGGTCAGCCAGGGAGTGATCGGGCGTTCGGGTTCGTCACATCCGTTGCTATCAGTTTATACTAGTATAAGTGCCCATGCGATTATCGCACCTGGAGATAAAAACAACGTCATGGAGACACAAAACGTAACCATTGCGGCGTGTTGTAGAAAAATAGCTTTAGCATGTCCATGGTGTGCTCCATGCAGGCGCCATCACTGCTTACTCTGCCCGCCACTTTTGTCTGGACATACACGTGCGCCAACACCGGTAAAGCCATGCATCGCCATGGCCACCTGACTCCACTCCGCGAAGGCATTCGGCTTACTTGGGGTCCAGGAGTGGAGGAAGTAGAGGAAGGACAATAAATCATGAGAGAATTCCTTATTTGATACTACATGAAAATGTGATCCCTTATTTGATCCTGAAAAAAAAAATCTTCCCTATTTGACACTTGGTCTAAATTTTATGCCTTATATGGCACTTTAGTTCATTTTAAACAATAACAGTGTTAAACAGTGATACAAAAAGATGCGTTTGCCCCTGGTGCATTTTGTAACCAAAAATTTGTACAAGATAAAAGCAAAAGTATTAGCCAAGTCAACCGAGTTTAATTAAAATATTAGTCCTTGGATTTAAATTCCAAAATATTATAAATAGGAAAATTTTGACATAAGTTGAGCCCACTTTCAACAGCTAGGTGAAATCCAACTTGGCCATCAGTGCGTTCTTACAGTTTTGCAGTATTCGTAGAGCTGGAAAGCTCTCAACATTGCATTGATGATTTTCTGCTCTGGGAGCAAATCAAGTGCAAGACGACCACCTGCTGGACTGCACGGGTGTTTGCTGCTGCCGGCGATGCTGCAGACCACAGACGCAACGTCTAGCATTCTGGAGTATGGACGGGTCGGAGCTGCAGCTAGCGTTTCTCCCGACAGGGACAAGACACGAGTTAGGTCTAATTTTTCAGCGTTGCATACTGACTAACGGAGGGACAATTTGGTCTAGGAGAGAAAAGACTGACAACAGAGTGTAACGTGACTAACGGGAATGTCATATATGGCATTAAAATTTTGAACAAGTGTCAAATAAGGAAGCAAAACTTTTCTAGTGTCAAATAAAAAGTCATATTTATAAGTTGTGTCAAATAAGGAATTCTCTCATAAATCACTGGGGAAGGAGTCGGGATGCGGAAGCAACACGAAGGCCTTCACCTAAGAATTCCGAAAATAAAGTCTACCGGATATTTTTTGCCTGTCAAAAGCATCCACGTGTGGCAACACGAATCCTGAAGCCTGTCCGGTCATGTTTCTGTCCTTCCATCATAAGGTACATGATCTAAAGAATAATTCACTTTTTTTCTTTGGATTATGCAATTCACTATTGATTTAGCTCTAAAACTTTGAGATGCGACAGGAAGTAAAAAATATCGACCATCACGAGCGCAACAAATCTCCGAACCAGCTATGCTTATTAATTAGAAAATCCGCATATTTGACGTGAGCAGCCTTCTACGATCTGAACATCTGCTCTGAAGTTCTGAACCTCAAACTCGTACACGAAAGAAATAAATGCTACTCCTACGATTTGTCTTACCTCTGGCCGATCTACTTGGAGAGGCCACAGACGACCCCTTGCAAATCTGTTGGAATCGGTGCTCACACAAATATTGGCGGGTCTACCAATGGACCATGCCCACCGTTTAATATGCGTCTCAGTTTACTACCGCCTCAGCCACGAGTGCGTTGAACACATATATTTCCTGACGTCCGATGCACAAGCTAGCAAATAGAGTCGTCTGACCTAGACTACACCATAGTCCATGGGTCTCATGGTGGTCGCGGCACCGTGTAAGTTGCTTGAGATGGAGGAGTAGCTGATGGTCAGCTGTGTGTTGCACGATGTGCCCCTCCCAATTCACTTCAGTTCACGAACGAGTAATACCCGATGGTCGCCTCACTGGAGTCATGATGTCGTGCATGGTGCTTCCGGCCAGATTCAATACATGATATTTTGGTGTTCTTGAACAACAATGATGGCTTCCGGCTAGATGCGCTACAAAACTTGGGCTGATTCTTCACCGAAACGCGCTCCACAACCATAGAGACTTGTCGTCTTGGCTGCATGAGATTTTATGGCCAGACTCTTTTCGGTCCGAGGCAGAGTGTGGATATGACAACCCTGATCAATCTGGTTCTGGCGCTGGGTAGGCACATGCTCAAACTTAAAACATGAGAAAAAAGCAATCTTGTCGGTAACCTCAGGCAACGGCCTCCCTCATCCAATGATCCACGCCATGCTCCGGGGGTAGTGTGGCCTAGTCGAACTTCCCGATGTCGGATCGAATCCCTTCTCGTCCTCGTTCTGGTAATAATACTCAAAGCTCCGGATCCACCCAGTGGCTTTGTAGATTTACATAGTTACAAGAAAAAAGCTACCCTAAAGGAGAAGTTAACAATTCAACTGGCGGTAAAACAGCCCCAAAGGGTTAATTTGAACAAGAGCCGTTTATTGCTTCGTCAACGGTAGCGTGAAAAGGGGGGACGCGCGAAGCGGTAAGCATACCTAGGCATGGGTAGCTTGGCCCAGACCAATAAAGCCCGACGGGGCAGGCTTTTCAGGCCCACGGGTCAGGCATGGGCTCTAGATTTGAGGCCCAATGGCTGTTTGGGCCGTGGGAAATGCAGGATTAAGAGAACTTCCAGCCCGCTTTGGCCAGGAGAAATCTGCACATCACGGGTCAGGTTTGGGCCAAGATTTGAGGCCTGACAGCCAGGCCGGGCCAGGCCCTAGGATGTCTGCAGGTGGGCTTTTACCGCCCGGCCCGGAAAATGCACAGGTATAGCGGTAAGTGATACTACGACGATGAGTTTTCAGTTAACGAGGAGCCAAGGTGTGGGCATACTGCAATACATGGATGACACGATACTTCTGTTGCAGAATGATCCCATTCAAGCTAGAAATTTAAAATTTATTCTCTGTCTTTTTGAGCAACTTTCAGGCCTGAAAATAAACTTCCACAAAAGTGAAGTTTTTGCCTAGGAGATGCAATAGATAGACATGAGGTTTTTGAAGAAATCTTCACGTGCAAAAGCGACGTGCTGCCAGTGAAGTACTTGGGTGTACCTATAAACAAAAGGAGGTTAAAAAGTAGTGACTGGAACAAGAGTATCAACAAAATGGAGAATAAACTGGGAATTAGATGGGGAAGAATATGTCAATTAGTGGTAGAACAATTTTGATCAATTCCTCCCTAACTAGTATCTGCCTATATATGTTATCCTTTTATAGACTCCTGTGGGAATTAGGAAAAGATATGATATATTTAGGTCTAGATTCCTGTGGAGCAATGATCCAAAAAAGAAGAAGTATCACATGGTCGGCTGGAATCAAGTTTGTCTGCCAAAAGACCAAGGCAGTCTTGGGATCCTCAGTCTTGATGTTATGAATATTTCTCTCCTAGCTAAATGGTTGTGGAAACTCTTTAACACTGAAGGAGTTTGGCAGTGTTTACTTAGGAAGAAATACCTACAGGACCATACTCTAAGGAAAGTAACTGTTAAAAATGGTGATTCATATTTCTGGCAGGGACCGATGGACATAAAAAATCTCTTTCTCAGCTGCTGCAAGGTCAAAGTTGGCAATGAAAGTAGAACTAGTTTTTGGGAAGATATCTAGCTTGGAGAGTTTTCTCTGGCAGAATCCTTTCCTAGACTCTTTTCTACTTCCATGGAAACAAATTTGACCGTCAAGAAAGCTTATGCAGAAGGGATTGGTAATTTGACCTTCAAAAGAGCTCTTGTAGGTGTGAAGGCAGAAATGTGGCTAGAGCTAAAAAGGAAATGTGAAGATGTAACACTGACAGATGAAGAGGACAGATTGGTCTGGCTTCTAACTGAGTCAGAACAATACACTACTAAATCCTTTTATTTAGCTCTACAATACTTTGGAACTGAACTGCACAAGTTTCTTTGGAAGGTCAAAATTCCTTTGCGCATCAAAACATTTGTATGGTTAGTACTCAAAAAAGTATACTCACCAAAGATATAATACTGAATAGGGGAGGACAATGTGACCCTGGGTGTTTGTTGTGTGGAAAAAAAGAAACTATAAATCATCTCTTGTTCGAGTGCCCCTTAGCAAGATAATTGTGGAACATGGTTAGTTGTGTGATTGGCAAAAATTGTCATTTCACATCGGTTAACGAGTGTCTAGTAACCCGGCTAGGAGGCTTCTCGGAAAAAAGAAAAAAGTTACTCATGGTTGGAGTAGCCGGAATATTATGGAGTATATGGAAAGCAAGGAACAATGCGTGCTTTCAGAAAATCTGGCCAGTTGAGCCTTACACAGTGCTAAATCAAGCGTGTTATTGGATTGATCATTGGAGTAATTTGCAGGTGACGCGGGACGCAAAATTGGAGCTGCAGGGGGCCACAAAACTGCTATTACAGGTCGGGCGGAGCTGTTCGCGGCAAGACGAAGGTGGGGCCCATGGATCCCAAGGCTGGAAAATTGAAAGTCAACGGCGAAAAGGGACGTGAAGGAAAAACAAAGATGACGCTCCGAGAGATGTTTGTAAGAGAAAATAGGAAATGGGAAGACTCTTGGTTGATCTATAGGGAGCTAGGAAGGCGAGAAGAAAAAATAGATCGGAGCAGGCTGCTTAGTTTGTAGCGTCATCTCTTTTGTATTGCTCCTCCTTCTTTGCTGAACCAAGATAACCTGCTTTTTCGCTTACTTGGGATGGTTGTTGTGTAAGGTGGATAATAAATTTGATTTCTATTACTAGTGGAAATCAGGATTATCCCTTTCATAAAAAAAAAAGTTAACGAGGAGCCGTTGGTGCGGTTGCGTACCGGTTCACTTAACTGAATCTTCATGACAGTGCTAAGTGCAGAAGGAACATGTGTGCATGTCTTGCCATGAATTTTGTGTTCACGCACTTTGGCTCCTCGTGTAGTAGTAGTAGTAGTGTATCCTTAACCACGCCGCAAAAGGGTACACGCACTTGTTCACTTGTTTTAAGCAGTACCTACCAATGTCTCCTCCTCAGCCTACGTATATGATAGCGTGCTTCGCCGCCGGAGACTGCACGCCTAAAAGGCGACCCATCACCAACCGATGATCGCCTCGCCCCAGTGGCTAATCATCGCGAGATCAGCAGTGAAGTGGACGATCGCAACCTCGCCTGAGAGACCCCACAGGTCGCGCACGCGTGCCGGCGGAGTTTTCCTGATTCCACATCGATCGTGTTCCAACCATCACACTAATCGAATCTAAGCGAGGGTATACCATCTCTTCCAATCGTGCCCTCCGTCCCCATATGACACGCGCTGATAATTTAACCAAGGGAGAAAAAATGGGGGAAACGAAGGACAGATTATGTTCTGGAGATCCTGTGTAGACTGACCGCGAATGGTGCCGGTACGTTTTCTTCTGAATATTTGTTGCTTAGTAGAGTAGACCACAGAACAGAACGACAGCACAAGTGTACAGGGAACCGTCCAATCTGTATGTCATCTTCCCGAGATGTTGCTTGGCTGGCGAATACAGGAAGATCGATCTCACTGGACAACCCAGCGACGGCGTCAGTACAGAGTGGTGCGTGGCATACAAAAAGATTCTTACTAAAATGGGGCCAAAAATAGCACTGTAAAGTGTACACGAATAACAACCAGGAATATAAGTATTAGTAGTACCATCTTTATTAACTTGCTGAAACTGAGAAGGAGGTATTATTACGTACTGTATGTACGAGGTTAGAAGCATACTCGCCATCACAAAACATATAATACTAGTACTACTAATTACAATGGACATATTCACGATAGATAACTATATTCAGTTAACATAGATATAATAAGCACCTGCACAGTACCAGATCCGTTAAGCCTGCGATCTCTACACAGGTTACGGCAAGCAAAAAAATGGACTTTGCACGCTAGTAACATGTAATCAGCTCAGTGTCAACTGTTACTCAGTTGTTCTTACTGAAGATGCTCCGGAGCTTGCCGCGCTCCTCCAGCCGCTCCAGCAGGTCCCTGGCGCCGGCGACCTCCATGTCGGTCAGCTTCTTCAGGTACCCGATGGCGCCGTGCGAGATCATCATCCTCTTGCACCGCTTCGCCGAAGACAGCGCCAGCAGGCACGCGATGGCGTACTTCTTCGCCGTGTTCGCCGGGCTCGGGTCCAGCAGCTGCACCAGGCTCGGCACGCCCCGCTCGTCCATCCTCACCTCCCGGGCGTTGGCCGGGTGCCCCGCCAGGCTCGCCAGCGCCTGCGCGGCCACCTCGCGCGCGCCGCCGGACTTGCCGTCCAGCATCCGCACCAGCAGCGCCACGCACCCGTGCTCGCCGACGTGCCGCTTCATCTCCTTCCCGCCGCTGCCGGAGATCTTGCACACCGCCGACGCCGCGGCCTGCTGCGCGCCGGTCGACCCGACTCTGAGCACGTGCGCCAGCCGCGGGACCACGCCGAGAGACACGAGGGTGTCCGGGGACACGGCGCACACGATGTTCCCCAGCGCGCGCACCGCGGACTCCTGCGGCGATGGCGCGTCGAGGTACAGCAGCAGGCAGCGTAGCCCGCCGTCCGACGCCACGGCGAGCCGGAAGCTGTCGCTGCTGGACGTGAGGTTCTCCAGGCAGTCCGCGGCGTGCTCCTTGGAGCCGAGAACCGTGCCGTGGTCCAGCAGGGTGACCATGACGCGGACGATGCCTTCGTCGGCCAGCGCGTGCACCGCCTCCGGCACCGCGGAGAGGTTCTTGAGCGCGCCGGCCGCCGCGGACTGGCACACGGAGTCCCCCGTACGGCAGATCTCGATCAGCAGGCGCGCGCCGCCGTGGCCGGCGATGGCGCGCGCGACGTCGGGCGACGCGGAGAGCCGGTGCAGCGCGAGGACGGCCTTCTCGCGGCCGGCGAGACCGGAGTCGGCGAGGCGGATCAGAGGCGCCAGCGCGCCCTCCGACACGAGGAGCGCATCGCAGTTCCCCGATTCCGCGAGCCGGCACACGACCGCCGCGGCCTTCTCCCGCACCGCGGGCGCCGGCGCCGTGAGGAGCTGCACCAGCGCGGCGACGTTGGCGCGCCCGAGCGCCGAGACCACGCCCTTCTCGTCCCTCTCCAGAGCGTCGAGGAGCCCGTCCACCGCCCGCCCCTTGGCCTCGCTCTGCCCGATCTGCAGCCGCGCGAGCAGCTCCCGCACGTCCGCCTGCGCCGCAGCTGGAGTAGCCGTCGTGGGGGCGGCCGAGGCGTCGGACAGCACGCCGGTCCGGACGAGCAGCGCGCAGTCCCGGAGGTTGACGTCCAGCCTAGCGCCCAGCGCGTCGATGGCGCTCTGCGTTTGCAGCTTCCCGGCTCCAGGCGACCGCGCGGCGAGCTCGGCCGCGTCGGTGAGCGTGGCGGCCACGGACTGCAGCATCTCGCGGCAGAGCGCGTTCCGGGCGAAGCAGGGGTGGCTGGACAGGTCCGAAAGGCGGGCCGGGAGCGTGCCGAGCTTCGCGGCGATGGCCTTCCAGCGGCCAGGAAACCCCGCCGCTTCCGTCGCCGCGCTAACAGCCGCCGGCACCATCCCGGTCACGCGCGCCAGCAGCTCCTCCGCCGTATCTTCCCCTTCATCTCCGGCAGCAGCGGCCGCCGCCGCCGGATTTCCCCGACCACTCATTCCTCGTGTCGCGAACATGGCGCCCGTGATTTAGAACGAACGACCGAGAGACTTGAGAAGGTCGTCGCAGCTTTTAGTGGCGCGAGCTCAGCATGCTACCAGTACGCTGGCACTTGCGGCGAGGGAAGGGAACAAACGCTAGGGAAGAAAGAAAGAGGTATGCTGGCAGAGTGGCAGCAGGTGAGAGAGGAATCGTCCCCTCCAGTCCTCCGATCGATCTCGCCCTGGCCTGGCTGGACCCTGTTGTTTCTTTAAGCAAAACAAACAGTAGAAGCGTGTTCGCCATGGCAGCGTGGAAAGATACCGGCGGCAGCCATGAGCGACACACCAGGCCAAGATGCCAAAATCCAAAATCTCTTGTACTACTGGCACTACTATATTTCTCTCAAGATCTCAGTTGGGGGTGAAGAGTACGTACTCGATTGCGGATGCCCAGGACGGGACGAGACGGCAGGGGATGTTGTGGGTCGGTAGAAAGGGCACGTCGGAGTTCACGTTGGGTTGACCTGTTTTCGATGGGTCAGTGGGATGTGGTTAAGACAGGGACGGTGGCGGGCCGTGGACTCGAGGGAATGTGACGATGGAATGACCGGCACGAAAGGGAAGGAGGAGGTCAGGTGTGACGAGCAAGCGTATCTAAATACTCCAAATCTATAAAAAAAAAATCGTCTACATAAATTCGTTTTATAAAGCTAAAACGTCTTATATTTTTAGACAGAGGGAGCAATTTCCATGTTTCAAAATATAAGATCTTCTAACTTTGTGAAGGTAATTTAGACGCTCCTTCACAAACCTTTTTTTATCAAGCTCCTTCACAAGCCTAAAATATCTTATAGTTTGAAACCAAGGGAGTAGTATGGAATATGTTGCATGTTAGGGCATGCCACGAGCCAAATGGTCCTAGTTGGTCCGAACCTCTCTACCATGGCCAAGTCACGCGGATAGATCCGTCTGCTCACTAAATTTGGGTCGCAGATTCATCTGCCCGGACAACATGCGTGTCCCCCCTCCCCCCTCCACACGTCCTCTCCTTGACTATGGCGGTCTCTGATGACCCACAAGTATACGAGGTGTATCGCAGTATTTTCGATAAGTAAGAGTGTCGAACCCAACGAGGAGCAGAAGGTGTTGATGAGTGACTTGTAACAAGAATTCTCTGTAAATACTTAGCAAACAGATTTTTAGGGTTTTTTGATAATGCGGATAAATAAAGTACGAGTAAATAAAACACAATAATAATAGATGCAGCAAGTGGCCCAATCCTTTCTTAGCAAAGGACAAACGGTTGTATTACTTAAGATGACCAAACGTTCTCGAGGACACATGGGAATACTGTCAAGTGCTTTCGCTTCATATAGTTGATTAATCTTCTTTAGTTTGATAAGTGTTGTATGGGTGAACCTGTGCTAATGTACTGATCTTTCTAGGACTAATACATACTCGTGATTATACCCCTTGCAAGCATCCGCAACTACAAGAAAGTAATTAAGATATAAACCTAACCATAGCCTTAAACTCTGAGATCCTACACTCCCTTGTGCAAAGGTTTCCTAACGGGGGTTCAGGTTTCTGACACTCCGGCAACCCCTACGATTAGTAGCCAAATACACAATGCATTCCCCTAGGCCCATAAAGGTGAAGTGTCATGTAGTCGACGTTCACATGACACTACTAGAAGAATAACACCACAACTTAAATAACAAACTATTGAATCTTTCTCAACACAATTCCACTACTAACAACATGACTTCTTCCATGTCCTCAAGAACTAGACGAACTACTCACAACAGATCATATGGATCAATATCAGAAATGAAATAATGATAAGTAACAATCTAAACATGAACGATAATTCAATGGTTCCACTCAATAGCATCAACTACAACAAGTAATCAATACTGGGAAAGTTTCCCCTAAGAACTATGCAAGATTCAACCCAATTGTTATAGCGGTATGGAGTGGTGATGATGGTGCTGGTGGAGATGATGATGATCCCGATGAAGTCAAAGGAGCCAACTTTATGAGAAGGTGGGGAGGCCCCAGCAAGCCGGACCGAATCCACACAAAGTAGCCTTGTAGACCGGGACCTCGAGGGGCGGCTATGTGGTGACCCGTCCCTCCCATTAACGGGGTGAAGAGGCTCGATGCTGCTATATAAGGAGATCTTCTCCTACCTTGGAAGGGGTCAGTCCCAGAGATCTAAAACCCTAGATAGTCATCACCATTGTACCCTCGTGAGACGCAGCGAGCAATACAAGAAAGCAGGAGTAGGGGCTTTACCTCCTCATGAGGGTCCAAAACCTGGGTAAAAAAACGGTGTCACTCTTTGTCGTGTATTGTTATCCTCCGTCACCGCCATCGTTGGGGAGATCGAAATGTGTGTTCAGCCTGAACTCAGAGCTTGTTGGACCCCTTGTTCCTTCATGGAGCATCTTCTCTGACATTTGGCGCGCCAGGTAGGGGCCTGAGGCGCGTTTCCAAGACCTTCACCAACCTCGTCGACATGTCGGCTCACCCCGAGACACGGGCCGAGTGCACCTTCCGCCGCGTGGAGAGCAAGACTTAAACGGACCCTCCCCCCGACGCACTAGCACGGAGCAAACTCCATGGATGGAGGACGAGCAGTGATCCTCCTTCCGCTCGTAGCAGGAGCTCTAGATCTCCTCGCACAGCAACATGTTGCTCTCCCACACCGCGTCCTCTTGCGGGCAGACGGACCGACCCACGCCACCAAGCGCATGGTGTAGGCGATGTTGCACCACCCGCTGGTAGAGCCTAGACAAGGGAAGTGGTGGAAGCACCTCGCTGAGCTCCTTGACATCGCCACCCTCACCCCCTAGGGCTTGGGGCTCAGGCTAAGCATAAGGTGCAGGGGCTGCGGGCCAGCATCTAGTCCAGGGCTCCGACGGTGCTCCCAAACTCGGCGACGCCGCACCCCGGCCAGCCAACAACTGCCAGATCATCTCGCCTCTCGCGGCCTTTCCCCCGGTCAGCGCGCCACCTCACGGGCGGGAGGACCGCATTGTCGAGGAGATTATTGCGACGGGTCAGTGGAACTGTGCGGCCCTCGCTAGCGCTAAGGAGGTGCAGCGCAATGGCTGCCTCGCCTTCACCAAGGATAAACAACATGTGGTGTGGCCGCACAAGTTCCACCCGGAGATACCGTCGTGCTATGATGGGACCACCAACCCATGCGAGTCTAAAAGACGTGGCACGAACTTGGCTGGTGAACCTCCTAGAGGAGCCCATCGGCTCGTGGTCGGCCCTCTTCTCGCTCTTCATCACCAACTTCAAGGGGACATATTAATAGCCACACGCCTACTATGAACTTCGTCAGGTGTGCCAGTAGCCTGGCAAGGCCCTCTTCAAGTTCCTGCAAAGGTTCAGCCAGGTTTGTAACAAGATTCCCAAGATCTCAGACTCCAACGTCATCATCTCCTTCTCCGAGGGAGTCAAAAACGTCCAAATGACGGAAAATATCAGCATTCGTGGGAAGAACCTCACCACAGCCGCCGAGCTTTTCGTCATGGCGGAGAAGTGCACCACAACCGAGGCGGGTCGAATGTTCGGTCTTGCCGAGGAGGAAACCACGCCCAAGTCATCAAGTGCTTCCAAGAGTAAGAGCAAGATCAAAGATCCCAAACGGAAGCCCGCCGTCGTCCTTGCTGCCGAGCCCGAAGGGAAGAGCCCTCGCGAGGGAGAAGGAGAGGGGGAGTGCGAAGACCACTTGTACTGCATCTACCACAAGAAGCATGGGCATCCCACCGATGATTGTTACGAGGTCAAAAGGCTTCACAACCAGTGCAGTAGCCATAGGAAGGGGAGAAAGGATGGAAAGCGCGGCAATACACGCAATGGCAAACAAGGAGGGGGTCGCTGGAACAACAATCGTGGTGGCCAATGCGCACACCGCGCGGGTCACCAACCCAACGCCGTGCAACAGCATCACCACGCTCCAGAGAAGTGTGGGGCCAAGGAGAACACGGTGGCATACTAGGAGCCCAAGGGCACGATAGCCTGCATCCTCGGTGGATCCCAAGACCTGGCGTCCAACAGGCTCTTCAAGAAGCTCACCCGCGAAGTTGCCGCCGGATGGCCGGGCAGTCCATCCCCAAGGCTCAAGTGGTCGCAGTACGCCATCACCTTCGACGCAGGAGACCACCCCGTCTCCACCAAGGTTGTAGGAACTCTACCCATGATCTTCAACCCACCATCAACAACATCGCAGTCAGCAAGATGCTCATCGATGGCGGTGATGGCCTGAACGTGATCTCCACAGAGACGTTTGCTAAGCTCCAGGTGCCGTACATCCGGCTGATGCTAACCATGTGGTTTTTCGGGGTCACCAACGGCACCACCATACCCATTGGGAAGGTGCGCCTCTCCGTCACATTCGGGTCTCACAACAACTACCACACCGAGCTTATCGACTTTGATGTGGCACACATCAGCCTCCCCTAAAACGTCATCCTGGGGTACCCCGCTCTAGCCAAGTTTATGGTGGCCACCCACCACGCCTACAACGTCGTCAAGATGCTGGGAGGCAATGGCGAGGTCATCACCATCCGCTTCAACGAAAGGGAAGGTCTACGCTCCCTCGAGCATGCCTACAAAACCATGGCCACCGCCTACCTTGAGGACGTGACGCCCTTGACTAGATCGGGGGCAACACAAGGAAGAAGAAGATGCTGGCCCAAGAGAACGCCATGGAAAAGAGGGCGTCCTCCATGCCGTATCCTCCTAGCAAAGTCCTCGTCGTGACCATCGCACGTGGCCACGGGAAGTCCCCGAGGCAGTCCCAGCTCACCCTCGCTAGCGCTGGAGAGCCTCACGAGGGTGGCACTGACGCGGGGGGCCTGACTTCCTTGTGAACTACACCTAGTGTACGTACAAAATCAACCGCCTCCCCGGTAGCGCTTGAAGGCCACTGGCCTAGGAGTGGAACCAGGCGTCAGGAAGGCTGACGAGCCCATCCAAGCGACGCATCCGGTTGCCTAGTTTTTTTAAGGTGACCCTCGACACTCTCATCCTCTGCAAACTTATTTCTCATAAGACCCCGTGCACATCACGGCGGAATTGTAATAAGCTTGGACCTCTCTAGCGGGTTTTTTGGATTTTGCACATAGCGCCAATTCTTCCATTTGCTTCTCTTTTGGAAAAATGTTTTCAAAGTTGGGCACGGTTGAAGTCTCTCTGCATGTGCCACACGAGTGGGGGCTAGGCACGGTGTCCATCACCAGGCCACTCCCTGTCAACCCTAGGGCCTAAAGTGTCGATTTCTGAACTTACGGACTAGCTCCGACAATAAGTGACCTCACCCATGGTTCCTGGTGCTTGATACCCTCACGCGACACATGCATGGAATCTCAGCAATGCGCATTTTCCCTACGATCTTCTCCTCGAGAGGCTTATGTGCGACTCGTGAGGGAACCCCCCTCAAGCGGACAAATTTGCATGCTAGACCTACGGTCTCCTCCTCAAGGGGCTAATAGGACAAGCATTTGCCCTACGACCTTCTCCTCGAGAGGCTTACGGGGCAACTCATGAGGGAAGTCCCCTCTAGTGGCCAAATTTTAGGCTAGACCTACGGTCTCCTCCTCGAGGGGCCAACAGGATAAGCCTTTGCCCTACGGTCTTCTCCTCGAGAGGCTTATGGGTTGGCTCATGATGGAAATCCCCTCCAACGGCCAAATTTCAGGCTAGACCTACGGTACCCTCCTCGAGGGGCCAATCGGATAAGCCTTTTCCCTATAGCCTTCTCCTCGAGAGGTTTACGGGGCAGCTCGTGAAGGAACTACCCTCTAGCGGCCAAATTTCAGGCTAAACCTACGGTCTCCTCCTCGAGGGGCCAAAAATATAAGCCTTTTCCCCACGGTCTTCTCCTCGGGAGGCTTACGGGGTGGCTCGTGAGGGAACTCCCCTCCAACAGCCAAATTTCAAGATAGATCTATAGTGTCCTCCTCGAGGGGGCAACATGATAAGACTTTGCCCTACGGCCTTCTTCTCGAGAGGCTTACGGGACGGCTTGTGAGGGAACTCCCCTCTAGTAGTCAAATTTCAGGCTAGACCTACGGTCTCCTCCTCGAGGGGCAAACAGGGTAAGCCTTTGCCTTACGGTCTTCTCCCCGGGAAGCTTACGGGGTGGCTCTTGAGGGAACCCTCCCTCTAGAAGCCTAAATTCTAGCTACACGATGTTGGGAATACGCCCTAGAGGCAATCATGTATGATGTTATTCCCAATGTATTCATAAAGTTATTGTCCTTGTATGAACTTCTGATATGTATCATTGAATATGTGATTCGATTGTGGAACTATATATTCATATTGTTCATACTAGTTGTCCTTGGTCATTGAGGTTGTGCTGGACACACAACTTAGACTAATATGAAAGCCGGCTGATGACTCGGTTCCACTTGTCATGTGCATGGAGATGCTATTCCGACTTACACTGATTCAGCTAAAAAGTTTAGCGAATTGGACTGACCCACAGTTGAGATGCAATGAGCATGTTATCATTTGTACTCTCGAGCAATGGAATTCTTTGACCTGAGGTGATCGCATGATCCGAGTTGTGGATCGCCAGCTTAGGTTCTATCAAACGTGGTTCCATAAATGGGTAGTTATAAAGGTAGAGTTCAGACTAGGTGTGAAGTAATCTATGTGACGTGGATTACCAAGATGGGATTTGCCCCTCCGTAATGGAGAGATATTCTCTAGGCCCTCTCGTGTGATATGATTCAGAAGCATGGTCATGCGCGACTTGGTTAAGTGTTAACCAAGGAGTTGGACTAAGTGTTAGTCCAATGAATCGTATACCACGGAACGAGAAGAGAGAGTTGAGCTATTAAAGGGATGGCAACAACTCGCCTATAGATTGACAAGATATATCGTGAGGCAAAGGGACTTCGATGAAAGTCACATTGAGAAAGGTTTTTCTTCTAACTTTACGGCGCTTGGGAGTTGGCACGTCTTGCTAGAGACCGCTACCAGCTATCGACTCGGAGTGGTGACCCGTGTCATGTCCAGGTGTACGTGAACCTATAGGGTCACACACTTAAAGGAAAGGAGCCCATGTGGATTTGGTCCATGTGGAGAATGGGATACGGCCTAGATGGGCCTCAAGCATTGATCCTAGCTAGGAGTGCATATAAGTGGAGTGACAAGGGATGGTCCCTGACTTAGCCATCACTTTCTCCACTCCCATTTCGGGCTAGATAGGATCTAGCAGTCCTCTGCCTGGAGCTCCTTCCTGTATGTGCGGATACCGGTAGAGGCGTTGCACGTGCGGCGCTGGAGACAAGGTGGTCATTTGGATCTGGACGTGATGTACGTGGGATCGTTGGGCACGACATCAACTGACGCGCTTCATCAACAATCTGCACCTGCGCGTCTAGTGGTAAATCTCGTGGCCTATCACCTGAGCTGGATCTTGGGACCCCCGGCTTCACCCTGTCGTAGCGCCTTAGATTTCGTTGCAAATTTCACAATGCCGGTAGTTATCGTATCTATGCATAACTTATTTTTGCAGGATGATGTTGTGAATGGTATGGCTTATGTGCATATAATGTGTGTAATCCATACATGATCTACGTAGCATGGTTTTTGTCAGCTGGCTAGAGCCTAGGTATTGTCATCTTATTGTATAACAACCTACGTGTCAGATTCTCTATGTAATTTACTTACTAGCTAGTGTAGTTGTTTGGAGAACCCGGATGGCATGCAAGTCGATGTACAAGTCAGCTACATGGAGTAAGACGACACGTGACAAGAGTTGACACTAGTCGAATTACAAGCTTTGTGGAGATAGAGATCGCCATGAAGAGAGTCATACCATTTCACATTATAATTGCTTTATTTTGTGTTATTGATATGTCTCTGTTTTACCTCTATTAGATATTAGGTAGAAAGTAATCCCTCAAAGAAGGTCTAGTCGGTTTCCCCGCCAGTGCTGCACCATCACAAGTCGGACATTTTTGGTAGTGGGCTCATAAAATTGAGGTGTTATCAATTCTTTCTGACTAGGTGGATTCGAGTCGGACTCTTACAGCCGAAGCACTTGGTAATCTAGACGGGTCTATCACAATGGTTATAGGACTCAGGGAAAGGTCGGATGGGAGCCAAGGCATGTGATGCCACCCACCCAACAGGAGTCGTATGAGATGCGATTGGCAAGGAGTTGTCTACCTGGATCACTTGACGGCTAGCGGTGATGCTAAATCTCACTAGTCGACTTGATTATTTAGGGTCCTAAATCACTAAGTAACCATTGGAGGGGTGTTGGTCCTAGTGGGATCATAAGTATTAAAATGTTTAATATGCTTGCTCTTTTATGGATACATGTCTTAAGTGTTTTGCATATTTTTCTGTTGTAGATCAATGGCACCTAGCAATCTCCCTCAGATTTCCAGTTTTTCTTTGAGAACCATCTTAGAGAAAAATAAGCTAAATGGAACTAACTTCACCAACTTGTATCATAATCTGAGAATTGTTCTCAAGCAAGAAAAGAGGGACCATGTCCTAGACAAACCCTTCCAGCTGAGCCGAATGAGAATGTGACTGGCATAGCCACCAATGCCTACTGTAGGACTTGTGATTAGTCTACGTAGATTAGCTGGCTTATGCTTGCTCACATGGAACCGGACTTGCAACAGCAGTTCGAGAATACTGAGGCCTATGATACGATCAAAAGCCTAAAAAGTTTGTTCTAGGACCAGGCAAAGACTGAAAGGTATCAAGTCTCTCGGGCTTTGTTGAGTTGCAAGCTTAAGGATGGTGATACACTGAGTCCACATGTGATCAAGATGGTTGGTTACGTGTAGTCTCTGGAAAGTCTAGGCTACCCCATTAGCGAAGAGTTCGCTACAGACATAATATTGAACTCTCTTTCTAGTGTGTATGATTAGTTCATATCGAACTATCGCATGCCTGGTATGGATAAGAAACTCATTGAGTTACATGGGATGCTCAAGCAGGCTGAGGTGGATCTCAAGAAAGGCACCAATCAAGTGTTGATGGTGCAGAATAAGGCTAAGTTCAAGAAGAGTTCTTGGACTAAGAAGAAGGATAAGTCAAGAGGCAAGGCTCAGGACCCGGTCCAAAGCACTTCCTCGGGGACTAAGCCATCTCCTGTAGCCAGATCCACTTTCTTCTACTTCAAGGCGGATGGCCACTGGAAGAGGAATTGCAACAAGTATCTAGCTGACAAAGCCAAGAGTAGAGGTGTGACTTCCGGCTCAGGTACACTTGTTTGGAATGTTATCGACATTTATCTCGCTGATGCACCTTGTAGTTCTTGGGTATATGATACCAGATGAGTTATTCACATCTGGAACTTGTTGCAGGGACTGGTAAGAACTAGGAGCGTGGCGAGAAGCGAGGTTGACATTTGAGTCGGCAACCAAGCAAGATTCACTGCGTTGGAATTCGGCACGATGCAACTTCATTTACCTTCTGGATTCTTAATGGAGCTAAATAATTGTTATTATGTTCCAGTGCTTAGTCGAAACATTATTTCTGCCTCATGTTTGATGAGACAAGGCTATGAGTCGAATATTAAGAATAATGGTTGTTCTTTGTATTTGAATGATATGTTTCACGGCTTTGCACCCGTCCAGGACGGCTTATTTATTTTGAATCTTGATGGTGAGTCTGTCTATAATATAAATGTGAAAAGGTTGAAACCAAATGACCTGAATATGACTTACTTTTGGCATTGTCAACTTGGTCATATAAGTTGGAAACGCATGAAGAATATCCATGATGATGGACTCCTAACTTTGTTCGACTTGGAGTCGTTCGAGACATGTGAATCCTGCCTACTCGGCAAGATGACCAAGACACCTTTTGCAAAGAGTTGTGAAAGGGTGTCCGACTTATTGGGACTAGTACATAGTGATGTATGTGGCCTGATGAGCACGCCAGCTAGAGGTGGTTATGAGTACTTCATTACCTTCACTGATGATTTGAGTAGGTATGGATATATCTACTTGATGAAACATAAGTCGTAAGCCTTTGAAAAGTTCAAGGAATTCCAGAATGAGGTACAGAATCAACTCGGCAAGAAAATAAAGTTTCTTCGGTCGGACCGAGGAGGCGAGTACATGAGCCATGAGTTTGATGACCATCTGAAGAGTTGTGGAATAGTTCCCCAGCTCAGTCCTTCGGGAAAGTCGTAGAGAAACAGTGTGCCAGAGAGGAGGAATTAGACCTTGTTGGACATGGTACGATCAATGATGAGTCAGACAGATCTGCCTTTATCATTTTGGGGTTATTGTCTAGAAACTACTTTGTTCACACTAAATAGAGTACCATCAAAGTCAGTAGAGAAGACACCACATGAGATGTGGACTGGCAAGAAGCCGAGTTTGTCTTTTCTTAAGATTTGGGGTTGTGAAGCTTTTGTCAAGTGACTTCAGTCAGACAAGCTTACAGTCAAGTCGAATAAGTGTATTTTCGTGGGATATCCAAGGGAAACCTTGGGTTGCTACTTCTACAACCGAGAAGAGGTCAAAGTGTTTGTCGCTCGGAACGGTGTCTTCCTTGAGAAAAAGTTTCTTGGTTGGAGAGTTAGTGGGAGCACGGTTGTCAACACCCAGATTTTTAAGTCTAGATGCATGTTATGCCATACATTGCAATCCTAGGATTACCATTTTTGTGAGACATAACAGAATTGGTACCACCGGAACATCATCCATTACAAACCATATTAAAGGTCTTACAAATAAATGATCTCATAATCCAATCTTAATACAATCAAAGCAGCGGAAAGTAAACATAGTAGGCTTCATCTTCATGGTCACAGGCAATGCTGACGATGGGAGATGATCCTAGTTATCATAGGCCTCCTGATGTCCATCTTCCGGGTAGTCCTCCTCATAGTCTGGCCATGGGAATAGCCAGGGAGAAAGCCATGAGTACTCTTTAAGTACTCGCAAACTATTACTAATATAAGTAAGGTAAAAAACTAATAGGAATCATAAGCTCTAGGTTGGTTTGCAAAAAGCCAAGTTTATTTCATAAAGCCTTAAGAGTAAAGAACTAAGTTTAGTTCTCTACCTTACTTAAGTGGGAACTTAGATTTCGTGTCCACAACTCTGTTGTGGTCAAGTCAAAGTCGTCTTTCAAGTCACAAGTCATTTTGAAAACATCTGACACCGGAACAGTATGGCCACTCTAGCTGTCCATAACCACGGGCGCGGCTATTCGAATAGTTTGACACTCTGCAGAGATTGTACACTTTCACCACAAAAGTCGATACATCCGTCAGGGGTAATCCTAAATCATCATACTTGGTATGCGGATAATCAATCCTAACCTTTCAATTACACACCCTAGTATAGGCACCTTCCCTATGAGTTTGGCCTCCCAGCCATGGCCATCTGCCATCCTGGGCACTGCATAGGTGGACATTCATCACGAGGTAGCCTCATCTCAACCTCTTCCACAAGGGAACCCATACTAAGACATATAAACTTCCAGTCAAGCCCTTCCCAACTCAGGTAATGTGGTTGTACGGTAAAATTGGAATGGTATCGCATCCGAACCCAACCATCAGTTTTTATCAAAGTCAAGGAGCATGCCTCATTTTCATCCTCAAACCATTGTGTATCATAACACATGTCAAAACATTTCAATAGAATGAATCATCATTCCAAGGTTTTCATAATCCTTTTCACCAAATATTCCCAAATAAAGTAATCAAGTTTAGTTTAGCACTAGCCACTAGTATTGAGGGTATCACTATTGGGATGCTAGTCCAGTATAAGTATCCAAAACTAAGTCTATGATCTTGATGGTGTGCATCATACTTTTCCACTAATCACAATACATTACTAGATAAGAAACTTTAATAAAGGAAAAGTAAAGCGGGTAAGTAAAATGTAACACCCTCAAATCGGCCCTATGCAAGTTTTAGCGATTCCCGCCAAACCCGCATAGAAACGATTCAAGGACGCCCACCAGGCACTTTCGTGCGGGTGGAAAACGAAGTAATACCATTACACAACAGTCCTCGATGGGACCCACAGAACAGATATATATACAACACGACTCCACGAGTCAAGAATACAGATATACAATACAAAGATCCAAATCACCTTGAAATCGATAGGGCGTCCGACTACGGACAAGATGCAAATGGGGCTAAGAGCACTGAATAATAACCAATGGCGTCCATAACCCTGCCCAGGCCAAGCTGGAAGGGTAACCCTGCTAACGACGGCGATCGCAAACCTGCAAAAACAAAAGGGGTGCCGACAAAGGGCAAAGGAAAAAGAGGAGCGTCAGTACTGAGGCCAGTACACGGCGAGGCTAGAATTCGGCGGCTCTCGCCTACATAGGTATGGTGGACTGAAGCGGCAACACAGCATCACTACACAACCTATAGAGACTCGGTATCACTGGCGGCTATTAGAGAGGGGTAAGAAAGACCTATTCGGATCCAAACTAAAGCTAACACCAAACAAACCCATCCTGGTATTTCCCCCTCGAGACCAAACGGGGAAGTCGGACCGAGGAACTCACACGGTTGGCAATTTTACTCATTCCGTTTTAGTTGCAGCACTTAACTATTCAGATATAGATAGCACGAGCCATCCTGATAGCATAAGTAGTGGGCAGTTATAATTAATCATTCCGTGGCAGTTGGAACATTTACTAGTCAGATATAATTGTCCTGAGGAATCCCAAAACCCAGCAGTTGTTGGCACTTTTATCACATTCCATTCGAGTTGCAATACTTACTAGGCATATAGCATGTCACAAACACCCAGATCCACCAGCTGTTGGCATTTTTAATATCCATTCCGTTATACTCGAGCTGATTACTAGTCACATATTAAGTCAAATTTATAGCACTACTTTAGTTATGCTTGTCTATGATCGAGATACTGTGCTCCAAGTCGTCCATAACCGCGGACACGGCTTTCAGAAAGTTTTACCCTGCAGGGGTGCACAAATAGCAACACACACTCGATCAACCTCGGAAAAACCAACTCAAAACCCAACGAGGCATTCACGACAAAGCAATCATAGGATTCAGAAATATTTCAGGGGGCCACCCCATTAAGCTACCCACAACGAAGTTGGCCGACTCCGAGACGGACCCAAGGTTTGCGCCAATGGCTGTAAAGGACTGGGAACCCGAAAGTGTGACTGGGCTTGTCGATACCGCGAAAACACTCCGCAATCCTAAACAGTACATGTGCTCCACGCACAATCTTAAATAAAGCAGTAAAGCATGGCATAGGTACAGGATAGTAATAAAGCCCCATACTACTTTGTGGCCCCAAGAAATAGAAATGAATCAAGCTCTGGCTCAGGGGGGTCCATAAGGCCTCCCGGATGTGGATAGTGTGAATAGTCAAGGAACAGGTATCAAGTACTCGGGGTCCTACGGGACACAAGTGAGCATGGAAGAACCAAATAACATCTATTGCCCACCGATGCCTCTGCATTAGTTATATCTAGCATTTCAAATAGTTGTATTTAAAGTCATGATCATCTCCACCGGTAAGCATCTCCACCATTAACATCTGCCAGCATTCCAACAACTGTGGTACTTGACAACACGAGGTCACACCTGAGCAAGCGACTACGACTCGCAAGGCCAGCTATCTACCAAATACGGGTAATAGGAGGTGTCCAAGGCAATATAGAGGCTGCACGGGATATAACTGGGATACGGAAACTAAAGCATCGCGACACGGATAGCAATAGATCAACAGGAGGAAATAAAGACTATAAATGCAAAATAGGTAGAAGGGGGAGAGATGCTCGCCTGGGAATCACTGCTGAAGGTTCATATCCGGAGAACTTGGCGATACTCGCATCCACTCATCGGCCTAATCCGCAAAGAAGCAAACACTAGAAGAAACACCGGATGCAATATTTAATACTACGGCAGATGATCCGGCATGATTATGATATGATGCAGATGGGGTGCAATTAGGCAGTATTAAGCGGAACCGGGGTCCCGACAATTAATAGGTTCCAGTTATTTAGCTACCCCGCAAATTAAATGTTGGATTAGCAAGACAAAACAGGGCATCGGTTCGCTACACAAATTAAATGGGGACAATATAAGACTAGAAAAGTCCGTATATGGTCTCCATATCTAATTATGACGTGATTCCACTAAACAACCTAGACCCGCGCAGATATGTATGCAAGCATGTATAATTGATATGCAACAATTTAGATAGATGCCAATCTATAAAAGTAGGGTTCTCAGAAAGGGGTCACACATCTCAGATCGAAGATCTTGGGGGTTCAGAGGGGGTTCGGGTTTGGCGGGATCGGCCTTCGGACCCCGGGAAGGAGAGTGCGAAGCCGATGCCGGGGTTCAGTCTTCAAGGTCTCGGCGTGGTTCTCTCGGGTCCCGGCGTCGGTGGCTTCTAGGGTTTGACCTTGAATTCCAAGAAGAAGATCTCAACGTCCAGGTACGGGCGTCTTCGTTTCCTTCAGCGTGTACCTCAGCGACTTCAGGTTTCGTGCCGCTGCGAATCTTGGTAGATCTTGGTGGAACCGGCAGTAGAACTTGGCATGGAATGTCTATCAAGGCGGCGAGCTTGGTGGAACACAGGTCTAGAACGACACAATTGTCCGCAGAATATGTTGCGTCAAGGCCATCGGGTACACGCATCGGGCAAAGACACGAAAGAATGTGGCCGCGTTACCACATATACCTGCAACAACACAAACGCGGAAAACTGAGACAGAAAAGAAAAAGGGCCACTGACGATCTTCAAAACCAACCACGGCTTGGAACAACACCATACACGGTGTTGGGAGCCTGTTGACCCCTCGGGCTGTAGGGTCACGGTCACGGACACGAGGCGACAGAGGCGACGACACCATGCCGAGGGAGGCGTGGTGCCGGCTTGCTGACGGGAAGCGGAGAGGACGGCGCGAGGCGACGAGGGCGGCGGGGCGGCGCTGGGTCGAGCGAGGCAAGGCGGCGATCGGCTCGGAGGAGAAAACCACGACGCCGCGAGGAGAGCCAGGCGCGGAGCAGAGGTGGTGGCCGGCGCGGAAGAGGGCGTCGCGGAAGGTGGGAGGAGCTCGGGCGGCGGCAGAGGAGCTCGGCGTGGGCGGAGATGCGGCCGGAGAAGGAGAGCTGGGGTGGAGCGGGGCGGACGGCGGCCTCGGGCTCGGAGGAGGACGCGCCGGAGAAGGCGGCGAGGAAGGGGAGCCTGCGGCGGAACTTGGGAGGAGGGGTAAGCGGCAGTGGAGGGGATGGGGAAGGTGGGGGTCGGCGGCGAGGAAGGAGGCGACCGGCGGCAAGGGCGGCCGAGCGGCGGACGGAAAGGGGGTGGAGGTGCACGGTCGGACACGGGGGAGGAGGCCCAGGCGGCGGCGGATTTGGTGGCGATGGCGTCGGGCTGGGAGAAGAAGGGGAGGCGCGCGTCCCGGCTGGCGGGGTGGGACCAGGCGGCGGGGTGGATCACGAGGTGGTCGGGTGGGGAGTTGGTGGCGTGGGGATCGGGGTCCTAGGGCGGTCGGTCGGGGCTGGCCGGGTGAATGGGCCAGGCGGGGGGTTGGGCGCGTGGAGTTTTGTGGGGTGGTGGACCAGGGCGCGGGAGCGGGCGGGAAAAACGGCGGCTGCGGGTGTGTGCGCGCCCAGGCGGGGGTTGTCCGCGCGTGGGGCAGGCTAGGTGGAGCTGGTCGGTGGGATGAGGTGGCAGGCTGATTGGTTGGGATTTTGGGCCAGGGGGATGTGGCGAGCCGTGAGTGTATGTAGTGAGGTGGAGGGGCTGGGTAGATTAGGTTTGGGTAGTTTTAGGAATTTTGGAGGTGGCCGGTCAGGCTTTCAGGCCTGGCGGGCTGCCTCCTAAAAATAAAGAAAATATTTTATTATTTAAAACGGGGCTTTTGAAAACCGTTGGTAGACGAACAAAATATTCCGGACAGACCCGGGTTTTAAAGTTTGAATAAAAGACGGGGCGTTTAGAACACAACACCAGGCTTTTCGAAAGTAGTTTTATGCAAGCAAATGCAAGATGACATGACGATGCTCAAATGCAATGTGGCATGATGACATGAGCATGCGGTCATGATGATGCAATGCACGAAAACAACGCGATTTTCTAGTAGTGGTTTTTGCGGGGCGCCACAATTCGACACCACTAACAATGGATCTCGCCCTCGAGATCCGCCTCATGGTACCGGGAAGGAGGTCGGCGAGCTGAATCTTCTAGCTTCGTGTCGATCCTCGCGACACCACTAACAAGAGGTCATCGTCCAGGATCATTGAGAGAACACTCCGGAAACAAATGGCGAAGGTAGAGGTATCAACAAATAAAGCCACCTCTAGCTTCCATGGACGGAGTAAAATTGCTGGATCCACCGATTCAATGTACAAGAGCGAATGATAAGAGTAGTCGGATGGTGATCAGTCCATCGCGCACCCAGAGCATTACTTTGTACATGAATAGGAGGATTATGCAACCAACTCTAGGAATCAGACTGAAGATCTCGACAATCGAGGTTCGGAACAAAGGAGTGAGGCACACTCTGCAGCGGATCTGGCGTAGCGGATGATGACATCGCGTCGGAAAACACCAGAAAGCACAAGAAGGAACAGAGAAGTCCAACAGATGGAGGATTCCTTAGATAGCACGAAGACCGGATGTAGAAGCACCGTTACGAAAGAAGGAAGTGAAAACCCTGAAGGTACGATGGAAATCCAGGACTCGAAGAAAAGATAAGAGCCGACTCAAAACACGCAGAGGTAAGAGGAGAACAACAGAGGGATAAGGAGTAAAAGCAGACCTAATCAGATCTATCCAACCGATTTCGCAAAATAGTTTGGACGCTCTACTTCGGCCGTTAGCTAGGTTATCCTATAGGCTGGACTTGTGGGGTATCGCAACTGCTGAGCTCTGATACCACTCTGTAACACCCTCAAATCGGCCCTATGCAAGTTTTAGCGATTCCCGCCAAACCCGCATAGAAACGATTCAAGGACGCCCACCAGGCACTTTCGTGCGGGTAGAAAACGAAGTAATACCATTACACAACAGTCCTCGATGGGACCCACAGAACAGATATATATACAACACGACTCCACGAGTCAAGAATACAGATATACAATACAAAGATCCAAATCACCTTGAAATCGATAGGGCGTCCGACTACGGACAAGATGCAAATGGGGCTAAGAGCACTGAAGAATAACCAATGGCGTCCATAACCCTGCCCAGGCCAAGCCGGAAGGGTAACCCTGCTAACGACGGCGATCGCAAACCTGCTAAAACAAAAGGGGTGCCGACAAAGGGCAAAGGAAAAAGAGGAGCGTCAGTACTGAGGCCAATACACGGCGAGGCTAGAATTCGGCGGCTCTCGCCTACATAGGTATGGTGGACTAAAGCGGCAGCACAGCGGCACTACACAACCTATAGAGACTCGGTATCACTGGCGGCTATTAGAGAGGGGTAAGAAAGACCTATTCGGATCCAAACTGAAGTTAACACCAAACAAACCCATCCTGGTATTTCCCCCTCGAGACCAAACGGGGAAGTCGGACCGAGGAACTCACACGGTTGGCAATTTTACTCATTCCGTTTTAGTTGCAGCACTTAACTATTCAGATATAGATAGCACGAGCCATCCTGATAGCATAAGTAGTGGGCAGTTATAATTAATCATTCCGTGGCAGTTGGAACATTTACTAGTCAGATATAATTGTCCTGAGGAATCCCAAAACCCAGCAGTTGTTGGCACTTTTATCACATTCCATTCGAGTTGCAATACTTACTAGGCATATAGCATGTCACAAACACCCAGATCCACCAGCTGTTGGCATTTTTAATATCCATTCCGTTATACTCGAGCTGATTACTAGTCACATATTAAGTCAAATTTATAGCACTACTTTAGTTATGCTTGTCTATGATCGAGATACTGTGCTCCAAGTCGTCCATAACCGCGGACATGGCTTTCAGAAAGTTTTACCCTGCAAGGGTGCACAAATAGCAACACACACTCGATCAACCTCAGAAAAACCAACTCAAAACCCAACGAGGCATTCACGACAAAGCAATCACAGGATTCAGAAATATTTCAGGGGCCCACCCCATTAAGCTACCCGCAACGAAGTTGGCCGACTCCGAGACGGACCCAAGGTTTGCGCCAATGGCTGTAAACGACTGGGAACCCGAAAGTGTAACTAGGCTTGTCGATACCGCGAAAACACTCCGCAATCCTAAACAGTATATGTGCTCCACGCACAATCTTAAATAAAGCAGTAAAGCATGGCATAGGTACAGGATAGTAATAAAGCTCCAAACTACTTTGTGGCCCCAAGAAATAGAAATGAATCAAGCTCTGGCTCAGGGGGGTCCATAAGGTCTCCCGGATGTGGATAGTGCGAATAGTCAAGGAACATGTATCAAGTACTCGGGGTCCTACGGGACACAAGTGAGCGTGGAAGAACCAAATAACATCTATTGCCCACCGATGCCTCTGCATTAGTTATATCTAGCATTTTAAATAGTTGTATTTAAAGTCATGATCATCTCCACCGGTAAGCATCTCCACCATTAACATCTGCCAGCATTCCAACAATTGTGGTACTTGACAACACGAGGTCACACCTGAGCAAGCGACTACGACTTGCAAGGCCAGCTATCTACCAAACACAGGTAATAGGAGGTGTCCAAGGCAATATAGAGGCTGCACAGGATATAACTGGGATACGGAAACTAAAGCATCGCGACACGGATAGCAATAGATCAACATGAGGAAATAAAGACTATAAATGCAAAATAGGTAGAAGGGGGAGAGATGCTCGCCTAGGAATCACTGCTGAAGGTTCATATCCGGAGAACTTGGCGATACTCGCATCCACTCATCGGCCTAATCCGCGAAGAAGCAAACACTAGAAGAAACACCAGATGCAATATTTAATACTACGGCAGATGATCCGGCATGATTATGATATGATGCAGATGCGGTGCAATTAGGTAGTATTAAGCGGAACCGGGGTCCCGACAATTAATAGGTTCCAGTTATTTAGCTACCCCGCAAATTAAATGTTGGATTAGCAAGACAAAACAGGGCATCGGTTCGCTACACAAATTAAATGGGGACAATATTAGACTAGAAAAGTCTGTATATGGTCTCCATATCTAATTATGATGTGATTCGACTAAACAACCCAGACCCGTGCAGATATGTATGCAAGCATGTATAATTGATATGCAACAATTTAGATAGATGCCAATTTATAAAAGTAGGGTTCTCAGAAAGGGGTCACACATCTCAGATCGAAGATCTTGGGGGTTCGGAGGGGGTTCGGGTTTGGCGGGATTGGCCTTCGGACCCCGGGAAGGAGAGTGCGAAGCCGATGCCGGGGTTCAGTCTTCGAGGTCTCGGCGTGGTTCTCTCGGGTCCCGGCGTCGGTGGCTTCTAGGGTTTGACCTTGAATTCCGAGAAGAAGATCTCAGCGTCCAGGTACGGGCGTCTTTGTTTCCTTCAGCGTGTACCTCGGCGACTTCAGGTTTCGTGCCGCTGCGAATCTTGGTAGATCTTGGTGGAACCAGCAGTAGAACTTCGCAGGGAACGTCTATCAAGGCGGCGAGCTTGGTGGAACACAGGTCTAGAACGACACAATTGTCCGCAGAACATGTTGCGTCAAGGTCATCGGGTACACGCACTGGGCAAAGACATGAAAGAATGTGGCCGCGTTACCACATATACCTGCAACAACACAAACGCGGAAAACTGAGACAGAAAAGAAAAAGGGCCACTGACGATCTTCAAAACCAACCACGGCTTGGAACAACACCATACACGGTGGTGGGAGCCTGTTGAACCCCTCGGGCTGCAGGGTCACGGTCACGGACACAAGGCAACAGAGGCGACGACACCAGGCCGAGGGAGGCGTGGTGCCGGCTTGGTGAGGGGAAGCGGAGAGGACGGCGCGAGGCGACGAGGGCGGCGGGGCGGCGCTGGGTCGAGCGAGGCAAGGCGGCGATCGGCTCGGAGGAGAAAACCACGACGCCGCGAGGAGAGCCAGGCGCGGAGCAGAGGTGGCGGCCGTCGCGGAAGAGGGCGTCGCGGAAGGCGGGAGGAGCTCGGGCGGCGGTAGAGGAGCTCGGCGTGGGCGGAGATGCGGCCGGAGAAGGAGAGCTGGGGTGGAGCAGGGCGGACGGCGGCCTCGGGATCGGGGGAGGACGCGCCGGAGAAGGCGGCGAGGAAGGGGAGCCTGCGGCGGAACTTGGGAGGAGGGGTAAGCGGCAGTGGAGGGGATGGGGAAGGTGGGGGTCGGCAGCGAGGAAGGAGGCGACCGGCGGCAAGGGCGGCCGAGCGGCGGCCGGAAAGGGGGTGGAGGCACGCGGCCGGACACGGGCGAGGAGGCCTAGGCGGCGGCGGATTTGGTGGCGATGGCGTCGGGCTAGGAGAAGAAGGGGAGGCACGCGTCCCGGCTGGCGGGTTGGGACCAGGCGGCGGGGTGGATCACCAGGTGGTCGGGTGGGGAGTTGGTGGCGTGGGGATCGGGGTCCTGGGGCGGTCGGTCGGGGCTGGCCGGGTGAATGGGCCAGGCGGGGGGTTGGGCGTGTGGAGTTTTTTGGGGTGGTGGACCAGGGCGCGGGAGCGGGCGGGAAATACGGCGGTTGCAGGTGTGTGCGCGCCCAGGCGGGGGTTGTCCGCGCGTGGGGCAGGCTAGGTTGAGCTGGTCGGTGGGATGAGGTGGCAGGCTGATTGGTTGGGATTTTGGGCCAGGGGGATGTGGCGAGCCGTGAGTGGCTGTGGTGAGGTGGAGGTGTGGGTAGATTAGGTTTGGGTGGTTTTAGGAATTTTGGAGGTGGCCGGTCAGGCTTTCGGGCCTGGCGGGTTGCCTCCTAAAAATAAAGAAAATATTTTATTATTTAAAACGGGGCTTTTGAAAACCATTGGTAGACGAACAAAATATTCCGGACAGACCCGGGTTTTAAAGTTTGAATAAAAGACGGGGCATTTAGAAAACAACACCAGGCTTTTCGAAAGTAGTTTTATGCAAGCAAATGCAAGATGACATGACGATGCTCAAATGCAATGTGGCATGATGACATGAGCATGCGGTCATGATGATGCAATGCACAAAAACAACGCGATTTTCTAGTAGTGGTTTTTGCGGGGCGCCACATAAAACTGGGATTGGTATAATCAAGTTGTATAACCAAGCATGCATAGTGCATCTTTCATAGGTTATTTAGTATAGTGGGCTTGCATAGATATCATGCAAAGTTCTAGCTTGCATAGATAGCTTGCCTTGAGCAGTGCAGTTATTGAAGTTCTCTTCTTCTTCCTCGAAGTACTCCTCCTCATCGTAGGCCGGGTCGGTACTAACGTCTATAAATATATACAATATACACAATCACCAAACAACACTTCACTACTTCTATTTAGCACACAATGTCTCATATTAGATGATCTATGATACGTCCAAAACATATCTACTTTCCCGAACACTTTTGCTATTGTTTCTCCTCTAAACTTGTGTGATTTGGATGCAACTAACGCGGACTGACGCTGTTTTCAGCAGAATTGCCTCGGTGTCTACTTTTTGTGCAGAAAATCAACTATCAGGAAAAATCCCGGAACATATGCCGAAAATCCTATTTCACCGGAAGACTCCCGGAGCCAGAATACAAGACGGAGGGGGGCTGGGCCTAGGCCACACCACCTGGCCGCGCAGGCTAGCCCAGGTCGCACCAGGGGTGGTCTGGCCGCCCCAGACACCCCCTCGGTCTCCCTCTTTGCCTATAAGAAGCCTTCTGACCTAAAAACTCTGGGGGGTTTGACGTTTTTCCAAAAGGAGTTCCGCTCCGCCACCACCACCAGATTCCACGAAACAGCACCAGAAACTCCGTTCTGGCACCCTGTCGGGACGGGGAATTGGAGGAGATCATCGCCGTCATCATCACCATCTCTTCTCCATCGACCATCCATGTTTCCCCCATCTATGAGTGAGTAATCCCCCGTTGTAGGCTATGGGGATGGTAGGGATTGGATGAGATCGTTCATGTAATGGCACCAGATTGTTAGGGCATGGTGCCTAGTATCTTCTATTAGTGCTTTATGACTTTGTTGCGACTTGTTATGCTTAATGCTTGTCACTAGGAGCCGAGTGCCATGATTTCAGATCTGAACATGCTATTGATTCATTATGATAGTATTGTTTATGGTCTTATCTGCAAGTTGTATACACACGTTGTTGTCCGGAAGCAATGGCCCTAAAGTGACAGAAATCAGGATAACTGGAGGGAATGGCTTTGATGTGAGGATCACATGTGTTCACGGAGTGTTAATGCTTTGCTACGGTGCTCTATTAAAAGGAGCACCTTAATTGCCAGTAGTTCCCTTGAGGCCCCGCTGCAAACGGGCTAGCAGGAAAAAAGATGTTGTGCAAGTTCTCATTGCGAGTACGTATGACTATATATGGAACACATGCCTAGAATTATCTAGTACTTGGATGCTTTATCTTATTTATCTGCAATTGCCCTATGTTTTGATTGATATGTGAATTGTCTTGTCCATGCAACACCCGTCCATCCATCCCTATGCCTACCGCACTCGAATCCTACTGTTTACTGCTATTGTTACTGCTGTCTTTACTTTACTACTACTGTTACTTTACTATTCCTACTACAAAACTATTGCTACTGATAAACTGCTGTGAGCAAGATTGTTCCAGGTGCAGCTGAATTGACAACTCAATTGTTAAGGCTTATAAATATTCTTTGGCTCCCCTTGTGTCGAATCAATAAATTGGGTTTCACTTCCCTCGAAAGTACAGCGATACACCCCCTATACTTGTGGGTCATCAAGACTATTTTCTGGTGCCGTTGCCGGGGATCATAGCTTTATTTATCAAGTTCACTTGGAATCTCTATTGTTCGTTGTTATCCATCCATCATGGGTAAGTCTCGTGATGGCAAGGTTCCTATTTTACCATCCACTGCAAGAAGAGGTAAGGTTCTAAACACCTCTGTTGCTCTTGATTCACCATCTGTTATGAGTAAGCTCGTTACACCACCACATATACATGCTACACACACTGCTACTACTGTTGAATCTGAAACTTATGATGCTGCTTCTACTGTGCTTGATAAGAGTGGTTCATTAGGTCCTTTCCTAGATGCTACGATTGCTAGAACTATAGCTGGAAATACTGAATCTCCTAATGAAGACACTACTACACCTGTTAGTTCACCTGAGTCTAGTGAAAGTTATGATATTGAAGATGGTTATATTGAGATGACCGATGAATTTATTAAAGAATGTAAAAACACCCATGATAGGAGCGCTGCTAAGAGTCTCCTTGAGAGGCGTACTATTAGACCCAAATCGTCTCTTGTTGCTAAGTTTCCTGCTTCTCCCATAAATATTAAAGATAAAGATTATGATTTCTCTCTCGATCTATCTTACATAGCTATTGTTGAGAAAGAACCTTTTTGTGGGACTAAGAATGAAAGTGCGGTAGCACATATGAATGAGCTTTCTACCATGAGTGGCTTGTTCTCTGATGATATTAAGGTGCGTACTTACTTTGTTGCTAAGATTTTCCCTTTTTCACTGAAAGGAGAAGCTAAAACTTGGTTTAGTAATTTACCTCCTGGATCTATTGATCGCCATGATTACTTGATTAGTACTTTCCTACAGAAATATTTTCCTCCAAGTGCTAGACATGCTATTTTGCAGGAACTTTTTGATTTTAAACAGGGATAAAAAGAGATATTGCCTAAATCATGGGCAAGGTTTTGTGCTTTGATTCATGCACAGGCTGGAAGTCCATTACCTAAGAATGAGCTTCTTGATATATTTTATAATGGACTAACTGAAGAATCTAGGACATACCTAGATAGTTGTGCTGATTGTGTTTTCAGGAATAGGACTCCCAAGGAAGCTGAGGAATTAATGGCTAAAATAAGCAAGAACTATGAAGATTGGACTCCTCCTGAACCAGCTATACCTGAAACAATTATACCCGAACCAGCTATTCCGGTGCCTATTCCAACATCAAAGAAGAGGGGAGTTATTGAATTAAATGATGAAGTGATGAAGGAAGCTAAGAAATGTATTAAGGAGAAGGGAATTAAAGCTGCAGATGTCAAAAATTTACCTCCTATAGAAGAATTATGTAAGCCTATACCCTACTCATACACTATTGAGGTACACTCTCTCCAACACTTTGATGAAGGTGCTATCCCCTACTCTAAACCTCCTGATCAATGCTTAGAAGAATTTGATATCTTTATTGTTAAGAAGGATAATTTTAATAAAAGGGTGCAAAATCATCTAATGGAAAACACTAGAGCTATTGTTGAGTTAAAAGATATTGTGGAAAGAACCTCTAATGATGTTAAAATGATTGTTAAACACTTTAAAATGGTTCAAACTCAAATAGATCAACTCATTAAAAGTGCAAAAAGACTTGCTAGTTAATGCTGCTAAAGAAAAACATGCTGATGAAATTAGAACTAGGAGTGGTGCTGCTACCCAGGATCCTCTATATCCTGAGGGGCATCCCAAAAGAATTGAGCAGGATTCTCAACAAGCTGAAAATAGTGGTACTAATCGTAAGAAAAGAAAAAAGAACATAAAACTGTTGTAGAACCCTCCGAACCTGCTATAGATCCTAATAGTATATCTGTCTCTGATGCTGAAACTGAAAGTGGTAATGAAGAAAATGAAGTCCCTAATGAAGAAAGAGTTGAAGAAGAACCTGAAAACCACACTAAGAATACTAAATACACTAAAGGAGATTTTATTGCTAAGAAACATGGCAGTGAAAGAGAGCCTTGGGTCTAAAAACCTATGCCTTTCCCTGATAAGAAACACAAGTCAAAGGAAGATGAACACTATAATAAGTTTTGTGAGTGGATGAAACCTTTATTCCTACAAATTCCTTTGACTGATGCTATTAAATTGCCTCCTTACTCAAAGTATATGAAGGATATTGTCTCGAATAAAAAGAAGATCTCTAATGAAGAAATTTCTACTTTGCTTGCTAATTATTCCTTTAATGGTAAGGTTCCAAAGAAACTTGGAGACCCAGGGATTCCAACTATCCCTTGCTCTATTAAAAATAGTTATGTTAGAACTGCTTTGTGTGATTTGGGAGCTGGAGTTAGTGTTATGCCTTTCTCTCTCTATAAGAGACTTCAACTGGAAAAATTAATACCAACTGATATATCTTTGCAAATGGCTGATAAATCTACCACTATTCCTGTTGGTATATGTGAGGATGTACCTGTTCAAGTGGCTCATAATTGCTTGATATTAACTGATTTTGTTGTGCTTGAAATGCCTGAAGATGATAATATGTCTATTATTCTTGGCAGACCTTTTCTTAATACTGCAGGAGCTGTTATTAATTGTAATCAAGGAAAGGTGACTTTCAGTGTTAATGACAAGGAACATACTGTCTATTTCCTCAAGAAGATTGAAAGGACTTATGGTTTGAATTCCATCGAACATGTTGAGGGCATTCAAGTTGGAGAAATATACTGTACCATACCAAGAGAAAAATTTGAAACTATTATGATTGGGACCATTGCTATCAAGGTTGAGGTAACATAATCATTAGTGGAATACAAAGTTTTGCCTCATATGGAATTGTTCTGGTAAGAAGAACTGATCAACCATGTTAACAAAAGGATTTCATTGAACAAAACAATGTTTTCACCATGATTATCTCCTTTTACTTCTATTCTATCCATTTTAGTTTTGCTTTCGTTTAGTTTTCTTTGTTGTTAGTTGCTTGCATGTTAGAGTGTCTTAGAACTCCTGTAGTTCTAGCTTTGTTTTGTCATTGCATCATTTTCCAAAAATCAGTCTGTCATAAAATCATTCTTCTATTCCTGAAAATTGCCCAAAAATAAAGTGTCTCGAAAAATTCCAGAAAATTCATATTAATTTTTTACGTGAAAAAGGGGCAGAAGAGTGCCTGGAAGGTACTAGGGGGACCCACCAGGCAGGCACACCACCTGGTGGCGTGGCCTGCCCTGGGTGGCGCCATGCCATGGTGTGGGCCACCCCTGGCCCTCCACTAACTCTCTCACCTGCCACTTTCTTCTCTCTCCCGAGTAGGCTTTAGTTCATTGCTCAAAATCGCATTCTTGTTGTGCTTGCTCTCGATTTTTTTGATCTCCTTGCTCAGCCCATCTTTGTTGCTGAAATTTGGACCATTTATTCTCCGGTATGTGACTCCTCCCCTTGTCCAAGTAGATTTGTGTTTAGTGGATTATATCTTGAGTATTTTGCGGCTATAGGTGACAAGTTATGAGAGCTGGTAAGCTTGTTTGATGCTTAGAGATATAGTTTTGATGCATGTTTAGGCCTCTTACAAGTCCCTATGAGTAGTACCCTTCATTATATTCACTTTGCAATCACTTGTTTAATAGGTGTTTAAATTTCAGAATAGAAGATGAATGAGCATCAATTAAACCAAATGAACTATGGGTGCCTGAGGTTATGAAGGTCCATCGGGAGGAGGAAGTTTTTCTTTCCATTTATCCATGCTCTGAGTTCATGAGAGATGCAAGAATTCTCCAAGATTTCCACACTTTGGTTTTCAATGCAGGATTGGAACACCTTTTGGAAGATGAACCTTGTCAATTTGTGAAGCTAACCATGTCTGTGGTGCAAGACTTTCAATTTAGTTACTCTTTGCCTAACCCCATGGTCCACTACAAAATTTACAATATTGCTGTCGACCTTTCTCTCGATGACTTCTGTGCAACTATTAAGGTACCTAAGTGGGGATCATGTAGAAGGATTAAAGAGCGACCTGGACCACTCATGGATTTATACACAGAAATTTGCCAAGGGAGCAGCTTCTCGAAGGAGAGTGGGAATATTCGTAACATTCATCTCCCCTCCATTCGCTACTTTTCCTACTTTATTGCCAAGTGTGTTCTTGCTAGGAAAACTGCCAATAAGTTATCTTCTTATGATCTAGCATTTATCTCTGCTGCTCTTAAACGAGATAGGTCTTACAACTTGGGTGCTTTGATAGCTTTCTGTCTTGTCGCTAACCGCGAGAAAGGTGGAATTTGTGGAGGCCTCATTGCTTCTCGTTTACTAGCATTGCATGGTTTAGTGCCTCATCATCTAGACCTACAGTTTCCGATACAAAGGCTTGACCTTAATTCCATGATACAGCATATTGTTTTTCCTCATGGGCTAGTTTGAGTGAGTTGTCTTATGAAATAACCTTTCTCAAAGCTGGTTAGAGAAGGAGTAAGTCCGAACGTTTTATTCTTTTGCCTGCACCTATTTTGTTTAACCTTGATAACAGGGTAGGATGGTCTCTCACGGAGGAGTTTGATACGTATTTGGGAGAGCTCTCTCAGCAGGAGCAAGATACTAGAAGGGAGGTCACGGATGATTCGGTTGAACCCTCGAATGAGGGGGAGTCTTCATATCAGCATCCTGCTTATGATTGGGTAGCTTCTTCTTATTTCCAAGGGCCCAACTACGATCATTCTTATCAGGACCCGCCTGCTTCGAACCCTTACTCATACCGGGATTGACAACCACTTAGGCCAAAAGCCTAAGCTTGGGGGGAGGTACGCCAACATCGCACTCATCTTCATTTCATTTTGCGTCGGTACTTTGTATATTCATGTTTCGTTCTCTTTTTAGTTTTCGTTCTTTCTTTGCTTTTGCTTTCTAAAACACAAAAAAGACCAAAAATATTTCTATTGTTTCTCTTTGTTTGCTTCTTCTTTTTTCCTTGGTTTGCTTTTTCCTTTTTTTTAAAATTGTCTGAACTATTCAAAAAAAACCAAAAATATTTTGCTTTGCTTGTTCTTCCTTTTTGGTTCTTGTTGAAAAATCGAAAACACCAAAAATATTTGTTGTTCTTCTTTGGTTTTGTGAGTTTTGTTGCAGGGTTCAGCAATCCTCAATGGAATTTGGTTTCATGTTATTATTCAAGCCACACAAGTGAAGGGCAATAATGAGGATTAATGACAACTTGAGGTGTGGTAAGAGGCTGGTAACGAACTCTATTTGTTTTCATTTTTGTACATATACTCATCATTGTGGGCATGCTTAGCCTGTTCGTGTAGGGTGTATGTTATTTATGGATGCTCAGTAGTTCTTGCTTTCTGATGATTAGTTCCACTTGCTAATAGTTTGTAGCATGTCTTATGAATGTTTGCTTGCATTACTCTATTCATAACTTGGTATGACACCATGGTATCCTCCTCTGAATGTTTCATTTGAATTGACTTGGCACATGCTCACGCATGCATATGACTGAAAATCACTTAAGCATCGATGAATTATTTTGCCTTGAGGATCTTGAATCACTTTCATGCCATGCTTAGTCCTGTTTTGTTGCAAGCATGATTATGGCAGCTATTGCCCTCTCGTTTGTTGCTCCCTTACTATTGCTAGCCTTCACTTTCACTGAGTATGTTTTACTCATTTTTCCAACTCCCTGAAACCAAATATTGCCAAAGTGTCCACCATACCTACCTATTAGCATCTTTTGCTATTTCCATGCATATTCAATATGCCTTGTTTTCTTCCGAATAAAATGTTTGCTTGTTATGAGAAAGTTAGTTAGTAAAGCTCTCACGAACTTGATGGCACACTTTATTTTCTTGCATTTAATAAACCAGAACCATTGCGTCCTTCTTTGTTGCGTATATGCTTGCGCTTTATAAGTTGAAGTTAGCAGAACCATGTATCATGGGGAACGCTTTCAACATTCCACGGGTACTTTGTACCCCGTTGATATCATGATTCTTTTTCTTATGGATCCCGGCGGTGTGAAATAAAAGTGGAACTTGTAAGATCATGGAGTTTGTATGTGTGTTAGAGAAACGCCTAGGCCGCTAGCCTAAGCCATGCCTAATCATGGTGGAAACTTGCAGCATAACCATAATGAGCATTCTATGAAGCATCCTCAATAAAAATCTATGCACATAGTAAATAAAAAGATCGCCGAGATGCTCATTGTCTGCTTGCCTTGTCATTTTGATTATGGGATAGCTCATGTATCATGTGCAAGGGGTACCTCGTTGGCGGTTCTCTATTATACATATGTACTTATAATGACAAGAGCTTACTTGTGACTGAAGTTGAGTAGCATGAGGTCCGGTACTCGTGAGTAAGGGGCATGAGACTTTAGTTTATAACTTGTAAAGCATATCCTCTTAGTTGTGTCACTTTAACCTTAACCACTTAAAG
This sequence comes from Avena eriantha, assembly GCA_910589775.1. Classification (NCBI taxonomy): domain Eukaryota; kingdom Viridiplantae; phylum Streptophyta; class Magnoliopsida; order Poales; family Poaceae; genus Avena; species Avena eriantha. Next base: position 13,180,706 of record OU342742.1, on the reverse strand, counting down.
ATGCTTATGATAGGGCAATGAGAGCTCAAAGCTAACGAGTACCATACTTTCAGCATTTAGAAGCCTTTCAAACTTTTCAAAACCTTTTTGTTTTCCTTGTTGAGTCTCCACATATTCTACGAGCACCTTCTTGAGAGCATAGTTGTCATTCTTTGTGCTTGTCTCAAAACTTGATAATTTGTGTTATGACTTTGATGCTTGTCATTCTTCGATATCTTTGAGAGCATAGTTGTCATTCTTCGATATCTTTACTTCTAGTCTTCACCTGAACTTCAGAGGTGCCTTGGATCAAAGGCAAGTGAGATACCACTCTATCATACCTTGTTATGAGCATTGTAATGTTGCTTATGTTTATGTTTCATGCTACTTATTATCCTTGAGTTGTAATATCTTCATAGCTTGCAATGCCTATTAAGTAAACTTAGTTGCATACTCTTTATTATGAATTGTCTAAGTAGTTGATCACATGCTGAGAATATATACATCATATGAAGAAAATGTGTTTGTAAATATTTATTTTATCGCACTCAGTTTTCAACTGAATTGCTTGAGGACAAGCAATAAGCTAAGCTTGGGGGAGTTGATACGTCCAAAACGTATCTACTTTCCTGAACACTTTTGCTATTGTTTCTCCTCTAAACTTGTGTGATTTGGATGCAACTAACACGGACTGACGCTGTTTTCAGCAGAATTGCCCTGGCGTCTACTTTTTGTGCAGAAAATCAACTATCAGGAAAAATCCCGGAAAATATGCTGAAAATCCTATTTCACCAGAAGACTCCCGGAGCCAGAATACGAGACGGAGGGGGGCCGGTGTTGGAAATATGCCCTAGAGACAAATAGTAGTAAGGACTATTATCATATTTCATATAGTTTATGATTAAGTTTTATATCATGCTATAACTGTATTGAATGGAAACATCAATACACGTGTGATATACAAACAAACCAGGGGTTCCCAGTGAAACTCTAGTCACTGGTTCATTGGTCAACAGATGCTCATGTTTCCTGATCATGTGGCATTTATGCTAGATGTAAATGAGGTCATCTCATTCTAAGAATGAGATGTTTAACCAATACCCAACCTAAACATCGTGATTCGATCATGTCACGAAGTTCAAGTTACGATGACTAGAAATGGATCCTCGTAGACTATTCCTTAGACCGTGAGGCTATATCAATCACTGTCTCCCGAGAGTGCTTAGATAGCACCAAACGCCATCTGGTAAAACGGTGGTTATAAAGGTGTGTTCAGGTATTCGGAGGAAACCGTAGAGGCAATATATGTCAAGAGCGGGATTTGTCCGTCCATGTGACGGGAAGATACTCAAGGGCCCACTCGGAGAAGTTATATCCAATAGTTGCGCAGCGTGTGATTAGATCACGGGGATATCACTTGTCGGAACGAGTCAAATAGCATTGTTCAGTAACGAGATTGAACACGACATGGTGATGTCATTGATCAGATCTCGGGCAATGCAAGTATCGAGAGACAAAGGGAATAAGACACGACTGTCCCGGTTCAAACGACAAAAGATCTTCGTGGAACGCACAGGAGTCACATGGCCATCCAGGTCCCTCTGTTGATGATTGGTGCGGGAGTGTCCCGACCATGTCTAGAGTGTTCCCGAACCGTGGGGTATCACGCTTAAGGGCTTGATGATGCTTAGAGAGCATTTATAGGATCGGTAGAATCACCAAAGAAAAGAAGGGAGAAAACCGGAAGGGTTTCGGTAAGTCCGGAGGATGTCCGGAGTGGAGGTGGAAGGTGTTCCATGGCCACGAAGATTAGATAATGTGTGAATGAATGTTAAATATTGATTTAATCATTTATTCATAATTATTTAATAAAGAGAAAATCAATTAAAAGGTCAACATGCTTAATGGGCCAATTTTTGGAGGGAGAGGGCCCATTAGGGAAAGGAGAGAGGGAGAGGGACAAAAGGGGGTGGCCGGTTGGGCCTTGCCCCCCCCCCCCCCCGCAGTGCCCACTAGGGGCTGGCCGGCGGCCTCCCCTCCCCCCTCCTCTCCTTTAGTCCCACCCGGGACTTGAGGGGAGGTAGTACCTCCCCTCCCCTATATAAAGTGGGGTATTTGGCCTAGAAAATACACCGAATAATCAATAAAGGTCTCCCCACTTTTGGGAGGACCTCTAATTGATATTTTCTCTCTCCCCTCCCTCTCTCGTGACTGTGGTCCCAAGTCTGGACTGCGCGAGCGAGAGACATCTTCACCATAGAGCGTCGTCGTGCTGCGGGATTCGGATCCGGGAGCTCTACTTCCGCAACTACTGCTGGATCGGGGAAACGGGAGTCATCGTCAGGCACCAGACATGTGTAACTCCCCGCGAGGTGTCGCACTTGAGGCACTCAAGTCGTCGGAGCCAGAAGGAGCGCAAGGACTTCATCACGACCTTGAGGTCGGCTTCGGCTCGTCTACATCAACCACGCTCTCCTGAGCGTTGCCAACGCTTTTCGGTCTTCAAGGGTAAGTTCGCGAAAGCCCCCCCCCCCCCCCGTTACTGTATTACTAATAGATAGGTCCTGGCAGCTTCAGGGGTTCAGGGGCGTAGAGTAAAATTTATTGTTTTTATGCGTGGAACCCCTACAGCTGGGCCCAGGCCACACCACCTAGCCGCGCGGGCAAGCCCAGTCCGCGCCAGGGGGTGGTCTGGCCGCCCTAGACACCCCCTCGGTCTCCCTCTTCGCCTATAAGAAGCCTTCTGACCTAAAAACTATGGGGGGTCGGCGTTTTTCCAGAAGGAGTTCCGCTCCGCCGCCACCACCAGATTCCACGAGACAACACCAGAAACTCCGCTCTGGCACCCTGCCGGGAAGGGAATTGGAGGAGATCATCGCCATCATCATCACCATCGCTTCTCCATCGACCATCCATGTTTCCCCCATCTATGAGTGAGTAATCCCCTGATGTAGGCTATGGGGATGGTAGGGATTGGATGAGATCGTTCATGTAATGGCACCAGATTGTTAGGGCATGGTGCCTAGTATCTTCTATTAGTGCTTCATGACTTTGTTGTGACTTGTTATGCTTAATGCTTGTCACTAGGGCCCGAGTGCCATGATTTCAGATCTGAACATGTTATTGATTTATTATGATAGTATTTTTTATGGTCTTATTTGCAAGTTGTATACACACGTTGTTGTCTGGAAGCAATGGCCCCGAAGTGACAGAAATCGGGATAACCGGAGGGAATGGCTTTGATGTGAGGATCACATGTGTTCACGGAGTGTTAATGCTTTGCTCTAGTGCTCTATTAAAAGGAGCACCTTAATTGCCAGTAGTTCCCTTGAGGCTCCGCTGCAAACGGGCTGGCATGACAAAAGATGTTGTGCAAGTTCTCATTGCGAGCACGTATGACTATAGATGGAACACATGCCTATGATTATCTAGTACTTGGATGCTTTATATTATTTATCTGCAATTGCCCTATATTTTGATTGCTATGTGAATTGTCTTGTCCATGCAACTCCTGTCCATCCATACCTATGCCTACCACACTTGAATCCTACTGTTTACTGCTATTGTTACTGATGTCTTTACTTTACTACTGTTGTTACTTTACTATTCCTACTACAAAATTGTTGCTACTGATAAACTCCTGTGAGCAAGATTGTTCCAGGTGAAGTTGAATTGACAACTCAGTTGTTAAGGCTTATAAATATTCTTTGGCTCCCCTTGTGTCGAATCAATAAATTGGGTTTCACTTCCCTTGAAAGTACTGCGATACACCCCCTATACTTGTGGGTCATCAATATAGTATCATCTCAATCATCATATGGAATATTGACATTTTCTTATTTCTCTTATCTTAGAAAAGTAATTTCTACTCATTGAAAATACTTAAGATTTAATATTCTCCAATTAAAATAGTGGATCATGTTGACACATGTCATCACCACATATTCCAATACTTGGGAATGTGATTTAAAATGGTGATCATATATTACAAGATTTAATATTACTATCTAATAATATTAAGGTGACTAGAAATGCCTATATAGCATTCCTTTAATACTAAACCATGTTTAATATTTCTAAAATCAAATCCTTTTTACATATTCATGTAGAGCATGGCAAATGTGATTTTTGAGAGTTGGAATCAACTCAAAAGCATTTATGGTTGATTTTATGAAAATGTTTGAAGTGGTAAAAGTCTCTGTCTTTTTATTTTTGGTATAGGTGATATATAATTTCAATTGGTTTGAATCCAATGGGAGTGTGTAGATATTTTTAATACCTTTCTAATAAAATTAGAACCATGCATTTTGGATCAGTACATCTCTTTGAATTGAATTTTGAATCTACAGACAGAATAGGGTTTTAAACTAAATAGCAAAATTCCATTTGAACTGCTGGGCTCTGCGCGGGAAAAGAAATGGGCCAGCCCAACTACACAGCACGGGCGCAGCGGGCTGTTGACAGAACGGTCCCACGCGTCAGCGACTCATCTGACCCGAAACGGTATTTACCAATCTCAGCCTTACGATTAGAATGAAATCTACGGCTGAGGTTCATCGTCTACGGTGAACTGCTCTGGCGAGATTCTAAACCTAACGCGACGGTGGGGGTCGCTGGGGACTCACCAGGGCTCCAGCTAGGGTCGGGTGATGGGAGCAAACAAGCTGGTCGATGACGGCGGTTCGAGGGGTGGTCGCGGCAGCTCCCAGGGTGGCTCCAATCGATGACTTCCTTCCTTCACTGCAGCAGTAGACTCTGGTCAAATTCTAGTGTCGTGGTGCTCGCCTTGCTCCGGGAAGGGTCAGTGAGGTTCCTGAGTGAGTGGGGACTGGAATAGTGTGTCGAATGAGGTCTGGGTGGCCTCTATTAATACAACAGTGTCGGAGGCAGGGCGACATGGTCGGGCTTCATCGGCGACGTTGCTACAGGTCGTGATAGGCATGATGGAGGGCATGGGTCAACGCGGGGGACTGCAGCAATCGTCACGCGTGTGACGGCACGACAAGGGGCGGTCTCTGTCGGTCGGGCGACGTCGGCGCTCTATTCAGGTACAAAAGTGTTCGTCACTAAGTACGGTGGTCACGGGGTGCGCGACAGTGAACCATCGTGTCTGGGAGGTCACTGGTGCCATGGCGACTGCGGGTACGAGTTGAGAGAGCGAGGCACGGCGTGTGTGTGCGAGGCGGCTACGGCGCTCCGTCGTGCTCTCGGCATGGCAGGGACTTAAATGGGCGAGGCGATTCTAGCCTCTCCACTCCTCTTCGTTGGTCAAGGGGTGGATAGAGGGTGGCAGTGAGGTCACGGCTAGCAGCTAGGTATCGTGGGAGAGGGCGGTGCGGCGTGCAGCGACTGGTCCGTGCTCGACCGGCATGGCATGCTCGGTACGGGCATGGCACTGGTCAATGTGACGAGTGATGTTGCTCTTTTACACAACCAAGTACTGGGAATGATCATGGGGGAGTAATGGAGTGGAATTGGGTACATTTGATGATCAAATGATAGATCAAAACAGTAGATAGTGGTTGAGGTTGTACTCTGTCTGCTAAGTCTTCAACTAAATGGCCGCATGAACTTGATTTTTTCAATGATTTTTGGTAAGTGATCTGGTTACTTGCTTAGTAGACTATGGTTGCTGGGAATTATCAAGTGGAGGTTGTTTGAGTGGTTTTTGAAAAGTGATGATCTAGGTACATACACTTGATTCAATTTTGAATTGCCTCTTAAATAGATTTGAAAATAGTTTCTGGGGCTTTGTAAAGTTTGCTTGGGTTTAATGTTGTTGGGCCACGCAGAGAGAAACAAAACTTTTACCCCTACGTGGTACTCCCAAGATCCAGCTCAGGTGATAGGCCACGAGATTTACCACTAGACGTGCAGGTGCGAATAGTTGATGAAGCGCGTCAGTTGATGCCGTGTCGAACGATCCCCGTACAACACGTCCAGATCTCCACGGACCTCCTTGTCTCTAGCGCCGCACGTGCAACGCCTCCACCGGTATCCACACGTACAGGAAGGAAGCTCTAGGCAGAGGACTGCTAGATCCCGTCTAGCCCAAAATGGGAGTGGAGAAAGTGACGGCTAGGTCAGGGACTATCCCTTGTCACTCCACTTATATACACTCCTAGTTGGGCTCAACTCTTGAGGCCCATCTAGGCCATATTCCAATCTCCATATGGATCTAATCGACATGGGCTCCTTACCCTTAAGTGTGTGACCTTGTAGGTTCACGTACACCTGGACACGACACGAGTCACCACTCCGAGTCAATAGTTGGTAGCAGCCTCTAGCAAGATGTGCCAACTCCCAAGCGCCGTAAAGTCAGAAGACAAACCTTTCTCAATGTGACTTTCGTCCAAGTCCCTTTGCCTCACGATACATCTTGTCAAGCTATAGGCGAGTTGTTGCCATCCCTTTAATAGCTCGACTCTCTCTTCTCGTTCCATGATATATGATTCATTAGACTAACACTTAGTCCGATTCCTTGGTTCACACTTAACTAAGTCGCGCATGGCCATGCTTCCGAATCATATCACACGAGAGGGCCCAGAGAAAACCTCTCCATTACGGAGGGGCAAATCCCATCTTAGTAATCCACGTCACGCAGCTTGCTTCACAACCAACCCGAACCCTACCTTTATAACTTCCCTTTTACGGAACAGCGTTTGATAGGACCTAAGCTGGTGATCCACAACTCGGATCATGCGATCACCTCAGGTCAAAGGATTCCATTGCTTGAGATTACAAATGACAACATGCTCGTTGCATCTCAACTGTGGGTCAGTCCGATTCACTAAACTCTTTAGCCAAATCAGTGTAAGTCGGAATAGCATCTCCATGCTCATGACAAGTGGAACCGTGTCATCAGCCGACTTTCACATTAGTCTAAGTTGTGTTTCCAACACAACCTCAATGACCAAGGACAACTAGTATGAACAACATGAATATATAGTTCCACAATCGAATCACATATCCAATGATATATATATATATCAGTAGTTCATACATGGACAATAACTTTATGAATACATTGGGAATAACATCATACATGATTGCCTCTAGGGCATATTCCCAACAGTCTCCCACTTGTACTAAAGTCAATCATCCGACATCACATGTCTAGGCATCTAATGCTCATAGCTCTCAAGTGCGCCTCATGCTTTGGCTGTGGTAGTGGCTTTGTCAACGGATCCGCAATATTTGCATCCGTGTGTACCTTGCATAACTTGATATCACCATGATCCACGAACTGGCGAATCAGGTGGTACCGCATGAGTATATGTTTGTTCTTCTGGTGTTGTCTAGGTTCCTTGGCTTGTGCGATAGCACCATTGTTGTCACAATACACGTCTAACGGATTGCACGAGCCCTGAACCACACCAAGATCCATAAGGAAATTCCTCATCCAAACGGCTTCCTTTGCCGCCTCCGAGGCAGCAATATACTCAGCCTCTGTCGTAGATGCAGACACCGTCTCTTGCTTGGAACTCTTCTAGCTCACAGCCCCTCCGTTTATCACAAACACATATCCGGATTGCGAACGAGAATCATCCGAGTCAGTGAGATAACTCGCATCCATGTAACCTCTTACACTGAGTTCATCCTCACCTCAAGAACATATCCTTAGTCCTTCTCAAGTCTTTAAGGATATTTTTAGCCGCTGCCCAGTGGATCTCTCCAGGGTTAGCCTGGTATCTTCTCACAACACTTAGAGCATAGGAAACATCCGGCCTAGTACAAATCATAGCATACATGATGGATCCGACTGCAGAAGCATACGGGATCACACTCATCCGACTTCGCTCATCAGTTGTCGAAGGACACTGAGTCTTGCTAAGTTTTACGCCATGAGAAATCGGTAAGAACCCCTTCTTAGACGATTCCATGTTGAACTTCTTCAACACTTTGTCCAAATATGTACTCTGACTCAATCCAATGATCCGCCTTGATCTATCTCTATAGATCCGGATTCCTAGTATGTAGGTCGCCTCACCCAAGTATTTCATCGAAAAACTCTTTTCCAATGATTCCTTGGTCTCTTGCAACATCTGGACATCATTTCCAATCAGTAATATGTCATCCACATACAAGATCAGAAAGTTTACTTTGCTCCCACTAAACTTCTTGTATAAACAAGAATCATGATCACTCTTGATGAAGCCAAACGATTTGACTACCTCATCAAAGCGAATATTCCAATTCCGAGCTACTTGCTTCAACCCATAAATGGATTTCCGAAGCTTGCATACCTTGTCAGCATTAGCCGGATCGACAAAACCCTCGGGCTGTTTCATATACACGTCCTCGGTTAAATTTCCATTAAGGAAAGCCGTCTTGACATCCATTTGCCATATCTCATAGTCGAAATAGGCTGCTATAGCTAACATGATCCAAACTGATTTAAGCATCGCCACGGGAGAAAAAGTCTCGTCGTAGTCAACTCCTTGAACTTGTCGGAACCCCTTCGCGACAAGCCATGCCTTATAGATAGAGACATTTCCATCCATATCAGTTTTCTTCTTAAAGACCCATTTGCACTCGACGGGTCTTACACCGTCTGGCAGATCAACCAAGTTCCAAACTTGATTTTCATCCATGGACTTCAACTCGGATCTCATGGCTCCAAGCCATGACTCATAATCAGAACCCACCATCGCTTCCGAATAACTTGCCAGCTCATCACTGTTTAACAGTAATACATCACGAACACTTCGCAATCTTGCCGATCTTCGCAGTGTAGGTGCAGCTATCGGCTCAGCTACCACGACTGGTTCAACCTCCAAGGCTTTTCCCAAATCGCTACTGACCGGTTCCTCTCGAACTTCTTCGAGCCGCACCGTACTCCCACTGACTTCCCGACTGAGAAACTCTTTCTCAAGGAAGACACCGTTCCGAGCGACAAACACTTTGCCCTCTTCTTGGTTGTAGAAGTAGGAACCCAAGGTTTCCCTTGGATACCCAACGAAAATACACTTATCCGACTTGGTTGTAAGCTTGTCCGACTAAAGTCGCTTGACAAATGCTTCACAACCCCAAATCTTAAGAAAAGACAAACTCGGCTTCTTGCCTGTCCACATCTCATGTGGTGTCTTCTCTACCGACTTTGATGGTACTCTGTTTAGTGTGAACGCTGCAGTTTCTAAACAATAACCCCAAAATAATAAAGGTAGATCTGTCCGACTCATCATTGATCGTACCATGTCCAACAAGGTCCGATTCCTTCTTTCAGACACCCTGTTTCTCTGCGGTGTTCCTGGAGGAGTGAGTTGGGGAACTATTCCACAACTCTTTAGATGGTCATCAAATTCATGGCTCATGTACTCGCCTCCTTGGTCCGACCAAAGAAACTTTATTTTCTTGCCGAGTTGATTCTGTACCTCATTCCAGAATTCCTTGAACTATTCAAAGGCTTCCGACTTATGTTTCATCAAGTAGATATATCTGTATCTACTCAAATCATTAGTGAAGGTAATGAAGTACTCATAACCACCTTTGGCTGTCGTGCTCATCGGGCCACATACATCACTATGCACTAGTCCCAATAAGTCGGACGCCCTTTCACAACTCTTTGCAAAAGTTGTCTTGGTCATCTTGCCAAGAAGGCAGGATTTGCATGTCTCGAACAACTCTAAGTCGAACAAAGTTAGGAGTCCATCATCATGGAGCTTCTTCATGCGTTTCCAACTAATATGACCAAGCTGACAATGCCAAAAGTAAGTCATATTCAGATCATTTGGTTTCAACCTTTTCACATTTATGTTATAGACAGATTCATCCTCAAGATTTAGAATAAACAACCCGTCCCGGATGGGTGCAAAGCCGTGAAACATATCATTCAAATATAAAGAACAACCATTATTCTTAATATTCGACTCATAGCCCTATCTCATCAAACATGAGGTAGAATTGATGTTTCGACTAAGCACTAGAACATAATAACAATTATTTAGCTCCATTGAGAATCTAGGAGGTAAATGAAGTTGCATTGTGCCGACTTCCAACGCAGCGACTCTCGCTTTGTTGCCGACTCAAATGTCAACCTCTCCCCTTGCCACGCTCCTAGTTCTTACCAGTCCGTGCAACGAGTTGCAGATACCTGAGCCGGAAGTCACACCTCCACTCTGGCTTTATCAGCCAGATACTTGCTGCAATTCCTCTTCCAGTGGCCATCCGCCTTGCAATAGAAGCAAGTGGATCCAGCTACAGGAGATGGCTTAGTCCCCGAGGAAGCGCTTTGGACCGGGTGCTCGGCCTTACCTCCGGACTTTGACTTCTTATTCTTAGTCCAAGAACTCTTCTTGAACTTAGCCTTATTTTGTACCATCAACACTTGACTGGCACCTTTCTTGAGATCTGCCTCAGCCTGCTTGAGCATCCCATGTAATTCAGTGAGCTTCTTATCCATGCCATGCATGTGGTAGTTCGATATGAACTGACCATACGCACTAGGAAGAGAGTTCAGAATTATGTCCGTAGCGAACTCTTCACTAATGGGGTAGCCCAGCCTTTCCAGAGACTGCACGTAACCAACCATCTTGATCACATGCGGACTTCGTGGATCGCCATCCTTAAGCTTGCAGCTCAACAAGGCCTGAGAGACTTGATACCTCTCAGTCTTTGCCTGAGCCTGGAATATACTTTTGAGGCTTTCGATCATATCGTAGGCCTCAACATTCTTGAACTGCTGCTGCAAGTCCGGTTCCATGTGCGCGAGCATAAGACAACTAATTTCCGTGGATTCATCACAAATCCCACGGTAGGCATTGGTGCTGCGACAGTCGCATTCTCATCCGGCTCAGCTGGAAGTGGGTTGTCTAGGACACGGTCCCTTTTTTCTTGTTTGAGAACAATTCTCAGATTACGATACCAGTTGGTCAAATTAGTTCCATTCAGCTTATCTTTCTCTAAGATGGTTCTCAAAGCAAAACCGGAAATCTGAGGAAGACTGCTAGGTGCCATTGATCTACAATAGAAAAATGCAAAACACTTAAGACATGTATCCATAAAAGAGCAAGCATATTAAACACTTTAATATTTATGCTCCCACTAGAACCAACACCCCTCCGATGGTTACTTAGTGATTCAGGACCCTAAATAAGAAAGTCGACTAGTGAGCTTTAGCATCACCGCTAGCCGTCAGGTGATCTAGGTAGACAACTCCTTGTCAATCGTATCTCATATGACTCCTGTTGGATGGGTGGCATCACATGCCCCGGCTCCCATCCGACCTTTTCCCGAGTCCCACAACCGTTGTGATAGACCTGTCTAGATTACCAAGTGCTTCCGCTGTAAGAGTCCGCCTCGAACCCACCTAGTCGGAAAGAATTGATAGTACCTCAATTTTATGAACCCACTACCAAAAATGTCCGACTTGTGATGGTGCAGCACTGGTGGGGAAACCGACTAGACCTTCTTTGAGGGATTACTTTCTACCAACTATCTAATAGAGGTAAAACAGAGACATAAAAATAACACAAAATAAAGCAATTATAATGTGAAATGTTATGGCTCTCTTCATGGCGATCTCCATCTCCACAAAGCTTGTAATTTGACTCGTGTAAACTCTTGTCACGTGCCGCCTTACACCATGTAGCCGACTTGTACATCGACTTGCATGCCATCCGGGTTCTCCAAACAGCTACACTAGTTTGTAAAGTAAATTACATAGAGAATCCGACACGCAGGTCGTTATACAATAAAATGACAGCACCTAGGCTCCAGCCGGCTGACAAAAACCGTGATACGCAGATCACGTATGGATTACACACATCACATGCACATAAGTCATACCATTCACAACATCATCCTGCAAAAACAAGTTATGCATAGATACGATATCTACCGGCGTTGTGAAACTCGCAACGACATCTAAGGCGCTACGACAGGGGGAAGCCGGCGGTCCCGCTAGCCGGATAGCAGGCGGGGATCGAAGGGGTAGCGCCCCCGCGGGTGCGGGCAGCGCCCGGCGATTTATCTGAAAAATGCAGATCACATCTGCATTTCGGACATGGATTTCATCATCGGATAAAACAATTTTACCCAAATCCGATCCGTACTTCGATTCGACCAAACCCTTTGATCTTCGATCACCGCATCCGGGTTTATGTGTCACAGTCTACCCCGATGGCGGAAGTCGACCGGTAGGGGTATGTCGTTCCACGACCTTACCAGTTGGATCGTGGAAACCAGATCATCCATTCCCCGACTACAGTTGATCCAATCAACTTTGTACAAAACTGATCTATCTCATATATCGACCACCAAAACTGCAATTAGATCCAATCTAATGCCAACCGCATATCACATATGCATGATCTCGAGCCTAAAACCATAAGCTAACGCTCTGATACCACTGTTGGGCCACGTAGAGATAAACAAAACTTTTACCCCTACGCGGTACTCCCAAGCTCCATCTCAGGTGATAGGCCACGAGATTTACCACAAGACGCGCATGTGCGGATTGTTGATGAAGCGCGTTAGTTGATGCCGTGCCGAACGATCCCCGTACAACACGTCCAGATCCCCACGGACCTCCTTGTCTCCAGCGCCGCACGTGCAACGCCTCCACCGGTATCCACACATATAGGAAGGAAGCTCTAGGCAGAGGACTGCTAGATCCTGTCTAGCCCGAAATAGGAGTGGAGAAAGTGACGGCTAGGTCAGGGACTATCCCTTGTCATTCCACTTATATACACTCCTAGTTGGGCTCAACTCTTGAGCCCCATCTAGGCCATATTCCAATCTCCATATGGATCTAATCGACATGGGCTCCTTACCCTTAAGTGTGTGACCCTGTAGGTTCACGTACACCTGGACACGACACGAGTCACCACTCCGAGTCAATAGTTGGTAGCAGCCTCTAGCAAGATGTGCCAACTCCCAAGCGCCGTAAAGTCAGAAGACAAACCTTTCTCAATGTGACTTTCGTCCAAGTCCCTTTGCCTCACGATACATCTTGTCAAGCTATAGGCGAGTTGTTGCCATCCCTTTAATAGCTCGACTCTCTCTTCTCGTTCCACGATATATGATTCATTACACTAACACTTAGTCCGATTCCTTGGTTCACACTTAACTAAGTCGCACATGGCCATGCTTCCGAATCATATCACACGAGAGGGCCCAGAGAATACCTCTCCATTACGGAGGGGCAAATCCCATCTTAGTAATCCAAGTCACGCAGCTTGCTTCACAACCAACCCGAACCCTACCTTTATAACTTCCCTTTTACGGAACAGCGTTTGATAGGACCTAAGCTGGTGATCCACAACTCGGATCATGCGATCACCTCAAGTCAAAGGATTCCATTGCTTGAGATTACAAATGACAACATGCTCGTTGCATCTCAACTGTGGGTCAGTCCGATTCACTAAACTCTTTAGCCAAATCAGTGTAAGTCAGAATAGCATCTCCATGCTCATGACAAGTGGAACCGTGTCATCAGCCGACTTTCACATTAGTCTAAGTTGTGTTTCCAACACAACCTCAATGACCAAGGACAACTAGTATGAACAACATGAATATATAGTTCCACAATCGAATCACATATCCAATGATATATATATATATATCAGTAGTTCATACATGGACAATAACTTTATGAATACATTGGGAATAACATCATACATGATTGCCTCTAGGGCATATTCCCAACAGTCTCCCACTTGTACTAGAGTCAATCATCCGACATCACATGTCTAGGCATCTAATGCCCATAGCTCTCAAGTGCGCCTCATGCTTTGGCTGTGGTAGTTGCTTTGTCAACGGATCCGCAATATTTGCATCCGTGTGTACCTTGCATAACTTGATATCACCATGATCCACGAACTGGCGAATCAGGTGGTACCGCATGAGTATATGTTTGTTCTTCTGGTGTTGTCTAGGTTCCTTGGCTTGTGCGATAGCACCATTATTGTCACAATACATGTCTAACGGATTGGACGAGCCTTGAACCACACCAAGATCCATAAGGAAATTCCTCATCCAAACGGCTTCCTTTGCCGCCTTCGAGGCAGCAATAGACTCAGCCTCTGTCGTAGATGCAGACACCGTCTCTTGCTTGGAACTCTTCCAGCTCACAGCCCCTCCGTTTATCACAAACACATATCAGGATTGTGAACGAGAATCATCCTAGTCAGTGAGATAACTCGCATCCGAGTAACCTCTTACACTGAGTTCATCCTCACCTCCATAAACCAAGAACATATCCTTATTCCTTCTCAAGTATTTAAGGATATTTTTAGCCGCTGCCTAGTGGATGTCTCTAGGGTCAGCCTGGTATCTGCTCACAACACTTAGAGCATAGGAAACATCCGGCCTAGTACAAATCATAGCATACATGATGGATCCGACTGCAGAAGCATACGGGATCACACTCATCCGACTTCGCTCATCAGTTGTCGAAGGACACTGAGTCTTGCTAAGTTTTACGCCATGAGACATCGGTAAGAACCCCTTCTTAGACGATTCCATGTTGAACTTCTTCAACACTTTGTCCAAATATGTACTCTGACTCAATCCAATGACCCGCCTTGATCTATCTCTATAGATCCGGATTCCTAGTATGTAGGTCGCCTCACCCAAGTCTTTCATCGAAAAACTCTTTTCCAATGATTCCTTGGTCTCTTGCAATATTTGGACATCATTTCCAATCAGTAATATGTCATCCACATACAAGATCAGAAAGTTTACTTTGCTCCCACTAAACTTCTTGTATAAACAAGAATCATGATCACTCTTGATGAAGCCAAACGATTTGACTACCTCATCAAAGCGAATATTCCAACTCTGAGATGCTTGCTTCAACCCATAAATGGATTTCCGAAGCTTGCATACCTTGTCAGCATTAGCCGGATCGACAAAACCCTCGGGCTGTATCATATACATGTCCTCGGTTAAATTTCAATTAAGGAAAGCCGTCTTGACATCCATCTGCCATATCTCATAGTCGAAATAGGCTGCTATAGCTAACATGATCTGAAATGATTTAAGCATCGCCACGGGAGAAAAAGTCTCGTCGTAGTCAACTCCTTGAACTTGTCAGAACCCCTTCGCGACAAGCCGTGCCTTATAGATAGAGACATTTCCATCCATATCAGTTTTCTTCTTCAAGACCCATTTGCACTCGACGGGTCTTACACCGTCTAGCAGATCAACCAAGTTCCAAACTTGATTTTCATCCATGGACTTCAACTCGGATCTGATGGCTCCAAGCCATGACTCATAATCAGAACCCACCATCGCTTCTGAATAAGTTGCCGGCTCATCACTGTCTAACAGTAATACATCACGAACACTTCACAATCTTGCCGATCTTCGCGGTGTAGGTGCAGCTGCCGGCTCAGCTACCACGACTGGTTCAACCTCCAAGGCTTTTGCCAAATCGCTACTGACCGGTTCCTCTCGAACTTCTTCGAGCCGCACCGTACTCCCACTGACTTCCTGACTGAAAAACTCTTTCTCTAGGAAGACACTGTTCTGAGCGACAAACACTTTGCCCTCTTCTTGGTTGTAGAAGTAGTAACCCAAGGTTTCCCTTGGATACCCAACAAAAATACACTTATCCGACTTGGCTGTAAGCTTGTCCGACTGAAGTCGCTTGACAAATGCTTCACAACCCCAAATCTTAAGAAAAGACAAACTCGGCTTCTTGCCTGTCCACATCTCATGTGGTGTCTTCTCTAGCGACTTTGATGGTACTCTGATTAGTGTGAACGCTGCAGTTTCTAGACAATAACCCCAAAATGATAAAGGTAGATCTGTCCGACTCATCATTGATCGTACCATGTCCAACAAGGTCCGATTCCTTCTTTCCGACACACCGTTTCTCTGCGGTGTTCCTGGAGGAGTGAGTTGGGGAACTATTCCACAACTCTTTAGATGGTCATCAAATTCATGGCTCATGTACTCGCCTCCTCGGTCCAACCGAAGAAACTTTATTTTCTTGCCGAGTTGATTCTGTACCTCATTCTGGAATTCCTTGGACTTTTCAAAGGCTTCCGACTTATGTTTCATCAAGTAGATATATCCGTATCTACTCAAATCATCAGTGAAGGTAATGAAGTACTCATAACCACCTCTGGCTATCGTGCTCATCGGGCCACATACATCCCTATGCACTAGTCCAAATAAGTCGGACGCCCTTTCACAACTCTTTGCAAAAGGTGACTTGGTCATCTTGCCAAGAAGGCAGGATTCACATGTCTTGAACAAATCTAAGTCGAACAAAGTTAGGAGTCCATCATCATGGAGCTTCTTCATGCGTTTCCAACTTATATGACCAAGCCGACAATGCCAAAAGTAAGTCATATTCAGATCATTTGGTTTCAACCTTTTCACATTTATGTTATGGACAGATTCGTCCTCAAGATTTAGAATAAACAACCCGTCCCGGACGGGTGCAAAGTCGTAAAACATATCATTCAAATATAAAGAACAACAATTATTCTTAATATTCGACTCATAGCCCTATCTCATCAAACATGAGGCAGAAATGATGTTTTTGTTAACCCTAAACTTGGGTGATTAGAACTTGGTAATATTGTTTAATATTTTTGAGGTGTTACAATGGTGTAGCTCAAAGAAATTGGAGAGGAACCGGCCAGTAAGGAGTTGGCAAAAGCCTTGGAGGTTGAGCCGGTCGTGGTGGCTGAGCTGTCAACAGCATCGACACTGTGAAGATCGGCCAGATTGCGAAGTGTTCGTGATGTGTTACTATTGGACAGTGATGAGCCAGCAACTTATTCGGAAGTGATGGTGGGATCCGATTTTGAGTCGTGGCATGGATCCATGAGATCCGAGTTAAAGTCCATGGATGAAAATCAAGTTTGGAATTTGGCTGGTCTGCCAGACGGTGCAAGACCCGTCGAGTGCAAATGGGTCTTTAAGAAGAAAACTGATATGGATGGAAATGTTTCTGTCTATAAAGCACAACTTGTTGCGAAGGGGTTCAGACAAGTTCAAGGAGTTGACTATGATGAGACTTTCTCACCCGTATCGATCCTAAGTTAGTTTGGATTACGTTAGCTATAGCAGCCTATTTCGACAATGAGATATGGCAGATGGATGTCAAGACGGCTTTCCTTAATGGAAATTTAACCGAGGACATGTATATGATACAGCTCGAGGGTTTTTTCATTCTGGCCAATGCTGACAAGGTATGCAAACTTCGTAAATCCATTTATGGGTTGAAGAAAGCATCTCATAGTTGGAATATCCGCTTTGATGAGGTAGTCAAATCATTTGGCTTCATCAAGAGTGATCGTGATTCTTGTTTATAAAATAAGTTTAGTGGGAGCAAAGTAAACTTTCTGATCTTATATGTGGATGACATATTATTGATTAGAAATGATGTCCAAATGTTGCAAGAAACCAAGGAATCATTGGAAAAGAGTTTTTTGATGAAAGCCTTGGGCGACTTACATACTAGGAATTCAGATCTATATGCATAGATCAAGGCGGCTCATTGGATTGACTCAGAGTACATATTTGGACAAAATGTTGAAGAAGTTCAACATGGAATCGTCTAAGAAGGGGTTCTTACCGATGTCCCATGGTGTAAAACTTAGCAAGACTCAGTTTCCTTCGACAACTATTGAGCAAAGTTGGATGAGTGCGATTCTATATGCTTCTGTAGTTAGATCCATCATGTACGCTATGATTTGTACTAGGCCAGATGTTTCCTATGCTCTAAGTGTTGTGAGAAGATACCAGGATGACCCTGGAGAGATCCACTAGGCAGCGGCTAAAAATATCCTTAAGTACTTAAGAAGGACTAAGGATATGTTCCTGGTTTATGGAGGTGAGGATGAACTCATTGTAAGGGGTTACATGAATGCGAGTTATCTCACTAAATTGGATGATTCTCGTCCGCAATCCGGATATGTGTTTGTAATAAACGGAGGGGCTATGAGCTGGAAGAGTTCCAAGCAAGAGACGGTGTCTGCATCTAGGACAAAGGCTGAGTATATTGTTGCCTCGTAGGTGGCAAAGGAAGCTATTTGGATGAGGAATTTCCTCATGGATCTTGGTGTGGTTCAGGGGTCATCCAATCCGTTAGACGTGTATTGTGATAATTATGGTGCTATTGCACAAGCCAAGGAACCTATACAACACCAAAAGAACAAACATATACTCATGCGGTACCACCTGATTCGCCAGTTCGTGGATCAAGGTGATATCAAGTTCTGCAAGGTACACACTGATGCAAATATTGTGAATCCGTTGACAAAGCCGTTACCACAGCCGAAGCATGAGGCGCACCTGAGAGCTATGAGCATTAGATGCCTAGACATGTGATGTCAGATGATTGACTCTAGTGCAAGTGGGAGACTGTTGGGAATATGCCCAAGAGGCAATCATGTATGATGTTATTCCCAATGTATTCATAAAGTTATTGTCCTTGTATGAACTTCTGATATGTATCATTGAATATGTGATTTGATTGTGGAACTATATATTCATGTTGTTCATACTAGTTGTCCTTGGTCATTGAGGTTATCTTGGACACACAACTTAGACTAATGTGAAAATCGGTTGATGACTCGGTTCCACTTGTCCTGGGCATGGAGATGCTATTCCAACTTACACTGATTCAGCTAAAGAGTTTAGCGAATCAGATTGATCCACAGTTGAGATGCAACGAGCATGTTGTCATTTGCAGTCTCAAGCAATGGAATCCTTTGACCTGAGTTGATCGCATGATCTGAGTTGTGGATCGCCAGCTTAGGTTCTATCAAACGCTTTTCCGTAAATGGGCAGTTATAAAGGTAGAGTTTGGACTGGTTGTGAAGCAAGCTGCATGACACGGATTACCAAGATGGGATTTTCCCCTCCGTAATGGAGAGATATTATCTAGGCCCTCTCGTGTGATATGATTGGAAAGCATGGCCATGCACGACTTGGTTAAGTGTTAACCAAGGAGTCGGACTAAGTGTTAGTCCGGTGAATCGTATATCATGGAACGAGAAGAGAGAGCTGATATATTAAAGGGATGGAAACAACTCACCTATAGTTTGACAAGATATATCATGGGGCAAAGGGATTTGGAGAAAAGTCACACTGAGAAAGGTTTGTCTTCTGACTTACGGCGCTTGGGAGTTGACATGTCTTGCTAGAGACCGCTACCAGCTATCGACTCGGAGTGGTGACTCGAGTCGTGTCCAGGTGTACGTGAACCTATAGGGTCACACACTTAAAGGAAAGGAGCCCATGTGGATTCGGTCCATGTGGAGAATGGGATACGGCCTAGATGGGCCTCAAGCGTTGAGCCCATCTAGGAGTGTATATAAGTGGAGTGACAAGGGATAGTCCCTGACCTAGGCATCACTTTCTCCACTCCCATTTCGGGCTAGACAAGATCTAGCAGTCCTCTGCCTAGATCTCCTTCATGTACGTGTGGATACTAGTAGAGGTGTTGCACGTGCGGCGCTGGAGACAAGGAGGTCATGGGGATCTGGACATGCTATACATGGGATCGTTGGGCACGACATCAACTGACGCGCTTCATCGACAATCCGCACCTGCGTTTCTAGTGGTTAATCTTGTGGCCTATCACCTGAGCTGGATCTTGGGAGCACCACGTAGGGAAAAGTTTTGTTTATCTCTGCGTGGCCCAACACCCAAGTGCTCCCCATTATTTTTGCAGAGCCCATGTGGCCAGCGCTAGCCACATGTTCCCCTCTTCGGGAGATGCTTCACGTGGCCACTTCTCGCTGAGCAAGCAAGGATTCGCACGGGACCACAATTGCACATACTGGAGGACCCGCTAGGGGAAAAGACTCGTAAGGGTAACAACTCTCAACAGCCAAGACCCGAGCACACACGTCGATCCTCCTCCAAACTCTAGAGCGAGCGAGGCGACTTGCCCTTCTGGATTCCTTTGTCACGGGGGCTGACGGAATGCTCCTTCCGGCGGACTTGCAGGGGGCTATCTGCGCTCGACTCCGACGCGCTAGGGACGCTGCACCTGGTACTAGGAAGCCTCCTCGGGTCGGGGATCCACCCGCGTGGAAGTGTACGAGCTCCACGGCCTCCCACACTAAGAGCTCGCAATTACGAACCCGGAGGATCACCGCCCTCTAAGGAGGACCGTGCTAGCATCGTACCTACAGATTCCTCCCGAGGGAGTCTTAAGAACGAGCATAAGTACTATAGGCCTCTCCGCTAAAGTGCCTATGGGGTAGCACACACAAGGCCTATCGCCACCTCCTCTAAAGGTACAAAGAGAGGGGTAAGCCCTGCATAGGGAGCACGAGATAACCTGCGAGGAAGGCCGCCTCTTCAAGCACCCCATGGCAGTTGTGGCCCCCCGTGTGACGGGGGACAGAGTCACCGACACTCCTCCGCACGTGATGTCGTCTTTCCCTTCCCAGCAGAGTGCAGTAGCTGCGCAACTCAAGCAGGCGACACACTCCGTACTCCTAGGCCATCGCTAGGCGTGGCCTCATACTAGGCCGATGCCTCTACGTGTGTGGCGCCCCGCAAAAACCACTACTAGAAAATCACGGTGTTTTTGTGCATTGCGTCATCATGACCGCATGCTCATGTCATCATGCCACCTTGCATTTGAGCATCGTCATGTCATCTTGCATTTGTTTACATAAAACTATTTTCGAAAAGTCTGTTTTTGTTTTCTAAACGCCTCGTTATTATTTCAAATCAAAACCCGGGTCTCCGGAATATTTTGTTTTGTCTACCAACGGATTTCAAAAGCCCCGTTTTAGTTAAACAAAATTTATATTATTTTTATAGGAGGCAGCCAGCCAGGCCCGAAAGCCTAGCCGGCCACCTCCAGATAAAAATCCTACCTACCCCAGAACCACCCAAAAACCTTTTCCACCAAATAACCTAACCAGCCCTATCCTACCCAGCCCCTCCACCTCACCCCGCCCAATTGCAGCGCGCCACGTCACCTTGGCCCAATCCCCCATCCAATCAACCACTGCCACCTCACCCAGCTACCTCTACTCCCTTCACACAGCCACCCCCACCGCCACCTACCCCGCGCAGGCCCCACCCCCGGGATGGACAGACGCGCCACCACTCCCACCTGCGGCCTGCCGCCAGCCTGCCCCCCCCCCCCCACCGACCGCTTTCCCGCCCGCGCGCGCGCCCCCACGCAACTCGCACCGCGTCCCACACCACCTGGTCTTTTCCCCCAACAGCACCCGGTCCCACCCGCCTGCCGCGTCGCCACCTGGGCACGCTCCCGCCCACACGACGCCACCAACCCCCACCTCCTCCGCTTTTCCCCTCCGACCCCGCTTCCATCCGCCTCGGCCGCCCCTGCTCTCCTCCGCCTCGGCAACCGTCGGCCGCCGCCGGGCCACCTTCCCCCCATCTCCGCCGCTCCTCCACCTACCGCGTGCATCTACCCCGACGCGTCGCCGCGCCTCTCTGGCCGGAGCCCGGCCCCGCCTCGCTCGCCGCCGTGCGGCCCCGCTTCACCGGCCGTCCTCCGGCGCCCCCCCTCATCACCGCTCAAGCTCGCGTGCTGCGCCGCCATCTCCCCGGCCACGTCCTCTGCACCGCCGCCGCGAGGCTACCCTACCTCGCCGGCCTCCTCCCCAGTCCCGTATCGTCCTTCGACCGTCCCGGTGGATCCCGTCGAGCCCCGGCGCCCCTTCTTTTCTCCTCCCCTCGCCGGCTCCTGCACGCCATCGCCGCCGACCGCGACCTCCCCGACCCCGCTCGCCAAAACCTCCGCCGCTGCGAGCTCCCTCTGCTCGCCGTCGCCTGTGTCGCCTCCTCCCACGTCATCGACGGACGCCGCCGCCCGCCTCCCTCCAGCACCGGCCCCGGCCGCACGACCCGCCGCTCAGACCTCCCCGCCTCCGTGACCCTGCTCGGCGCCGCTGCGCCGGCCCCCCCTCCACACCGCTCCAGACGACGGTTGCCGTCTGCGCGGGCCCCCTATCTACCTCGCCGAGCGCCGCCAGCCTCCCCCGCCGAGCACGACCGCCCCCTCTGCTCCTGACTGCGATGCCCTGCGCGGTCCCTCGCCGCTGTTCCCGGCTGCATCCTCGACCCCAAGCGCGTCTTGAGCTCCTGCCCTGGCGGCAGCGCCGCGTCTCCACCCTCCTGTAGAAGCTCTGCCGTCCGGAGTTGTACACCGCCTGGATACTAACCACGAACGTGTTGCCGCCACCTCTAGCATGTACTATTTCCTCGCCCTTTGCAGTCTGAGACATGTTGATTGGTACTGTTGAAGGTGTGTATAAGATGTGACGCTTCTGCAGGCCTTTCTGTACACTAGATCGACCTCGGCTCGACGACTTCTGATGCGAGCCTCCACGGATGAACCAGTCAAAACCTAGAGATCGTCTTCATGGATCTGATGGACCGAAGATGCTGACATGGGACCTAAGTCCACCATACGACACGATCCCCTTCACGGGAACCGAAGACCGTACCCAACCGAAGGTGCTCGAGAAAATCTTGGTCAAGAACTCCTTCACGAACCCTGAAGACCCGACCCCGGATTCGGAGTCCGAACCCCTGTACAAGCTTCATTCTCTTCTTCATGATGCACCAAGACCCTGTGCCCGGGAGGCAAGACCGATCCCCGTCGAACCCTTGGAACCCCAAGATCTTCGACCCTAATGTGTGACCCTTTTTCCGAGACCCCTTATTTTATAATATATAATATCTATCTGCTGCATATAAATCGATCATACTCGCATACATCGGATCATGAGGTTTGGGGTATTTAGTTGAATCACCTAAATTAAATATGGAGACCATATGCGGGCTATTTTTGTCTCATATGGCCCCCATTTAAATTGGTGTAGCGAACCGATACCATGTTTTGTCTTGCTAATCCAACATTTAAATTGCGGGGGTTCTAAATAACTTGAACCATTTAATTAATTGTCGGGACCCCGGTTCCGCTTAATACTGCCTAATCGCACCGCATCTATGCCATGCCATGCATCATATCATAAGCATGCCGGATCTTTTGCCATAGTATTAAATATTGCATCCGGTGTTTTCTTCTAGTGTTTGCTTCTTCGCGGATTAAGCCGATGAGTGGATGCGAGTATCGACAAGTTCTCCGGTTTTGATCCTTCGGCAGTGTTTTCCCAGGCGAGCATCTCTCCCCCTTCTACCTATTTTGCATTTATAGTCTTTACTTCCTCTAGTTGATCTATTGCTATCCGTGTCACGATGCTTTAGTGTTCCGTACCAGTTATATCCCGTGCAACCTCTATATTGCCTTGGACACCTCCTATTACCTGTGTTTGGTAGATAGCTGGCCTTGCGAGTCGTAGTTGCTTGCTCAGGTGTGATCTCGTGTTGTCGGGTACCACAGTTGTTGGTATGCGGGCAGATATTTATGGTGGAGATGATTAGTGGTGGAGATGATCATGACTTTAAATACAACTATTAAAATGCTAGATAAAATTAATGCAGAGGCATCGGTGGGCAATATATGTTATTTGGTCCTTCCACGCTCACTTGTGTCCCGTAGGACCCTGAGTACTTGATACCTGTTCCTTGACTATTCGCACTATCCACATCTGGGAGGCCTTATGGACCCCCCTGAGCCAGAGCTTGATTCATTTCTATTTCTTGGGGCCACAAACTAGTTTGGGGTTTTATTACTATCCTGTACTTATGCCATGCTTTACTGCTTTATTTAAGATTGTGTGTGGAGCACCTGTACTGTTTTGGAACGTGGAATGTTTTCGCGGTATCGACAAGCCCAGTCACACTTTCGGGTTCCCAGTCGTTTACAGCCATTGACACAAACCTTGGGTCCGTTCCGGAGCCGGCCAACTTCGTTGCGGGTAGCTTAGTGGGGTGGCCCCCTGAAATATTTTATGAATCCTTTGATCGCTTTGTCGTGAATGCCTCGTTGGGTTTTGAGTTGGTTTTTCCGAGGTTGATCGAGTGTGTGTTGCTATTTGTGCACCCCTGCAGGGTAAAACTTTCTGAAAGCCGTGTCCACGGTTATGGACGACTTGGAGCACAGTATCTCGATCATAGACAAGCATAACTAAAGTAGTGCTATAAATTTGACTTAATATGTGACTAGTAATCAGCTCAAGTATAACGGAATGGATATCAAGAATGCCTACAACTGGTGGATCTGCGGTGATCTGTGTCATACTATACCTACCTAGTAAGTATTGTAACTCCAATGGAATGTGATAAAAGTGCCAACAATTGCTGGGTTTTGGGATTCCTCAGGACAATTATGACTGACTAATAAATGTTCCAACTACAACGGAATGGTGATTAAAACTGCCCACTACTTATGCTTCAGGATGACTCATGCTATGTATCTGACTAGTAAATGCTGCACTTATAATGGAATGAATAAAATTGCCAACCGTGTGAGTTCCTCGGTCTGACTTCCTTGTTTGGTCTCGAGGGGGAAATGCCAGGATGGGTATGATTGGTGTTAGTATCAGGTTGGATCCGAATAGGTCTTTCTTATCCCTCTCTAATAGCCGCTAGTTGTACTGAGTCTCTATAGGTTGTTTAGTGCTGCTGCGCTGCCACTTCAGTCCACCATACCTATGTAGGCGAGAGCCGCCGAATTCTAGCCTCGCCGTGTACTGGCCTCAGTACTGACGCTCCTCTTTTTCCTTTGCCCTTTGTCAGCACCCCTTTTGTTTTAGCAAGTCTGAGATCGATGTCGTTAGCAGGGTTACCCTTCCGGCTTGGCCTGGGCAGGGTTATGGACGCCATTGGTTATTCTTCAGGGCTCTTGTCCATAGTCGGACGCTCTATCGTTTTCAAGGTGATTTGGATCTTTGTATTGTATATCTGTATTCTTGACTCGTTGAGTCGCTGTTGTATATATATCTGTTCTGTGGGTCCCATCGAGGACTGTTGTGTAATGGTATTACTTCGTTTTCCACCCGCACGAAAGTGCCTGGTGGGCGTCCTTGAATCGTCTCTATGCGGGTTTGGCAGAAAAGGGCTAAAACTTGCATAGGGCCGATTTGAGGGTGTTACAACGTGATACACGGAAAAGAAAGCAATTAACGTAAAAATCTTGCAAAGCGAGTTTCATTAACATTACACCTCCCAAGGCAAAAGGCTATGAAACTCTACAACATCACATCTTGAAAGGATCGTATGGGCACCTAGAGGGGGAGTGAATAGGTGATACTTCCACTTTTACTTTTTTTGAAGTTAGGGTTTGACACAAAAGGTAAATTCTCTAGATCATGCAACTATGGTGAATTTACCTATATGTCAATCTACCACAACCACTAAGCAAGAACTAGATAGGTAAAGTGCGGTAAAGGGTAGAAGTAACCAAAGTGGAGCACGCGGAGACACACGGATTTGTTTCCCGTAGTTCTTTCCTTTTGAGGGAAAGTACGTCTAAGTTTGGAGAGGGGGTGGTTTCAAACCACCAGCGCCACGAGAGGCCTCCCTTGTTCTCCGATGAACCTCACCCCGATGGGTTCGATTCACCTCTTCCACTATACGGCAACCTTCGAGGTGGACGCCAGCACCTTTACAACAAGTTCGAGGCACACATCCATAACCTAATTGGAGGCTCCCAAATACAAGCTGTCAAACAATCAAAGACAAGCTAGTAAGAACCAAATCAAAAGCTAGCGTTTCCAAAGAAACACTAGAGCATGCGGGCCCTCAAGTGAATGAGGGGGAAATGAAGATCTCTCTTCGTGAAGCTATAGATCAAGGCCTCCTCCTTCGATTCTCCAAAGATCAATGACTTTGGATGGTTGGATGAAGAGATCTTGCTGATTTGGTGGCTCAAATGGGGATGGTGTTCTTCAGTGGGTCGAGCAGCTGCAGGAAGGGAATAAGGTCCTCTATTTATAGCCCTTCAGCCCACTAAACCATTTTCTGACCATTGGAGAAAAGTCAGACCGGAGACTCCATCCTGCACACCGGAGACTCCGGTCTACGCCGGAGATTCCGGCCCATCTCCGAACCAGCCTCCGGACCAGTTATCTGGCTGACCCAGCCCTTCTAAGAGCCAAGTGGACCGGAGACTCCGGTCCAAGCACACCGGAGACTCTGGTCTGAGGCTTGGACCGGAGACTCCGATAAGTCTTCGGACCTTGCTCCAGACCACCTATCTTGCTGACCTAGGTAGAAATCTAGATCCCCCTCCGAGGATTCCTGGGGAAACTCCGGACCACACCGGAGACTCTGGTCCAGCCAGACCGGAGACTCCGATCTAGAATTCCTAGGAACATGTAAATATTGCAGGGAAAGTTCCGTAGGCCAAGGGTCCTTTTCACTTTGCATTATATCAACCTATAGACAATAGCATACTATAAAATGATCTACTTGTTATTAACAAACACCAAAAGTGATTATGACAGTAAATGTCCTTTCAATCTCCCCTTTTTGGTGTTCGATCACAACAAGTGATTTTGCATGGAATAATGGCAATGAATTATGATAGTGTATAATAATGCTCCCCTGAGTATGTGCACTAAGATAAACACGTAAAACATGCACGGTAGGTAGTACATAGATAAAGCACATAGTTCTCACACGAGTTACAATAATGTAGGAGCACCCACAAAGTCACACACAAATAACAAATAGTATCTCGCAAGCACATAAGGCAAAAAAGTATGAAGTTCGAGATAGCAAATAAGAATCAAATCCAAGCCCAAGTCCATGAAAATACCGATGAAAATGTCTTCTCCCCCTTTGGCATCAAAACGCCGAAAAGGGAAAAGACCTAAGCTAGCGCCCCAACGGATCAGTAGTCCTCGTCGTCATTATCCTTGTCCTCCTCATCCATATCCTGATCCTCATCACCATCATCATAGTCATCATCACCATCTGGAGTTGCAACCCTTTGCCGTGAGGGCGAGAAGAGGAGGTACCCTAGTACCCATATTCAGAGGTGACATTAGAAAAGGTCTTCCAATCCACCAAACTGTCCTATTGGGCATTCATTCCATACCCCAAAAGAAAGAGTGTAGTCCGACTCAGTGGATTGTTGAGTGCCATGCTCATCAGTGTACTCATCCTCTCCTTCCTCATCATCCTCTTCACCCTGAGCCTTAATCTCCTTGAGGAGTTTCTCTATGCGACGATTGCTCTTGTAGGAGGCATGATGTTGCTTGCGGATGTCCACATTGATGAAACAGAGGGTCCTCTCCCAGATTGAGGCCTTCTTGACCCTCTCATGTACATAGTCACGTGTCATGGGAGGCAGAGGTGCATTGGCATCACTCTTCCTCTGAGCCTTAGTAGGAGAGGGGGGCCTCTCGGTCTCAGTGATATCCTCCTCCTCATTGGCATTTAGCGTCTAAGAGCAGGCCCCATGCGACCCTTCTGCTGAAGTGATACAAGAGTGTGCTTGGTAAGGTTGGGAGCCAAGCCAAGTGGAGAACCATGATCCTGGGAGTTGACGAGTCTCATGACAAGTGGTGCATATGGAGGAGCCTTCTTGTACAGTTTGGCATGGTACATCTCCTCAAATATGAAATCCATAACATCAATAGGATCTGCATTTTCCTCGGGGCCAACCATGTGAATCCTGTGGGTATGATATAGCAAGTTGACCAAACCACATCTGATGGCATCATCATTTCTAGCACTAGGGGAAATGGTTTGGCGGAATATCCTCAACATCAGATTGTAGAGAGGCTTGAGTCCCTTGGACCCGCCCACAACACCCTCGCTGCCATACAAAGGGGCAAGCTTGTTCTTGTTCACCCCAAGAGCTGCTGAGTGCATGCGCACCCCAACATGAGTGGACACGCCCTAGAAGGTCTCAAAGATGGCCTTAGGAAAGTTATAGAAAGTTGCAGAGCAGTGGTGGTTTCCAGTCATCTAGGTCATAGTCCTAGCTTGGTCAAACCCAAACATAACTATGGCATAGAACCGCTGCACAAGGGTGATGTTGTAATCTTCACGGAGCTCCATCAAGTTGAACAACCCTAACTTCTCACTAATCCATAGTGGATTAGAGAAGTAGGAGTTGTTCCTCATCTTCTCAACACCCATATACTTCTAGGGGCACAGATGTGACTTCTTGAGCACGCTGTAAATGTCTTTCATGAAAATGGCGTGCTCCTTCCTCCAATAGCATGGGTCATCGCTGGTGCGAGGCAAGGCATAGAAATCAGTCTTCCGCAGCTCACGGTATTCTTTCTTTGACATGTGGGCCAAAGACTGAAGATTGTCGTCCTTTTCCCTCTTGGCACGGTTCTCTCAACCTTGTCCTACTCCCTCCCCATGTATGCTGCATCACGGGCCAGCTGTCTCCGGTTGGACGGGGGCACTACATACTGACCCTTAGACTCATCATAGCAAGGATCATCCCTCTTTCACTTGGCCTTGGTGCGAGGAGGACGACGAGAACCAGAACCAGATCTGTCCATGGGATCGATTCCACCGGTGGGAATCACCCAATGGTGGAGGGGAGGAGGCTGGCTGGTGGCACGGCAGATCCCGAGGGCTTCTTGACCTCCGGGGAGGAGTTTTGGAGGAGGAGGTGACGAGGTTGAGAGGGGAGGACGGGGGTGGATGAATGAAACTGCATGTTTCAGTTCACCCCATCCTCCCTTTAAGTTGCCCGAAAACCGTCTGGACCGGAGACTCTGGTCTACACCGGAGACTCCAGTGCGAGCACACCAGAGACTCTGGTCCTCCTCAATAAAAAACTCTAGGTTTTGTGTTTGGGGACACATATGAGAGAGTGTGTGTTTTTAGGACAAGGAATAGGCTTGGGTTAAGATGACATACTGTGAAGAATCAAGAGAGACCATAGAAATCCACTCAAATGTTCACTAACGCTCCAAATAAACACGAACTAAGAACCAACACTTCAATAAGAAGAGGGTGGTGGCCGAGGCCACCATGTAAGAGTTTCTGGCATGACACCGCGAAGAATTATCCTTGGGTTCATAGCCACTACTCATCAATGAAGCCCACATATCACAAAATGATATTAAGATAATTGAATTTCTTAATTTTGGCATTATGGGGGGAGGTATAGCCCAATGTATTAGGACCGCACTCCCCCTATATCCATGCCTACACTTAAACCAAATAAGAGTCAAGACATATGTGAGTATGCAAGGTGATCAAGTCAAGATCCTTGAATCTATGATATTTAGTTCATTCCTCAAATAAAAAAACCTTGCTTCATCAAGTGGCTTCGTGAAGATGTCGTCAAGTTGGTCTTTGGTTGACACATATGATAGCTCCATATCACCTCGAGCAACATGATCTCTAATGAAGTGATGACGAATCTCAATATGCTTTGTCCTTGTGTGATCCACCGGATTGTAGGCAATCTTGGTAGCACTTTCATTGTCACATAGAAGAGGCACTTTGTCACAATGGACAACGTATTCCTTTAAAGTTTGCCTCATCCATAGCAATTGAGTACAAGCACTAACAGCTAACGCATACTCGGCTTCTGCGGTGGAGAGAGATATACAGTTTTGCTTCTTAGAAGACCAACACACCAAGGACCTTCCAAGGAATTGGCAAGCCCCCGAGGTTGAATTTCTATCATCCTTATCACCAGCCCAATCTAAATCCGTGTATCCAGAAAGAGAGAAAGTTGAGCCTCTAGGATACCAAATACCATAGTTTAGGGTATGAACCAAATATCGAAAGATTCTCTTGACCGCCATCAAATGGCTTTCTTTAGGAGCCACTTGATATCTTGCACACACTCCTACACTCAACACAATATCGGGTCTAGATGCACAAAGGTAAAGCAAGGAACCAATCATGGACCGGTATACCTTTTGATCCACATCTTTACCATTTGGGTTTAGTTCAAGATGGGTCTTTGTTGCCATGGGAGTGGGAGCTCCATTTAAATCTTTCATGTTGAATCTCTTGAGCATATCTTGGGTATACTTGGCTTGGTTGAAGAATGTTCCTCCTCTGACTTGCTTGATCTCAAAGCCAAGAAATACTCTCAATTCTCCTATCATAGACATCCTGAACCTATTAGTCATAAGCTTTGAGAATTTATCATTAAAAGATTTGTTAGATGAGCAAAAGATAATATCATGTACATATATTTGGCATACAAAAAGCTCCCCATTGACTTTCTTAGTAAAAAGAGTGGGATCGATTTTCCCAACCTCAAACCCACGATCTAACAACAACTATCTAAGGTGCTCATACCACGTGCGTGGAGCTTGTTTGATCCCATAGAGCGCCTTATCAAGTTTGTAGACGTGGTTTGGAAAGTTGGGATCCTCAAACCCCGGGGGTTGCTTTATGTATACTAACTCATGCAAAGGACTATTAAGAAATGCACTTTCTACATCCATTTGTTGTAATTTGAATTTATGGTGTGCCGCATAAGCAAGAAGGATACAGATGGACTCAAGGCGAGCCACGGGTGCATATGTCTCTCCATAATCAATGCCTTCAATTTTAGAGAACCCTTGTGCAACCAATCTTGCCTTGTTCCTCACCACAATTCCATGCTCATCTTGATTGTTCTTGAATATCCACTTAGTGCCTATGACATTGCGACAATCTTTTGGCTTTTCAACTAACTTCCATATTTTGTTTCTCTCAAAGTTGTTGAGATCTTTGTGCATTGCATCCAACCAATCCGAATCTTCAAGAGCTTCCCATACTTTCTTTGGTTCCACCATGGAAATATGTGCTTGGTGCTCACCAAAGTTCTTCAGTTGAGATCGAGTGGTATCCCTCTTGTTAGATCTCCTACCACATTCTCAAGAGTGTGGTCTCTTAATTCCAATATTCTATCCATTCTAACTTGGTGAAGAGTTTCGATCTCCTTGTTGTTTCTTGTGGGGATCACTTCATCATTTTGGTCCTCGTCTTGACCATTAACTTGACCTTGATCATCATTGGCATCATTCTCTACTACAAGAGGCAAAGATTGACCTTGGTCTTGATCAAGCATACTTCTAGATAGGCATTGGGATTCCCTAATGGTAGTTTCTATAGATCTTCCTTATGTAATAGCCTTAGCACCGTGGACATTCTGGCAAATGGAGACTCAAGCACCTCCTGGCTAGATATTTCTTCTTGATCAACAGGTTGAGGGTCCACAACTTGTCTTTGGCTTGGGTCATTGACCTCCTCGATAGGAGCTTGTTGATGTTGTGAAGATGAGGGCTCCACTTGAGTAGAGCATAGTTCTTCTCGATCCGCCATAAGGGGTTCCTCAACTGGGCGGATGAAACCCGCACCCATTCTTCCTATCGCATCCTGAGGCATTTCATCATCTACATCACAGACATCAACACGCGCCGCTTGGGGACCATCATATTCTTCAAAAACCACACTACAAAATTCTATAACAGTTCCGGAGATCTTGTCATAGATTCTATAAGTGTGGGATTCGAGACCATAACCAACAAAAATACCCTCTAATGCTTTGGAATCAAACTTGGAAAAACGAATACCCTTAATGCGGTAGAAACACTTACAACTGAACACCCGGAAGTATGAAACGTTGGGCTTGTTACCAGTAAGAATTTCATATGGAGTCTTGATCAATTCTTTGTGGAGGTAGAGACGGTTTGATGCATGGCATGCGGTGGAGATTGCTTCAGCCCAAAAATTGTATGGAGATTTAAACTCCGCCAACATGGTTGTTGCCATATCAATAAGATTCTGGTTCAGCTACACCATTTTGTTGAGGGGTATATGCAGCGGAATATTGATGTTTTATTCCCTTGTCACTAAGAAATCCATTCAATGTGTAGTTCTTGAACTCGGTACCGTTGTCACTTCTTATTGTTAAAATAGGGACATTGTGTTGACGTTGAGCCATGTTTATGAAGTCAATGAAGTTTTCTTGGGTCTCACTTTTCAGCTTGAAGAAATATACCCATGTGTATCTTGAGTAGTCATCAACAATCACTAAGCAATATTTCTTCCCACCAAGGCTTGCACGAGATGGAGGCCCAAAGAGATCCACATGAAGGAGCTCCAAGATCCTCTTGGACTTTATGTAGTTCTTAGGTTTGTGGGGAGAATCATGCATCTTTCCTTCAACACATGCCCTGCAAACACGATCTTTGGCAAAGCAAACATTTTCTTTTAGTCCAACAATATGACCATCCTTGTGGAGGCTTTGCAAAGTTATCATGTTGACATGGGCTAGACGGTGATGCCATAGCCAACCCACATCGTCCTTTCCGAATAAGCACATTGCACTTGTAGTGGTTTTCCCCGAAAAGTCCACCACATACAAGTCATTTTCGACGTACCCAACAAAAGCGACCTTTAGAGACTTTCTCCACATGAGGATCACAATATCATTATCAATAAAGACGGCAAAACCCATCTTTCCAAGAGCACGGACTGAAAGTAAATTATAGCCAAGGGTCTCAATAAGCATGACGTCCATGAGAGTGATATCGTGTGCAACCAGAACTTTTCCAAAACCCATTACCTTAGTCTTTGACTTGTCGACATATGTCACAGATATTTGATAAATATTTGGTCTCAACTCCTTGACACTAGATGCGCTTCCGGTCATATGACTTGTGCATCCACTATCAAGCACCCATTTTGACCCTCTGGAAGCATAGGTCTACAAACGATCAAACTAGTTTTTAGGTACCCAATTTTCAATGGGTCCTCTTTTGTTAGCAACAAGGGTCATGGGAACCCAAATAGACCAAGAAATATAACCATAAAATGGGCCAACATATTGTGCATATACATCACCATAATAATCACGCATTAAAACATAGTGAGGGTTAACACTTCCTGCAAAATCATCATGAGACATGGTTTTGCCATTCGTGGACTTACTATCCACAATGACCTTGTCTTTTTCTTGAGCGGTCTTGGCCTTCTTATTCTTGTTGTTGTTCTTCTTCTTGCCTTTAGAGACAAAGCCAATGCCCCCTTTCTCACTATTTGTCCTTTGATACTCAAGAGGTCATCAATTGACTTGTTTCCTTTGGGAAATGTGGCCTTAGCTAGCTCCCCCTTCAACCTAGCATTTTCTTCAAGTATACTTGTACAACTAGAAGGAATGAAAGTACTAGGTGAAGTAATATTGGTCAATTGAGGTTGAGGCTTTTCACGAGACTTTGTGAGCAACAAGAATTCACTCTCCAAGGCCTTGTGAGCCTTTTCAAGCATCCTAAAGTCCCCGGCAAGTTTTTCATGAACAACACCAAACTCAATCTTGTCCTTTTTAGCACTTTTATACTTAGCAATTGCATGGTCATGTTCCTTGATAAGTTTATTAATAATGAGATCATTTGCTTCATCAAGCCCTTCAAGTTTAGTTTCAAGAGACATTCTAGTTTCTTGTTCTTCTTCTAGAGCATTATTTAGAGCTTCTACCTCAATCATGTGCTCTCTTCCTAATTTACATCTCTCATCTAGAAGTTATTGTGCGTGTGCAAGTTGATTTAAGAGGTCCACAACATGTTTCTTATGTTCCCCTTGCAAGTTGTTCATAAACACATCAAAAGCAACTAATTCCTTTTTGACCTCAAGGGATAACTCATCATCAAATTCGTCATTAACTAAAGATCTGGAGTGTGACGATGATAGTACCTCCGTTCCTCTTGCCATAAGGCAAGTGACGTTCTTGTTGGAGATATTCTCATTTGGAGAGTCAAAGAGTGAGAATGTAGGTGTAGAAGTAGTGGCAAGAGCCGCCACACCACTTGATGTTTCCTCTTCTTCATCTTCATCATCATCGTCGTCGGAGGAGAATTCTTCATGTGTGATCAAGACAATTTCACCCGACTTCTTGTTGGTTGAATTCCTTTTGATGAAGGTTTTCTTGTAAGGAGCTTTGGAGGTCTTATTCAACACAAGTTTACCCCATGATCTTCCCTTTTCTCATAGGGACAAGCGGCAACAAAGTGATAACGGTCACCACAATTGAAGCAGGTTCTCAACTTGGACCCATTGTCTCTTCTCCCATTGGGGTTGCTTCTTCGTTGCATTTCCATCTTCGCCTTGGCGGGATCTTTCCAAAATTTTCTTACATAGAAGGCCATGTATTCACCATGAGCAACCTTGATATCTTTGGGGTGGCTCATTGAAAGTTCCTCATCACTCCCTTCATCTTCATCATACTCCATAACCTTGGCCTTCAAGGCAAGATTGACACCACTACTCATTCCAATGGCATGAGCACGGGCGTCTTTGGCATTCTTGGCAGCAACCTTGAAGGCGACCATCTCTTGCATAACTTCATTGGAGGTCATGAGATGGTAGTTGTGTCTTCCTTGGAGACTCTTCAAGTCAGTGGGCTCGAAAGGCATGAGAGCACTCACATACTTCCTCTTGATCCAAGCATCATCAATGTGAGAGGCACCAACATTCCTGAAGGCGGTGGCTGTGGATTTGAGTCTTCGATACATGTCTTCATGATCCTCACCATCCTTCATAGATAATCCTTCAGCCTCATTGCTTAAGGCATCATACCTATTTATTCTCATGCTCTCATTGCCAACAAACAAGTCAATGAGAGCATCCCAAGCTTCTTTAGCAGTATTGTAGTGCTCAATATGGGGAAAATCCTTTGGCCCCACTCCAAGTTGGATCATGTGCAAGGCTATCGCATTGAGTTGGCTATTGACCACTTCTCTTCTAGTCAAGTTGGTTGGATCCTCAATTCTGGGTCCTTCTTCAATAATGTTCCACAAATCAATGCAAGAGCTGCGAACATGAGATTTCATTAAGACTTGCCATTGAGCAAAGGTATGTGCAGCTAACTCAGGTGGGTCACCTCTATTATTTATATGTGGATGAGGGATTGGAGGGTCGGGAGAGTACCATCCGGGAACCGCATGGTGCTCTTCCTTCCCATCACCCTTTTTGGCAGTGGAGTCAGTGGAATTATGTTCATCCCCCACCCCTTCACCCATTGGTTTTGCCGAAGCATTATCCTTAGGGCTGGGTGGTGTTTCCTCTTAAGAGGGAGGAGGTGAGGCTGACTTTTCCATCACAAGTCGCTCAACAAGTTGACGCAACTGTTAGATTTCATTGCCAAGGTAGAGCTCAAGCTTGTTTCCAAATTCTTGAGATCTACCATGGTCACCGAGTGGCTAGCCTCACTCCCTCCCTCATCTCCGGAGTTGCCCATAATCTCTTAGGCGGTTAAGACCGACTAAAGAGTTGAGGCTCTGATACCAATTGAAAGGATCCTATGGGCACCTAGAGGGGGGGTGAATAGGTGCTACTTCCAATTTTAATCTTTTTCAAGTTAGGGTTTGACACAAAAGGTAAATTCTCTAGATCATGCAACTATGGTGAATTTACCTACATGTCAATCTACCACAACCACTAAGCAAGAACTAGATAAGTAAAGTGCGGTAAAGGATAGAAGTAACCAAAGTGGAGCATGCGGAGACAAAAGGATTTGTTTCCTGTAGTTCCTTCCTTTTGAGGGGAAGTACGTCTACATTTGGAGTGGGGGTGGTTCCAAACCACCAACGCCACGAGAGGCCTCCCTTGTTCTCCGATGAACCTCACCCCGATGGGTTCGATTCACCTCTTCCACTATACGACAACCTTCGAGGTGGAAGACGGCACCTTTACAACAAGTTCAAGACACACATCCATAACCTAATTGGAGGCTCCTGAATACAAGCAAGTTGTCAAACAATCAAAGACAAGCTAGTAAGAACCAAATCAAAAGCTAGGGTTTCCAAAGAAACACTAGAGCATGGGGGCCCTAAAGTGAATGAGGGGGAAATGAAGATCTCTCTTGGTGAAGCTGTAGATCAAGGCCTCCTCCTTCGATTCTCCAAAGATCAATGAGTTTGGATGGTTGGATGAAGAGATCGTGTTGATTTGGTGGCTCAAATGGGGATGGTGTTCTTCAGTGGGTCGAGCAGCTGGAGGAAGGGGATAATGTCCTCTATTTATAGCCCTTCACTCCACTGAACAGTTATTTGACCGTTGGAGAAAAGTCAGATCGGAGACTCTGTCCTGCACACCAGAGACTCCGGTCTACGCCGGAGATTCTGGCCCATCTTCGGACCAGCCTCCGGACTAGCTATCTGGCTGACCCAACCCTTCTGAGAGCTAAGTGGACCGGAGACTCCGGTCCAACCACACAGGAGACTCCGGTCTGAGGCTTGGACCGGAGACTCCGATCAGTCTCCGGACCACCTATCTGGCTAACCCAAGCAGAAATCTAGAGCCCCCTCTAGGGATTCCTAGGGAAACTCCGGACCACACCGGAGACTCCGGTCTAGAATTCCCAGGAACATGTAAATATTGCAGGGAAAGTTCCGTAGGGCAAGGGTCCTTTTCACTTTGCAATATATCAACCTGTAGACAATAGCATACTATAAAATGACCTGCTTGTTGTTAACAAACACCAAAAGTGATTATGACAGTAAATGTCCTTTCACATTTGTTGTTGCAAAAGACCTACGGCCCTGTTGGCACTACGACGGCATTTCCTAGGGCCCGCCTAAATGGCCTAGAGGTGACGGGGGTAGTAACCATGGCATGTTAGCGGGTCATACACCAACATGATGAAGTCCCTATCGCTGACGTGCCGAATCCGCGACCAATCTCATGGTCGCGAATGAAATGATCCTAGCCGGAAGTGAAGTACATTTCGCCCAGCGCTGGGGACTCAACGGCCACGCTGCCGCCATCGCTACCACCTGAGTGCTTCAACTGCACGCTCTCTTGGATGTCGCCCAAGCGACGAGGGAAAAGCGTGTGGGAAGCTTCACCCTCGTGGACTAGTCCTCACCCGGAGGATGAGGACAAAGTCGATGGTCTGGACGGGCCCGGGTCCGTCCTCGACCTCGACTGTGACCGGTAGGGGAGGCGGAGAAGGAAGCAACATAGGCTCCTGGACACCGTCGGGCCTTCATTGTGTCCCCCGCGTCACCCCCAGCCACTGCCACGAG
Source organism: Avena eriantha (assembly GCA_910589775.1). Taxonomy (NCBI): domain Eukaryota; kingdom Viridiplantae; phylum Streptophyta; class Magnoliopsida; order Poales; family Poaceae; genus Avena; species Avena eriantha. The sequence goes on along the minus strand of OU342742.1, from coordinate 13,143,912 downwards.
GGCTACCTCGACTGCGTCCGGACGACACCTCCCCTACAGCCGGCACGACCCCGGAAGAAGAGGCATCTCCTGGAGAGACGCTACCCTAGGGGCACGAGCATAATTACGAAGCAATGGTAACAAGGACAATGCAACCCAACAAGCACGCTCCATCCCAGCTGGAATGCGGACCCCCGGACCACCTTGGTAAAGAGGAGCCGGTATGGCCCCTTTGGTGTAAAAGCAAGATGGACGACCTCAGTAGTGGCAACTTCTCCTTTTTGCCATTTCAATGCAAGGAAGGAGAGCGACAGCATCACGCAATGACAATAGATGTCGGCGGGGAGCCCCCAGCAAGCCAGATCAAGTCCACCCAAAGTGGCCTTGTAGACCGGGACCTCGAGGGGCGGCTATGTGGTGACCCTTCTCGCCCATGAACGGGGCCCAACGCCACTATATAAGGAGTCCTTCTCCTACCTTGGAAGGGGTCGATCCCAGAGATCTGAAACCCTAGATAGTTACCACACCTCGCGAGACACCACAAGCAATACAACAAAGCAGGAGTAGGTACTTTACCTCCTCACGAGGGTCCCGAACCTGGGTAAAAAATAGTGGGGATCGTCTGCACATCATTGAAAGAGGGAAAAAGAATTCAGCAAGCAAGAGGGAAAAATAATGCTGGTAGGCTCTTGGTATGTACTGGGACAATAGTGGGGATCGTCTGCACATCATTGAAAGAGGGAAAAAGAATTCAGCAAGCCAGTTGTTTATGGAAATTATTATGTGGCAACCTGGAGCATCTGGAAAGAGAGGAATTATCTGTGCTTTAACAATATTACCCCCTCTGTTGATTCATGGAAGGACAGGTTTCTACAGGACTTTAGACTACTGGTGCATAGGACTAAACCTGAATTTCATCAGGAGATACACAATACTTGTAACTCTTTGTAGCTCATTCATTTCTCCTTTCTGTTACCTCTACCCCCCTGTATCTTCTTTCTACCACAGGAACACATGTAACCTCTATAGGCTTCCCTAACTTGGGGAATCCTAAAGTAATATAAAGACAGTAGAACAACACCTACTGTCAAGAGTTTCAAAAAAAACCTGGGTAAAAAACCGTGTCACTCTCTGTCGTGTTTTGTTATCCGTTGTTGCCGTCGTGGTTGGGGAGCTCGGAACACGTGTTCAGTCCCCTCGCGAACTCAAGGCTTGTTGGACCGCTTGTTCCTTCACGGAGCATTTTCTTCAACATGTAGAGCATTGCTTTAACAACAATCACAAGGCCTGGGTATTGAGTAGTAGTATTTTTAGAATAGATTTTGAGTTGTTATTTCTTTTCTTTTGTAACTTATAATCCTCGCTGTTTCAAGGAGGTTATTTGGATCTTTTGCAATTAATCAGCTGGATCTAATCTAAAGTCATACTTTAGACCCGTGATGTTTCTATTGTACCACTATAAGGGATATACTAGTAAAACAGTGTTTCATTGGTGTTATGTCAATGACTATAGCTTACTGCATCATGTAGTGGTATGTTGGGTCACCGCAGGCAACCCCGAGCACGGCCACGCCCGCGACTGACGCGGTTCGTGGGCCACCGCCATAGCGGGTCCAAAGGTTGTACCCCACCGTCACCGTAGTGGGTTCGTTGCTCGGTGGACCCGGAGGAGCTACCGATGTGGTCACCGCAGAAGCGGTTGCCGCTGCGGTAACAACCGCAACGGAGAAAGCAGCCACCCAACCCTCCATCGCGTCCAACTCACCACGATTGATCCATACGGACCACCGGAGCTCAAACCCGCCTCGTGGCAACCGCTAGGGTCGAAGGATCGCCTTCGATTCGAGTACTAAGGGAGATTAAAGCAGAGTTGGGATCCTAGGGCTTGGGATTCTAGGTTTGAGGGATTCAGAGACTAGTTGGAGCTCGCAGATGTTGGACGGTAAGCTATGGCGGTGGAGGGTAGACGACACGGTTAATAGAGAAGAAAAATTTTCAGATAAGAGAGAGGTGGAAGGACCGGCTTGCATAACTTATTTGGTAGTAGAGGGGTTTTTTCATAAATAGGTACTTATCTTTTCAGGCACTCTAGAAAGTGCCTCAAATGACCAGATTATTGCAGTCATTTTGGAAAAGTGCCTGGAATAATCAGTATATTTGTGGGCATTTTTCAAAGTGCCTCTAAAGGTCATGTTTTTCCAGGCATATTAAAAAAAATCCTCCCCCCACCCCCCAAAATCTTATTTTGCAGGCAATTTTCAAAAAGTGCCACAAAAGATAATTTTTCAAGGCATTTTGTAAAAGTGCCTCTAACAAAATGCTTGTGAAAATCAACCGGTTTTGCTCGGGAACCAAACATACCCATAGTGTGGTAGCGCTCGCGCTTGCCGAACAAGGCGGGCACAGTCTTAACCCACACCACTCGCAACTGCTCGGCTACACGTTCACTAGGCAATATCATGGCATTAGTACTATTCATTCGGCCTTACCACTCTTGCCATCTAAATAAAGCTTGGCTACAGTGCTAGTGCAGCACACAGTAGCGAAAGCCATTTTGCATTGCATGGCCGGCCCTAAAGATAGGAGTAAACAGGCACGAGCTTTTCGACGAGGAGCATGCATGTCTATCTTTTGCGAGGGGAGAAAGACGCATGCTGCCCTCGATCAGAACTTTCGTTTACACTAATCGAAGGACCATCTACCGATCTACATATACGTATCTTATCTTTATGACTTGCACAAAAGAAATGGGTGCCTAGTAGAAGTATGACACGGAGGACGGGAGGAGGCAGGCATGCATGCAAAGGGAAAAGAAAGCGAGCGAGCGAGCGCGTCGGGTCAGATCACATGAACTTGCTTGTTGGCCCGGTCTTAAAACTAATGACCCCATCATTGACCGCCACGGCACTGACTATCCCACCATGTAGCGTCACTTCGTCAGGGAGGGAGGGGAAAGCACATGCACATGCACATGTGCCGGCCGGCCGGCGCCTTGGTCGCCTGCCAACAACTGCTACCCTCGCGCCGGCACATGCAGATGCAGATGGTGCGATCGATACGAGGCCATGCGACACGATCAGGGAGGGCAACACGTATCGACCACCCGTACAGAGAGGTCCAGGCGCCGCGAGCCCGCACGGAACCAGCGGCGACTCGAGCCGATGACCGAGCCCAGGCACGCTGCGTCGGGGGTTCCGCTGGTCGACGATCGATCAGGGTCGGGCCCGGATCGCTCGATCGAGTGCGCATCCAAGCGCGAGTTGCGAGGACGACCCGACCGATGGGAGGCGCCCGATTGACCGCTGGATTTACCGAGGCTCCGTGCCCGCTTGACGTCGACAGTGCCTGCACGCGGAGAGCACGCCTGCCTGCCTGCCGTCGATTTACTCCCGTGCCCCTTCCGCTCAAAAAGGAACTCCAGTTTTTTAAGCGGGGAATTTTCATGCCTCTGTGTGCCATACATAGTCGCCGCCCGCCACCGGCCACCGGCCACCGGCCGACTCACGCGCGCCGCGCAGCAGCTCCTCCGCCGTGTCTTCCCCGGCAGCACCCGAGTGGTTGGAGAAATGAGACTGCTCATCGTCGTCGCAGGTACCTCGGGCTGCCCAGCGGAGCTAGCTCAGCAAGGTACACACTGGTAGTAATAAAGACAGGAAGGGAGCAAGGGAACAAACAAACGCTACGGAAGAAAGGAGTAGGCAGAGAACATGAGGAGGAATCGTCTCGCCTTTGCCCATTGCAGGGCTTGCACTTGCCAGGAGAGCGATGGTACCAGAATCCGAAATATTTTCCCATTTCACACTTCGGCTGCGAGCACAACGATGAACGTAAAATGGGTTATTGGGTTGGTAGAAAGGGATTGTCAGAACTTGTTTAACCTGTTTGTTTTCGATGGGTTAGGACAGTTGGGGCCCCGGACGAGACGAATGACAGGGCACGCTAGAGCCCGACCGGAATGAAAGTGGTGCCACGTCTGTTTTCATATTTTTTTTCGAAATCGAAAACGAATAGAGAAATCCTGAAAATAAAAAACAAAAATAGATATTGTCGGAAACAGATATGGATCGAATATGGTGCAGACACAAAACAATGCAGATTTTACCAGAAATCAAGAGAACTCTAAATCATGCAACAAATCTCAAACGTTCAAGAAAACAAACAAAGTTGTTCCCGATGCTAAGTTTACAAGGGAATAATGAAAAGATCAAATTATGGAAGCCTACTCAAATGCGTGAAGGGATTACATGGTCGCCGGTTCTAGGATCAACAGCTTTGAAAGTTTGGTTTGACAAGTTCATGTAATGTATGTGTTAGATTTGTCCACGCACATTAACCCTAAAACAGAAATTCCATATTAGACGGAAACAAAAATTCCGTTTCCACGTCTGTTCTGTATGAAAACGTTTCCCTTTTTTTCCGTTTCGGTCAAACCAATTCTATTTCCATTTCCGTTTTGCAAAATTCCATTTCTATTTTCGTATTTTCATTCCGTTTCTCTTTTTTCATGTAAATGTCAGAAACTCTCCGCTCAACTTTTATCCCTACTTACAACAAAAACAAATTGGTGGTCACCGGTACGGGACAGCAAGAGGCGCTCCCAAGAGGCGGCGGCAAAACCCATATACGGTTCCTTCCCTCCGCCGGTGATGCCACCGGTCCGTCCCGTTTCCGGCGGCCTTAGGGCCTTGGACGCGTGACGGACCACGGCCTCTCGCCGGCGGGAGGTCTCACTGTTTTTTTACACTATTTTCAGTATCTTTTTCAGGATGTTGAGGCGACGGCTACGTCCTGGAGTTAGAATAAGGTCCTCTCCGTCCTATCCTCGCTCCGGTGGTGCGTCTAGCATCGACGAAGGGCGTGTGGAGTCGTGTGTCCGACGGATCCCTTGGGATCTGGTCGTTTTTCGTTGGTGTGTTTTAGGATCAGTCTTTTCCGATCTACGTTGGTCATCTTCGACGATAATTGCTCTAGTGCGCTGGTCCTTCGGGACCTTAGCACGACGACTTCTGTCTGTCTATAACAAGCTCTACTACGACAAGCTTTGCCCGACTCCGGTGATGGAGGGCGAGGACGGCGGCGCGCCCTCGGCTCGTGCCAGTGTTTGTAGTCGTTGCTAGGTGGTCTATTGCTTTATTTATAATTTTTATTACTAATAGGACTCTTTGCACCGCTATTAATGACTATTAATAGATCAGTGGAATTTTGCAAAATAAAGAACAAATTGGTCGTACGAAATCTTCGGCATGTTACTGCTGGCGCCAGTACTAGCCCAGTGACCTCTTGCCGAAACACAAGGGCACAGTCTTGTGTAAACAGACACCTCATGCCACTGCTCACCCGCAGATTAGCCAGGCAATAGTGCATTCGGACTGTTGTGGTACTACCTGTACTCCTCCACCTTTTGTCCTAAAGGAACTTGAAAAATTGTACTCCCTCCGTCCAGAAATAACTGATTTGGGTTTGTCTAAATTCGAATGTATCTAGTTACATTTTAGTGTACAGTTACATTTGAATCTAGACAAAGCTAGGTCAGTTATTTTAGATCGGAGGGAGTAATTGCAGTAATATTTGGCAGCGCAGTAATTCGCCAAAGAAACAAAGGAGTAGTAATGTAAAAAGTTAGGGCGAACGTGAACTTTTTGGTCGGGGAGAATGTACTAGTAGTAAACTTATAGTAAAAGAAACAAAGCGTTAAGATGCGCGTTTGTCTTTGCGAGAGGAGAAAGATTTGGCGGCTAGGCGACACGGACACTGCTAGTACTAGAACTTTATTTCGTGTATTGTAATCTAGAACATGTTGGTACACACTGTCTTTACACAAAAGGAAGGGACTGAAAGTAGATTAGCTCATGACGCGTCGTCTTTCCTTTTCAACAAGGCGACGAAGCAGGCAAGGCAGGTGGTAAAGGGAAAGCGGGCGCGTCAGACCAGATCGGAAGCTTGGCCCAATCTCAAAACTCATGACCACATCATTTGACCGCCACGACACTGATTAACCTCGCTGGCCCGTAGGTCGGGAGACGGGGACAGCCCGCGGCACATGCGGCGGCGTCAGCTCCCTTAGTCAACCGCTACCTTTCATAAATAACTTAGAATAGTAACGTATCGATGGAGTATCTTATATTACGATAACTAGCTAAGTTATTACCTTTCTCTCTTTCTTTCTCTCTTTCTTCATTCATTAACATGTCATGTCACCAATTTGTTTAGTTAGTATTGTATGGATATGCATGTTACTAGCTAAGTTGCTCCCACTGTGACTAGTCTCAGATGGACGACGCTGCACAGGTTCAGGTATCGAGGGCCCGCTCTACGAGCAATTGAACGGCTACGCCATGATGAGGTGTGAGTCGAACCAGCGACCCGGAAACCTGAGCCGACCCGACCGAGACCAAAACAAGCACAGTGAATTGGGTATTCGCTCAGGTCACTCGAGTGGGTATGGGCATGCAAAGACGGGCCATGATAAGGGCCCGCGTGTCATCGAGGCCTGAAGTTTTTTTTAAGGACGTACTAAGGTGTATAAATGGGATGTCATTAAAGTCTCACTTCTAGTTTATTTGTTAGATTTTAATTCCAATAGAAGTGGGTGAACTAAAATTTGACAAGTTAATTAGTGGGATTTTGACAGAATGCCAGTCGACTCTACGAATGGAACACCCAAGGCTTCTTTGCTTCTTTTAGATTTTACTCTGACTTTAGTGCTTGACGTTGACAGTGCCTGGACATACACTAACCTCTTATAAATTGCCTTATTTCTCCCAACTTTCGCACCCTTACGAACTTTCACACTACCTTTTGCCGAGGTCGAATAATTTCACGGATGCGATCTAACTATTAAAAATAATAGGCTAAATTAAGGTCTCTTTTAAGGTACCTTTTACTGCTGCCAGGGTTGGGAGAAGTATGAATAGATCCGACGGTTAATAGGGTGGGTATTTAAGTCATTTTCGGTGACGGTTATTCTTGCCGACGTTTCTGTGGAAATAAGATCTCACGCCTGTCGTCGGCCATGGCGGCTTCCGGCTCCGATGACCAGACGGCGCCTACGACCTGCGCGCCCCACTCGCCGCGACCACGACAGAGGTGGTTTCCGCCGTGCTGCACCCCATACGAGGAGGTTCTCGTCCTGCTCCGTCTAACGCCCCGTCGCCGGAGACGGGAACACGACGTGCAGGTTCCGCCGTGGTGGGCCGGAGCGCACGCTAAGCTGCCGGTGCCGGTGAAGTCCGGTCCCCTCGCGTACACCTGCGTGGCTGCGTCCTGCCGTCACAAGATAAAATAATTTAGGTAATTCGACGCAGAAATTCTTCCGGTGTCCGCCTCCTCCGATGACGGTATAGCACAGTAGGCATCACAGGGGCGCCGCGTCATGCTCGCCGTCGCCGGCGAGGAACACCTCCCGTAGCTTGCAGTGTACGCTCTGTGCTCTGGCTCGTCATCAACGCCTCTCGGGGAGACTGCGTCTTGCTCCACGATCCAGGCCAGCGGCGCAGTAGGGGTGCTTAGTCGTGCGCGCCCTCCCGGCGGTACTGCATCGTGGTCAACCGTCCGGCAGGCGTGTGGGGAATACCTCAGGTAGGGTCACGCCGGGTATAAAGACCAAATTAGTCAAGGTACGGCAAGGTCAAAATAAGTGCTGGCCGAGTCACCTCAAGGCAGTCCGAATCACGAAGTAATCCGGATCAGGGGATGTCCACCTAATTGGGTCTCAACCGACTTATGCCGTATGTCGGTAAGATGTATCTAACTAAAATGCAGGTACAAGTGAGGCCGGATCAACTAGGTACGAACCGGGTTATATCAAACTTGTAAGAGAAGGAAGGTATCTCGCTGGTCAAAGGGTGACCACTGTACGCAGAGCGTGAGCGAAGCGGACAGAGGCCAGGACCACCGAGGCGTGGCCGACAAAGGTGACAATGCCTGTGTCGGATGGCGCGGGCGCCGCAGAGGCTCACGTAGCCTCTGCATGGATGACGCTGGGCAAAAGTGACCGGGTCAGCTTACTATTTTGGGAGGAGGCATATTCCAAGGAATATGCCTCCATGTATGCCCTAACTGGAGACCTGGCTACCCCTATATAAGGAGGGCTAGGGCCTCTGTAGAAAGGGTTGATCTCTAGTGGGTTGTGGTTTACTAGTGTGTTCCTGAGGGCCAGCTAGTGGTGAGAGTAAGAGAGTTCTTCTTCCTCCTCTCTCCAATACAGCTCAAGGAGCACTTGTAAACTGTGGAAGTGAATCGAATACAAAGTAACTGTGTGTGGAATCACCACACTATCCCTCTCTAGATTCCCCTAGTGCATTTAGTCCCCACCTTTAGCCTATCTATGGCATCTTCCGTGACACCACCACGACAGTTGGCGCCCACTATGGGGCTAGCGGCGCTAGCAGGGGTGAAGATCCGGACGGGAAACTTCATCGGCACCGGCGAACGCATCGTCTCCGGGCTCGTTCAGCACTTTGGAGCGCTGGACTTCGTCAGCGACAACGCTGGATGCTTCGGCAAGCGTCCTCTTCCGCGCAACGGCCTCTTCGTCAAGCTCGGCGCGCACAAGATCTACGTTGTTGTCGATGTGTCGTGCGTTCACCCGCGGCACGTCGTCGAAGGAGGCGAGCCACCCCTTAGCGTGGCTCGCGGGTCGCGTATCACTCGCTCCCTGGACCGCGCCAAGGTGATGATGACTGCACCAGGCGCTGGCGCAAGCAAGGATCCGGCACCAGATCCGGAGGTAACACCTAAGGCACCAAGAAAAAGTAGAGGTCCTTCGCTAGAGAGGCCAGAGAATGTGCTACATCAGGCGATGGATAGCTTGGCAAACCCAGTAGCAGCGGTAGTAGATCTGGCTCAGGCATAGGCCGAGCTAGAGGAGACTAGGCAAAAAATAATAGAGGGTGCAAAAAAGATAGCCGCGGCTCAGCAGTCGTTAAACATGACACTGCGTGAGTACGCAAAGGCAAATAAGGTAGATGCTGTAAAAGTGAAGGGGAGAAACCTCATAAGTGAAATGAACAAAGAGGGTGATACTAGGATTGAGGAATCAGAAAACTGCTTGTCCGTGGGGCTGCCGAAGTATAATACCCCGGCAAAGAAACTCAGGACGGCAGTTGCAGCTGCATCCGAGTTAGAGGGTCTGACGGGTGAAGCCCGTCAGAGACATCAAGATAGGGTCAATGAGTTGGTTCGGATCACGAACATGCAAAATGAAGAATTGCTCAGGGCTAACCCGGAGAGAGTTGGGGCCTCCAAGATCGTTCATTCGGCGGTGGGTAACCCGGAGAAATCCGCTAGAGCTGCATCGTCTCCTCATGGTGGTCCTAGGAGAGAAGAGGTAGTAACCTCGGCCAGGAGGAATAAGCAGATAGTCCCATATGCCCGGCAAGGGCAGGGAAAGGATAAGAAGTACAGAGAAATGATGATTGACGAAGTGTGGGCCGAGGTAACCGCGACCAAGGCAATGCCGGTCAAGGGAACGCTGTAAACGGCAATGCCGGACAACGTAACTCGATAGGTGCAGGGCAACCGCAGCAGCGGAATATACCACGGCAAGAGCGCAGTGCCGGCCAAGGTATGCAACAGAGAGCAGCTCCACAGGAGCAAGATAGATATAATGGTGGTGATTCGGAAATGGTAAACACAGGGTATCCCAGGCCGGACTATCACGTGATAGGGTCAATATTGGGAAGCAGGAACTTGATGCCTGACGATGCCAGGTTAAAACTGGATCGGCTGTATAGGTCGGAGCAGATTGAATGTCAAGGTCCTCCGGGTCCAGCGTGCTTTGTGCCCCGGATCATGAAGGACCTCCGGTACCTAACTTCCAGTTACCTAGAGGCACTAAGACATATGACGACAGCACAAAGCCGGAAGATTGGTTGATTAACTACGCAACAACTGTAAAAATTGCTACAGGCAACTTGAGATGGGCTGTGAGATATGTACCCCAGATGCTGGAGGGGCCAGCGAGGGTATGGCTAAACAATTTGCCGCCCGAAAGTATTAACTGTTGGATCGATTTTGAGAAAATGTTTGTTAGCAATTTCTCAAGCACGTATCAGAGGCCCAACAGGCCACAGACCCTAGTAATGTGCAAGCAGAGACCGAATGAGACAGATCGGGAGTTCTTAACCCGTTGGTGCACTGTGCGAAACTCTTGTGAAGGTGTAATTGAGTCACATGCCATAGCTTGGTTTGCTCAGGGGTGCAGATATGCAAGCATGCTATGGCAAAGATTGCAAAGGGATATGTCAACTACATTGGCAGAAACGATCCGGATTGCTGATTCATATGCCTTGGATGCTCCGACGCAGCCTAGGCTCATGTCAAACGAGTCAAGCGAGGAGTACTGTCAGTGAGATGGGGCCGGATCATCCCAGAGAAATGATTACCGGGTTAAAATAAGAGATGATAGACCGGATTACCGGTACAGTTCGCAACAAGTTGCTGCTGTGAATCAAGATCAACCTGGTGCAGGAAGCAACCAGCGTCAGAAAACTGGAGGACAACAGTGGACTCCATGAAATGATGGCAAGCAAACTTGGACGCCAGAGCAGAAGAAACAGTGGCAAGAAAAGAAGGAGCGTCCGAGGTATACTTATGAGGCAATGCTGGATCAGCCGTGTAAATTTCACACGCCAAATCCGAGTAACCAAGCGGGTCACACAACCAGGCAATGTGAATGGATGCGAAAGATAGAACAAGGTCGTTCGGGGAATGCTCAGGCACCTCAGAATGATCAACCTCGGCAGGAGTTACCCCGGAAGCAATTGCTCTCCGGAGCGAACACGCAACAGTTAATGTTGCCTCCCCCTCCGCCGAGGTATGACAACCATGAGAGAAGAGATGCTGTGCATCAAGTGGAAGACCAGCACCAACCAGATCAGAGGTACCCCAGAAACGAGGGGAGAAATGAGTACAGAGAGCATCATCAGAGTTACTGTGTGTTCACCACAAAAGAGATAGACAGAAAGAGCTTCAACGCCGACACATGGAAGTAAATGCGGTAATGCCGGCCGTGACGAGGTATATGCCTTGGTCGGATCGGGAGATCACCTGGAGCATCAAAGATCATCCGAAGCTTATGCCTAGTCCTGGTTCATATGCGCTGGTGTTGGATCCAACATTCATTGGGCCTAACATCAATGTGAGGTTCTCAAAGGTACTAATTGACAATGGTAGTAGCATCAACATCATGTATGTGGACATGATGCGCAAGTTGGGTATCTCGGAGAACATGCTGCAAGCTACGAGGACAACTTTCCATGGCATTGTGCTAGGCATTTCTTGTGAACCCATTGGCAAGGTCCGGGTTGACGTATTGTTCGGCACAAGAGATAACTGCCGGACTAAGAATTTGGAGTTTGAGGTTGTGAATTTGCAGAGTGCGTATCACGCATTGCTCGGCAGGCCAGCACTGAACAAGTTCATGGCAAGTTGTCACATCAGTTACTTGAAGATGAAACTGCCCGGGCCAAATGGTGTAATTACCATAGCTGGGGACTTCCGACGTTCCATTGAGTGTGCGTCTGCCGGATCTAACCTGGCCGAGTCACTCGTGATCGCGCAAGAGAAGAGAAAAATTCAGGAGGTGGCGGCATTGGCTCAATCCGCGCAGCAGTATATGTTGGCGTTGAATAACCCGCATGGTAGTGTCTCATTCCAAGCGACGAATGATACCAAGAAAGTGCATGTTGATGATATGTTCCCAGAGCGCACCGTAACAATTGGTGTCGGGTTAAATGACAAATAGGAAAGCGAGCTCGTCAACTTCCTCCGTGAGAATTGGGATATTTTTGCTTGGTCCACACAGGACTTGCAAGTGTTCCGAGGGAGTTGGCCGAGCACTCTTTGAATGTGAGACCCGGAGCAAAGCCGGTGAAGCAACCTCTCCGCCGCTTTGCCGAAGACAGGAGAAAGATCATAGGAGATGAGATAGCTCGGTTGTTGGCTGCTGGATTTATCATGGAAGTACTTTGCCCGGATTGACTGTCTAATCCGGTGCTGGTGGAGAAGAAGAAAGACGATCCGAACGTGGAAGTGGTTTGGCGTATGTGTATCGATTACACAAACCTGAATAAGGCATGTCCAAAAGATCCATTCCCACTGCCAAGGATAGACCAAGTCATAGATTGTACTGCTGGGTGTGAGTTGTTGTCGTTCATTGATGCATATTCTGGTTTCCACCAGATACCTCTGAACCCAAGTGATCAAATAAAGACTGCGTTTATCCCCCCGTATGGGGCTTATTGCTATCGCACCATGCCTTTTGGTTTACGTAATGCAGGGGCAACGTACCAAAGATGTATGCAGAAATGTTTGCATGACCAAATTGGTCAAAATGGTCAGGTATATGTGGATGATGTTGTTATCAAGACCAAGGAAAGCAAAACGCTCCTTGACGATATCAGGCAGACATTTGCGAACCTGAGGAGGTTCCGAATGAAGCTTAACCCGGAGAAATGTACCTTCGGTGTCCCGGCTGGAAAATTACTCGGATTTCTTGTCTCCAGCCGAGGTATCGAAGTTAATCCAACTAAAATGCGGGCCATAGAGCGAATGGAACTGCCGAAGTGCCTTAACGATGTCCAGAAGTTCACTGGTTGCCTGGCATCCTTAAGTCGGTTTGTATATCGGTTGGGAGAAAAGGCATTGCCTCTCTATCAACTCATGAAAAAGTCGGACAAGTTCATTTGGACGCCGCAGGCCAATGAAGCCTTTATCCAATTAAAGAAGATGTTAGCCACTGCACCAGTGTTAGCCTCTCCAGTATCAAAGGAACCAATGTTGCTCTATATAGCCGCAACCAACCGAGTTGTAAGTGCAGTAATTGTGGTAGAGCGCGATGAAGAGGGTAAGTCAGTGCAAAGGCCGGTATATTACCTAAGCGAGGTATTATCCGCATCAAAGCAGAACTATCCTCATTATCAGAAGGTGGCATATGGTGTGTATATGGCAGCTAAGAAGCTAAAATACTATTTTGAAGAGCACCCCATCAAAGTGATACGTGAAGCTCCCATATCCAAGATAATGAGCAACAAGGATGCAAGTGGCAGGATTGCAAAATGGGCAATTGAGCTAGCCCCTTATGTGCCACAATATGACAGAAGAGAAGCAATCAAGTCTCAGGCCATGGCTGACTTTTTTATGGATTGGGCCGAGGTGCAATATGAACCACCATTGCCAGATCCGAACTACTGGAGAAGGAACTTTGACGGGTCAAAAACAAAAACCGGGTTAGGCGCCGGAGTTGTGCTTACCTCGCCCAAGAAGGACCAGCTGAAATACGTGCTGCAGATCCACTTCACAACATCAAATAATGTTGCGGAATATGAGGCACTTGTGCATGGGCTCAAGGTAGCAAAAGAAATTGGGATACGTCGGATCCAATGCTTCGGCGACTCGGATCTGGTAGTCCAACAAGTCTCCGGACACTGGGATGCTTTGGATGCAAATATCGCACTGTACAGATTTCATGTGCAGAAGATATCAGGGTACTTTGAGGGATGCGAATTTCATCATATACCTCAGGTGAAAATGAAGCTGTCGACGTATTGTCGAAGCTCGGATCAACCCGACAAGCAATCCCGCCAGGTGTAGCACTAGAGCACCTCAGAAAACCCTCTATCAGGCCATCCCCAGAATCCGAGTCAATTTACATCCCGGCAAATCCAGAATCGGAGGCTGTGCCCATGGACATTGACCCCGGGACTGTCTCGGCAAACCCGAGGACTGCTACGCAGGACCCGGGGACTGCGCAGCGTGATCCGGTTGAAGTTATGCCGGTGGATCAGATGGAAATTGATGAGGATGTGTTCCCACTAAGAGCTGTACCAGCTTGGGCACTACCCATATTTCAATTCCTGAAGGATGGAACCTTACCCGCTGAGGAGGTGCTTTCCAGGCAAACTTAGAGGAGAGCAAAAGCATACACGATCATCAATTCCGAGCTATACAAAAGGAGTGTGACTAATGTCCTCCAGCGATGTGTTGACCCGGAGGAAGGACTGTACATCCTCTGAGATATACATCAAGGGGAATGTGGGCATCATGCCTCGTCTAGAGCCTTGGTGGCAAAAGCTTTCCGTCATGGGTTTTACTGGCCAAGTGCCTTGGAACAAGCAGAAGATCTGGTAAGAAAGTGCAATGGATGTCAAAGATATGCGACAAAAACGCATATGCCAATGTCGGAGCTCAAGACCATACCAATTACTTGGCCATTTGCCGTATGGTGTTTGGATATGGTTGGCCCCTTCAAACCAACAAGAGGGAACATGACCCACATCTTGGTCATGGTTGACAAATTTACAAAATGGATTGAGGTGATGCCAATAAGAAAATGTGATGGAGCTACCGCCGTAACATTCCTTAAAGATATCATCTTGAGATACGGTTATCCTCCCAGTATCATAACATATAATGGCACAAATTTTGCTGAAGGAGCATTTGCACGTTTCTGCCAAGATAAGAAGATCCGGCTGGACATTGCCTTGGTAGCCCACCCCGCATCGAACGGGCAAGTAGAGAGATCCAACGGATTAGTGTTATTCGGGATAAAACTCCGGCTCATTGAGCCGCTGCAAAGATCAGCGGGGTGCTGGATAGAAGAACTACCAGCGGTACTGTGGAGTTTAAGAACAACTCCGAATCGATCAACAGGCTATACGCCATTCTTTCTGGTATATGGGGCAGAAGCTGTATTACCAGCCGACATAGAGCATGACTCGCCTAGGGTCACCCAATACACAGAAGCCGAAGTGCAAGAAGCCCGGCAAAATGATGTTGATCTGCTGGAAGAAGCGAGAGAATTGGCATTGTCTAGATCCGCCATATATCAGCAAAATCTCTGACGCTATCATAGCCGGAAAGTAAACCCCCGAGTTTTCCGAGAAGGTGATCTGGTACTCCGGTTGGTACAACGTACTGCTGGCATGCATAAGTTATCTCCCCATGGGAAGGGCCATTCATTGTGAGCAAAGTATTGCACAATGATTCTTATTATCTTATCGATGCAAAACCGCAGGAGAAGAACAAGGCGGACAGGTCCGGCGAGGAATCTAAGCGTCCATGGAATATAGCTCTACTTCATCCTTTCTACACTTAGCAAAGAAGTGTATGTATCCGAGTCTCTCATATGTCGGTATGTATGCTGGCAATGAGCTTATCAATGAAATGTTGGCACCTGAGCAGTAACTCGGGGACTGCCTTAATAATATTTGTTGTCTTCTGTATTTATTATTTATATGTCGGTTGGCGTAAGTTGCTTCTACCTAAGCCGGATTAGTAGTGTGTGAGCACCAAAAACCCAACTCTTCGACTTGTTGCTATGCAACAAGATTTGGCTTCATGGCAAGCAAGAGAACAAGTTTGGAATTGCGTAGCAGATGAAAAACGACTAAGGAAAGGAACTTAATCGAGCCGACGTTTGTTATTCGGACTAACCTTACGCTTATTTTATGTTTACTACGCTGAATTATTTTGAGCGAATCCTAAAGTTTCCAAGTATTGTTAAGTCAATTTTTGAAACTCGGACTCGTAAGTCATAAAACCGAACCAAGGTAGACACGAGCCGAGCCAAGAAATTGGAAGAAGAAGAAAATGAAACTCGGAGACTACGCCTAAGTTAATCCGGCACAAAAACTTAGTAGCAAAATATCACTTATGTGCTTAATACAATTGCACCCAGCATACCGGGGATCTGATAAACTTTAAAGTGTTTTCGCTCAAGGAGCAGCAGGAGGAGGTAATTCTGCGCCAGCGGGTGCAGCTCCAGCTTCGGCTTCAGCGTCATCTTCACCTTCCTCGACGTCCGAGGCGTCGTCCTCTTCGTCATCACCCGAATCATCTTCGGCATTTTCATCGTCGGCGGCGCCAAGGAAGCTTGGTCCCTCATTCCATTGATGGATAGGGGCATACTGAATGAGGTTGTGAGCACAAGCCTTGCGCTGAGCTATCCAATCCGGATCATTGGACCACCTTGACCCGGTGCGCATCCGCTCAAGAAGATTGAGGTTGATTTTCTCATACCACATAAGCACGTAGTGGAGAACGGTTTCAGCTCCGGTGCGACCAGCAGACTCCCTCCAAAGATCAAGTTGGGTTTCGCACTCCATTAACTTGGCAGTGAGAGCTGTGGTCCCTTACAGAGTATCTTCATCAGGCCAAAAGGCATTGAAGATCCGGATTGCCACATCAAGAATGTCCTTGCCATAATTCTTCACAATTTCGACGCAAGAAGACAAGCTGACCAGCAGGTCCTCCATGTCATAAGGAATTTCTCCAGCGCCAGGAGCAATTGGGGTACCCCTCTACTGGCGGAACTTGGCAACAACAGTGGTTCCAATAGCATTGCCCTCCGAAAATTTGTCTAAAAACAAGACAAGCAAAATACGTAAAAGAGGTTGACTCGGAGAAATTCATGCCGATTTAAGGAAAAGAACTTACGAGAGATGTGGCTGTGGATTCGGGTCAGCTCCTTGGTACAATCATCACGCCTTTTCCGGAGTTGCGCAAGTTCAGTGTTCACCGACTCAAGCTTAACGTCGGTCTCCTTAAGAAGTTCTTGGTCCTTGGCGATCTGGAGCTTGAGGCGCTCTCGTTCTTCAGTAAAGTCTTGGCCTGCTTTCTCCAGTTCAGACTTGTGCTGCGCCTTGAGTTTCTTCATGTCTGCCTTAAGCTTGGCAATTTCTTCGTCTTTGGTCCAGAGGAGGGCAAGCTCGTCGTCCTTCTTCTTGAGTTCGGCTTGGTGCTACCCTGCTTGTTCGAGAAAATGCAGCATCATATCAGGCACGGGCACACTATCTTCAAGAGAGGCTGAAATAGTTTGTTGACCCGGCAAAGCCGAGGTATGAATATTTGCCGAGCCAAGGGGAAAAGGAGATAGAGCGCGGAGGAAGACTAAGCAAAAATGATTTACCCTTTATCTGCTCCAAGTTCTTCCTCATAACGATGTTCTCGGCCTCCACTTCAGCTGCGAAATCTAAATGACGGATTAGTTCGGCGGAAAAAGACGAAGAGAAATGGAAAAATGCCAAAGAAAAAACTTACCCCTTTTCTCGTATTCAGCGAGAAGCGTAGTATGTTTTGCGCGCAACATCTTGTGAGTATCCAAGAGACGCTGAAACTCAGCGCTCCGACGATGTGGTCACCTGAAAAGAGTAAAAAAGGACGGCTTAGTCTTGTGCATATTCGAAGTGTACAAAATCCGGGCCAAGTGGAACTTAACCCGGCTCTAGGTGTGTGCATATTCGAAGTGTACAAAATCCGGGCCAAGTGGAACTTAACCCAGCTCTAGGTGTGTGCATATTCGAAGTGTACAAAATCCGGGCCAAGTGGAACTTAACCCGGCTCTAGGTATGTGCATATTCGAAGTGTACAAAATCCAGGCCAAGTGGAAATTAACCCGGCTCTAGGTGTGTGCATATTCGAAGTGTACAAAATCCTGGCCAAGTGGAACTTAACCCGGCTCTAGGTGTGTGCATATTCGAAGTGTACAAGATCCGGGCCAAGTGGAACTTAACCCGGCTCTAGGTGTGTGCATATTCGAAGTTATTAAGGAGCTACGTTAGTTCTCTAAGGAGCATCCGGCCGAGTAACAAGTTACTCTCCCGGAGGCTCGGGGACTAATGGCTATATCACTAATACCTACTAAATGCTAAGGAAAGGGCGAAGTAACGTACCTCCATCATCCTACCTGCAAGGTTAATTGCCTTGGCAGCGGTATTCATTTGGGCAGCAAACTCAGCGCGCCCGAATTTCTCCGGGAGATCATCATTGTGGACGAACTCCGCCTTGTTCCAGTTGTTTACAAACTCGATCAAGGTCGGAGGATAGCGTTCGCTGCTGAGCATGTGGGGTGCAACTAGACCCTTAGCATGAGCTTCCCTCCTCTCAACCTGGGCAACGGCGGGGCTGGTGTGCAAAACGAGTTGCACATCAGCTAGCTCGGCAGGGGCGTCCTTTGGCGGTGGAGTCTTTTTGGGAGCATAGACGCAAGTGTACGCTGTCCAGCCTCGATTGACGCTGCCCTGGTGGCGTCAGGAGCCTTTTTGCCCTTGGGTTGCTGCTGAGAGGTGGAAGTTGTAGCGGCGGATTTGCCCTTGGGAGCAGCCTTACTGCTTGCCTTGGTGCTGCTGGTGCCTTCTCATCGTGTCTTGGAAGACTCGGACAAGGCGGAGGGGCTTGGCGCTGTTGCTGGTGCCTTTGCTGTTGCTGCTGGTGCTAGAACTGATGCTGGTACTAATTTTCGTTTTGGCGGGGGTGCTGAAGGAACCTTGGTGGTGGCTGGTTGCGGCTGTGCCAAAGAAGGAGCAACTGCAGCCTCGGCAGAACCGCTCCCCCCCGTTCTGAGGTTGCCCTCCTCTTGACGAGGTGGGCTAGAACCCGGAGCAGCCGCTGAGCCCTCCTGAATGGGGCTCAACGGGCATGAATCGTCGCCACGAGGGGGAGAAGGGCTATGTCGGAGCGGCGAGGCAATGCCGGATCCACTCTGAGGGACCTCCACCGCGGCCCTGCCGAATCAGATCATGAATGATGAGAAACTATAACAAAGGAAGAACAAGTGAATAGCAAAGGGATAGGTGACTTACTCATCCGAGGTCAAAGGCTCCTTGGGCTTCCGAGCCCTCCGGGTTATGGCCTTGGTCGTAGGCTTGGTGGCAGCTTTGTCCGCGGACTTCTTTCGCCTTTTAGCTGGCTGAGAAGGTCCAGAGGAAGAAGCAGATGAGACCCCCTCTTCTTCGGTGCGACCGGGACAGGCTCACCCGTGGCAAGGGGAGGATCTTCATGGATCTGCCCATCGGGGTTAGCTGATGCCGGAAAAGCATAAGAAAGGGGGATAGCGTCAAATGCCTCCATCACCTCAACATCCGAATCATCTTCATCGTCGGGCCAATCTCTAATGGAAGAGAGTTTACTGGTGTGTCGCTTGGTCGCACCAGCCATCGATAGGAACATCTCCTGATCCGGTTCCTCCTCGTCTGAGGCATCTCGATCAGGCGCCCATTTGAGAGAAGGCTCGGTGCCATCCTTAATGGTTTGCTGAAGAAACATCTAAGGGAAAGAAAAGGCAACATGATTAAACCTACAACAAAAACCGACGTATGATTTAATTCGGAAAAGGTTTGGGGCACGAGACTTACCGCAGGGGGAAGCATATCTCGGCAGAAGTGTTCGATCCCCCACGTCCACTCAACAGAGAAGTCCTTGTGGGTGGTGAAGAGGGCCTTGACCCGGCGGTAGATCTCGGTGTTGCTCAACTCGAATGAGGAGGTCCGGTTGGGGTCATGGCCCCAGCTCATGTGACAGAGTTTATGCGTGCGTTTCTAGAGGGGGGAGATCTGGTTGCAGACAAATGTGATCATTGCATCCTCATTGCGCAATCCCAGATCCTGCATCTCCTGGAACCTTTTGTTGACTTGATTCGCGAGGACAGTGGGCTTCTTGGGGACCTTGTCCCACAGATCCAGATTAGGAGGACCCGGAGCGTAGGGGCGCAGCCGGATCAGATCTTCAGTTGTGCCATTTCTGACATAAAAGAAAGTTCAGGCCCAGCCCTTGCAAGAGTCAAGACCCGTGACTCGGCGGAAAATAGACTGTTTCCTAAGAGAAATGGAGCCGCTTGTCCTCCGTATTAAGGTCTATATTCGGAATCACGTTCTGGCGGAGGCCAAAGAACCGGATCCAGAGCTCCTTCATGGGCCACAGTCCGGCGTAGCCCTTGATGGTGGAAGCGAAGGCGGAGAGAGAGGTGATGGCGTTAGCCGAAAGATGATGCGGCTAAAGCTCATACGTGTTGAGCCAGTCGTGGAAAAAATCGCTAACAGGGAGACCGAACCCACGTTGGAAGTGGGAGAGGAATACCATATACTCACCCGGATTGGGTGAGGGGGCAAGCTCCACGGCGGCAAGGCGGGCGATGACGCCTGGTGCGATACAACCAGTCAAGATCATCTTGGCAAACCCAGGACCCAGCCCAGGCGCCGCGGTCAGCATTCCCCGTGTCCTCCTCCATTTCCTGCTCCGCAACGGCGAGCTCCTCCTCTGTCATCTCAAGGTCACTATCCTCACTGGCGCTAGCGGGGGTGGGGGCAGTGGCCTGGACTGGCAAGGGCCCGTGGCGGAGGAGATGCGCAGAGGTGGCGGCGACGCACGTGCGCGAGGAAACGATGCGGCGGCGGCGCAGCTATGCAAGTGCGGTGGCGGCAGCGCTGTCGCGGGGAAGAAGAAGGAGAAGAAGAGGAAGAGGTGCGCGAGAGTGGGGAAAATACCCAAGGGGCGCGCCCCTCCCCTATTTAACCACTCCCTAGAGAGCTAGTGGGATCACGCTGTGCGGACGGGCCACACGGTGTGGCCGTGTATGACCCGGATCGACCAATCAGCGACGAGCCACAGGAAGGGCCACAGGGCGCAGCGAATCCCATGACGCGACGTTATGATACAGTTAACAAGGAGGCAAGCACGATGTGACGTGTGCTACAGTAAATTTTGACAATAACTGCGGCGGTTACTATTGCAGGCCCTTAAAATGAGGCAAAATAATGATTAGCCTCCACGTGGGAAAGCGTACAAGAGAAGGAAGAATAACTCGGATAAGTATAGGGTGACCCGGCCAGTGAGTGAGAACTCTGAATGTGCTAAGGGAAAGAAAACCAAGGGAATCCGAACCATGAGATAACTCGGAAAAGGAGCAAGATGCTCGGTAAAATTGAACCTGCTATGGCCTTAGCGGCTAAGGAAGCTAAGACCGCACTAACTTCGGGGACTAATGTTGGGGGATATCCCCGGGTAGGGCCACGCCGGGATATAAAGGCCGAGTTAGCCGAGGTACGGCAAGGTCAAAGCAAGTGCTGGCCGAGTCACCTCAAGGCAGGCCGAATCACGAAGTAACCCGGACCAGGGGATGTCCACTTAACTGGGTCTCAACTGACTTATGCCGTATGTCGGTAAGATGTATCTAACTAAAATGCAGGTACAAGTGAGGCCGGATCAACTAGGTACGATCCGGGTTATATCAAGCTTGTAAGAGAAGGAAGGTATCTCGCTAGTCAAAGGGTGAACACTGTACGCAGAGCGTGAGCGAAGCGGACAGAGGCCAGGACCACCGAGGCGTGGCCGACAAAGGTGACGATGCCTGTGTCGGATGGAGCGGGCGCCGCAGAGGCTCACGTAGCCTCTGCATGGATGACGCTGGGCAAAAGTGACCCGGTCGGCTTACTATTTTGGGAGGAGGCATATTTATGCCTCCATGTATGCCCTAACTAGAGACCTGGCTACCCCTATATAAGGAGGGCTAGGGACTCTGTAGAAAGGGTTGATCTCTAGTGGGTTGTGGTTTACTAGTGTGTTCCTGAGGGCCAGCTAGTGGTGAGAGTAAGAGAGTTCTTCTTCCTCCTCTCTCCAATACAGCTCAAGGAGCACTTGTAAACTATGGAAGTGAATCGAATACAAAGTAACTATGTGTGGAATCACCACACTATCCCTCCCTGGATTCTCCTAGTGCATTTAGTCCCCACCTTTAGCCTATCCATGGCATCTGCCGTGACACCACCACGACAAGGCGGCACAGTAGCTGTGCATGGGCCATGAGCTTTCTGTGGCGCGGCGCGGGGCTCGTGGCAGCGGGTCAGACGTCAGATTCGTGGCATGGGCACTTATGAAGGGGTCCTGCAAGAGGAACCTCCACCGCAAACTCCCAACATGAGAGCTCAACAGCGAGATTTGTCGGCAAACTACTGGTGCAGCGCTGATGCACCAGAGCATAGGAACCCCACCCTCCACCTTCAGCACCACTGCAGCACTCCGGCCTCTCTCTCCCCCCGCCGCCACGGTCGGCCAGAGTGAGAAGACAAAGAAGGCCCCAACAGAAGAAGATGAAAGGGCGACATAGGGGCTTATTTGCGGAGATCCCTAGGGTTGCGCCGTCCGCCAGCACCTCCGACCACCGGAGTTCGCCGTCGCCACGCCACCACCACCAGATGCATCAAGACGGGCCCCAACCGCTCGATGCCCTACTCCAAACTATCGGCATCTCGCTAGGACTACTACATCTAACCCTACCATCTACTCCGGCACCTCCCCCTCCCCATCTCTGACCGGCAAAGCCGCCGGAGATGGGTCGGGATCGGGCCGGTCTTCTCCAGTCAACGGCAAACACGGGAGGTGGGTGCCTCTCTATTCGTGCGAAGGTCGTAGTCGCTATACCTTAGCTTAGTTGGTTGAGGCCTTTGTTTTAGCTTGATAGGTCAAGGGTTTGAATCCCCACTCCACCAATTTTTGATATTTTTTTCCGAGGTCCCCACTCCACTGCTAGCACACAAGTTTCATGTAAATATGCCGACATGGATGGGGAGAAATTTCCATCTTTGCATTTTTAGCTGTGTGCTCGAATGTGTTCTCATCCTTTTACACCTATCGCTTCAGCCAGATAGGTCATGGATCTCAGAAAAATAAAAACAAAAATCGGTCGAATGGGGAGTCAAACCCATGATCAGGTGAAGCGATGTCTTAAACCAACTCAGCTAAGACAATGTTTAGTCTAGAACAGATACACTTTATACAATAAGTAGTGTAGCATCTTTCACTTAGGCGCTACACCACATACTGCACCGCTCCGTTTTAAGTCTACCGAAACGACCCTTGGAATCCGCGTGCCATGCTGGCAAGTGTGTAGTGCCTTTCAGAGATGCCCTACCCTGTTGAGCATAGCGCATTTGCGTTAGGCGCTACTCAAAAGGGTTAGACGAGTGAAATTGTTTTGCCGCGAGTTTAGTTTGTGAATTTCTTTCAAATTCGGGTCTTTTGTCCATTTTTCCAAGATTGACATGGGATACGGTGAGACGTGGGAAGATGAGCGAGATTAGTAATAAGGGGAAGCTGTCGATGATAGGGTTGCGAGTAGACATTAGCAT
Organism: Avena eriantha; assembly: GCA_910589775.1. Classification (NCBI taxonomy): domain Eukaryota; kingdom Viridiplantae; phylum Streptophyta; class Magnoliopsida; order Poales; family Poaceae; genus Avena; species Avena eriantha. The sequence continues at coordinate 13,121,032 of OU342742.1, read as the reverse complement.
TTCATATGATCGCTTTTTTTCAGGTGTGTCAACCAAGCTCAAGATCAAAAGTGGATGAGCACAAATAAATAGGCATTTCACTCTGTGCATTACTACCTGAGGATTAAAACGGGCAAATGATTTTGCTCTGATTAGTATATGTACATTTTTATATTGTTATACAGTATGTTTTTTGAAGGAATGATTACTTTTGTGTGCGCTAGTTTATAGAGAGGCTGTTAGGATAAACCCTGTTGCTGTTTATTTCTTCAGTTTTCGTCAGATAGGAATAAACCTCAGTTTGCGTGACTGTGTTCACGAGCTGGGAATTAGTTTGCCTTGTTCCAAGATTATAGGGCATTGTCAGGACTGCGTCGTGGGATGGCAGGGACGTCGGGATGGCAGCGTCCACTAACTCGTTTGTGGCCTGATTTGCTTGTTTTTCGGTTGTTCAGTACCAACCTATGCATATCCATCCATGTTGATTGACAAATCACCACCGCACGTACAACCAAATCAAACCAACTCAACCGGCTCCGCATTTGTAGAAACCTTCTTACCGAGGATGTCGTCGTCGAGGGGCATGTCTCCGGCGCCGGCTTCATCGTTGTCCGACCTCTTGAACCTGTACCACCGCGCGCAGGCAACAAAGTAGACCAGGTTGACGGCGGCGATGGCGGCGGTGACGAGGTAGAACAGGTCCACCCTGCCCTTGTTCAGGTCCTGCGTCAGCCAGTTCGTGGACCGGTGCACCACGGTCACCATGAACCCGCTCGCGTAGCTCGCCACCGCGAACCCTAGGAAGTAGAGTGCCCCAGCGACGCTCCGCATGTTCTCCGGGAACTGCCGGTAGTAGAACTCGATCTGGCCAATGCCGGCAAATGCCTCCGACAGCCCCGCCAGCGCCTGCTGCGGTACCAGCCAGAAGCACGACATCATCGGTGAGGACGGGCTGATCCTCCGGCGCCGGTCCTCCACTACCGCTGACACAAGCATGGTGGCAACGGAGAGCGCCAGCCCGACGCCGATACGCTGCAGCAGGCTGATCCCGCCCTCCCTCCTAGTGATCCGCTGGAGCGCCGGCACCAGTAGGCGGTCATAAATGGGGATCCACAGCGTGAGGGCGAGCATGTTGAAGACGACGAAAGAGCCCTGCGGGATCTCGAAGCTGCTGGAGTGGCTGAAGTGGCGGTCGGTCTGCCCCGCCTGGAACACCGTGTAGGTGCCGAGTTGGGTGAGCACCACGAAGTAGACGATCCCCGAAGACCACACCGGGATGATTCGTGCCAGGCACTTCACCTCCTCCACTTGTTGCACCGTGCATAACCGCCATGGGTCCGCCGGCGACTTCCCGTCGGCGCAGAGCGTGTCCTCGGGGGTCCGCACGGCCGCCCTGTCGAGGAACGTGAACTGGTCTGTATATGATAGCTTTGACACGAGCTTGCTCCGGTGGGGCGGGTCGAACAACGATGAGGCAGCGTCCGGTAATAGCAGGCGGCGCTTGCGAACGGCAGCGACGAGGACCTGTGCGAAGCTGGTGAACGGGCTTCCCTCGGGGCGCACGCGGACATAGATGCGCGTACCCATGAAGAAAACGATGCATGAGAGGCCCATGAGCACGGCAGGCACGGCGAGGCCCAACGCCCAGTTCACGTCGCTCTGGAGGTAGATGATGAAGGTGGCGGAGAGCATCATTGCCACGGTGAAGGTGAAATAGTACCAGTTGAAGAAGCTGGCGATGCCGCGGCGGCCGTCGGCGGTGCGGGGGTTGAACTGGTCGGCACCGAAGGCAAGGTTGCACGGCCGGATGCCGCCGGCCCCGACGACGAGAAAGAAGAACGAAACCAGGAGTACAGTCATCTGGCCAGCCGAGGGTCCCTCGCATTGCTCGCCTAATTTGGCATTGCAGGTTCGGGGGTGGAGAGAGTGGATGGCGGCGGTGAGGGTGAGGATGACCATGCCGACAAAGGAGGAGATCGTGGCCGCGGCGAGCGTGGTGTAGCGGCCGAGGTAGGTGTCGCTGACAAAGGCGCCGGCGACGGTGGCCAGGTTGCTGGTGCCCGAGAAGACGTTGAGGAGGGTAGCGGCGTTCACGCTCTGCATGTGGTACACCGTTGTCAAGTACACCAGCATGTTTGATAGCGTCCCGATCGTCCCGAGCTTCTCGAACGTCTCGTTCCCTACATCAACAAATTCAGTTCATTTCATTCGATTATTATTGCTCGATGTTTTTTTTTGCGGGGGATATTATTGCTCGATGTTAATAGTACGGATGACATACTCAAATTACTACTCCAAAATTAAATCCGACAAAGAACATGATATTTTTGCCAAATCCAGTTGCCTTTTGCCCGAAAGGCGCCGACTGTTCTTTGACTGACCAAAAAATGCTATGCAATGTGAGATAGTAACAAGAATGTTCAACAGATGATATATGTCAATTTATTTAGTGGGCGTTGACTAGAGTTGTTCCCTAGGTGCGTGCCATTAGAGCTAAGTTTAATAAAAAAGCCCACAACCGCCTATATAACAATGGCATGTAGCTATAGCCACCATAAAAGTCCAGCAATACATTAGACTAGCTATTAGACAGGCTGTTATGTAGGTTTTAATTGTTTAAATCATACATGCTATTGGGTCCAAGCTCCATACAAGTTTCTAAGTAGGATTCTAATGACATGGCATGTGCTATATGCTGCTGGCTCGATCTTATTGTACTTGCTCTTATGTGAAAATCCAGCAGCTAAAGTGGCTACCTTATTGAGGAAAGAAACAAGTTGGGCTATCCGAGATTCGCCTTTTTTCCGAGCTTTTGATATGAAACGTTTGATTTGCTCTATTGGCTAAGACTAGCTTGTACATAACTGGCCCATAATTGGCCGTTGAATGTAACAAGAGGGTATTGATTAATTATACGGAAACTTCTCTAAAATTTTCTAATACATTGTTTTGAATAAGGTATACGTGTTAATTTAATTAATGCTTTTAAAGAGAAATAGTAACATATCAATTCATATTTGAGTATACAATATTACTACCTCTGTTTCAAAATACATGGGATCTTTTGTTTTTTACTTCTTATGTTTGGTGTAGGGCTACGTTTCGTTGTTGCAAATGTCAGGTGTAATTAGTATCTCTGCCATATTAATATATTTCCTTTACCAAAAAAATAAAATACAATTGATACAATTAAATTTCTAAACATTTGGACAATAATTAATAAAAATATTTAAAATTGTAGATACAAATTATACAATTGGTCTTTATGATTTTTTTCATGATCTATATTTTTATTACTTGCTACCTTAGCTTCACAATTGGTTTGTTTTTTGGTTTTATTTGTACTTCAATATGTTACTATTTCTATTGCATAAAGTGATTGTGTTTCGATCATATGTAGTAGTGTCTTGAGACTGTTTTTGTATTTATATCAATTTTTAGGGAGTTCGTCCTACCTTAGATTTTTTCGTCATTACTTGTGTAAGTATTTCTAGCGGGTCAAATTGAACTGCTAAAAATGCTTACATTTTGGAACAGAGATAGTACATCTTTTGTACAAAGAATAACACATGCGCATGGTAATTGCATGAAAACATAAAGAAAGCGAGGCAGGTAGATGAAGGTGAAGCTGGGATATACGATGTAATCACCTATGACGTATGGCATGGCCTTCCATCCGCGGTGGTTGTGGACTAGCTCAACGGCGTCCTCGGGGGAGGCGGCCGTCACCTGTTTCTTCATGTTGGCCTTGCGATCCTGCTCCTCCTCTTCCTGCTGCCGAGGCGAGTCCATCTCTCACTCCGTAAAGCTACTGTAAGAAGAAGCAGGGTGTATAAATAAGCCTGGCCCCGACATGAGATTTTGTTATTTTTATGTAGCCTATATAATATTTGAAAAATACTAACGCTTAAACTAAAGACCGTCGTAAACAAGCTACCTGTTAAGAAAATACGTACGCTGACGAACGGAGGGATGTATACGCAGCCAGCTAGTATTGGTATATAATACCAGCTCAAGTGGAGTGCTTAGGTTACTGCGTGCACCATCGTCTTGCTTGACATGGACTTCTTGTCATGTCCGTTTCTCTCCTCGCTCGTAAGCGTCAAGCCTGTTGTACTTCTGTCACGTTGTTTCACACTACACACGAATGTATATGTTGCAATTGATTTTTCCACGACGTTTCTAGTGACGTGTATGTTACCACACTAGTGATTAGGAAACGGTGGTGATGAAATGCTTGTATACACACAGGTGCCTAAACGGAAGACAAACTACTATCAAAATATACGCCCTCCGTTCACAAATAAGTGTACGTCAAACTTTTATCCCAAGCCAAACTTTATAGAATTCGACCTACTTTATAGGAAAATAATGTAGCAATATCCAGGACACTCATTTAGTATCATTGGATCTGTTTTAAAAATGTAATTTCATAATATACCAATTGCATGTCACTTATGTTGCTACATTTTTCTAGTACAAAGTTAATCAAAACTTAAAAAATGTTTGTCCGAAGACAATAGCTAGAAGTATTACTTCAAAAAAAAAGCTAGAAGTAAACGTATTCATGGACTGAGCATATTTACACTAGTAGAAAAAATGCATTTCGTCTGGAGCATTATTCCAGGTTGTGTTTGAGCCCGGGACTAATGCTCCAGTCCCAACGGCTAGAAACCGCCGCAGGGCCCGGCGACCTATAGTCCCGGTTCAAACCGGACCTTTAGTCCCGGTTGGAGACACCAACCGGGACTACAGGGTTTCGACAGGCTGGGGCCGGCGCGAGCACTTTTAGTCCTGGTTGGTTTCTTCAACCAGGACTAAAGATTGACCTTTAGTCCCTATTGGTGTCACCATCCGGGGCTAATGTGATTCCTATATCATCTCCTCCCTGCTCCGAGCCACACTCCATTTTTACGTTGCTTCTCCTCTCTGTTTCCTCCCTGGGCTCGAGTTCATTCCCATTTTTTCACAAGATTTGGCGGCGCCCCATCTATCCAAGGATTCTAAAACGTTAGCAACTTCATCCTTTCATCTTTCATTGCTAGTTTAGCTCATTTCATGCTATAGAATTAGAGGGATTTGTGGGTTTAGTTTGAGAGTAATTTTTGCAATAATAACATTTGGTCAGAGCATCTCTGAAAGGATCGTATGGCCACCTAGAGGGGGGGAGGGGTGAATAGATGCTACTTCAAATTTTATCCATTTTCAATTTAGGGTTTGACACAAAAGGTAAATTCTCTAGATTATGCAACTATGGTGAATTTACCTATATGCCAATCTAGCACATGTACTAAGCAAGAACTAGATAAGTAAATTGCGATAAAAGATAGAAGTAACCAAAGTGGAGCACGCGGAGATACAAGGATTTATTTCCCGTAGTTCCTTCCTTTTGAGGGAAAGTACGTCTACGTTTCGAGAGGGGGTGGTTTCAAACCACCAACGCCACGAGAGGCCTCCCTTGTTCTCCGATGAACCGCACCCCAATGGATTCGATTCACCTGTTCCACTATACGGCAACCTTCGAGGTGGAAGCCGGTACCTTTACAGCAAGTTCGAGGCACACATCCACAACCTAATTGGAGGCTCCCGAATACAAGCAAGATGTTAAACAATCAAAGACAAGAGTAAGAACCAAATCACAAGCTAGGGTTTCCAAAGAAACACTAGAGCAAGGGGCCCTCAAGTGAATGAGGGGGAAATGAAGATCTCTCTTGGTGAAGCTATAGATCAAGGCCTCCTCCTTCGATTCTCCAAAGATCAACGACATTGGATGGTTGAGTGAAGAGATCTTGTGGATTTGGTTGCTCAAATGGTGTTGGAGTTCTTGAGGTGGACGAGAAGCTTCCAAGGTAGAAGAAGGGGCCTTTATATAGGCCCCCTGGAATTAGAGCCGTTGGGAGCCACTTACCCCGGATAGTCTGGCCAACATCAGTCGGACAGTCCGGCAGAGCCGGATACTCCGGGTGAAACCGACCGAACACTCCGGCCTGGCAAAGTTTCCGGTAAGTGTCCGGGCCGAGTCCGAGGAGTGTCCGAAATGGTGTTCTGAATGTTCGACGAAGTCGCCCACTTCCCAGGGCCGAACAGTCCGGCGGACACCAGCCAGATAGTCCGGCCGAGCCGGATACTCCGACGCATATCTGCCGGACAGTCCGGCCAAGACTTCCTTCCTGTACATACTTGATCCTGGTCAGCCATATATCTTCAGTGCACAAAAACTCTCGAGAATATGATATCTCCTGCAACATTTAACAGTAGATTAATTTATCCAAGTTTTGTCAGCAAACATCAAAATCATAGGAAGGGCATAGACAGCGCGAGCTCCTTCGCTCGCTCCTTCTTGAACTTCTTCGGCCAGTACACGCTCGTGGGCGAGTATCGGGCCATCGCCCTCTTCCGCTCTGGCAGCTCGCGGTGGTGCTCCTCTATCTGCATCGCCAACTCGGTGCTACGCAAGGGCGGCACCATAGGCACTCCAACTCCTCTATCTCCTCAAAGCCGGTCGGAAGCCTCGCGCGTGGCAGGCGCGAGGATGTCGTAGTTGGTGAACGTCACGGCCTTGTAGAAATTGAGTTCGGGCCTCTCCATGGCGGCGGTGGCAGGAGGTGGAGAAAGAGAGGGAGGGGCGCATACATATAGCCAGGAAAAGTGCGGGAAGTTGGAAGGAAAGTGTCGAAAAGGGCGGGAATGAAGCGTTCTCCCACTGCCAGGGCTGGCTCGCGTCGTATTCAGCTCCACCCAGCGCCACGCTAGCCCCCCGTGGGTTGGGTTCGGCCTGGGGGCGCCAGATGTTAAACCGGTCCGTGTCGGCGTGAAAATAAGTTTGGGGGGCGAGCTGGGCGCGATTTTGAGCATCGGCACCCCCATAGCCCTTTAGGGGGGCTTTAGGCCCCCCGAGTGGATATGTTCTCACTACTTTACTTTGGTTTTAATGTGATAAACTTGTATTAATTTGGTCACTTCTCTATTTATGATTTTGTGTAATGGTTTTTGATATACTTAATTATATAATGCATATTTAGTCACACTGCTTCCCGAGCTCGAGTTCATCCCCATTTTTCACACGATTTATCAAGATTTGGCGGCGCCACATCTATCAAGTGTTCTAAAAGGTTAGCAACTCTATCCTTTCATATGTAAAATCTAGTTTAGCTTTTTGCATGCTCTCGAAGTAGAGAGATTTGTAGCCACTTCATTTTCAAATTCCGGATGGATATAAACAAAATAACATCATCATTATGCATAGACATATATATATGTACCATAGTAAAAAGTCACAAAATTGTAACAAAAATAGGGTTAATTCAAAAAAGCTTCATAAGAAGACTAGCTCAATACATCTTCGATAAGCTCCTCGAGATCAACATATGGGAGTGCCTATATGGCGAGCTCCTCTGAGGACAGTATCCTAAGAAATTTTCGAGAAACTCCATCGTAGTGATGTCCCTCTCACACCATCTTGCAGTTTATAACTTCACAAGGATGCATCTTACATATTTATAGATTAAGCGCTACAACATAGTGTCAAAACTCACCCATGACATAGTGCCGCCACCCACCAAATAGTGTCACCACTCACGGCCTAGTGCCGCCACTCACGACATAGTGTCGACACTCACCCATGACATAGTGCCGCCACCCACCGAATAGTGTCGCCACCCACGATTAAATAAATTTAAACGTTTAGTCCCGGTCGTCCGGTTGCAGACACCATCCAGGACTAAATGGTCTCGCACCGGACCCAGCCTGCCGCAACCCCTTAAGTCCCGGTTGGTGTCTCCAACCGGGACTAAAGATGGAGTAGGAAGTTTTTAAATCATTGCATAGTTTTTAAAGATGGAGTAGAAATTTTAGACCGGTACTAATTTTTAGCATCGTGATTGTGTTTGATGTAATTATATAATGCAGATGAGCCGGCCATGGATGTACGTTGACCGACGCTCTGGTTTTGGCCGAGCAGAATGGTTTTATGTGTTGTCCATGTGATGTCTGTCGGAATCAGAAGGAATACTCTTCCTCAAAAGTCCTTCATGGCCACCTGTTTTGGTCTGATTTCATGTTCGGCTATAATTGTTGGACCAAGCAAAGAGAAAGAGGGGTTATGATGGAATACAACGAAAAAGAAGAGAATGATAACAACTATCCTATGTTTCCTGAATATGGTGGTTATACAATGGAAGATAATAATGAAGAAGAAGCTGAATAACAGGCATTAGATGGGCCCGCTGATGATCTTGGTCGAGCCATTGCTGATACAAAGAGAGACTACAAATATTCACGCGAGCGCAAGCGTTATCAACATCTACCTCATTCAAGTCTAATACTATTTGGAAATCAGTAGAGTGCTCCCCTTATAAGGTGGTCTCAAACTCTTTGGCTTAGCAAGGTGGGATTAAAGGTTTGTAACCCCTTGTATAGAAACAATCATCCGTTTCCTACTTTCTACTGCTGGGCCATGCAACATGTTGGATCGAGCCTGTCTTTTCGGGCCAAGCTAGACCGGTTGCTGCTAGGCTAATGTTCATGTCTCTCAGATTATTTGGGCCAAAGTAGACAATACTAGTCTGCATTACCAGTTGACTCGGCGACAAAACATAGTTATGCATGCATGCGCAACTAGGTACCGGTAAGAGTAGGTTGGTTTGTCCAAAGAGTAGCCTAGGTTTCATTGGTTTTCTCCCTCTATGCCTAGACTTTAGAGGGAACCAGTACGTGGAAGAACCTTGGCGAGTTAACATCAACGTGTACTTGGAGAAAAACATATTTAACGATGAAGACCTCAGGCACGACTTGTACGCTGAAGGTGGTGAGCCGATGGGATGTACCTCCGGGTGTGCGGGAAGTGGCTAGGGCTCATGGACCCCCGACCTTGAATCTTTGTAGTCGATGGCAACACTACACACGCTAGGCCTTACGTGACACGGGCATGCCGGTTACGGAGAGGCCGTACATGGCAGTTTTGGTGGCAGGATGGGACCCGCAAGACGTATAGCACTTGGTTGAGCCGTGTCCTTGAAACTAGGGCAAAATGATGTCGATCGATGAACAGGACGATGCCGAGATCGTGATTTCATCGTGGACTAAACCAAGGGCGGAGCTCCCCTTTGGGAAAGGTAGGGTGGCTTCTGTACCTTGATTTTTGGCAGAAAAGCTCGTATATATACGCATAGATCTCTCTGTATCCGAGCAGTTGTACTGTTTTGTTCGACTGATAAAAAAAAAGAGGAAGACAAGGCTTTTATTGGGCTGCGTCTGGGTGTTGGCTAGGCTGATTAGGCTGCAGTGTGGAGCATGTAGAGGCAACTAACGAGGCATTGCTTCAGGTCAGGACACATTCGAACGAAACCTTTTAGGTCATATGATGATGTAAAACCATGTTGGTTTACAAGGTGCGGCAGTATTCTACCCGGTTTTATCGGAACAGAGAGTTTCCCCCTTATATAAGTCCAGAATCTTCCCTTTTAGGTTACAGCGTATGCATGCGAAGAGGGACACATCCACCCGGGGACTAGGTTTTGCATGTTTCAACACCACACCACACCTCCATGCATGTGCTAGGGCCACATGCAAGTTCTTGAGGGTTCCCTACGTCCCGGAGAGTGGTTTGCCGCGGAACCCTGATCGGTGGGCCTCGGATCGTCTACCCTCCTAGACGTTTCTCTGACAGGGGTAGCCCGATGTGGATCTCTCTTGTTTTGTGTTTGTTTAGGTCATATGATGATATAAAACCATATTGGTTCACAAGGTACGGCAGTATCCTACCTGGTTTCACCGGAACGAGGAGTTTCCCACTTATATAAGTCCAGAACCTTCCCTTTTAGATTACAGCGCATGCATGCGAAGGGAGACACATCCACCCGGGACTAGGCTTTGCATATTTCAACACAACACCACACCTCCATGCATGTTCTAGGGCCACATGCAAGTTCTCGAGGGTTCCCTACGCCCCGGAGCGCGGTTTGCCGCGGAACCCTGATCGATGGGCCTCGGATCGTCTACCCCCCTAGTGATAAGGATTGAATCTCTGAACAACTTCACAACAAGTGTGACATATAAATTTCACATACATGTGATAATAACACTTACAAACATGCAGATTTCTCAAGTTGTGAGAAGATTCGACATTTCATGACGGGCATGGAGACTATTATTCAGAGGCTACGAATCCGTCCAATTGATAAAATAGAACCTATATAATTGACACTAATAAATAAATACAAATATAAAATAAGTTCATAATTGGGTGAAAGAAATAAAAAAATGTACGGCGGTACGCCGACGGCCACCCTCGGCATACGGGGTATGTCGACGGCGGCTCTCGGCGTATGGATGGCGGCGTTAGGGGTCCGTCCCGGCCAGGACGGCGAGTGCCACGCGGACACCTCGTACGCCGAAGGCCTGGAGACGCCGAGGGTTGCCGTCGGCGTATCAGTGGCTACGCCGATGGCGTGGCTATGCCGAGGGCGCGGAAGCGGGGCTGGCCTGGCCCGGTGCTACGTCGACGGCCCCGACTATTGGCCGTCGGCGCACCGTGCCATTCCTGTAGTGATTGTACTACATTTTTCTCCTACAAGCTAGTACGAGCTGATATTCTCCTCTTATTTCCATGCATTCTTCTCCCCCAAGCTAGCTAATAGTTAGGCGTTGTTTGTCGACGTCAAGCAGCTCAACATGCCACGAAAAATCCATTCACACTCATGATGTCATGTTGGACCATAACAAGATCCATCATACACCAAAACTTGGTTACGCATGCAATGTACATTTTAATTACTCATTTATGGCTGGTCCTCTATACTGCGGGTTGGTGCAGGAGCCGAGGTGAGAGCATTTCTTGTGAAACTAGATTTGCACGAAGTCGTTTAGGTTTGCACTAATGCTTAAGACATGTTGGGCCATACCAAGATCCATCATACGCTAAAACGTGGTTACACAACGTACAATATACTCAGATATGGCCGGTCCTCTACACGGCGAGCTTGGTGGTAGTTTTCTTCGTGGCGGCAGTGACGGACTTCGTGGTGGGGAACACGGCGAGCTTGGGCTCCTTCTTTCACTTCTCCGGATAATTTATCACTAGGTCCGCCATGTCGGTCTGCTATACTGGGTTCCGAGCACTACATGTCATTGCTCAAGAGATTCAAGACGATGCCGCTGAATGAGTTCAGAGCCGGCAAGTGCATGGCGAGGGTGATGGGGCCATGCGTGACGACTCGTGATGAGGTGCTCCGGCAAGAGGTGGCCAGGTAGGTGTTCCGTTGAAGAAATGTTTTTTAATAACAGGCTCAAAGAGACCGGTTTTAAATTAATAAAGCCCCGAACAGCAGGTACGAGAGTGCAAAAACAGCTTACAAGCCACAACGAAAAACAAGCACATAAACTCTTTGGCTTGTGAAAAGGAGAGGTTGAAGTTCGACCAGATGTTAGAGGATAACACCAAATTGTTGTACCCGAAATGCAAAGATGGCTAGAAAAAGCTAGGTAGCACACTCAAATTGCTGCAATAGAAGGCACAGAACGGTGTGACCGACAAGAAATTTGAAAAGTTGCTGAAAATAATGAAGAAGTTGCTTCCAAAGGATAACGAGTTGCTCGCCAGTACATATGAAACAAAGAAGGTTGTCTGCCTTCTAGGATTAGAGGAGAATACGATACATGCGTGCCCTAATGACTGCATCCTCTACCACGGTGAGGAGTACGGGAATTTAGATGCATGCTCGGTATGCACTGCATTGCGATATAAGATAAGACGAGATGACCCTGATGATGTTGAGGGCGGGCACCCCAGGAAGAGGGTTCCTACCAAGGTGATGTGGTATGCTCCTACAATACCACAATTGAAATGTTTGTTCAGAAACAAAGAGCATGCCAAATTATTGCGATGACACATGAAAAACCGTAAGAAAGACGATATGTTGAGACACCCCGCTGATGGGTCATAGTGGAGAAAAATCGATAGAGAGTTCCTGGACTTTACAGGTGATGTGAGGAACTTATGGTTTGGTATAAGTACATATGGCATGAATCATTTTGGGGAGCAGAATTGCAGTCATAGCACCTGACAATTGACTCTATGTATCTATAACCTTCCTCCTTGGTTGTGCATGAAGCGGAACTTCATTATGATGCGAGTGCTCACCAAGGCCGATGCAGCCCGGCAACGACATAGATGTGTACCTGAAGCCATTAGTTCAAAAATGTTTACAGTTGTGGAACAAACAAGGTGTACGTGTGTGGGATGAGAATAAATAGGAGGCATTTGACCTACAATCGTTGTTGTTGTTCGCAACCACCAATGATTGGACGCTCTTAGTAACATTTTAGGATAGACAAACAAGGGATACAATGCATGCACACACTGTTTAGGTGATACTGAAAGTATATATTTGGATAAATGTAAGAAGAATGTGTATCTAGAGAATCGTCAATTTCTTCCACCTAGGCATTCGTTAAGAAAGACACGCAATCATTTCAATGGTGAGGCAGATCACCGGAAGTAAGCCTATCCGCCATACTGGTAATGATGTATTTGATATGGTGAAGGATTTAAAAGTAATCTTTAAAAAGGGTCCTAGCAGATAATCTATTCTGAATGACGCTAGCAGACATGCACCCATGTGGAAGAAGAAATCTATAATTTAGGGGCTACCATATTGGAAATTCCTAGAGATTCGCTCTGCAATTGACGCGATGCACCTGGCGAAGAATCTTTGTGTGATCCTGCTAGGCTTCTTGGGCGTGTATGGGAAGAATAAAGATACACCGGAAGCACGACAGGACCAACAACGTATGAAAGACCGAGACGACATGCATCCATAGAAGTTTCAAGGTCCTGCCAGCTACGCTCTTACCAAAGAAGAGAAGGAAATCGCTTTTGAATGTCTAAGCAGTATCAAGATCCCTTCTGACTTCTCGTCAAATATATAGGGAATAATAAATATGGCAGAGAAAAAATTTCAAAACCTAAAGTCTCACGACTGCCACATGCTTATGGCGCAATTGCTTTTGGTTGTATTTAGGGGGCTTCTACCAGATAATGTTCGAGTACCCATTATGAAGCTATTTGCATTCCTCAATGCAATTTATCAGAAGTCAATCCATAAAGTCTACCAAGGTTACAGAATGATGTGGTGTAGTGTCTTGTCAGCTTCGAGCTGGTGTTCCCACCATCCTTCTTCAATATTATGATGCACCTCCTAGTTCACCTAGTCGAAGAGATTACCATTCTCGGTTTTGTATTTCTACACAATATGTTCTTCTTTGAAAGGTTCATGAGAGTCTTAACCAAATATGTTCATAACCATCCTAGGCCAAAAGGAAGCATCTCCAATGGCTATGGAACATAGGAGGTCATTGAGTTTTGTGTTGACTTTATTCCTAGCCTTAAGACGATTGGTGTTCCTGAATCACGACATGAGGAGAGACTGAGTGGAAAAGGCATGTTAGGAAAGAAAGAAAGGATATGTATGGATGGGCATTCTTTCACTCAAGCACACTACACAGTTCTACAAAATTCCACCTCGGTGGCTCCGTATATCGAGGAACACCAGAATATTGTACGCTCAAAAAATCCGGGGTAGTCAGATTCCTGGATTAAACTTGAACACATGGCGACTTTTGGCGGTTGGTTGCAGACACATCTCATAAATAACACCACTATTCTAGATCAGTTGTACTTGTTGGCCAGGTCACCATCTTCGACTATATTGACTTTCCAAGGATGCGAGATAAATGTGAATACATTTTACACGATTGCCCAAGATAAAAAGAACACCAACCAAAATAGTGATGTCCACTTTGATGTAGCAGATAACAATGGAAAAAAGGACACATATTATGGTTACATAGAGGAGATATGAGACTTGACTATGGACCTTATTTTAAGGTCCCTTTGTTTTGGTGCAAATGGGTCAAGCTGACAGGAGGCGAGGTAAAGGTAGACCAATAGTATGGAGTGACAACAGTGGATCTCAACAATCTTGCGTATAGAGACGAACCATTTGTCCTAGCCAATGATGTGGCTCAGGTTTTCTATGTGAAGGACATGTCTATCAAACCGACAAAAGAAAAGTTAAGCAAAAGAATACATCATACGATGAGCCAAAGCACCACATATTTCTTTCAAGGAAAAGAAACATCGTGGGAGTGAAGGACAAGACAGACGTGTTAGAAGATTATAATAAGTTTTATGAAATTCCGCCATTCACAGTGAACATTGGCCCAAGCATCCTATTAAATAAGGAAGGTGCTCCATGGTTACGACATAGAAGAAAACCCAACACTAGATGGGGATGTTGGTGATGTGTAATAATGGATTAAACCTTTTATGTAACTGTGTTCTGGATATGAACTGACTCGCAATAGGTAGTTGTTGATTCATAAGGGAGAGGTAGTATTGCAATTCACTGTGACCAATTAAGATTATCCCCTCCGTGTGTGTGTCATACTAAGGCCTACCTGCTTACTAGCAGCAACCATTACTTTGTCATCACAAATCTCATTCATCAGCTGAAGCCTCTGCAGTGGCTTTCTCATAGTTATCCATTGTATGAAACCTCTGTAGTGGCTTCATCAGCTGAATACAACATCTTCATAGTTCGGGAGAGTTGGAGAATGGAAAAATGCATTTGAGCAAGAATCTGAGAAAAGATTTGAGTTAATCCATTTTTAATTTAAAATGGCAAAATGGTTAATAGTTTTAGTAGTTAGAATAATAAGTTTAGAAAACATAAAATTCTTTTGAATTATTTATTCAAATTCAAATACTTTTCATGTTGAAAGTTTTGTCAGATTCAAAAATATGCGAAAGATATGAATTAATGCATTTTCTAATTAAAAATGGCAAAACGGTTAATAGTTCGACTATTTTTTTTGAATTTGATGAATTATTTATTTAATTTCACGAATAATACAAAATGTTGAGTATTATCAAAAGTAGCATGGCCGCGGGGCGTCAAATCCCGACCAGGGCCTGTCGGGGTACAAACTCCCGACCACCTTGTCGGAGGCAGGCTAGGCGTGGCAGAGAAGCCGTCGAGGGGCGGCACTTCGACTAGCCTAATCGGGGCCTAGCCTAGAAGCCCCTGAAGGCTGCATGGATCATGTGACGTGTTATATTAACCTAATCAAATTTAGTCAATTTACTAGATCGCTTTCGGTTCCTGCCAGCTGATTCTCGCCAATTCTCTCCCGCTAATGTTTCTCGCTGTTTATCTCCCACTGTTTATATCCCGCCACCGATTCCCGCCTTTCCCGCCATTTTTTCTCCCGCCTATTCTTCCTAGTGCCTCTATAAATACCGGCACCGATATGTTTTCTCTTCCACCAGTTCATATGTTTGTCCTCTTTCTCTTGCATTTCCTCCACCTCTTTCTGTCGCCAATCCTTCCGAGATTCCATCATGAGAGTGCCTTTTTTGGACCCAGAGTATAGGCCTTGGAATATGAAAGATGCCAGGTTGCCACAGGGGGTGAAGCAAGAGCGCTGTTGGTGGGGCCATCTCGCTAAGGTGAAGGAGTCGATCGATTTCTCCACTTGCTTGGGCATGAAGTTTTTCATGTGTGTCAACTACGACGCAAGCCCGCCCCGGCAAGCAAGTCCATCATACGAGAGGCCTCCGGTATGTTCCCAAAGCATGGTGAATATTAATGAATCACGTTATTATGTGCTCTTTTATTCATTGCATTAATGTGCTTGCAGTCTCCTCCTCTTTGTAAGTGGTACCTGATACGTTGCAAACGTATCTATAACTTTTGATGTTCCATGCTTGTTTTATATCTACTTTCTTATGTTTTGTCCATGCTTTGGAGTATTTTTATACACTTTCTTGGACTAACCTATTAACAAGATGCCACAATGCCAACTGCCTGTTTTCTGCTGTTTTTGGTTCCAGGAAAGTCAGAAAATGATATTCTCGAAATTGGACGGAACAAAAGCCAAAGTCAATATTTTACCCGAAGACACATGGAGTCCGAAGGAGAGACGAAGGGGGCCCACAGGGTGGCCACACCACCCCTTGGCACGGGCAGCCCTAAGCCATGCTAGGGCATGGTGTGGGCCCCCTGGCTAGCCACCGACCTTGCCCCTTCACCTATAAGAAGCCCCTGGGTCGAAAACCTTAAATCGACCAGCCTCCAGCCATGAAAAGTTCCGCAGTGCCGCTGCCACCGAAGGGGAGATTCGGGGGACAGAAAGTCTCTGTTCCGGCACCCTACCGGGACGGGGAAGTGCCCCCGGAGCCATCTCCATCAATCTCCACCACCATCTTCATCACCATTGTTGATTCCCATGATGAGGAGGGAGTATTTCTTTCTTGAGGCTAAGGGTTCTACCGGTAGCTATGTGTTCATCTCTCTCTATGTGTGATCATATTGTGATCATGAGCTTTATAATCAAGTAGATCTACCCTGCTACTTAAGTGCTTTAATAGATCTCTGCTCTCCCCATGTGTGTGAAAGTGACAGCGTGCACACCATGGTGGCACTTAGGCTAGAGATTACAATTACTTGTTATGAGTTATATTTGGAGTTGGATGTCTCTATGAAATTGTGGTGTTTGTTGGAACAATCTAGAGCTCAAGGTGACAGTGTGGGGTTATCTAGATGGGGAAAGCGAACTTTGAGGTGTGCTGTTATAGCCCTACCATAGATTAGAGTGTCCAACCGGAGAGTAGTTCAAAATAGTATCATGAAGAGAAGATATTTATATGAGACTGTTCACTAGCGAAAGTATGATCCCTAGGCCTTGTTTCTAAGCATTGAAACTTCGTCCGCATCTAGATCTGTTACATGTTATCTTGCTGCCATATTTATTTCAGTTTGCCTTTAGTCTCTTCCACGCCATCAAGCTATTTTCTGGCACCGTTGTCTTTTATCTATACCACTTGTATTTCAGTATCTCTTTACTGAACTAGTGCACCTATACACCTGACAAGTGTATTGGGCGTGTTGGGGACACATGAGACTTATTATATCTTGATTGCAGGGTTTATTGAGAGGGATACCTTTGACCACTTCCTCCCTGAGTTTGATAAAACTTGGGTAATCAACTTAAGGGAAATTTGCTGCTGTTCTAGAAACCTCTGCACTTGGAGGCCCAATAACTGTCTACAAGAATAGAAGTGCGTAGGCATCAATACCATTGGATTGACGCGGAGCAGCCAGCTTGGGCTGTGCAAGTGTGTCATGATAGGAACCTAGCTGCGTGGGCTGCCTTTCACGAAGAGGAACATGCTGAAAGGATGGCCGAACAGGAGAAGAAGGAGCAAGAGAGAGAGCTGAAAAAATTAGAGAGGAGGGATCTCGGAACGGGGAGATAAATGAGAAGAGGAGGGTGGAAGCGGAAGAGCGCGGGTATACGGAGGAACATGTGCGCAAGGAGGCCCGGGATACGGAAAGGAAGAGATTAAGACAAAGGACTGCTGAGGCGCAGGAGGCAGAGGAATGTGGGGACAAGACCGGGAAGTACCCACGCTGGACTCAGGGATGGTAGCCATATGTCTCAGTACCTGTTGGGTCCGCATCATAGAAAACAAAAAATTTCCTACGATGTGAACTACACGCCAAGATCTATCTACTAGGTACAAAGCAACGGGTGGACATACATCCAACGAGAACTTACCCTCGAAGACAACGAGTTTTGTTAACGGGTAGGAACTCGTTGTTGATGTAGTCGTACACTTGCCGATCTCAACATCGTGATGAAGTCCAGCAGGTCCGGCTCTAGCACGTCCATCAGATCCAGCTCCAGCACCACCAAGTCCAGCACCGCAAAGCAGCGGTGCATCCGTGATCGCACACACGTCTGGTACCCCGACAACCTCCGTCCCTCGCTCCAGCAAAGCAGCGGAAGCAGCAACTCCTTTCCTGATAAAGCCACCGGAAACATGTATCTCGCTAATCCGAGACCATGGGGGAATAATACTAGAGGGGGAGAGAGATCTTTCACAAGGAGGTGTGTTTGAGAAGTGAGGAGAGGGTGGCCTTTTATAGGAGGAGGGGGGTGCCCCTCCTTCATGGCCGGCGCATGGAGGAGGTGTCTCTTCACCTCCTCCATTCATGTGGTGGTAACCCCTCCACATTAAAATGCCTCTTCACATTCCCTTTTAAAGTCTCCACTTTAAATGCATTAAATTTCTCCAAATTTAATGCTCTCTCATTTAATAAAACTCTTTTATTTATTTTATTCAGAATTTTGTTAATTACTTTAATGCATACATGATCGAGACCCCTCTCCGATCAATAATCAGCAGCGGGACCTGGAGATCCGTACTGACTCCTACACATTCAACGATGACTTATGTGATCGTGAGAACCTTTAACTGTTGTAACTAAATCCCTTTGTCTCGTGATATATTACATGTCTGAGATTCGATCATCGGTATCTCCATACCTAGTTTGATCTCGTTACCGACATGCACTCTTTTCTCGTTCCCGTGATATAACATTCTAGTGATCAAATCACTTGCTTGCAAGCTATCTTCATGTGATATCGCCGAGAGGGCCCAGAGTATATCTATCCGTCATCGGGATTGACAAATTCCACTCTTGATCCATGAGCCTCAACATAACACCTTCGTAGCACTGAACCCATCTTTATAGTCACCCTGTTACGGTGTGACGTTTGATGTTATCAAGATACTCTTCCGGTGTTAGCAATTAACATGATCTCATGGTCTAAGGATAAAGATTACTTCGTATAGTGTTATAGCAATATAAACATAATGACTTTGATCGTAATGCTATACTTCGGATGAATGTTCATCACATCATTCCACCAATGTTGTGACCTCGTTATTAACAACATCCAATGTCCATGATCAGGAAACCTTGATCATCTTGTTAATCAACGAGCTAGTCTATAAAAGAGGCATAACTAGGAACCCTTTTTGTTAATTAAACACACATGTATTGATGTTTCCGATCAATACAATTATAGCATGTAAAATAAACATTTATCATAAACATGGAATAAGATAATAACCACTTTATTATTGCCTCTCAGGCATATTCCCTTCAGTCTCCCACTTGCACTAGAGTCAATAATCTAGTTTGAAAAACTTTGCGTATTGAACACCTATGGCTTTCTGGTGTTGCATATACGCGATTGCTAGTGGTTAACATAATCTCCGGATCTAACAGTTTCAGGTCCGTGTGTATTTACATGTCTTTGCGTCTCTACGCATCACTCATTCTCAAATGAGATGGCATTGTATAAATTTGGTCCTTTGGTGAGACCTTTAGTTCGTTCGGGTTAAAATATGTTGATATTATTGTCACACAATATATCTTCATAGTATTAGCCCACTTTGAACCACACCTAGTTTGATAACAAACTACTTAACACAAATGCCCTCCTATGCTGCTACTATAGCAGTCATATACTTAGCCTTTTGTTGTAGTATCCGTCACAATGTCTCAACTTTGGAACTCATCCAAATCCATCATGGAACATCCTTTCCATTACATTGTGCCACACATAGTCTAAATTGAGATAAATATAATTTGTATCTTGTGACAAAACTAGTATCAATGTAACACTTTACAATGAACTACCTTTAACTATTTGTCACTTATACATGATATATTCTTAGTTCTTCCAAAGCTCATAAGAATATCTTTACTATTGTCCAATGATCATCTTATGAATCATTCTGGTATATGCTCATAACATTTAGAGCATATGACATTCTGGATATATACATATCATGGTATAATCGATCAAAATCTTCATGTGATTTTACTCACCAAGTGTTGAAACACTTGAATTTTGATACAATCCTTTTCATGCAGCAAGAACCTTTCTTGTTGTTTCCATATTGAACCCTTTCAATATCTCATATATGTATGTCTGGCACAACCATATTTGCGCCTTAATCTATCCATATAGATATTGATGCCAAATATTCCGGGTTTGCCCAAGTCTTTCATCGAAATCTTATTTTAATGAAATTCTTAACATGTGTCAATACAAGATACATCATTTCCAATCAACAATATGTCCTCTACATAATGTATTAGAAATATGTCTCAGCGCTCCCACTTAATTTCTTGCAAATGCAAGCATCTTCATCATCTCCGATGAATTTAAACTCTTTTAACAGTTTCATCATGGTGAAGATTCCAACTTCGCTATGCTTAATTCAACTATTGAAGTTTGCATGCCCTTTTAGCACCCTTTGAATTAACAAAAACCCTTCGGACCGTGTCATGTACATGTCCTAGGTAACCATTCTATTAGAAGAACCTTGTTTTGTTTATTCAACTACCATATACCAAATTATATGTAGTGGTTGCTACATTAATCCGTCAAGACTAAATATCGCTATGGAAGATCAAATCTTGTCATAGTCAACTCCTTGAACATTGTCGTAAACTTCTTTCTGACATGTCGACTATTTCATAGATGTTAAACATCCATGTCTATTTCTTTATAGATCTAAACACAACCGATAGGCTTCACGCCTTTCCGGAGGGTCTTCCAAGTTCAGAAACTTGATTTCTCGTGTATGGATACTATCACGGATTCTATGACTTCTAGTCATTTTATGGAGTCAGGGCCCATCATAGCTTCTTTGCATGTAGTCGGTTCATCATTATCAAAACAATAACGACTTTCTTATCAAATCTTACTATTTGATTCTTACCGACCCACACGGTTCTATAGGAACTCTAATCTCCGAGATCACACCTTTTGTAATCATGGGAGCCATGAGCATTGTGTCCGCCACCGGGACACTTTCCGGCGCTGCGCTACTTAGCACATATAGCTAAGGTTCAACAACCTTATCAAAGTTCTATTGTCCTCCCACTTAACTTTTCACGCAAAATTCCTTCTCAAGAAACTTGAAGTTCCAAGTAACAAACTATTTTGTCCTCAGTGTTATGGAGAAATTCCCAACAAATTCTTTGGGATAACCTACAAAGACGTGCTTATCCGACTTTGGTTGTAAACATTTTACTTATGCATAGCATACCAAAATTTAAGAAAAGACAATTCGGGTTTTATCCCAAACCATAACTTATATGGTGTCATTTCAACGGATCATGATGGTGCTCTTTTCAGTGTAAAAGCAGTAGTCTCTAAAGCTTCAATCTTTAAAACATAATGGCAGTTTTATAAATGACACCTTTGATCTTACCATGTCAAACATGGTTTGATTTCATCTCTCGAACATACCATACTCCTGTGGTTTATCGAGAAATCCAAATTCATGGAACAATTCCTCAAATCTTAGGTGTTTTGCTAAACATGTAACTCAAATATCTTCCTTTATGATCGAATCATAAACTCTTTATTTTCTTGTTACAATGATTTTTCACTTCATCTTGAAAGTCTTTGAACAACTTTCAAATGTTTCATACTTCTTCCTTATTAAGTAAATATACAGATATATTCACTCAAATTTTCGAAGAAAGCATATGAAGCAAAAAGATCCATCGCATATGGCTACACATAATGGACTATGCACATCAGCATGCACAAGTTCCAATAAGCTAGTCATCCGTTCCTCTCTGGCCTATGGACGGAGTTTTAATTATCTTGAGGAAAGTCTCACATGCGTCAATTGATCAAAATCAAAGACTCCAAAAATCATCAACATGGAGTTTCTTCATGTTTTCTTTCCAATATAATTTAAACAGCGATGTCACTTCATAAGTGATCTTTCAATCATTTGTCTTGCGACATTTTAGCAATAGTGTTTATGGATGTGATTTCTTCCACTAGACTTGTAAAAGTTCATCCATCATTTATGGAATACGGTAATTATTTGAATAACCATTGTTCTCGTAAGACCGGAACAAAATAACAATTATTAAAACAAATTTTGAAGGCTAGGTTTGACGACAACGAAAAAGCACAATAACACTTTATTTGTTTTCGATGATCATCATCACTTATTCTCTTGCTAGTTACTTAGGCCATTGCAGTTCATGAATTGCGTTGTCCCGTATGACACTTCATACCAACCAATTCGGTATCCAATACCTAAGAACCACATTGTTTAATAAGCAAGGAATACAACCATAACATGTATATCTTCTATATACCCAAGTTGGACATCTCCAACCTTTTATTTTCTGCCAAATATTTTATAGATTCTCTTTCAACAATTCCTTTTCTTTTAAAAGAATCTATCAACATCAATAGTGGTGTCATCAACATGACACATGTTACAAAGCTTGTATATAGTCAAATACTAATACCTTTGGACTTGCACTTTGAAGTGGATCACCAGCATCAAATGTTTGGCATTCTTTCAAAAATCCATTCTTTAGTAATCTATTAGTGTAGTAAACATTTTACTTACATCTTCTATTCATCCTTATCATGAAAACTTTCATGATCAAGCTACTATTGCCTATAAGGAAGAATCGCGAGTATAATATCAGTTCCCAAAACCTTTTTGGTAGATTCGGATGCCTAGCATCTCCAACCTTCACAAATTCTCATACAATATGAGAACATGTATTTTGCTAAATTATACTCTATCATAATGCAACCAAAAACATTGTTTCAGATATCACAATATCTTTCACACATGATGGTTTCTGAAACAATTTTCAGCTCCAATATGATCTTGATATTAAAACAACTTTTAAATATCAATAATCATGGAGGCAAACATGATACTTTAGATACTAACATTGGAATTCTTACTCTTGATTTAATACTACTTATTAAACTTCATGGAGTAAATAGAGTTTGATGAAAGTTTGCAATAGGACTTATAAACTTTAAATTGACATTCAAAACAATACGATACCAGTTCGTAAAGTAAATATCCAGAATTCTATAGTTCTATTATCTCAAATAAAAACTAAGCATAAGGTAGAAAACGAATGCCAATGACTACAACAAACTATGCAAATTCACTTTGATTTAATTTATGACAAATTTGGTTCGACTAATCCAAATTAGAAATGAACTCCCACTCAAAAACGACATCCCTCGTGTCTTTTTGGTGATTACATGAACCAAATCCACTACACCAAGTCCTATCATCACGTGAGTTGATGTAGCTTCAAACGCGAGCATCTATATGGGCATCATATCAACTATATGACTCATGCTTAACCTTTCGGTCCGTGTTCCGAGGCCATGTCTGTACATGCTAGGCTCGCCAAGTAAGAACCTTAGTATTCACGTGTGTAAAACTGTCTTACACCCGTTCCTATGAAAGCGTAGATTCAAGCACACCCGATCATCACGTGATGTCTCGAAACACGATCCATAAAACAGTGCATACTTAAGGAAGAACACATTTTATCTTGATATTTAAATGAGGGATCATCTTATAATGCTACCAAAAGCGCCAAACTAGCAGTATAAGATGCTAACATCTAATGTGTAAAGTGAGATGATATGGTCCATGCATTTGATCTCTATCACTTGCATCGTGGTATGATCTCTATCATTCCTTTGTGTGTAAGGCCAAGGTATATGGAACTTACACGTTGAGTGTGTTGTAAGAGTATCTATCATACATCTACTTACAAGAATACCATATCAGGACACTAGCCCAGCAACGATCTAAACTAGATGCCTCTAATTTATCAATTGCAAGTTTTACGTGGCTTAGCGCTTTCGGAGATAGAACCGTTCTCACCTACGAACATGAACCACAACGAGGATAACCAAGTTATTAGCAACTCGTTGTAAATCAGATATTGACTATAGTAGGAGAGACACACACCTGCTAGCCACTTATGCAAAACAAGTTGCATGTCAGTCGTGGAACCGGTCTCATGTACGATGACATGTAAGGTTGGTCCGGGCCGCTTCATCCCACTATGCCACCAATATCCAAAATACATGGAAGATGTAATAACATGATCATCATCGCCCACATATAAACATATGTGTACTACCCGTGCAAAGCACCTACGCATAGATCAGGCTCTGATACCACTGTTGGGTCCGCAGCATAGAAAACAAAAAAATTCCTACGATGTGAACTACACGCCAAGATCTATCTACTAGGTACAAAGCAACGGGTGGGCATACATCCAACGAGAACTTACCCTCGAAGACAACGAGTTTTGTTAACGAGTAGGAACTCGTGGTTGATGTAGTCGTACACTTGCCGATCTCAAAATCGTGATGAAGTCCAGCAGGTCCGGCTCCAGCACGTCCATCAGATCCAGCTCCAGCACCACCAAGTCCAGCACCGCAAAGCAGCGGTGCATCCGTGATCGCACACACGTCCGGGACCCCGACAACCTCCGTCCCTCGCTCCAGCAAAGCAGTGGAAGCAGCAACTCCTTTCTAGATAAAGCCACCGGGAACATGTATCTCGCTAATCCAAGACCATGGGGGAATAATACTAGAGGGGGTGAGAGATCCTTCAAAAGGAGGTGTGTTTGAGAAGTGAGGAGAGGGTGGCCTTTTATAGGAGGAGGGGGGGTGCCCCTCCTTCATGGCCGGCGCATGGAGGAGGTGTCTCTTCACCTCCTCCATTCATGTGGTGGTAACCCCTCCACATTAAAATGCCTCTTCACATTCCCTTTTAAAGTCTCCACTTTAAATGCATTAAATTTCTCCAAATTTAATGCTCTCTCATTTGATAAAACTCTTTTATTATTTTTATTCAGAATTTTGTTAATTACTTTAATTAACAAACATTCACATAAAACCCCCTGCAACATTTCAATATTACATGCAGAACCAATTTCAGCAATTTCACCCAAAATAGTTTCGGTGTCTATTGAAATAATTCCAGCGCTTTCTTAAATCTTTATCTGAAACATATTTGCTCCAAATGGTGTCGATATAACTTAAATGTGTCACCCTACGGTTCGCGAATAATGCAGACATGATCGAGACCCCTCTCCGATCAATAATCAGCAGCGGGACCTGGAGATCCGTACTGACTCCTACACATTCAACGATACCTTCTGTGATCGTGAGAACCTTTAACGCTTGTAACTAAATCCATTTGTCTCGCGATATATTACATGTCCGAGATTCGATCATCGGTATCTCCATACCTAGTTTGATCTCGTTACCGACATGCACTCTTTTCTTGTTCCCGTGATATAACATTCTAGTGATCACATCACTTGCTTGCAAGCTATCTTAATGTGATATCACCGAGAGGGGCCTAGAGTATATCTATCCGTCATCGGGATTGACAAATTCCACTCTTGATCCATGAGCCTCAACATAACACCTTCGTAGCACTGAACCCATCTTTATAGTCACCCTGTTACGGTGTGACGTTTGATGTTATCAAGATACTCTTCCGGTGTTAGCAATTAACATGATCTCATGGTCTAAGGATAAAGATTACTTCGTATAGTGTTATAGCAATATAAACATAATGACTTTGATCCTAATGCTATACTTCAGATGAATGTTCATCACATCATTCCACCAATGTTGTGACCTCGTTATTAACAACATCCAATGTCCATGATCAGGAAACCTTGATCATCTTGTTAATCAACGAGCTAGTCTATAAGAGAGGCATAACTAGGAACCCT
Source organism: Avena eriantha (assembly GCA_910589775.1). NCBI lineage: Eukaryota > Viridiplantae > Streptophyta > Magnoliopsida > Poales > Poaceae > Avena > Avena eriantha. The sequence continues at coordinate 13,095,569 of OU342742.1, read as the reverse complement.
TTTTGTTTATTAAACACACATGTATTGACGTTTTTGATCAATACAATTATAGCATGTAAAATAAACATTTATCATAAACATGGAATAAGATAATAACCACTTTATTATTGCCTCTCGGGCATATTCCCTTTAGTACCAATGTATCATCATTTTAGTGTAGTGTCCTGATATGTCTTTATTTCAGTTGTGTCGTGTGATGTATCGTCTTTCCAGTTGTAGTGTCGTGATGTATCTTAATTTTTGCATTACTTTGTAGTTGTCAGTTAATTTCAGAGACAATGTATCCTGTAAAAATGTATCCAAAAAATGTATCCCGCCAAAATGTTTCCCACCAGAAGGTTTCCCCCAAAATATTTCATGTTAGAATGTTTCCTGCCAAAATGGAAGGTCATTAAACATGGAAGACGCAAGACAAAGTGTTTTAGGAGCGACATGGACGGATGGGGACGTGGTGGTGCTCGAGAAACAGGCAACAACCAATTGCAAGAGCCTCGTGAGATAGCCCGTTGTGGAACGTGCAATGGTGAAGGACACGATGCAAGGAAGTGTTTCCAAAGAAAGAGAGCAAAGGAAAATGAAATAAGCACGAGCCAAGCAAGTAACCAACAGGATTGAGAAGTGCCATCCTACATATTCAAAACAACAGAAAAATAAGAACAATTACAAAAATCCAACTTACTCCAACTATAGTTCTAACATATATTCCATCTTATTCTAACTATAGTTCTAACATTACAAAAAGCCTATCCTACTCTGCCTATAATTGTAAGATCAACACAAATTTCATCCTACTCTACCTATAGTTCTAGCATCCAACATAATGAAAGGGAAATTGCAAATATAAACAACTAACCTAACATGTACTCTACATGTAGTTTTACCAATGAGTACTATGATATTCCTAAACCTAAATATATAAGGAAACATGCCAATGCCGAATATCAATCTCAAAATCTAATAGAATCTAGGATTTTAAACGCTATTTGCAAATAGAGGACGAATGATTGAAATGTATGGATAAAATTGAGAAGATTGAGAGGACAAACCTGAGGGAAGGGAGTGGATGGAGATTGATTGCTCGGTGTTGATGTGGAGCTCGTTGGGGAACCCCAAGAGGAAGGTATGATGAGCACAGCAGTAAGTTTCCCCCACTAATGAAACCAAGGTTTAATCGAACCAGTAGGAGCAAGGAAACACCCCAAAGGTGTTGCTAGCTGAGCCTTGGCAAGGCGCACTACCGGTGCTAGTAGCAACGTGGAGACCTGCACAACACAACCACATAACTTTGCCCCCAACTTGCGATGAGGTTGTCAATCTCACCGGTTTTGCTGAAAACAAATGATTAAACGTATCAAATGGAAGGAAGTAATAGTTTGCAGAAAGTAAACACAAAGCAGTAAACAATTTGTAGATTGTATGAAAAGAAAGGACCAGGGTCCATAGTTCACTAGAGGTGGCTGTCCTTAAGATAGATAACATGCTGGGTGAACAAATTACAGCGGGGCAATTGACAAACATCGAGAAAGCAATACATGCATATAATAATCATCTTGAATCCGTTGGAACTTGATTGGGCATTACAACATTATACATAGACTGCCATCCAACTGCACCTATGACTAATAATCCACCTTCAGGTTATCATCCGAACCCCCTCCAGTATTAAGTTGCAAGCAACAGATTATTGCTTTACGAATTGCGTGTAATGTAAACAATACGATTGTTCTATGAACAAAGGATTGTTGTTTTCTCCCTAGTAGCAACAACACATCTAGTACCTTGGAGATTTCTGTCACTTCCCCGGATTACTAGAGGCATGAACCCACTATCGAGCATAAATACTAACTCTTGGAGTTGCTAGCATCTACTTGGCCAAGATAGCTACTAACAACGGAAAGCATGCAAGATCACAAATAACAAAGACATGATAGAATCAATAATCAATCTGAAATAGCATCTCAATATCCATCGGATCCCCACAAACACAACATGTAGAATTACAAATAAATGATCTTGATCATGAATGGAGCTCACAAGATCTAGACATGAAAGCGCAAAGGAGGAGAACCACCCATCTAGCTACTGCATGGACCCATAGTCCAGAGATGAACTATTCACGCATCACACCGGAGGCTTGCATGATGATGAAGAAGGCCTCTAGGGTGGATTCCCCTCTTCGACAGGGTGCCGGGAAGAACTTCAGAAACCTCCCGATCTAGGGACATAGACGGCGGCGGCTACAGACTCTTTCGTGGACTTTTGATCGGGTCCTTAGGGTTTTCGTCCCAAGGGCAATATATAGGCGGAAGGAGAGGCCGAGGGGGTGCTGGGGTCGGCCAGACCACCCCCTGGAGCGAGCCAAGCCTAGCCGCGCGGCCAGGTGGTGTGGCCGGCCCCTAGCCCTTCTCCGTCTCGTATTCTGGCATCAGATGTCTTCCGGAAAAATAGGCACTTTGGCTTTTGTCCCGTCCAATTCCGAGAATATTCATTTTCTAACTTTCCTGGAACCAAAAACAGCAGAAAACACAAGAAAGTAGTTAAAACCAAGCATGGAACATCAAAAATTGTAGATACATTTGCAATGTATCAACATCCCCAAGCTTAACTCCTGCTCGTCCTCGAGTAGGTAAGTGATAAAAAGAAAGAATAATTTTTGAGGTGACATGCACCATCAAAGACTTGATCAAAGTATATGTAAAACATTCAAAGCTGGGATCATAGTACTTCAATCAAAACATGAAAGACAAAGTTCTAGCAATAATACAAAGAAACTATGATGCAACATGAAAAGGCACAAACAAAAGATTCATGAATAACAATGCTTTGCAAGACGTTTGTTTGTTTCACATAAAGAAAACATAGCATAATAGTATTCAACCTGTCCCTCATAGAGTAGCAAATATAAATGCATATGACACCTTCAAAGTTCATAAGAGTGACAAGATACAAATAGTTTAGAACAAGCAATATCAAGTTATGCATCAATCAACTAGTCTTGGGACAATGCACATAGAACTAAGAATGGCCACTATGCTCTCAAAGTAGGTGCATAAAGGTAGAAGGTGGAGACTCAATATATAAGTGGAAGAAAGACCTTCATAGAAGGAAGTACAGATTCAAGTCTCATAAAGAGCTTCCAAAAATTATGGTACTTATAGCTTTCAGCTCTCATTGCCCCTATCATAAGCATCTTGAAGTGATTAAGGTTAAAGTGAACAAACTATGGTGTACCTGCTTGACAATGTATAAGTTAGAAATCTCATGTCCCTTGAATACGAGGGCCGCTCCTCATGCTACTCAAGTTTAGTCACGGTAAGTTCTTGTCATCGTAAGTACATGTGTATCATAGAGAACCGCCAATGGAGTACCCCTTGCCCGATGATACGGAAGAATCCCCATATCAAAATGACAAGGCAAGTAGACAACGAGCATCTCAGCAATCTTCTTATTTACCATGGGAATATGGTGCTTTTTTCTCTCTTTCCTCTTTTCATAATCTCATCATTTTTTCTCTTTTTCTCTTTTTTCTCAATATAGGACTCTTTTTTTTATAAGAAGAATACTTCATAGACAGCTCATTATGGTTACGTTGCAGGTTTCCACCATGTCAGCATGGATTAGACTAGCGGCCCAGGCATTTCTCTAACACATATACATAACTCCATGGACTTACAAGCTCCCCTTTCATTTCACACCGGCGACATCCATAGACAAAAGAGCATGATATCAACTAGGTACAAAGTACCAAGTGCAATGTTGAAAGCGTTCCCCATGACAACATGGTTCTGCTAATTCCCAACAAATAAGTGCAAGCATATACAACATAGACGACACAATGGTTCAAGTTTATTAAGGGCAAGAAAAGTAAAGTGTGCCATCAAGTTTGTGAGATCTTTAATCACTAGTTTTCTCATAAAAAGTTTAATTTGGAAGGTAAACAAAAGCATGAATATACTTGGAATAGCATAAGCTAGTAGGTAGGTATGGTGGACTCTTTGTAATAACTTGGTTTAGGGAGTTGGATGCATGAGTGGAACTCATACTTGGTTGTGGAGGCTAGCAAAAGACTAGGAGCGACAAACTAAGAGAGCAATAATGGCCATAATCATGCAGAGCGACATAACATCATTGATCAAAGCATAAAGTGATACTACAAGTTGAAAACTAAAGGATCATAAAGGATTATGGTGACTTGAGATAGTCATAATATGGTGTGAGCATGCGCCAAGTCAACCCAAATAAAGCATCAAAGGAGAATACCACTATACTATGCTTTAATATGCTAAAACAACGCATGATTCATCCAAGGCACATTAAGCAATCTCAATTGTTTATAACAATTCATGATACAACAAATAATACTAAGCATAAAGCCAAAACAATATCAAGCATGGCATGACAAAGCATAGTCCACAGTCAAAAACAAGCTCTCTTTACCACTTAAGTGTGAGCTTTCCTACTCTTTTCCAAACCAAACCAAACTATTTGAAAACCAATGTATGAAAGAGGGGGTTCAACCAGTTTATTCAGCAAACTAATAAAACCAAGCAAACGAAAAATAAGACGCTCCAAGAACAACACAACTATGCATGAAACAATAAAAATGACGCGTTTGGAAGAAACCTGGGATTTTTATTGATGAAGAATGGGATGCCTTGGGCATCCCCAAGCTTTGACGCTTTTACTTCTTGGATATTTCTTGGGGTGACACGCGTGGCATCCCCAAGCTTGAGCTTTAGTCCATCCTTCATCTCATTACTCCTTTCTTCCATACACCTGAAAATTTTCCTTCATACAAAACTTCACACAATCTTTATTAGCAACATTAGTGCACTCAAGATAATAGGTCTTAAGGTTTAGTTCTAGCACCAAATAAACTTCCATTAAAACACTAGCTACTGTAGCACTTCCCTCAAAAATCTCAATTCCCCAAAAGAACTCAAAAAGGAACCAACAAGAAGCAAATGCAGAAAATGGCAGAAATCTGTCAAAACAGACCAGCAGGTAAAGACAATTTTTTTCGAAGACCTTATGTTGCTCAAATCAAAAGGTGTTGAACTAACGAAAGTTAGATACAAACCTGGGGCAGAAGCACAAAATTTCACGCCTCAAAAGGACGTTCAGAGATTTTACACGAATTTTTACGGTGAAGCACAGAAATCTGTTTCGGGACAGCAACTTTCCCAATAATTACTTCTCTCTCATTAGAGGTTACTCTTGGCACAAAAAGCAAATAAAAAGGATAAGGAGCGGTTATTACAGAAGTAATAACTTCCAAAACTCATCTAAAACTTTTGGGTTATCTCCAAATAAGTACTTTTCTTTAACGCCTTTAAGTTAAGCATAAGAAGCAAGAAAAAGAATCAAGTGTTCTCAAATGAAGAAGCATTAAAACCAAATTTCTTGCCCTTACCTCTCTTACTTTTATTCTTAACCTTGGGAAAAATATGATTTTTTGGTGGAAAAGAATGGTTCATGGTCCCCTTTCCCACATCTATTATTGCTCCAAGGAGTTCTAATAAGGACCTTCCAAGTGTAATTTGTCCTTTTCCTGCAAATTCAATAACAAGATAATCAGTAGAAATCATTTTCCCAAGGATCTTTGTAAACACACCTTCAGCTATTCCAATAGGTAAGATGGTAGCATTATTAGATAGAGTGATTTCTTTTCCTCCTTCAGTAATACCCCAAAGATTGAAAGATTCATAAATATCTTTGGGCATGAGACCAAATTCAGACATGATATCACAACGGGCTTGAAAAGTTTCAGTATTTATATCAATCTTTACTGTGGGGAGCCACTTTGATTATTCAGAATTTATTGGGACATAATTATGATGCTCCCTAAGCGTATTATAACAATCTTTTAAGCTAGTAGTGCGGGTCTCAAGAGTGTTTAATCTAGCAATTATGCTTGCAAAAGAAATATCAGTTTGGCTAGGCAAGTTGTAAGTAAGGATCAATTTCTTTATAGCATTAATAGCATCATCCTCATTACATTGGAGGAAATCTCTTCCCACAACAGCATCTAAAGCATATCTATATCAAAGAGAAATTCCAAGGTAAAAACTGCTAAGGAACAAGCTTTGAGTCATTTTAGGCTCAGTTTTTTCATGTAGATCAGAGATTCTAGACCAAGCTTCCTTGAAGCTCTCCTCAATTCCTTGTATAAAAGTGAAAATCATTTCCTCAGGTGACATAGTGACTGGAGCTAGGCTAGACATAATGGCAACTAAAGATAGGAACTAATTTTTTTGTGTTTTCTATAAAGAAAGTGACATGGGTATACCCTACAGGTACTCGAGCTTGGTATATATGGTCCAAATAAATACAGGCCCACGGTGTCGCCAAGGCCCAAACAAGGGACTCGAGTAACCTACGGACTCTCGATTGCTTGAAGGACAAGAAGAAGTTAAAGATAGAAAGTTTGAAGGGGAAAAACCCTAACTTGTAACCGACTCGACCTGCTACCCGAGACCTAGCCTATCTATATAAAGGCTAGGAGGGGGCGGCGAGGAGGACACACGCAACTCTAGTTTCCACAACCCTCGCCAGATTGCATATGCGCACCATTGTAACTTTCGATTCCTTCGATAATTCCACGAGCAGACAAGCAGGAGTAGGGACCTCTACGAGGCCTGAACCTGGGTAAATCTTTGTCCCATGTGTGCTTGTTTGCTAGCCGATAGATGTCTCCAGCGCTCCCTCCTTCTCCAAAACCCAAGTCCATAACAATGTGCATTGATGAGTTAAACCCTCGTCAATTTGCGCCGTCTGTGGGAACTGGGAGTGCTGATGTTGCGGCTTCTTCGGCCCCATCAACTGCCATCTACAACTCTGCAACATCGGAGATTCGCCAGCTCTTCGGCGCGTTCGACTTCACCGTCCACGCGCCGGCCACCCGCTCGGCCTTCGAGTCCGTGGGCGATGGAATTAGCCTGGCGATTGGGAGCTTCCGCTTCCAAGTTGGTCAGATGGGCACGCTTCGCATGCCTGATCAGCCGACAGCACCGGTGATTGCCCCAGCATCATGGTTCCCTCCATCGATCGGCACCCTCAGCGAGCTCAACGCCCCGACAACAGTCGAAAATACGGTCAGCGACAGCAGTCGCGATTCCGATCTGAGCGATCTGGCCACTGAAGATGGAACCTACGGTTCCGGATCTGAGAGTTGTGGAAGCAACAGCTTCCCCAATCACTTCATGTGCGCCGTCATCAACGCAGGCGACACCTCTGCCAATCGCGACAACGGTGACAACCCTGGCAATGGCACCGATCCACCCAACGCCGGTAACGGAGGCAATGGTGGCAACGGCGGTAACGGTGGCAATCGCGCCCCCGTTAACAACGGAGGAGAAGTCGAACCTCCTAGCATAATCAATGAGCAAACCGGCGAACGCGTCGTAATCAAGCTCAACGAGCAAGAATGGGATCGCTGCCGCGAGGCATTACGAGGCACTCCTCTACCCTTCGGGTCCCCGCAAGAACTGCTGATGGGCTATCACTGGCTCCTGAAGGAAGAATTCAAGCGCCAACTGCAAACAATCGCGCAACTTGAGGCGCGTAAAAAGGCAGCGGACAAATCGAGCCTTTGTCGCGCTGGGCTCTCCACCTACAGAGGATCCTCCTCAAGGGGCAACGAGTACCTCACCAAGAAGAGGCAATTGCGGATGGCTCATCTTACCGAACAAGAACACATAGAAGCCGCGAAAGTCCTCGACTTTGGCTCTATGACAGTCGACAGAGAGGCAACGTGGTCCCCAGGACGCCGCAGGCTGCGGTGACAGCAGCCACCATGTACCTCCTCAATAACCAGCCTCCAGCTGGAGATCCCCGAACTGCCATGCACCGATCTATGATCACGGGCTTGGTATTAATCGAGGCCACCCTCGACAAGGAGCCAACACCAGACCCAAAAAACGGCAAAGCGCTAGCAAAGCGCCACTCCTCGCCCTCATCCAGCGATGACAGTCATGACCTGTCTCGGCGCCGCTGCTCACGGCGACACGATTGTGACTATGATGCACGCGACGACCTCACGCAGCGCAAGATCGACAAATCAAGGGCACGACGTGCTCGGTCGACTGACACAGAAGAAGAAGATGGGGAGCTCTGCGGCGCCAGATGCTTCAGCAGATCCATTAGGCAGAAGTGAATGCCTAAAGGGTTTAAACTCCCGTCGGAGAACCCAAAATTCGACGGTCTACAGGACCCCAAGATCTGGCTGGAGGACCACATCTCCTCCGTCAGACTCCACAGAGGCAGTCGAAGCACTGCCATGCAATGCTTGCAGCTATAGCTGCAGGGCGCCGCCCGAGCATGGCTCAATAACCTCCCACGCGGATCGATTCGCAGTTGGGATGAGTTGGTTTACAGCTTCGTGTGCAACTTTAAGGGCACATACAAACGGCCCACATCAATCGAAGAGCTGAGATGCTGCCAGCAAAGATCTGGCAAATCGCTGCGCTCCTACATCCAAAGGTGGTCCATCATCAAGAACTCCGCGGAGAATATCTCGGAAGACCGCGCGATTGATGCATTCAACGGTGGTGTCCGCCGCCTAGAACTCAGGGAGGAGCTGGGCCGCTCAAAGCCCCAAACCATCGACCACCTGATGGAGATCGCGAATCGGTGGGCCGATGGAGAAGATTCGGTGAAGAATCGCGCTCACTCGGATGAGGAGGCAGAACTCGAACGCAGACGCGACCGCCGAGGCAAGCGTCGCATGCGCATCAACGATGACCGCAACGGCGTCAACATGGTCGCGGCCGGCTATGCCAATAGACGCGACGATAACCGCAACAGTGGATACCGTAGCGGTGGATACCACGACTCTGGGAAAACCACGCAAGTATGGCAACGCCGCACTCGCGATGAGGCACCCGCGACCTCCATCGAAGACAAACTGTCCGGGCCATGCACGGTGCATTTCGACATCAACAAGCATGACAGCAAGAGAAAGTCCAGCCACCTCCTCAAGGACTGCCATGAGTTCCTCAAGCTACACGAGGGATTGGTTTGGATGAACCGCAATGCAGTCGAAAGAGGCTACGGAGCCGCTCCAGGCGCCGTGGCACATGGCGCACCGCCACCACCACCTGGGCCACCCCCGAATGGAGACGCACCGGACCAGCACCACGGAGGCGAACTGTACCCACGGGCCATGGGAACCATGATGATCCAAAAGGGACGCCCCTCCAACAGGGTGCAGAAGGCCATCACTCGCCAAGTCAACTTGGCCACGCACTCGCCACCATCCACCACTGAGTACCTCAGTGGAAGAGAGTCATGCATCACCTTCGACAAGCGCGACCACCCGCCTTAGATACCCCGTCCAGGTCATTGCCCCCTCGTACTCGAGGCGCAAATTGGAGGCTTCGACATGAGTCGCGTCTTCATGGATGGCGGAAGCGGCATCAACCTCATATTCGCGAGTACCTTGCGAGCAATGAGAATCCCTCTAACCTGCCTGGAGGCATCGGACACAACGTTCCACGGCATCGTCCCAGAGAAATGCGTATACCCCCTGGGCAAAATCAACCTCGACGTCATCTTCAGCACGCCGAAGAACTTCCGGCGCGAACGCATCGACTGGCCCTCACAGTACCACTGCATCCTCGGCAGTGCCCCATTACGCCTACCTGCAGATGAAAATGCCAGGTCCTAATGGCGTCATCACGATCAACGGGAGCTTTGAAAGATCTGACATTTGCGATAGGGAATTGAACAGAATCTCCCGGTCCTTCGGCATGCAGGAGGAACTCGCGAGATTGAAAGAGACGACACACAACAACCTGCCTCCCCTGAGCAGGCCAAGCTCACCTGATCTCTCCTTCGACTCATCTATGCACACAAAGAAAGTGCAGGTCCATCCATCGGATCCCGCCAAGACGACCCTCATCGCCAACAACTTGAGTCTCACATAGGAACTCGCGCTCGTCGAATTCCTCCGTGAGCACTGGGAAATTTTAGCCTGGTGTCCTGCAGACATGCCAGGAGTTCCCAGGGAATTCGCCGAGCACGCACTCAACGTCAACCCCGACGCAAAGCCAGTCAAGCAAACAACCAGGCGATTGTCTGAGCCACGAGCGCAGGCAGTTGGAATGGAGATCAACAGACTCCTTGAGGCCAAGTTCATACGCGAGATCAAGGAAAGCACTTGGCTCGCCAACACGGTGCTGGTACCAAAAAAGGACACGGATATCATGCGGATGTGCGTGGACTTCACTTCTCTGAACAAGCACTGCCCAAATGATCACTTCCCGTTGCCACGGATCGACCAGATCATCGACTCCACCGCGGGATGTGAGCGCCTCTGCTTCCTCGTCGCCTACTCAGGCTATAATCAAATTCGAATGAAGGAGGAAGATCAGGAGAAAACGGCGTTTACAACGCCCTTCGGTGTGTTCTGCTACAACACAATGCCCTTCGGGCTAAAAAACACGGGAGCCACCTACCAGCGGTGCATGCAGGCCTGCCTCAAAGAACAACTGGGTCGCAACATCCAAGTCTATGTCGACGACATAGTAATCAAGACCAAGGAGGAAGCTTCTCTAATCGACGATTTGCGCGAAACCTTCGCCAACCTCGACCGCTACCAGATTAAGCTCAATCCGGACAAATGCGCCTCCGGCGTACCATCTGGGCAGCTACTTGGGTATCTCATCTCCGCGAGGGGAATCGAGGTGAATCCGAAGAAGATAAAAGCCATACTGGCCATGGAGAAGCCAAAAAACATAAGAGGCATTCAGCAACTGGCCGGAAGAATCGCGGCCCTCAGTCGATTTATCAGTCGGATGGGTGAAAAGGCACTGCCCTTCTACCAGCTCCTCCGCAAAGCTGAAAAATTCGAGTGGACCAATGAAGCGCAAGAAGCATTCGAAGATCTCAAGCGCCTGCTGTCCACTTCGCCAGTTCTGGTGACTCTATGAGAAAGGGAACCACTGTTGCTGTACATCTCCGCCACCAACCAGGTGGTCAGCACATTGCTCGTCGTCGAGCGAGCGGAGGAAAATAAGGTCCACGGCGTACAACACTCGTTATACTACCTCAGCGAGGTCCTCACGCCTACAAAACAGCAGTACCCGCACTACCAGAAGCTGGCGTACGGCGTCTTTATGACCGCCCGACGACTATGCCACTACTTCCAGGAACACCCAATCGTGGTAGTCAACGACGCCCCATTGGGACATATCCTCAATAACCCCGATGCCACGGGGCGAGTCACGCTTTGGGGAATATAGCTGTCTCCACGAGACATCACATACGAAAAGCGCGACGCAATCAAGACGCAAGTTCTCCCTGACTTCCTCGTGCACTGGATGGAGAACCAACTCCCGGACAAGCCAGATATGTCCTACCTCTGGACAATGCACTTCGATGGGTCCAAACGGAAAGACGGAGCAGGCGCAGGTGTCATACTGACATCACCTCACGGGGACAAGCTGAAGTATATCCTGCGAATGCAGTTCACAGCCTCAAACAACGAGGCTGAATACGAGGCCCTGTTGCACGGGATGAGGATGGCGAAAGCTTGCAGCGCCAAGAGGCTCATCATATATGGCGACTCCAAGTTGGTCGTCAACCAAACAATGCATGAGTGCGACGCACTGAACGACAACATGATCACGTACCGCGACCTCTACGATACACTCGAAGGAGACTTTGATGGTTGCGAGCTGCGACACGTAGGTCGCGAAAGCAACGAAGAGGCGGACGCACTCGCCAACATAGGCTCTACCTGCGCCCCCATACCACCTGGGGTATTTCTCGAGTGCATATGCGAACGCTCCATCAAGCTAAAGGCTGCAGAGAAGAAGACAAGCACACCAACGGACTCGGGGGCTACGTCACCCAATGAGCCAATGGCACTCGATGACTTGGCGCTGGACACAGGACTCGAGGGACCCATGAGCGTCATGATGATTGAACAATCCTGGACACAGCCGTATATCACGTACCTCCTCAGCAAGAGGCTACCGGACGATCCGACAGATGCACGGCACATCGCGCGGCGATCCAAGGCATTTGCCGTTATCAATGGCGAACTATATAAACACAGCATCACATGAGTACTCCAACGATGCGTCTCCCTGGCTGATGGAAAAGCAGTTCTCCTCGACATCCATGAAGGGACCTGTGGGCACCACGCCGGCAGTCGCGCCCTCGTTGCCAAAGCTCTACGAGCTGGATTTTACTGGCCCACGGCCATGCGCGACGCCAAGGACATAGTCCAAAAATGCAATGCTTGCCAGCGATTCGCGGACAAGCCACACGCACCAGGCGTAGAGCTACGGCCATCCCATTGGCCTGGCCCTTCGCACAGTGGGGGCTCGACATGGTCGGCAAGCTTCCAAGGTCCAAACGAGGAGGCTACGTCTACCTCTTGGTCGCAGTCGACAAATTAACCAAGTGGATCGAGGCCATGCCAGTGACCAACCAATCAGGGCACAATGCAGTCAAGTTCTTCGAGTCCATCGTCTACCGCTTTGGCGTGCCGCACATCATCATCACTGACAACGGGACGAACTTCACATCCAAGGAGTTCCAAGAATTCTGCGAGAACCTGGGGATCAACATCAGCTACGCCTCAGTAGCGCATCCATAGACCAACGGTCAGGTGGAAAAAGCAAACGGGCTCGTCTGCAGCGGCATCAAGAAGCGACTCCTACGACCACTTGAACAGGCCGCGGGTTGCTGGCCAGATGAACTGCAATCCGTACTCTGGAGCCTACGTACAACTCCAAACAGCGCCACGGGCTACACGCCATTCTTTATGGTGCACGGAGCAGAGGCAGTGCTACCCGCCGAAGTACGATACAAGGCGCCGCGCGTGGTCGCTTACAGCGAACAAGAGTCATCCCTCACACTCGAAGACTCTGTCGACCTCCTTGACGAAGCAAGGGAAATCGCTGCGGAAAGATCAACGATCTACCAGCAGAACCTGCGCAACTACCATAGTAGGAGGCTTCGCCCCAGATCCTTCGTCGAAGGCGACCTGGTCCTACGACTGAAGCAGCAGGGGCATCTCAAGCTCGAGTCCCCCTGGGAAGGACCGTACGTGATTACAGAAGTAATCCCAGGTGGCGCCTATCGCCTTCAAGATTTAGAGACAGGAGTCGCATACTCCAACCCCTGGAACGTCGCACAACTGCGACGCTTCTACCCCTAGTCGCTTTTTTACTTTTACATCACAAATAAGGCTACTCAGCCAAGGCTACTTAGCCACACATTGTACCTCGCACTGTTCTTCGAATAAATAAAAGCTAAGTGCCCCAAAACTCTGTGTTCTCCTTTACTTTGTCAATTTATGTACTCGGGGGCTGTGCCACCCTATACACATCTGTTCTTCGAACCAAAACGCGATATCCTGAGTAGCTGGTACATCAATCGAACCCCTTAACACAACCTCAACCCAGCTGCAACGCACCTGACAGGTTGACAAGGGACTGAGATAAAACATGGCCAGGCTAACGAAAAGGACTCGCATAGTGCAACACACCTCATGCTAACAAAGCTCTTTGTACACATTTGACAATAAATTATCTACAACATCTATACGAAATTTACAACACAAGTACACTTATGTGCAGGATACAAATTAGGCTACTACTACAGCAGGAGAACGTTGGTTTGTTCCTCAAACAAGTCGACGATCTCTTCTGCTGGGCGATCCACCGCCTGGTAGTGCGGCACCATATTCCAGGCAGAACCTGCTGGTGGTGCAGGCGGCCCAGACGCAATTGCTTCAACATCTACGTCAGGCCTGTGCAATCGCACCATTGACAGAGTAGCCTTGGCACCAGCCACCAACTGTTGCCTCACGCATTCGCGAACCGCGGACAAATCTTGAAACTTAGCTAGGAGGGCCAGCAAGCTTGATGGGGTATCATCCAGCGAGAACATCACCCGATAAATGCTCTTCAAGCATGACTGCGACTTCTTCAGAAAGAGCAGCACCCGCGATGCACGATCCTGCAGGGTCGCCAGCGCAATCGCACGATCATGATCTACCCAGAAGTATCCACTCTCTTGAAGTTGCTCCTGGGTGATATCATGTAGGCGAATAGCAATTCTATCCTTCTTCTCCTGCGGATGACGCGCGCTAACAACTACATGAAGCAGCACCAGCAGAATGAGTACAACGTACCACTGCGAGTGACTACAAGGAAAAGGTGAGAACAAGTAAACTAACACTTGAATTGGTCGCCCAGGTGCGTCACCTCGCCAAGCAGATATTTTTCTCGGGCGGCGGCTTTTTCCACCTTCGACTTCCACACGTGTGCGTTACCGCAGAGCACGGGCAACTCACGCTCCAGCTGCTTCATGCGATCACACAGTCACGAAAGCAAGGACAGCTCATCTACCCTGGAGCGCGACGGTGCCACGGTATCATCAAGAGTTGGCAAGTCCTAGATCCCCCTCATAGGATCACTTGATGTACCCTACCACAAGTCAAGATAGAAGCAAATAAGACGACCAAATCAGAACAAAGACAAAAGGGTCAGATGCATTCAAGACCAGCATAAGTATCAGCAGATACAATCGCCAGCAGGCATGTTCTTAAACAAAAGGACATAAACTAATCAACTATTACAAAGCTAACTAAGGAGCAGCTGGCTTCTTCGACTTCGACGGCTTCGGGGGCTTCATCAAGTCCGTGGCAGTATCAGACACCGCTAACTTTCCGCCGGCCCCTAAGGCCGAAGCTTTCGCCACCTTCTTGGCACGTTGGAGCTCCTCAGAGTACTTCGCAATAGTATTTATCAAGTGATGCCCATATTTTCCACAGGTAGTCGCGAAAGGAGCGAAGACTACCTGCTGACCGTCCACGCCAACAAGCATCGCCTTCGACACCGCGGAAGGATCGATCTCGACTCCGTGGGCCTGCACCATGGCGAGTGACATGGACGCGCTAGCCGCACGGAGTGAGTTCTTGTAGCTGGAAGGCACACCCCCGGCGAGTGACTCCACCAGCTCGTCCATGGTATCGATCAGCTCCGCCTTAGGCATCAACTCCTCCCGGAGGCGACTGAGGGTGCCCTTGGCCTTGGAAAGTTTATCCTGGAAGGCGGCACTACGGTCCTCGACTACAGCCAGCGCACCTGCCAGAGCGTCATCGCGACGAAGGGCCTACGGGTCAAAGCTCAAATCGCCAGCATCTGTACGTAAATCCACACATGGACAAAAAACATCAGCGCCACTAGCAAAAACATTAGAAGCAGCGAAGGACAATAATATCCACAAGCAAAAGTACCTGAGAGAGCCTTGGCGATTGAGAACAGTTGTTCTTCGAACAACTTTTCCCTGGCTGCAAAGGAAGCACGCAGATCCTCTTCACGCTTCCGCGCCTCGTCGCGCACTGCCATTGCCTCGTCATGACCCTTCACAGCTGCGGCAAGTGTCTTCTCCAAGGTGGCGGCGTTATGCAATAAGGCATTATGTTCAGCTACACGACAAGCAAAAGTTGATTTTCAATCGACTATATCAAAAGGAGAAGACGAAGAACAATAAGTGTAGAACACTCACTTTCAACCATGCGGTGACGCGTCTCCAGCATTACATGCTGGCGGCCCATCGCCATCACTTGTTCTGCCAAGTGTGCGGCTTCCTTCACAAGGAGTTGTAACACAACCAAGGAATCAGCAGAGGCAACAGATAACATCGACTGCAACACTAAAACATAGAAAAGCTATACTTACATGATCTTCCAGTGACTCCGAAGATGCCTGTTGTACCGTCACCCGGGCAACCATTCGATGCTCTCCTGCACGAGGAGAACTGGAAGAGTTGTGCCCGGAGTGGGCCGCCAATGGAGGGGAAGGAGCGCGCTCGACCTCTTTCTTGGCCCTTGAGGTCGCGACTCCGGATTCCTTCAAAAATTCGACGTCGCTAGAAGATGACGACGCCTCTTGACTACAAGACAAAACTCACATTGAGAAAGGGCAAACGCCGGGACAAGTCAACAAGAAGAAAACAGAGAAGAACAAATGAACTAGAAAACTTACCAGTCAAACTTGTCAAAATAAAATGTGGCCTCCACCGACTCCGACAAAGACTCCTTGGGCAATGGCATCTTCTTGCGAGAAGATGGTGCCACAGCCCTCACAGGAACGGCAGGAATTGGCGACTCCGCACCAACGCCCGTACCTTCCGGAGTCGAAGGAGATGACACGTCGGAGTCCTTGCTACGCGAACGCTTGCGAGTATCCGAACTATCGGACTCGGGGGCTTCCTCCTCCACATCAGAAGGGACAGTCGACTCAGACTCATCCTCTTCCAAGGCTTCACGAGGAATAATCCCCTCAGTGAGAGGGGGCATGCAAGGCGACACCGCCCAATCCTGCATACAGACAACAAAAATCAGCAAAAAACAAGTAAGAAACAGAAAAGCAATCGACAAAATAAGCTACTGCGTAGCACAACTATACCTTAGGAGGAGGATTCGAAGCATCAAAGGGAGGAACAACTGGCTCACTAGGAAGCACATCCTTGCTGGTGTACTTCGTGACCAGTTGAACCCTCTTGTCCACCTCACTCGCGGACATGCCATCAGCAGACACGCGAGTGGCATCATCAGCGCCAGCCCATTGAAACATGGGGTGGACTCTGGCTTGCAGGGGCTAGACGCGACGGTGCAACCAAGTTCAGATGAGAGCGCAGCCTCCCTCCTCTTTGCCTATGCGACTCTCGAGGTCGCAGACGTGTTGATACAGCACGTCCGTCTCCGCGAGCTCGCTAGGCATAACTACGTTCTTCCAGGAGCGCATCCTCCTGCACGGTGTCGCGGGATCGAAGGGCGCGAGTCCAAAGTGCTCACCTTTGGCCTTCTAATCACGGATGTAAAACCATTTATCCCTCCACCCTTGGACGGACTTCGTGAGCTTGATGTCGAAGTAGGTGGCAGATGGGTCGACGTGGATTCCGCAACCACCTACATCGTAAACTAAAGAGCCAGATGCATACTGGCGCTTCAATTTGAAGATGCGCTTGAAAAGGCCGAAGTGTGGCTCGATTCCGAGCCACCACTCGCAAAGTGTGATGAAGCAAGAGATGTGGAGGATCGAATTTGGAGACAGCTGATGGAGCTGGAGCCCGTAGAAACAAAGAAGACCCCTAAAAAAGGGGTGAAGAGGCAAGGAAAGACCGCGAAAGATGAATGCAAGAAACATCACTCGAAAACCAACGGGAGGAGCAGGAATGGTCTCACCGCTGGGGACGCGCGCATCGGTGACTGCAGCGGACAGCACTCCGTCTTGGCGAATAAGACAGAGATCAGACGCCCTGATGATGGAAGGGCGCTACGCACCATTCGTGACGCGGGTGCTCGCGACCTTCTTCTTCCCGCCGGCGGCGGTGCTGGTGCCCGCAGCGGCCGAGCCGCCCTTCTTCTTCGCCGCGGTAACAGTGGCCGCGGAATCAGTAGCAGCGCCTCCCTTCTTCTTCCCCATTGCACGACAGCGATGCGAGCGAAGAAAGTAGCTCGGAAACGAGTGGAGCTGGTCCAGCGTCGTGGAGAAAACGGGCACAGAGAAAAGCAAAGGAGCAGCTGCAATGGCGATGGCAGCGAGGATGAATGAGAACAGATGGGAAAAATTACCGTCGCTGTGCCGCTACTTAACCCCTGGAAGACGCAATCCAACGGCTCAGAAAAACCCTATTTGATGCGTGGCACACATCGTGTTGGACACGTGGAGAAGGGGAAGCGCGAACCATCCCTCCACTACTCCCATTAAGCACGGAAATCGAGGAGGCACAGTTAAAATAAAGATTACGCACGCCCAGTCAAATCAAAGTCAGAAAGTGGGACCCACTACTTGTCACGTCCCGTCAAACTCGCTCACGCGGGCAACTGAGGTCATACAAGCGTCAACACTGACGTCATCAAAGCTACGCAGCGAAAAACTTCAACTACTTTAGTCTTTGCTGGAGTCTTCGACTCCACCAAGCACTCGGGGGCTACTCCCATAGGGAGCGCTGGCCGCACACCCTACGATTTTCTTTTCTTTTTGCAGGAACAAGGACAATCAGAAGCAAACCCAAACCATTTGAAATACGATTCGACTATGGACGTGAGTTACTCCCATAGGGAGCGCTGGAAAAATTTGACTAAAACAAGCAACCAAAAGACGACGGCAGTCGCAAAAGTTATTTAGTCCCTGCCTGAGTCTTCGACTCAACCAGGCACTCGAGGGCTACTCCCATAGGGAGCGCTGGTCGCGCACCCTATGATTATTTATACAGAAAATCCGCACTCGAAGCTCATGGCGACACCGCCACTGCGTCTCCTAGGTCACCCGAATCGTCTCCGCGATGATAAAAATCGGATGCCGCGCTTACAGCGTGAAGGTAAGACCTGAATAAGGCCTGGCAACGCATTTAGCTACGCACTACCAGAAATGTATCCATGCCTACAGGTACGATGAACATGCCTTGACGGACGCGTCGAGTGCTCACACCCATATAACTGGAATTCGACTCCTATAAGACCTCCGCGGCCCGAGTCGAATTACGCCAGCACTTTTTTGGATTCGAGTCCAGGGACTCGAGTTCGAGTAGATTGCATTGTTTCACCCTAAGGTGGTTAACTGATACCGATACTTCTGTTATATCAGGCACGTATATCAAAAATCCCTATGACACAAATAAAAGCAGTCGAAATGCACTCGTTCAGGCACTCGAAGACTTCAAAAAGTCCCCAGTCGAATCTGCGATTCTACTGGACACTCGGGGGCTACTAACATGGGTATACCCTACAGGTACTTGAGCTTGGTATATACGGTCCAAATACGTACAGGCCCACAGTGTCACCAAGGCCCAAACAAGGGACTCGAATAACCTACGGACTCTCGATTGCTTGAAGGATAAGAAGAAGTTAAAGATAGAAAGTTTGAAGGGGAAAACCCCTAACTTGTAACCGACTCGACCTGCTACCTGAGACCTAGCCTATCTATATAAAGGCTAGGAGGGGGCGGTGAGGAGGACACACGCAACTCTAGTTTCCACAACCCTCGCTAGATTGCATCTGCGCACCATTGTAACTTTCGATTCCTTCAATAATTCCACAAGCAGACAAGCAGGAGTAGGGACCTCTACAAGGCCTGCACCTGGGTAAATATTTGTCCCCTGTATGCTTGTTTGCTAGCCGATAGATGTCTCCAGCGCTCCCTCCTTCTCCAAAACCCAAGTCCATAACAATGGGCATTGATGAGTTAAACCCTCGTTAGAAAGCAAATTAGTAAAACTATTTTTTTGTATTCTTGATAAAGAAACAAGCAAACAAAGCAAAACAAAAATAATAAAGTAAAGAGATTGGTTATGAGGGGCTCCCCTTGGGAAGATGTCCTTGACTCCCCGGCAACGGTGCCAAAAAAATACTTGATGGCTCGGTGTTGATGTGGAGCTCGTTGGGGAACCCCACGAGGAAGGTATGATGAGCACAACAGTAAGTTTCCCTCAGTTATGAAACCAAGGTTTAATTGAACCAGTAGGAGCAAGGAAACACACCAAAGGTGTTGCTAGCTGAGCCTTGTCAGGGCGCACTACTGGTGCTACTAGCAACGTGGAGACCTGCACAACACAATCACAGAACTTTGCCCCCAACTTGCGATGAGGTTGTCAATCTCACCGGTTTTGCTGAAAAAAAGGGATTAAACGTATCGAATGGAAGGAAGTAATAGTTTGTAGAAAGTAAACACAAAACAGTAAACAGTTTGTAGATTGTATGTAAAAGAAAGGACCGGGGTCCATAGTTCACTAGAGGTGGCTCTCCTTAAGATAGATACATACTGGGTGAACAAATTACAATGGGGCAATTGACAAACATCGAGAAAGCAATACATGCATATACTAATCATCTTGACTCCTTTGGATCTTGATTGGGCATTACAACATTATACATAGACCGCCATCCAACTGCATGTATGACTAATAATCCACCTTCAGGTTATCATCCGAACCCCCTCCAGTATTAAGTTGCAAGCAACAGATTATTGCTTTACAAATTGCGTGTAATGTAAACAATACGATTGTTCTATGAACAAAGGATTGTTGTTTTCTCCCTAGTAGCAACAACACATCTAGTACCTTGGAGATTTCTGTCACTTCCCCGGATTACTAGAGGCATGAACCCACTATCGAGCATAAATACTAACTCTTGGAGTTGCTAGCATCTACTTAGCCAAAATAGCTACTAACAACAGAAAGCATGCAAGATCACAAATAACAAAGACATGATAGAATCAATAATCAATCTGAAATAGCATCTCAATATCCATCGAATCCCCACAAACACAACATGCAGAATTACAAATAGATGATCTTGATCATGAACGGAGCTCAGAAGATCTAGACATGAAAGCACAAAGGAGGAGAACCGGCCATATAGCTACTACATGGACCCGTAGTCCAGAGATGAACTACTCACACATCACACCGGAGGCTTGCATGATGATGAAGAAGGCCTCTAGGGTGAATTCCCCT
This sequence comes from Avena eriantha, assembly GCA_910589775.1. NCBI lineage: Eukaryota > Viridiplantae > Streptophyta > Magnoliopsida > Poales > Poaceae > Avena > Avena eriantha. The sequence goes on along the minus strand of OU342742.1, from coordinate 13,075,088 downwards.
CTCCGGCAGGGTGCCGGGAAGAGCTTCAGATCCCTCCTGATCTAGGGACATATACGACGGTGGCTACATACTCTTTTATGGATTTTTTATCGGGTCCTTAGGGTTTTCGTCCTGAGGGCAATATATAAGTGGAAGGAGAGGCCGAGGGGGTGTTGGGGTCGGCCAGACCACCCCCTGGCGCGGGCCAAGCCTGGTCGTGCGGCCAGGTGGTGTGGCCGGCCCTAGCCCTTCTCCGTCTCGTATTCTGGCATCATATGTCTTCTGGAAAAATAGGCACTTTAGCTTTTGTCCGGTCCAATTCCGAGAATATTCATTTTTTGACTTTCCTGGAACCAAAAACAGGAGAAAACAAGCAACTGGCACTGTGGCTCTTGTTAATAGGTTAGTCCAAGAAATCATATGAAAAGTACTCCAAAGTGTGGACAAAACACAAGAAAGTAGATAAAACCAAGCATGGAACATCAAAGATTATAGATGCATTTGCAATGTATTAGAGATCCTTGGAGTAATCCCACAGATCTAGCCTATTTGATGGGGCCAAATCAATGGAGGAGACGAACCCTATTCGACATGGTCTTCTCTATTCGTGGCTAGGAGAGGAATGAGGGTCGGGTCGGGCTAGGCCGATCGCGCGGTGGTACTAGATCTAAAGTGCGGCGCCACCCATTATGGCGTTGCACTATGGGGTGTGGCGCTGTTAGCTGTGGCACCGCACTTATGGAGCCGGGGCCCACGAGGCCACACTGGTAGGTGTGCGGCGCCATAATACATGGCATTGCGCTTCAGAGTGTGGTGCCAGCCGTGATGGCATTGCAAAAAGGGTTAATCCCGTGAAATTATTCTGGCCAGAGTTTATTTCAAAAATTTCTTTATTTTTTTAGTTATTTCTGTCAAAATTGCCCGATGAACCTAAACGGATTGGTACAAATGGCGTGTCGGGACGTGTTTGCCTGGTTTGTTCTTGATGGGTTAGTAAGACGGTGGGGCCCCAAAATGAGACAAATGGCAGAGCTTGCTAGAGGCAAGGAGGCGTGACCGGAATGAAACCGAGTACGCTTGAAACAAAGAAGTTAGAGCATCTCCACTCATCCACCCCATTTAACATCCGGCTAATGGCCTTCGAGTGTTTTTTGGAGGGTAGTCGGCTTGTCACTCCCCAGTCCTAACCCCCATATGCATGTGAGATGAGAGAGAAAACATTCCTGCATGTGAGGCTACAGGTAGCAAGCCATGTGAGGAGAGAGAATGAGTGGAGAGAGTAAAGATTTTTGCATGTGCATATGAGTGGAAAACAGCCACTTGCATGCACGCCGGCGCCCCCAACAGCCCCCTGTGGGTTGGGTTTCCATCTGGGGCGCCGAAAGGATTTTCTAATTTGGGGGGATTTCGGGGGATGACTGGGTGCGTTTTTTGTCACCGGCGCCCCCAAATTCGCTTAGGGGCTTTATGGTGGACCGAGTAGAGATGTTCTTAGTTGTACTACGAAATCTGCTGTATGTTACTACTGGCACCAGTACTAGCTAAATGACCTCTTGCCGAAACACAAGGGCACTTCTCGCCTGCACATTAGCCAGGCAATAGTTGCATTAGGACTGTTCCGGTACTACTGTACTCCCTCCCCTCTTTTGCCCTGAAAGAACTTGAAAAATAGTAGTATTTATTACTATAAAACTAGTTGAATGCCTATGCGTTGCTATGGTCATAATGTTTTTCTATCGTCATACAATAAATACAATAAATGTGAAAATAGGTATGTTTAGAAAATATGTCCACATGAAATTTAAAAGCACACTTCGTCAGCATGAAAAGAGAACGACCAAATTCCCCCCGTAGGTCGGGGACAATACACGACACACGCGGATGCGGCGGCGACGTCACCGTCAGCCAACTGCTACCTTTCGCGCCGGCAGATCGATTGCAGATCGATGCCAAATGCTGCAGAGGTTCAGGTGCCAAGGGCCCGCCCGTTGTATCATCAGGGATGAACGGCAATGGCAGTGGGCACGGTGGCCAGCGTTGTTGGAGACCACGTTGCCAGCTTTGCGGTAACTGGGGCACGGAGCCAAGGACTTCCGCAACCGCTACGACCCCAACTATTAGCCTTCATAGTAGTGTGCCAGCAATGCTGCTACAACAACTTACAACAACAACCCTGGATCATGGATTCAGAGACGACTGATCACCTGACGAGCGAGGTGACACGTTTTCAGGCTTACGAGCGCTATGGTGAAAGGATCAGGTGCAAATGGCCAACGATGAAGGTTTGTTAATTTCGCATATTGGTCATTCACTCTTAGCATGTTCATCACCTCATCTCAAAAATATTCTCCATTTGCCCGATGCTCGTCTATCTCCTTTCTGTTTATCGTCTTGTTTGTGACAATGACGTGTTTGTTAAATTTCAGCGTCACTTTTTCTGTGTAAAGGACAAAACCACGAGGAGGGTCCTTCTTCTTGGTAGGATTCAAGGTAGTATGTATCTCATACCGTTCGTTAAAACTTCATCTCTGTCAAGTCATACGTCGGCCGGTGCCACTTCCCAACAATGGCATCAACGCCTTGGTCATCCATCAAATAATATAGTTCAAAATATTGTTAAAACCAATGATATTGTGTGTTCTCCTTTAGATAATAATTCTTTAGTATGTGATGCTTGTCAACGTGCCAAAAGTCATCAGTTACCTTACACATCATTTTCTCGTGTTTCTACTATAGCTCTTGAATTGATTCACTCTGATGTTTGGGGGACCACTAGTGTTTCTTTTTGGGGTACAGGTATTATGTTAGATTTGTGGATGATTATTCTCGTTTTTGCTGGATATATCTTCTAAAACACAAGTCTGAAGTTGATCAAGTCTTTTATGCATTCCAGACTCATGTTGAACGTCTAACGCCAAGATCAAGGCAATTCAGTCTGATTGGGGTGGGAAATATCATAGACTTCATCACTATTTTGAGCGCGCATGCATAGTTCATCGTGTCTCGTGCCCCTACACCTCTCAACAAAACGGGATTGCTCAGCACAAACACCGTCACTTGGTCGAGACAGGTCTTTCCCTTCTTGCACACTCCTAGCTTCCTTTGTGTTATTGGGATGAAACTTTCCTTACTGCGTGTTTTCTCATTGATCGTATGTCTACTCCTATCATCAACAAGGTAACACATCTTTATAGACTCATGCATATTCATCCCGACTACTCCTTCCTTTGAATTTTTGGGTGTACATATTGGCCTAGCCTTCGTAAATATAACTCCCACAAATTAGAATTTCATTCTAAGATGTGTGTTTTTCCGGGGTACATCCCTATACATAAGGGATACAAGTGCTTGGATAGATCCACGGGGAGAATTTACATCTCATGTGACGTCGTGTTTGATGAGTCCGTGTTTCCGTTTGCCACTCGCGGCGTCTCTGTTGATGTGTCCACTCTTGAACAAGCTATTCATTTCCCGTCTGATGAACCAGTTACTAGTGATCCTATGCGAAGTTGTGAACTGAAATTTTTGTCTACTAATCCACCTGTGTAAGGTGATTGTGTTACTGTGCAGATGCTGGCGCCTCCTTCTGATCGCTCTCTGGAGCCTACGATTGACGTACATGGGGAGCATGTGATTGATGTGCATGAGCTGCCGCAGTTGCCTGCAGCTTCCCCGGTTCCTCCTGCGCTGGCCCATGTGCTGGTTTCATCTGCTCCTGACCAGCTCGTGTCACCCACTGCCATGCCATCGGTTGTGACGCCCCCGGCTAACCCACCCACCGAGCCTCAGCATACGATGATCACTTGTCATCATGATCATACGAGAAGGTATACACCGATGACACATTCCGTTATGATTCGCGTCGCCGCGCGTTCTTTGATGCTCCAACATCACACTGAGAGGCGCTTCTCGAGCCGGCGTGGCATGCAACCATGCCAGATGAGTTAGCTGCTTTGCAGCAGACTGGCACATGGATCCTGGTTCCACGACCATCTGGCATCAATATCGTTGGTAGCAAGTGGATCTTCAAAACCAAGCACCATCCCGATGGGTCCATCGACAAGCATAAAGCGCATTTAGTAGCTCGTGGTTTTACTCAGCAACATGGGATTGACTATGGTGATACAGTCTAGTCGTGAAGCCAGCCACAGTTTGCCAGGTACTGTCTCTTGCAGTCTCTCACGGCTGGAGTCTTCAACATGTTGATGTCACCAATGCTTTCTTACATGCAAAAACCGACAGGCTTTGAAGATGAGAGGTATCCTTCTCATGTCTATAAGCTTCAGTGGTCTATTTATGGGTTGAAATAGTCTCCACGGGCTTGGTATGCGCGACTGAGTCAACTTCTCCATCAGCTTGGGTTTCTTTCCTCCAAGGCTGATACATCTCTCTTTATTTTCTCACCTAATGGGGTGCAGATATTCATGCTCGCCTATGTGGATGATATTGTTATTGTTTTCTCTACTCAGGAGGTTGTGGAACGTCTGGTTCTTTCTCTTTCTAACAGTTTTCCTATTAAGGACTTGGGACGACTGAAGTACTTCCTTAGATTGGAGGCATCATATAATTCAGGGGAGATGGCGTTGACTCAATGGAAGTATGCTCTTGATATTCTCCATCGAGTCAACATGCGTCCGAGGCCTTGGCTCGGGATTCGACACACTGCTCAGTGCAGATGATTCATTCTGGTATCGTAGTGTTGTTAGCGAACTACAGTATTTGACCCTCACTCGTCCTGATATTTCTTTTGTAGTGAACAAGGTTTGACACTTTCTATCGCATCCCACTAATGTACACTGGGAGTCGGTAAATCAAATTCTACAATATGTCAAAGGAACATTGCAGACTAACTTGAGTATTCGCAAGTTGTCTTCATGTGTTATCAGTATTTTTACGGATGTAGATTGGGCAGGATGTGTGGATGACAGGCGGTCCACGAGTGGGTTTGCCGTGTTTGTTGGTCTGGAACTCATCTCTTGGAGTTCGAAGAAGCAACCCACAGTCTCGAGATCTAGTACTGAGGCTAAGTATAAGGCATTGGCTAATGGTGCTGCTGAAGCTATACGGGTAGACTCTCTACTTAAGGAGCTTGGTGTGACTCGATAGCGTATCCCCATATTATGGTGTGATACTCTTGGGGCTACTTACATGATGGCGAATCTAGTCCTTCATGCTCGAACTAAGAACATTGGGATCGATTTCCATTTTGTGCGAGAACGAGTAGCAGCCGGTGAACTAGATGTCAGGTTAATCTCCACTCATGACCAGCTGGCTGATGTATTTACTAAACCAGCCACACAATAGATGTTAGATAGATTTAAGTCCAATCTTAACCTTGTATATAGCGGCTTACATTGAGGGGGAGTGTTAGAATTGTATTCAGACTAACCCGTCTGTCGTGTATCATGTATACGTGTTGTATACGCATATAGCTTATATTTGGGTATGACTATATAAGTGGAGCACGCGCGGGCTTTTGACCCATGCACAAAACCTTAAATCCTCTTTTCAACCTGGTTATGCATCTCGAAGACGATTAGAAAGCCGCCAGCCACCTAGGTTGTAGATAGCCAGTGCAACCGTCTCCAAACGGGTGCACCCAGAATCCATAGATCGCTCGTTGCGCCTCTGGTAGCAAGAATTTCTACCACTCATGGATCTAGTGAGTAGCCATACGAATAGCCCGTAAAAAGTGAATAGTCACACATTTGTTAAAGATACCATACTAAAGCACATGTTCCTACTCGAATCTGTGCTTTGGTTTTCTTATCTACCATATTCAACCAATTTCCAAACATATTCGTAACATTTGTTGGTGGGCTAATATCAAAAGTGAAATGGACCACTCTCCAAACAAGACAGTCAAAGGGACATTTAAAAAACAAGTGATCGATAGACTCATCTAAGTCACACAAAGCACATTTCTTACATCTATTTCATTGACGTTTGCCAAATTATCTTTTGTAAGAATAACTTTATTATTTAGGAACTACATGAAGATTTTAATCTTTAGTGGTACCTTCAAATTCCAAATAAATTTTCTTAGAAAGGCCGTATGCCCATTCATAAAATATATTGGACCACCTAACGACCTACCTCCAGAGCGAGCCGTCGACGCGCCGTTGTCGCCGCTCCATTACCGGAGCCGGCATGCTGTTGTTGATGACAATCGGGAAGTCTTCGTGCACGTGCCCCTAAGGACCAGCGCCCCGAAGATGAAGTTATCGCTACTGATCCTCTGAATTGATCTGAAACTTGTAACACCAAACCTAAAACATACGTAGACTGGACGAGATCTAGAACACACGTAGACTGGACGAGATCCACCACTCCATGGAAGCGGCGACCAGACGAATCCTCACCATCCTCAACGCTAGCAGCAGGATCGTCGCCGGTGAGGTGGAAGAGGAGGCGGGTATACCTTATTCTTGTCCTGCACAACGCCGCCATAGCCACCATAACGACGATGACGGATGACCAAACTCTAACTTTAGGGACCCTTCTACACCGCCGAGCGCAGGTCCAAGGTCCCCACTTCCTCCCGTCGCCGGAGCGGCAAGCAGAGGAGGCGGGGACTCATCGATGCTCGGTCGCAGACGGCAAGGACGAAAGCAGATCGTGGCGGCTGCTAGGGTTTTCACTCTAGCCGCCGCCTCTTTTTTCTCACGGGAGGAGACGCCCATACGGGGGGTTGTAATCGGTTTAGATGGCATTTCACTTTGTGTATTGTAGTTGAGGATTAGGATAGACAACCGATTTTGCTCTGATTAGTATATGTACTTTCTTATTAATATTTTGTTTGTAGGAATGTTATTTTTGTGTCCACTAGTTTATAGAGAGGCCGGGGGTTTGCTCTTATAGAGAGGCCGGGGGTTTGCACTAGTCAACGATACTTATTAGGGAAGTAGTAGTATATTTTTTCTTGGTATTTAGTTACTTGTGTATTACCTATTACTCTTTGTATGATTAATCCTAGGTTATGACTAGTTATTTTTTATCCAATTCATGGAACGGAACATTGTAAACCTGATTATGATAGTCATTGAGTTAACTGACAATATATCTATTTTGTGTGCAAGTGCATGATCTGTCTGAATCAAGGTTCAGGAGACTGCTCTGTTCTGCTTTTCGCATCCTTTATTTCTTGTCATATACTCCCTGCTTGATTAACTCCAAATCTGGAATTCTGGATAGAGCTAGCATGTTGATTCCCCAATTCAATACACGTATGTACATTTATCATTCCACCAATCTATGCATATACATATCCATCCATGTTGACTGACAAGTCACCACCGTACGTATAACTGAATTAAACCAACTCAACCGGCTCCGCATTCGTAGAAACCTTCTTGAACCTGTACCACCGTGCGCAGGCGACAAAATAGACGAGATTGACGGCGGCGATGGCGGCGGTGGCGAGGTAGAACAGGTCCACCCTGCCCTTGTTCAGGTCCTGCGCGAGCCAGTTCGTGGACCGGTGCACCACGGTCACCATGAACCCGCTCGCGTAGCCCCCCACCGCGAACCCCAGGAAGTTGAGCGCCCCGGCGACGCTCCGCATGTTCTCCGGGAACTGCCGGTAGTAGAACTCGATCTGGCCGATGCCGGCAAACGCCTCCGACAACCCCGCCAGCGCCTGCTGCGGAACCAGCCAGAAGCACGACATCATCGGCGAGGACGGGCTGATCCTCCGGCGCCGCTCCTCCACCACCCCCGCCACCAGCATCGTGGCAACGGAGAGCACCAGCCCGACGCCGATGCGCTGCAGCAGGCTGATCCCGCCCTCGCGCCTAGTGATCCGCTGGAGCGCCGGCACCAGCAGCCGGTCGTACACGGGGATCCAGAGCGTGAGGGCGAGCATGTAGAAGACGATGAAAGAGCCCTGCGGGATCTGGAAGCTGCTAGAGTGGCTGAAGTGCCGGTCGGTCTGCGCCGCCTGGAACACCGTGTAGGTGCCGAGCTGGGTGAGCACCACGAAGTAGATGATCCCCGACGACCACACCGGGATGATGCGTGCCAGGCACTTCACCTCCTCCACCTGCTGCACCGTGCACAACCGCCACGGGTCCACCGGCGACTTCCCGTCGGCGCAGAGCGTGTCCTCGGGAGTCCGCACGGCCGCCCTGTCGAGGAACGCGAACTGGTCCGTATAGGATAGCTTGGACACGAGCTTGCTCTCGTGCGGCGGGTCGAACAACGATGAGGCCGTGTCGGGTAACAGGAGGCGGCGCTTGCGAACGGCAGCGACGAGGACCTGTGCGAAGCTGGTGAACGGGCTTCCCTCGGGGCGCACGCGGACATAGATGCGCGTACCCATGAAGAAAACGATGCATGAGAGGCCCATGAGCACGGCGGGCACGGCGAGGCCCAACGCCCAGTTCACGTCGCTCTGGAGGTAGATGATGAAGGTGGCGGAGAGCATCACTGCGACGGTATAGGTGAAATAGTACCAGTTGAAGAAGCTGGCGATGCCGCGGCGGCCGTCAGCGGTGCATGGATTGAACTGATCGGCACCGAAGGCCAGGTTGCACGGCCGGATGCCGGCGGCCCCGACGACGAGGAAGAAGAACGAAGCCAGGAGTACCGTCATCTGGCCACCCGAGGGTCCCTCACACTGCTCGCCTGATTTGGCATTGCAGGTTCGGGGGTGCAGAGAGTGGATGGCGGCAGTGAGGGTGAGGATGACCATGCCGACAAACGAGGAGATCGTGGCGGCGGCGAGCATGGTGTAGCGGCCGAGGTAGGTGTCGCTGACAAAGGCGCCGACAACGGTGGCCATGTTGCTGGTGCCGGAGAAGACGTTGAGGAGGGTGGCGGCGTTCACACTCTGCATGTGGTACACCGTTGTCAAGTACACTAGCATGTTCGACAGCGTCCCCAGCGTCCCAAGCTTCTCGAACGTCTCGTTGCCTACAACAAGTAATTCAGTTCACTTCATCCGATTAGTACTATATCTTGATTGTTGATTTCAATCAGTACTCCAAAATTAAATCCGGCAAAGTTCATTATAATTTGTCAAATCCAGTTGCCATTTACCCAAATGGCGCAAACAATATTCTATGACAGACACAACAAAATTCCATACAATCCAAGATAACAAGAACATTCAACAGATTACATATTTCATTTTATTTGGTGGACATTGACTATATATATGAAAGGTTAGATTTGCTCTATTGGTTGAAGGCCGGCTTGTACACATCTGGCCCACAAATTGACGGTCGACCTTGACAACAAAGGCTTTCGATTTATTATGTGAAAATTTCGACAAAAAATATATTTGTAGGCACCTTGCTAGAGATAGAGAGGGGAGGGTCATCCTTGCGCCGAGCTCTCCGCCATTGTCACCGTGGCCGGAGGTGAGCAGTAGGAACTTGGGCCAGGTCAACGGGCCGAAGATGGGGAGGGGATGCTAATGGTTGGAGGAAGGAGACAATCTTCCTATTTTATTTTATTTTATTTTATTTTATTTTTGGGACATCTAGATTTTTTAGTTGGACTGACAAGTGCTGACTTTGTTTACCTCATCAATTTGGTGCCCACCCGCCAGATTCGTTATGAATTCGTGCTCAATGGACTTTTAGCGTTTTTGAAAGAAAAAAAAACTGAGAAAAAGTGGTGGATTTTTGTCATGCAAACAAAAATGGTCCCATTCGGTGAATTTGAATTTATGCTATAAACTCCTCTGTTGCAATGAGGTACTACCGTGAATTCTCGCTCGATGCAGAGACCGGTCGGAAGAAATGAACATGAGGTCTTGTTTAAAGAAAAAAGAACAACACGTGTGCATGGTAATTGCATGAAAAAATAAAGAAAGAGAGACGGGTAGATGAAGGTGAAGCTGGGATATACGATGTAATCACCTATGATGTATGGCATGGCCTTCCATCCGCGGTGGTTGTGGACTGGTTCAACCTCGACGGCGTCCTCGGGGGAGGCGGCCGTCGCCACTTTCTCCATGTTGGCCTTGCGATCCTGCTCCTCCTCTTCCTGCTGACGAGGCGAGTCCATCTCTCACTCCGTAAAGCTACTGCAAGAAGCAGCCGCAGGACCAATAGTGAAACATGTAGGCAGCTTAGGTAGTACTGGGTGTGAGTGCAGGGGAGAAGAGGCAGGGTGTATAAATAAGCCTGGCCGCGACATGATTAGATTTTGTCATTTTTTTTATGTAGGCTGCTATACTACAATATATAGAAAAATAACACTTAAACCAAAGAGAAACGTCAACAAGCTACTCCCCCTTTCATAATATAAGATGCATCTTATATTTTAAGACCGAGGGAGTACGAAAATGCATACAGCTGACGAAACGGAGGGATGTATACACAGCCAGCTAGAGGGCTCTAGAGGCTCCCTTCCTCCTAACCCTAGAAGGCGCCGCTGGCCTTCCTCCCCGGCCGCTGCCCCCGCCGCTACGGGTGGTGGCGGCCATGCCTGGCCGGCGAAGACGGCGGGCGTAGGCGGTGGTGTGCCCTAAGGCTGTCCCTTCGCACGGAGGGGGTCTCTCCTGGGCGGCGTAGGGAGGGGTTCGGCGGAGGCAGATCGGCCTCCTTAGCGGGAGGCGGTGTCGCGGGCTGCATCGGCGGCGGCGACGGAGCAGGTGGAGAGGCGAGGGGCGCGGCGCCTCTCTGTGGCGGCGCCTTGCGGGCTGGAAGGGTGCCACGGCCTGGACCTCTCCACGACGACGGCGGTCCTCCTCGCGCGCGGCTGCTCATCGGCACCGATGGTCGGCCTGCTCGATCCATTCTCCGGAAACCGGCCAAGGGTGTGGGGGTCGCTGTGTCGAATCTAATGAAGGTGGTGGTCCTTTGGTTTCTTTCGCATGATGATGAAGGTCTGCTTGTTGTCTGTCCTCGTTGATCTGGTCTGGAGCGGCGGGTTCCGGAAGGCTCCGCCGGCGAACTCCCATGGGCGTATTATGCCTGGAGATTGCTGGATTGGAAGATATTCGGTCGTGCGCACCTTGTTTTTCTGGCCGTTTGGTTTCAGCGGGAGCATTGCAAAGCTCTGTTGTTTGTTCCCACCAAGTGCCATCTTAGAGTCAGGGTGAAGTCAGATGCAGAGAATGTTAGAAAAGCAGAAATATGAGGGTAGCGATGCTGATTTTAGTTCTTGTGGCGACGGAGATCTGGCTGCGTGATCTGGCACTCGTTGCAGCCACTGCTGGTGCGGGAAGACAACACAGAGGAAGTTCCCAGTCTTACCTTGCAGGGTAAAAATCTAAGGTCTGAGCTTAACTGGTTGTGCCTGACAATGTCCTTGTTGAAGGCATTGCTTTGTGAGCGAGGACTTTCTCCAGGGTGAAAACCTATGATCTTTGATCGGGCAACGATGGCGCTTGGGCACTGTTTCATTCTTGAAGACGTTGTTATTGGAGTGGAGGACTACTGGTGTTGTTCTGATGGTGTCAGTGTCGTTGCTTTGAGGATTAGTTCTCTGTAGTGGGACTTTTCTTTTTTATAATTCTTTTTTCTTTTTTCTGGGTTGTGTGCATCCGTAGGCCGCTAGGGCATGCGTTGTTGCAGAGGCTGGGTTGTAATTGGTATCCCTGTGATATTAATATATACTATTTTCCAAAAAAAAATCCAGCTAGTATCAGTATATACCAGCTCAAGCGGAGTACTTAGGTTACAGCGTGCAACATGGACTTCTTTGTCATGTCCTCCATCCGTTTCGAAATATAATATGTTTTAGATTTGTAAAACGAGTGTATCTAGACCCTTTTAAATACGTAGATTCATTAGAAGTTAGATACACTCCTTTTACAAAGCTAAATCATCTTATATTTTAGATAGAAGGGAGGGAGTAGGTAAGTTTCTCTCCTCGTAAGCGCTAAGCCTGTTGTAGTTCTGTCACGTTGTTTCACACTACACACGAATGTGTACATGTTGCAATTGATTTTTCCAGGACGTTACTAGTGACGTACTGTATATGTTACCACCCTAGTGGTTAGCAAACGGTGGTGATGAAATGTTTGTATACACACGGTGCCTAAACGGACGACAAACTACTATCAATATAGTATATGTCCTCCGTTCACAAATAAGTGCACGTCAAACTTTCGTCCTAAGTCAAATTTTAAACGGACGCGTATGTTTTTTTGGGTGGGGTATCATTTCTGCCACTATAACAAATCCTGACCTCAGTTTTGACATTTGACCGGTCAAAGCTCCAATTTTGTCACTACTCCATTACAACACTTTCACCATTCCGTCATTTTTCCACCGTTAGTCCATAATCAGTTTTGCCATTTCAGGTTTTGCACCCCTTTCTCTTTAGAGTTAATTCCATTGTTGACCTCCTATTTTTACATTTCTAACAATATTTACCCTACATAACAGAAAGTACTTTCATTTACCCATTTGGTGAAAATTGTGATGGGTTTTTTACCTATTCTATGAGGTGTGACCTCGGCATATCCGGCACCAGTGTCATTCAGAATCGTATTTGTGGTTCCGCCACCGCCATATGTCAATCGGTGATAGAATAAGCAACACCCATGACTTGTTCGATCTAGCACCATGCATGGTCTCTGACATCGTCGTTTTTGAGAATGTCCAGCACAAGGTCGTCGGTGACGCTGGGAAGCTGCCGCCCAAGGACGCCTGCATGGGCCGCATCAAGATGTTTGTCATTCGCATCTTCATGTCGAACACTAACAGAGTAATCAAGTATACATCAACTATGCGCACACAACTAGCTTGCCCCGCGTCTAAGTGCACAAGGTTGAATATGGCCATTCGATACACATGCATGTCATTGGTAGTTTACTGCTTCCGAGCATGCCCTACCTCAAGGCATGACGCGCGCAGCAAGACATGATGCACCATACGAGCGGTGTCTATCGCATTGAGTTGGATGGCGTGGTCGCGCAGCAATGCTTTGTGAGCGAGGACTTTCTCCAGGATGAAAACCTATGATCTTTGATCGGACAACGACGACGCGTGGGCACCAGTTTTCTTCTTGAAGACGTTGTTATTGGAGTGGAGGACTACTGGTGTTGTTTTGATGGTGTCAGTGTTATTGCTTTGAGGATTAGTTCTCTATAGTGGGACTTTTTTTTTGTAATTCTTTTTTTTTCTGGGTTATGTGCATCCGTAGGGCCGCTAGGGCATGCGTTGTTGCAGAGGCTCTGTGATATTAATACTTTTTTCCAAACCAAAAAAGCCAGCTAGTATCAATATATACCACCTCAAGCGGAGTATTTAGGTTACAACGTGCAACATGGACTTCTTTGTCATGTCCTCCATCCGTTTCGAAATATAATATGTTTTAGATTTGTAAAACGAGTGTATCTAAACCCCTTTTAGTGCATAGATTCATTAGAAGTGTAGATACACTCTTTTTACAAAGCTAAATCATCTTATATTTTAGATAGAAGGGAGGGAGTAGGTACGTTTGTCTCCTCGTAAGCGTCAAGCCTGTTGTAGTTCTGTCACGATTGTTTCACACTACACACGAATGTGTACATGTTGCAATTGATTTTTCCAGGACGTTACTAGTGACGTATATGTTACCACCCTAGTGGTTAGCAAACGGTGGTGATGAAATGTTTGTATACACACGGTGGCCAAACGGACAACAAACTACTATCAATGTAGTATATGTCCTCCGTTCACAAATAAGTGTAGGTCAAACTTTCGTCCTAAGCTAAACTTTATAGAAAAATTTAGCAATATTCAGGACACTCATTTAGTATCATTGGATCTGTTTTAAAATGTAATTTTATAATATACCAATTTGATGTCCTGTATGTTGCTACATTTTTCTAGTACAAAGTTAAAAAATGTTTGTCTTAAGACAATAGCTAGAAGTAAATTTATTTATGGACGAAACATATTTAGTTGTTGAATGAACATTATAGTAATATTTTATACTATGACATCTTATCTTGGAATGTACTTTTCTTTAGAGTGATCTCGAAATGTACTAATCGAGTACATTTCTAGGACGTTAAATACTATAGTAGCTCTGTCACGTTGTTTTACATTACACGAGTGTACATGCTGCAATTCATTTCTAGGATGTTTCTAGTGATAACGCGTATGTTTTTTGGGTGGGGTATCATTTCTGCCACTATGACAAATCCCAACCTCAATTTTGACATTTGACTGGTCAAAGCCCCAATTTTGTCACTACTCCATTACAACACTTTCACCATTCCGTCATTTTTCCACCGTTAGTACATAATCAGTT